>OY728134.1:344095697-345295697 GCA_963277665.1 Viscum album | reverse complement strand
TATAAATGATGACCAAGTTGGATCACATTATACCCTTTCAAGATACAACCAAAGATAAAAATTTAGTAAATAATTATGTTAATTAGATTATTAAATTTTACAAAGTTCCATCTGATATTGTCTTTGATAGGGAAAATCTGTTCACATATCATTTTTATGGAGGCCTTCAGGAGGCAGTAGGATCTCACATCTATTTGTGTACGACATACCATCTACAATTATATAGACAAACATAAACAACTAAATAGATTCTTGATGATATCCATCGCACATTTTCAAGAATTTTTTTGGGCTTAGGATGACCATTTGTACATGGTTGAGTTTTCTTTATAAATATAGTTAGTAGTCTGAGATTAGAATAGATATTTTATGTTATTATATGGAAAAGCTTGTAAATATCTTTTGTATTGTTTGGAGGATGGTGAATGTTCCTTGGTTTGACTGAGTATTTTCCAAATATGACAACAATAATTTAGTTGATTCATCTGGGAATGTTTATATCACAAACCTGGTATCAGTCTTATGTCCATATTTTTCATAGACCATTAGAATTCCTAGTTCATGACTAGAGTTTCATAAATGTTTCACCCTGTTCGGTTCATTAATGGCTCAAAAATAAAGGAAATTTTTCTCCTCATTTTTTGGGACCATTTGAGGTTTTTTAGTAGGTAGGGAAGACTTCGTATCATATATCACTTCCACCTTAGTTTACATTTATACATGATGTGTTATATTTATCTCAGATATTAAAGTATCTTTATGATCCATCTCATGTTTTGAGCTAGAGTGATCTTGAGGATGACCCTGAATAATTTGTGATTGAATAGCCAATAATGATAGTTGATTCTGAACCCAAGGTACATCTTAGTTGAATTATATTATTAGTTTGTGTACTATGGTAGCAAATTTCTAATTCTCATCATACATGGGAGATGAAGGAACCGATGATAGAGCAGTGTGCTCATCATTGTTTCATGGAAACTTCTTCTCATGCTTTATGGGGAGGGAATTTTTTTTATGGTGGGGAGGTTATAAAATCACATTAACTTTACGAATTGTATGTTAGGAACCATTTCATGGATTTCTTTTTTCATTTTCTGTCTATGTCCAAGAAGGAAATGGGAGAATACATGTAATTTGATGTAAGATATTTGGTGGAATTTTGTACATGGAATTTACTGGTTATGCATCCTACTAATGATTTATACATCATATATGATTGATACACTATGTGTTAACCTTTAATGAAAATAATTTAGTTTTTAATCCAAATTTTACAGTTTTGTCAGTGATTATGAAATTTATCAATTATAGGATGTGTAATTGGGTAACACATCAAGTAATTTATTGAGGGTAGTTTTTAAATAGGTAGAATGGATGAATTTTTTATTTTTTCTTCCCCTAGGATTCCTTGATGTCGACCTTGAGCCTTTACCATTTTATTTTGGAATCCTCCAACCCCTAAAAAACTTTTTTTGTTGATTGACCATTTTTATGACCATGATGTGTTTTTCTAGGTAAGCATTATCCTTGCCTATTCATCTCATTCTCTATTCATTACTTTTAGTTTGAAGTATTATCTAGATTTTCAAGGCTCTAATCCCTATCATGTGAAATATTTTTTCTATGTTGAGTTCTAAGATCTTATATGTCATCATTTTGTTGGTGGGTACGTCATAGAATTTGTGTTTCCTTGAGAAAAATATTGGTAGTTACATCTTGATGCCCAATTTTTATTAACCTAAAATTTATTTTTTTAAATTTATTTTTTTTTAGTTAAATTGTTTTTTGATTTTTTTTAAAAATGGATTTTAGTTAGTTTTTTGGAAAACCCCAATTCCATTGGATTGGGATTTTAAAATGTTTTTAATGAAATTAGAAAACCACTAATTCTAGTGAAATTGGGTATGGTTAAGGGAAATTGAAAGGTTTATATTATATAATTTATATTTTGAAATGAATTTTATATAAAATTTTGAATAACCCCAACTCCAGTTATTTTTGGGTTTATTTTGAAATTGATAGGATTTATTTTAAAATTAAATTGATGAATTTAATTATGAGATTGGACGGTGGAATTGGATAAGTTGGTTTCAAATCCATATTTATGAAAAATGGATTAAAAAAGATCCGATATAATCCAGGAACATACTTACCTTACTAGGTGCATGATCATGTTTCTCATTTTTTTGTCTTTAAAATTTATATATTCCATTGTTTTATACTATTTTACATGACTTTATAATTTACATAAACTATTTTATATAAAAGTGTTTATTTTTGTATTTTTTTTAAAAGTGACTTTTTTTAAAGAGACCTTGTGTTAATGGAAAATTCGTCATTTTGGAATGTTTTTCCATCATTTTAAATGTGAAGAATGAATTGAAAATGAATTTTCATATTTTTTTAATGTAGATCATGAATTGTATTGTTTATGCTCTTCGGAATTCCAAATATGTTTATATGAAAATTTAATGAACATTGCATGGTTAATTTGATAATGGCTTCAATTGTGGAATCTAAGTTGAAATCCTAAATGGATTTGGCTCAAACCCTACTTGTTCCTTCAGGTGTTTTTAGATTATTTCCTTTTAGATTCGAGCAATGGAAAAGGATCACTTGGAGGCAGATCCAACTATTAAACCTTGGACAAATTGAGTTGTGTATAAGTTGAGACGTGGGTTGTTTTCCTTGTTTTGGTACATTTTTGGTAGTATATTAGGCTATAATTATTATTTTAATTTGGTTATATTACTCCCATTGGATTTTATATGGATATTCATATTGTCTTATTTCTTTTACTTCTGTAATTTTTTTCTAAAAATTGTCCCCACTTTCAGTTTTTATGATGCTTGGTTTTAGTCACTGACCCATGGGGATCAAGTAACACATAGGAGATATGTCATTGCTCCCTCAATTATCAGGTTACCATGGTACTTGTCTTGTTTGTGACCTAAATCTTAGATAATTTCTCATATATTTAGAAACACAACCAATAATCAAGTAGTAGATAGAAGATTTATTTTGGTAATTTTATTCATTACATGGAGTTTGATATCCAGTATAATGTATTACATAGAAAACCTCCTTGGAATACATTCCATTGGTTTTTTATAATGTAAAGTTATTCCCAACGTATAATATATCATTAAATATTTTGTATACCATTGGATTTTACTGGCCTATATTATAAATTAGACCAAAGTGTTCACAAGTATATAATTTTTTCTGTGTATACCTCTTAAATAAGTAAATAAAACAACCCTATAATTAATTAGATTCATTGTACATTCATTTGGAAGCTAATATATCTTATGAGGAATTATTAATGATGTTCCTAGACTATAGGAAAAATGTGAAATTGAATAAATAAAAACACATTGTGAAATTATTATAAAGAAAACATATGTATAAAGTGAAAACAAGAGAACCTAATGATATAATGACACAAAATTACCCTCATCTATTTTCATCATTTATTTTGAATAAACATTTTGAGAAAGAGATTTTTAAGGTATGAATATATAAACCCATGTTATTATATGAAAATTATCTATATTATAAACATTTTACAACAAATATTATGTTATAAATAGCTCATGTACACTATTTAATAATGTAAACAAGATTTTATTTGAAAATATTACATCACAACTAAATATTAAATAAATATCACTAGAACATTGAAATTCATATAGTAAAATTAATTCATTTAAATAAAATTAAACAAATTTTAAAATACAGTGGATCATTTGTAATGACTCACATCTTTATGTGTAATGATATTTAGAGGTAGATTGAATTTGGGATCTTGAGTGGCATTCATTCCATGAGTTAGGACTTGGGTAATAAATATATTAATTGAATATCAAAATAATATTTTCATGGAAGTATAATAAGGAAGCATTGGTGTTATGGTTTATTAGGTCAAAATGAAATCAATTTCATGGGACTTTATGAATTTTCACACCTATAGTAGATTATTCCATTATAGACTACATTACAGTTGGTTACATCAAAAATGAATATTGTGCAGTGTGATGGTATTTGTAGATTTTGGAAATGAGAGTCACCCATAAGTAGTTGTTTTCATATTAAATCGATATTTTAGATGTTAATATGAATCTTATGAAGGGTTTTATTACACTTATATACTTGGTCATAGAACAAACCTTATATTCCATAATAATGTTTTTTGGAAGAGGGTTTATCAATCTTATTTGGGATAGGAATTTTTTCAAGGATACCATGTTTTCACTATGATAATATATTCTGATGATGGGTTCCACACTACTATAGAGGACCTTTTGGGTATTAAAAGTAATAATAGTATTTTTCTTGTTTATACACTCCTTTAATTATTAGGTATGTTGGTGAATGAATGTGTTTTTATTTGGTCATTTCAAACCTCCCTCTTCTAAAAAACAATCCTAATAGCAGTGGATGATTTTGAGTGTGATCTGATGATTACTCAAGTATGATAGTATTCCTACCTTCATCAATTTTAATTTTACATTATAAGAGTATGAGTTTTATTCTAATTTTGGATATTATTAAATTAATATTTTTATTGTATCATGGAAGAAGTTTCATAAAAATGATGGTATATTTTTATTGGATATTGTAGATCCTAGAATTTTGAACACAATACATTGGGTGTGGTTTTAGTATGGTGTATGTGGGAACTTAGTTTTTAATTGAATATTCCATTAGAATTATTTTTAATAATTATGTTTATTTTTTATAATTAATTATTTATGTCTTATAGAAAGGGATAGGTTCTCAAGAGTGTGGATGATCCATGATGAGTCTCGAAAGAGCTTCAAAAGGGGTTAACTCTATTTAAAGGTTGGTAGACCCTATGATAGAATAATTTATCATTATTTATTTTATGTGTGAAAATTTTATCATAATTTAATGGTTTGGGGTAGGGTTTATAGTTATTGAGGGTACCCTATCATAAAGAGATAATTTGGTTTTGGGCATCAAAATTTGTAAACCATTTTCTTTAACACCTTGGTAAATTAAGACATCCCGATGACAAGTTCTCCAACAGTTGATGTTTAATAATATATTTAAGAGAGGAAATAGATAGATTGTGGGTTTTTATACAGGATTTATATATAATATGGTGGGATTCATGGTTTATTGGGAGTGTATGAGGGGCTTAGAGTTGAGTTTTTGTGGTTGAGATGGTTATACATCTCATGAAATTTAGTAGATGAAAGTGTTTTCATTGTAATTGGATATAGCCTATTCAGACCAGGGTCTTGATGAACCTATGGTTCATTTAGTCTTCATGGGGTGATAAATGTGTGTTGGTTCAGATAAATTGAGAGATTGGGCTAGACCATAAGTGATTATCACACTAATAATGAAGTGTTAAATTATATGATGGATTGAAATCCCTATTTTTTAAATGAATTTTGTTATGATAGGTGAATAACTCTGGTGTATAGAATGGAAAATGAGGAATTGACCTTCCATGTGTAAAATGGAATATGAAGGATATACAAGAGTGAGATATGATGTTATATGTGCATGATGTTTGTAAATAACATGAGTGGGAATGTATGGATTGAGATTATTTGGATTGAACTTGTGTGAGAAGATATTATTTTGAACATTTACTAAAGTTATAAGAAATATTTCAAGAACTATATGTGGCAATGAGTCATAAATTTAGTGATAAGATATTTTTTAGAAATTCTTGATCATATAGTGGTCTAAGTTTTAATATTTTATGGGATGAGATGATAGGATGACAATGAATGAGAATGATGGATATGTATGTGATGTGGAGTAGGATAGATGGAACCAACCATGAGTGATAATAAGAAAAAAAACCATTGGATGTTTGAATTTACCAGTAATAAGGATAGATTTGGGGATTGACAACAGACCCTACCTTATGGTGGGTAATTTCTGGGTTTCAGATGATTCCCTACCCTAAGAAAATGGGTTAGGGAAGGTTCATGTATAATTAGTTCATTATAAGATTATATCATGGAAATAAAGTGTTTATTGATGGGATTAATTAGGTCTATGTTAGCAAAGAACTACCAAATTGGAATATATAACTCATTGGGTGTTATGGAGGCTTTGTTAGAAGACAAAAACTCATCAATCGTATTTATTAATGTCATTGTTTTCCTCATGCATAAAAATACATAACATTTTTTATACTACAGGTTCTTGGTGGGGCCTATAGAGTTATAATATCACACACTACATGGGAAACCCTATGTATATAGTACTTATGTTTGATACAGATCTAATTTTATGTTTTTTATGGAATTGGGTTAGATTTACTCAGTGGGATATTAGATACTAGATTTGGATAATATTTTACGATAGTAGTAAATCCTATTTTATTACATTTATTTTGTTTAATTGTAGTTATATTTTATATTTTTGGTTCCTTGTTGTATTTTTGTCATGTAAAATTTTATTCTCTGGTGTGTGACATTTTATATAACGTTGTCATTATTTTTTATACACATTATGAAATTGTTAAAATAATTTTTTCTTATTTTACACAATTTTTTCAATTTGATTTGATATAATAGTCACCTAAATTTATGTTTTGGATCCTAAATGTAATTTGGAAACCCCCAAAATATGAGTAGGTGTAACTGAGATCATGTATCACATCAAAATGGGGAACTATGTATTTTCCTCCATAAAACGATGTTACAATGTGCTGAAAAATAGTTTTATCAATTTAGTTTGTTGGTATATGGTAGAAAGGTTGTATTTTAATGTATCGGTTCTCATGATAGATCTTATACTACTAAATCATGAAGAATTTTTTGTGAGGAGTTCATATAACAAGTTATATTGTATTTATATATATTTTTTATTATAATGATTTGAATATATATTATATATAATGTGTCATTAGGGTTATAATTTATTATTTTGGATATCGGACCTTTTAGAAGAGTCATTTTTAAAATAATCATGGATTAAACATAGTATTCAAGTGAAATAAAATTTCTTCTATGTAATTTTTATTACTAATGATTGTCTAGAAGTTTATAGTTTCAAACAAAACTATACATTATTTTCCCATAATTTTTTTTGGCATTTTACTCATCTAAACTATGGTTAATATTTTATGATGGGTCTTGTAGATCTAAAATAATTTTTCTATGTAGATGAATTTATCATTACCATGTGGAAGGGATATAATGTGTGGCCATTGTTAAGTGGATAATGAAAGCGTAATCATGATGAATGATATGGGTATATGCACGGATTTGAATGAAATTAGTGTTTAGTTAAATAATGTTTCAACAAAAAACTATAGGGTTTTCCCCATATTTCTTTTATGTTGAATAAAACTAAATCACATTAGTTAGTAATAAGGATACCTATAGAAAGATAGTGAACGACATGATAATTCTTTGTAGGTGGTATCTATTATGGTTTTAGAGGATATTTCTAGTTTGGTCCCTATTCCTAATTCTTCTATATTCACATTCAATTATATGGTGAAAATATGGGTAGAAACAAATTCATTTTGACTGATATGAGTGGATATGGTGGTCCTATTGTTGACCTTATAATTAATTGGATACCTTGGGTCAATAAGAAAGTAAGCATAGACTATTAATTTTTGGGGTGATATTGATTTGTGAGAGGAGCATTTATAGTGGGTTAGGAATGTAATACATTTTTTGGAGAGATGTGGATAAAGGGAACATGATTCCAGTAGTGTGATCAAATAATAAGGAAGTTTAAACCAAATGGATCCAATTGATATTGAGTTGTATTTTGGATAATAACTTATGAGAAAGTTATTTGTGGATAACCCTACATTATTTGTGATGACTAGTTATTAAGGCATTCTAGTAAAATCATAGATTATCAATGTAATAATAATTTAGGTTTTGTGTGGTGCCATTTGAGTTTTTATGTAGTGAAGGGGTCATTTGTGGGTTTATTGATAGTTTTTAGGGTAAATAAAAACATAAATAGATTCATGAAAATATGTTGATGGTAAGATTGGTATGTTCATGGTTTTCTGGGGTTTTGATCCATGTCAAGAGTTGATAGGGATGGGTGATCATAGATCAATTGGGGAGACGCAAGTGTGACGTTAGGACCATTTGTCTTGATTCATGATGGTGTTAATAAGATTATATGTGTGGTGTAGATAATACCATTGGATTTTTGAAGGTGTTATATTTATTAGATTTTAATTTTTGTGAATATTTTCTTTATATTTCATGAAATTGAAGTCATTGTTTTTTTGTATTTTCATTAGGGTATGAGGGAGATAACCATACCCTATCAATGTGTTTGGTGATGGATGGAACATGAGTTATAGAGTATGGAATTTTGGTTTTATGGGTGATGATAATTGTACTCATGTGTTGGTAGAATCAAATTGGTCTCGCATGTATGAACCACATGTTGGAAAATTTGTGGATGTTCTGAGACCAGTCAGTAGGTAGTTGAGGTAACAAAATATTTCTAGTGGGTGGAAAGATCTAAACTCATGTGGTTCCATGGGTAACTCAATATTAGGGATTATAATCTTCTGTTTCATTTATTCTATGTGTTGGAAATAGACATTTGATGGTAGTTGTGTGGTCTGAGAGTGATTTGAATTAGTGGTGTGTCGGAGATCAGAAGTAGAGCATGCCAATTGTATGGTCCAATTGAGGATCCAACTATAGAATCATAATATGATTAAGGATTGGAATTTAGTGGGGGTTTATATATGATTCTATGATTATTTATTTCATAATTTATTGTTATTTTGTGAGAAAATATAGTGGTGTGTGGGTAATTGAAGATGGTCATTATTAGGGAAGTCGACTAGAGGAGGACCAATTACTTTTTTTCATAGAATTTTATGTAGTGAGGTGGAACATGAATTGAAAAATTTAATTAATCATTATAAGTGTGTTTTAGTATGTACTTACTATTACGGGGAACACTATTTCTTAAGTTTATTAGTATTATGTAGATTAGTATAGTGGGGATCCCACAATCCCTATGATGAATTGGTATCTGTAAAAGTAGTATAGTGGAATGGATAGAAATTGTGAGTTCTATATAGATATTGGAATTGATGTAAATGTGTATTCTCAACCTTTAGTGAATAGTGATCCATTTTTTTAAAGTTATGATTCAAAAATATGTTTTTTTCTCTTGGCTAGGACAGAAAGAATATATTGGTAAATTTTTGAATGAGGTGGGTTGGGTTTCATGGTTTGAGGACTACCATAGATTCATTGGGATGAAAATATTTACAGTGAGTACTTTTTAAGGACCATCATCATTAATGTTTATGAAATTAAAATTAATTAGTTATTTCATGATGTGGAATGGGGACTTATTTCTATTATGGTTGATTTGGGGATGTTAGAGAAATTTTGGAGGATTTATAGAAATTCTATACAAAGATAAGGTCACTCTATGAATTTTTCATCTATACAAAATTTATTGAATTTGGGATGGAAGTTTAGTACTAGATGGATTCATTTAATTTCCAATTTCATTGAGTTTAGTAAACATAAATACCTTTACATTGTCATTATCTCTATAAAGGGATCATTGAGAAAATTTTATCACTAATTATAAGTTTCATTGTACTGTTGTTTAGTAAGTCGTGTTGTAGTGGTGTTTGGACAAGGTAAAATACATCTTCATTGTGAATTTTTCTACAACCACATGGTAATTCAATGATAATATGAGATTGAGTCTGGAATTATGGAACAACCCCATTATTCATTCAACGTCCATGCCCTTATTGATTTTTTATAAATGTTGGGATGTCCAACCCTTATTACTAGGTTGATGGGTGTGTGGTAGAGGTATTAATTAGGAAAATCTCACCTCCCTATTACTCAACCAATCCCACATATTGGAGTATGATTTTTGGTACAATCTAATGATGATTCCTTATATATTCCACCTATTTTATTTGATTTAATTTTTCAGAGTGTCTTTCTAATTTTAGTGAAATTTTAGTTACATTTAAATGGATATTTCCACTCGATCATGGTAGAAATCATCCATAATGATGGGTTATTCCTATTAGTTGGATAAAATGGATTTTATAAGGTTTAATTAACTTCATTGGGTATAGATTCAATGTAGTTGAATTTAGCGATCAGTTTTTAGGTAAATAACTATTTTGAAATAATTCATCAAATTAATAATATTTATTAATATTAATTTCATTATTTCATATGGAAGAGTTATGTTCCTTGATGATTGGAAGATGATGGAAGAGTTTTGGAAGATGCTGGTGAGGGGTTAACTACATTATCAAGGTAATTGTCCTCGGTGATGAAAAATTATATATTTTTTATTTATGAGAATTTATACCTATATAATTTTATGGGTTTTGGTATTAGTTTTAGGGAGATACGGTTAACGGGGTAAAATTGATAGGATGGTATTTGAAATTGAATACTTGGAACAAATATTCATTAGTACGTAGATAAATTATTATCTCATTCTGACTAGGTCTTGATGGGAAGAATGTGATGACTCTATTGACTAAATGTCTTGGGAAGGTCATGTGGTATGAGAAAAAAATGTGGGATGCCTTGGTTTGGTTTCTAGGATTAGTGGGAATTAATGAGGGGATATGGATGAGTGTTAATGGATTATATAGTTTTATATCCAACTAGTGACTAGGAACACCCTTCTGATGTTGGAGGAGATTCTTAATGTGTGTGGATAGTGGGATGAGTCCCCTAGGACATAGCATATGTGATGGATACATTTTACCTCCATGTGATAGGGTAAGAGATATCCATTATGAGATGCGAAATTATACCCAAGGGTGTCATCATGGAAACTATATAAGGACTATAAAATGGAATTTTAATACGGTTTAGATTAGAAATGGACTCCACCTATTGAGGAAAGGTTAAGCAGGATCTTATGACCATTTCTTCATCATGGGGTGACAGTTGTGGGTTTGTTATAGTGATTAGATATAAGGGGATAGGTATTCAGTGACTAACCCTATATTTATGAGATATTGAGTTTTTTGGATGGATATATTCCTCATTTGTTATTGTGTGTCATCACTTATGTTAAAAATGGACTCTATTATGGTGGTTGAATCTGGAGTCTTCTCCCCTATATGACTGATATGAAAAGAAGAAGAATATCCATGGGTGAGATGGGATCCAAATTATGCATGATGTTTGTGTATAAATCTAGTGATAGGGTATAAATTGAAATGAGTTATATTCAACTGATGGATAAGGTTTTACCATGGAATATTTCTTAATTTATAATGAATTTTGATGATTGTGATTTGATGACAATATATACCTTGACTAAGAAGCTAGTGGTCAGATCAAATTAACTAAAAATTCTTTTAGATTTTCATGATATATGGGATCAGATGATAGGAACTCTTTGATTGGGATGGATGAGTCTGGATGTGATAAGGAGATAGATTAGTGGATCCCACCATGGGTGATAAGGTGTATTTTGAGTGTTGAATGTAAGACCATACTAGTGAAAGGGATGTGTCTTGGGGCTTGTAACAGACATTACCCCAAGGTAAATATTTCTTTGGATTAAAATGATTACCTACCATAATTATTCATATATAGGATGATATGTATGGAATCTGGTGATGATGAGATTTAAGGAAGGACCCAAAAAAGATATGGTTCGATTTCATGGTGTCTAGGTTGTAAAATAATTATTTGATGGAAGTATGTTTCATGTTGACCATGGACTAGATACTATGTGACTATTCAAAAGATTTTTTTTATTTATTTTTATTCCTCAAGAATACAAATATAAATTTAAATATATATAAGGGTAGATTGGTGAGACCCTATATAGTTATGGTTCTATAATGAAAGTGTAATAAAGCATGTGTCCAATCTTTATGACTGTTTTAGTGGTTTATATAAATGTTGTGTTTGGGATAAAAAATGAAGAAAAACTATTTGATATTATAGAATTAGATGGGTATGAGGCTTATGGATAGTAACAAAGCATCTTATATTTAAATTATTAATAGTTATGGTCAACCTAGTGGATGACTAGTTGGATGCCTATTAGGTATCATTATATGATTTATCATGTGACGTTTTATATATAATTACACCTAAAATTTATCCATAATCTAATTATGGGATTGATATTATTTATATATATTCCAAAAAAAATTCATTCTGATACTATGGAATAATATCCTAAATGTATTTTTTAGGGCCTTATTTCTAGTCGGTAGCCTCTAATATATGGAGAGGTATGTAGTAGGCCACATAGCACACTGATTTTTTATATTTTGGAGTGTCCTCTAGACTGAGGTATTACATGGTGGTCGCCAAGAAATAACACTAAAATAATAACACTATAAAAATGAAACCAAACCTTATAAATAATATTATAAATTTATAAAGATATTATAAAAAACCTAATGAGAAAATTTTGTGAATGAATAAAGAATGTATTTAGTAGTATATATAGGTTTCCTCAAAGTTTTGTAAATATTCACCAATAGCTAAAAATATTTTGGAAATGTTATCAATGTAATAGTAATTAGAATGTTAAAATTGTAAATTGTCTATTGAAATAGTAAAATTACCATTAGGGTAGCTGATGAAATTAAAATATAATTACATTTTATCCTGGATAAAATATTTATATATTATTATCAAACATCATAAAATAATTACTCAATCCATGTAATATAATTTAAGTATAACTATAATATTTTAGTGGAAAATAATTTAAATAATTTAATAAAGCTATTCATTTTTTGTTGTCATTTAATATTAATATTTCGTAATTTAGAAATTTATTTCTATTATATATATTTCATTTTTGGAATCCTCGCATATAAATTAGTCAAGGGTGGTGTTTAGATAATTTTCATAAATATTAAAATACATATGTGAGTTGTAAAATATTATAAAATTTGGTATTATTCATTATAAGAGAAATACATGATTGATTAATTATTATATTATATAAACCTCACATGTTTCATCTTTAAAATAACCAGTTACTATACATAGTCATGTGTATAAAAAATTATTATCATCTATAAAATAATATTTTAATTTATATTTTGTTCAAACAAGACCTTCCCTTCACTTATAAATGTAACACTTCTCCACTACTTTTTAAAACATATCTATTTGAAAAATGGGTTCCAAATTCTCTCCTTAAACCCTTATATGAATATTGGGATAATTTTTTAAATGAAAAGACCATCGATTAAATCATGAATCAGTGCTCCAAATGTGGAATCCTAAACATAATGCAATATAATCTCATTCCTATGATTCATAATTTATCCTTAACATAAGAAATATATTACTAATATATAATTAAAATTATTATATGGAAATAACATAACTATATTATTATATAACTATGAAAAAAAATTCTAATTAAATTTTATTATTTCCAGCCAGCCTCAAAAACAACACCCATTCTATTTCTTGTTCATAACAACTATATTGATGAAAAATATTTTGTTACTACATTTAATTAATGTTTTTAAATTTTGTAATTGTATTATAAATAGGATTTTAATATTGATTTTTAAAATTATATGATGATTATATAATAGGTCATTTCATGAACAAATATAAATACCTTGGTACCGAGATACCTGATCCAGATATGACATGGCTCAAAGGTTGTACATGATCCCCATTGCTTTGAGTGTATCAACTGCAAATATAGAAGTTCAATGATAGATTTATTTTTTCCAAAATAAATAGTATAAGTAAAGGATACAATAAAGTATGACCAGCACTCCTCAAATAGTACATAGTAGACAAAAATAGGTAAGCAAAGCCCAATATAGTACAACATAAATATACACAACATATTTCAATATAAATTCTCATACATCCCTTGAAATGAGAAGATAACACCTCTTCTGGTCACTACCATGACTCCAGGTCCTAAATATCATGTTCAACTACAACATCTACAGGGATATTTCCTATTTCATGGACATGGACCAAGATAATCTATATATAATCCCAAATTTAAAGGTAGATTTAGAGACACATATCCTTTTTTGGTGTCTCCAAGTGTCCCATAACAAATTCCCTAACAATCGGCTACATATTAGTTTAATTTAAATAATACAAGTAAAGAATGATATTTATATATTTTCAATAAAACATGATTTCATAGTAAAAAAACATGTGATATATATCAGAATTGGTTTTAAACAATCTTAAATAATATTTTTATATAAAACATCTATATAATTTAGTTGGGATGAATAAAATAGGCCAGTAATTGATTTAATGTATAAAAAAGTAAAAAAAATCATATAAACACTTTCAAATGACTTGTGGTATGTTATTTTATAAATATTATGATCCAAAAAAAATTTATAATGATCACACCTCATGATAGGTGTGTAAAAATAATCTACAACATAATAGGGGATCTAATTATGGTACATTTACACACCAATAGGGATTCCATTTTCAGGCTATCAAGACACAACTATTTAGTAATAGTTTTAATTAGAAATCTAATTTTAAGAATTTTGATTCCTATATTGATTTTTATATTTACCCAATAATTACTAAAGATAATATTTTATTCAAACAATAAGGAAAAAATCATTGGGAAATATATCAATATTTTAATTTCCCTATTTCATTTTTCAAAATTCAATTTCATTTTTCAAAATTCTATTTCATTTATAAATAGAAAAAATAGTTTTGTATCAAATTAATTCCATTCAATAATCTATATTAGATTTAATATTTTTTTCTCAAAAATAAACAATCAATTTTTTCATCAAATCATGTTTCAAATCATACAATTTTTTTTCTAAAAAACCACCCCCTATTCTAACTCCATTGAAATTGTATGTTCTCAGTAAATCTATGCCCTTTTAAAATCACCAATAAATCATTAAGATACCAATTTTTTATATCACTTAAAAACACTTTTCAAATCATTAAATAAATATATGATTTTAATTTTATGTAAAATGTCATATGAATTAACCTATCATTAATAAAATATCCAATGAAAACACCCTCAACATAATCACTAAGAAAGAACTAGGTGAAGGAGTTCATGAAACACAACCTAAAATCAAGATCCATCAAAACAGAGTTCAGATCCATAAATAACATTATAATATATCACAATCTAATGAATATAGAAGAAAATACTAGAGTAATCTATTAGATATCATATCTACTAATCGGCAGTATATCATATAAGATTATTCATTCCACGATCCACCAATAGAAATGATTTGAGGAGACAAAACTACATCTTGAGTTCCTTCACGACAATGGAAAAATATTATGTTCCAGTGGGGTGGATTATATATTAAAATAAGAGTCTCAAGATTTTAAATCAACTATTGGGGAACTAAAAACCCACCTGGACAATTTTCTAGATATGTTTCATAGTTATAAGCAACTATCCACCATAATCATGTGCCCTCTATGTACTTAGGTTTGGGTAACATAGTTTGGATTCATTGTTTGATTAACCATGTGATATCCATGATATTCTTTTTTGTTAAAATCTATATATTTTAAGAGAGTGGTCGCCCCATTTGTGAAAAATGAGTACCCCTTCAAGTTTTTCAGACATGGATATATGATTTTTTTGGATTGTACCATATGGTTATCCCTAAAATTTTAGTAACTCTACATAGTCCCTTAAAGATCCAATGCTTCCCAATTCCTCCCCATACAAAAAAATGAACCCACAATATATTACAACCATAACATGGGTTAATAAGTACCTCTATGAATGTAAAAAGATGTTCCATAAACCCTATAATAAAAACTATATATCCTATTAAATAGTTTTAAGAATATTTTTTGTTTAAGAGATGTGTAAATTGTTTGTTCATTAGTTCCTTACACTCCCATGTCTCATGAGAATCAGAACAATGAAACCATAGAACTCAAAATAATGGTTTCATCCTCCCACTCAGTTTCTTTTTATTAGAATCAAAAATACAAAATTGATGATAATTCATGGATAAATCTATCTTAATATCATGTTCCTCCCAATTAAATACATGATAAGGGTCAAAAATAATCTTTTGAAACCAAAAACATGAAATATGAATTAGATCAAAGTAAACTGAGGTGGAAAAGCTAAATTTTAATCCACAATCCCTACATTCTCAATAATATAAAAAGGACCATAATTCCTTGACACAATAATTCCATATATACTAGTGTTTTGGTAACCCAACTAGGATAGAAAACTCTAGAATACATAGTGACCAATTGAAAACTCCAACAGTCACCGATGAAGATCATCATAGTATATATACTGGCTCTAATATGTAACTATTCTCTAAAGAATCATTTGAATCTTCGCTATTTTTTTAAAAATAAATTGGTTCAACCATGGAAGCATCACTAATCTTTGTCCAACAAAATGGAGATCTACATGTAATTCCATTAAAGACCTAAAATGGTTCTATCCAATTTATGGACTTCTAACTTTAATTATATTAAAACTCAATTAGTCCCAAATCGACATCCTAGGCTCTATAAAAGGTAATATTCAAATCACGTAGCATATTCTCATGAACTTGTATACCTAGTTCTATCTATAAATCAATTAAATATGATATAGTACTCTCAAAAATACCAATAAATCAAATGGCTATTGGAGGCCTGACCAAAAATTATATATAAAATGGTTATCACTATCTAAAACTATATCAAATATTACTCCAAAACATTTTTCAATATACATCACATAATTATGTATCAAGTAATAATTATTGGTTTCACCTAAAATGGGTATAAACAGAATCAGTTTGGTAAACCTACCTATCAAAACCCATCTCGCAATTTTTTTGTGAAGGTACGTAGAAACACGACCAAAATTATTGTTAAGATCTCTCCACTTGTCTAATTTGTAACTGAAAGTTTATAATGTAAACATGAACGACTCTGGTCCTCATCTTTTCTACCTAATATGTATAAAAATGGTAAATAAAGTCTTGTATATCGTGTCTTATTCCTATAATCTAGAATCATACCCACGTACAAAAAAATATTCATGGATTTAGAGTTAACTGACCACTAGGAATTATGAAAGTCATCCATTATAGAAATCATTATAAAAAATGTAATTCAAACCAATCCCTAATATATAAGATTCACTATGAATAAAACTTTCCCTCGATGATTATCCATGAAATATAATGAGATTTCATATTTATATCGAATTAATTATCATGAACCAACCCGGGTCAACCCTAAACCTATCACCTGAGTCAGTCTGTGACATGTCCCGAAAGGTGTTTTGGATCCCTAATGGGTGGAAAATAGTGATAGGAATCAAAATAAATTAGTTTTGAAAGATTTATCTTAGAAAATATGAACAAATAAAATGATATAATTAAAATAAGCTGGCATTGATGTTTAAAATGAGAAAATAATCTAAGCATTGAAACATAACTTTAGTGAAATCATGGGTCACTGGGGAATAAAAACAACCACACTCTTAGAGTGATCCAAAGTATAAGAACATGAAATTATAAAATAGAGTAGGTGTGAGCATCAATATGCTCAGTATGAATTCCAATGTTAAACAAATCAGTATTCCCTTACCTTTAAAAAGAAACTCAATTATGCTAGTTTGAAAATAAGACATAATAATGCAATGTTTTTTTTCATTATTTTCTATTTCAATTTACAAGCATACATTTTTACGAAAAAAATTTCTATTCCCCGATATTTTGAAAATAGACTCCAATCATGCATTAAATTTTATAAATGAGAATAAAGTAGATTATATTGAAATATGGTTTCTGAAAAATGAGACATGGTGTGTGATACAACTGAAACAAAAATTTGATCTGAAGGACCATGGGAAATCCCTAATCATCTAGTGTTAAATATGGACCTAGGATCCTCACACCTTAGTAAAATGTGGTATAGAAACCACAACGAACAATTTTAATCCTGATCGAGACACTTGTAAGTAACACATCCATAACCTAGTGATCTCTAATGAATCATCATTATGTTTAGTTAGTGTTGTAAGTGTCAATCCTTCTAGATGAAACTGGGACCCTCCACTTTCATATCATCTAACATACAAGTCCATGTCTTCCCAACATGATACATGGGGTGATCCATTTTCTCTATATCAAAGGGTGGTGAGGTTTTATCAAGATTAAATAAATTAACATAATACTATCTTTTTCCAAAACCCATTCAACCTCTCACCACTATTCTACCTCCTTAAGAACATTCCCCACTCTTTCACTTTACACAATGCATAAGTCTCAACACTAGGTACATATCAAAAATCAAATTTTAACACTTTCATTCCATTTATCAAACTAGGGGGAATGCATCAAGAGGGGTTTTCCTTTTTTAACAACCACTCTTAACATGCCAAATAGGCATAATTATTTACAAGGAATATTTTTTCATTTTAAAACACATAATCACCAACACTATTAAGTTTCCAAAATCATTTAAAATATAAATCGAACAACCAATGTATTGTACAATTAAAAATAATATTCTATCCATGTTTACAATGATGTAATTTTTTCACAAATATCAATGTACCATTTGAGAGTGAGTTTGCACCCAAAACCAATAATGGGAAATCCCAATGAATATTTTATTTTGAAAAAAACCAATATGTCATTACAAAAATATTATAAAATCATCAAAAATAAAAACAACCATCATTGGAAATGTCAATTACATATTCAAAACCAAAATCCATTTCAAAAATGACATATGGTTCTAAGTGGGACTTTACATTTTCAAACATAAAAACCCACTTTTTCCAAGGGCATTTTCGATATCCAAAATAGAAACACTCAACATCCTAAAAATTTTCCAAATGGGACATGTCATTGATAATACATTATACAAAACCTTTTAGTTCCAATAAATTCTCATTATAATTAAAATGTATTTAGATAACTATTTTACACATTTAAAACACATTATATTTAATGAAAATACATAACCAATATTAGACAAGTCATATAGGTAAATAATAATCCAAATCCATGTGGTGAAAAAAATTCTACCTAACAAAAACATATATAAAAATATAATACAATGAAATTAATATAAAAACACACACACACACAATTGTATATTTATATAATGTTTAGAAATCAAGGACATAAAATTAAAATCTCAGGCATAGAGAACCTACCTCAAGACAGACAACTTTAGACTATGGAAACATGATACTGCTTCACCTACACATATATACATTTTCACATATATTTATATATAATATTTGACCAAAGTATATGTTCCCCACTCTATGAGGAAATATGATAAAGGAGGATACATGTATATAAATTCTTAACCATGTATATACATATAATTATTTTCTACCGATGACTCAAATCCACACCGTGAAGACCAAAACACTCTACAATGATGCATGGGAGTCTAAAAATTACCAAAGGCTCCAATTAAAACTAAATTGAACAAGGAAAGAATATAACCCTCACCATAACCGGCGATCGATGCGTTGAAATGGACCGAATATGATTTTCCTTTAGTAGCACATGTTGAAATGAGAAAGAGAGAAACCATGAGACCCGTTTCCATCCCTATAAAGGAAAGAGAAGATAAAAAATAATCCCCCATGGAACCCTAGGTTTCTGCCAACCCTATGATGGGAAACAGGAATGAGAAAAGAAAACCAAAGAAGAAGAGGAATAAAATATGGGAGTTTACATCGACAAACCAACCAAAAAACCAGAGGAGATCTGTTCATTTCTTTGGAGAAAGAGATAACAGAGAGGATGAAAAGGAGGTGTATGGGCTATAGGCACTCAACTAGGGGTGAATCGGTCAAGGGGGTTAGTAGTCGAAGGGGTTGCACCAGTGGGGGTCTAGTCATGGGAGGTCTTCATATGAAGGGAGCTACACCGGTGGTATTCTGGAAGGGGGAATGTGGTGGGAGAGTGGTATATGGGTGAAGAGAGGTAGGGTGTAATGTGTAAAGCGGGAGGGGAGAGGAAGAATAGGAAGGAAGGAGAAAACAAGGGAAAAATAATCATAATAAAAAAATACCTAAAAATAATAAACACAACACTAATAATTATAAAAATAATAATAATAATAATAATACCCTCAAAATGTGATAAAGAAAAATAAAATACAACATCTCAGGTCAGGTCGCTGAAATTCTACCCACCCTGACACCTTTCCACCCCAGATGTCCCAAGAGACTCAGTTGTTCAATGATCGAAGAAAGGACACAACTATTCTTAAAATGAAACCCCTACCACTTGAGGATCAAACACCCAATTTTCAACCAATACCTGAAACCTCAAGACCTATAAAATTATGAAAAAGAACCAATGATATGGGACCCACATTTCCAATCACAACCACAACCTAAATCACCCCGAGTTCTATCATTGAAATCACTAGAGTCTGATTATGATCTCTAACGAACATTCCCCTTACAACCCATTGTACGGGATAACCATCCATATGATCGGGGTCAAGCATAGCAGAGGCAATGAGTTTCCCCATTAAAACACCATGAAGACTATGTTCTCCATGAATTTTTCCTATGATACTCTCCCCACCATTTTAGAAATCAAGTTGAACACTGACTTTCACAAATCAAATAATTCATAATACCAATCAAGACCCTTGATGCTGATGTGACCCCTTAACTTCCTGTGTATCACCTGACCATATTGAGGGAAGACATTGGTGAGATCCATAGTTGGTCTCCCCACCATTTTAAGAACATGTAGAAACACGCGGGATGGACCTTCCCTAAAAAACCCACCACCATGGACTGACTCCCTACAAAATAAGGGGGAAACCGAAGGAACCTGGAATGAACTCTAATTTCAAACTCATCACTTATTATAAACATAAGAATCTCCAATGGGAAACAACCACAACCCAAAAATGATAAAAGTATGACTAATAACTCAAGAGTATATCCTGATACACGACCACAAATTATTCAGAAAAGAGGATATTGGGTACTTCATTAAAAAATAGTCTAAAACAAACAACCATAGGAAAGGAAAATTCAACCGGTGTCATCTACAATGTCGGATGAAAAAATATGGATTCTCATTCCCCCTACACCTAGTGACTGCCCTAATGAGTGAAAGATTTCACTATGGGACCTAGGTCTAGAGATCTAATTTATTGAAGCATTTGTTGCACCACAGTCAGGTACGAACAACCTCCAACCATGTCTTCATCTTCTGTAAAGACCCCTTACAGACATCCACAAGTGACTCAAACAGCCACACTGTTGACAAGACTTCAGAAGATTATGATGAATGGATTTAAGTGCCCAAAATGACCACATTGGGGAAAGACGAGTGTGCAGTCTTTGTAATGTGAAATTGGAACTAATGAAAGACTTGTGACGAGAACATATTCCTTCGGTTCACCCACTACACCAAATGGGGACCCCATCATGAGTACCTTAAAAAACAAGAATACAATTTGTTACAGTTCACTAACTGCGACCCCAACATGCAAGGAGAAGGTAGCAATCACCCTTCACTATACCAAACATGATATTTTAAAGAAAACTAGGACATATTTCCCTTCACAACATATGTAGTTCATAAATAATGGAAGAAACAATCGACTACCTCGAGTTACACAACAACCCCTATTGAACCTCAACCACCACCGAGAAAACAAGAAATAATGAAATGATAATAACCCCAACACTACATTTGGTGACTGGGTAATACAAACAAATAAAAATGAACCCTCAATGACCTTTGGAAATTTTGGGTGAAATATATTAAAAAATGAAGCACAAAACCAACCAGATTTAATCCACAAAACCATCCTACACATATATCCATAATTCATTAACTCAAACTCAAAACATTATTTAAACCTTGAAACAACATCTCTAAATCTACCATCAATCCTACTAATTGATACATCACAAAACCAAACAATATCCAAATATAATATAAACCGAAATAATACAAAATAAACAACACCAACCAATCCTAAACCCCTTATTTAAAAACAACTTTCTTTTTTTAAAATTTCATAATAAAAAATAATCCATGGACATAACAAATCAAAACAAGATTTTGAAAAACATAAAAATACTTTAATGCTAGATACCCACCATTGTTATTCCATGAAACCTCACATATATACATTTATGTTCCATCATAGGCACCCATTCATGCATACCAACAACTATCCACATCCAATTACGTTCCTCCAGAAAAGAGGGTGTACATAGGAATACCAAATTAAAACATAACCTTATCATTTCAAAAACCAAACATCAAACCCATATTTGAAACTCAAAACCAATTTTGAATAAATCCTATACAATTCTAGAAAAAAAACACCTCAAAATTTTCATTCCATGGAAACTATAATTTTACATTCCACAATAACCACCAAATCCCCCTCCCCCCAAACACTTATAAAAACGTTTTCAATTCCACATTTCAATAAATATTTCCATATTTGAAAACATTTTCTTAAACACATTCCATCCCCAAAAAAACATTATATTTTCAAACAATAAACTATTTAGATTTTTAAAATCAAATTTCAAAAGGATAATCATAAAATTTTCAACCTCGGAAAAAACACAAAAACCAACTAAAAATTACCCCAATAACCTCCCAAAACAACCAATTCACCCAAAAAAACTATATTTAAAATTCTCAAATAAACAACTGCTACACACGGTTTGGTCACACAGTTTTGAAGTCCATACACCAACTGGGTGAGCACATGGGAATTCATCAGAGGCAACTACATGGTCTGTACATGGCTTGCTAGGTCATGCACAACAACCGTGAACCCCTCCAAAATGACAAAATCAACTAGAAACACCCAAAAAAGACTACGGGCCTCAAAAATAGCTGATTTCCAAACATGGTCTTCAATGAAAGAACATCTTGGACCACCCTAGAAATACATGTGTCATTCTGAATATGCGGTGATCAAGCAATTACCCGTAATTAACCACTTGGATTCTGGAAATTTCAACCTCCAAACTATCAAACATCCCCTAAGGGCATGGTCTAAACATCCTTTGATACCATTTTATTATTAACAAACACATGTTAACCCTGAACCAGTCACCTGAGAAGGTTCGTGAAATGGCCCGAAGGATGTTCCTGATCTCCATAGGCTAACAATGAGTGTCGGGAATCATAAAAAACTAGTTCAGAATGATTTAGCTGAGAAAATACAGAAAAATAAAAGAATATATACTGAATAAACTATAAGTGAGGAAAAAAACAAAAAACTATGTAGCAAAATATACCTTAAGTAACATCAAGGGTGACCATTGAACATAAAACAAACACTCTTGGAGTGATCCAATTTAGAAGAAACTAAAACTAGAAAATAGAGTAGGCTTGAGACCTGAGATATATATTAGGAATGATAAGGGTAAACAATAACCAATTCACTTTCCTTTATAAAAAACCCCCAATTATTCGTGTTTTAAAATAATACATACTAAATTAATGTTTTTCATTCTGTTCAAATTCATGTCACATGTTTACATTTTTATGGAAAGCAT
Source organism: Viscum album (assembly GCA_963277665.1). Taxonomy (NCBI): domain Eukaryota; kingdom Viridiplantae; phylum Streptophyta; class Magnoliopsida; order Santalales; family Viscaceae; genus Viscum; species Viscum album. Next base: position 345,272,168 of record OY728134.1, on the reverse strand, counting down.
TTCTGTTCCACTATATTTTAAAAATAGACTCCAATAATGCATTAACATTTCTAAATGAAAATAAATCATTTTTTATTGAAATGTGGGTTTTCACAAGTGTGAAAACTAGTGTATAACAACTCAAACGAAAATCAGATCACAAGCACAATGGTCAATCCCTCTGTATCTATTCTTAGTTGGGGAATTAGGATCCTCATACCTCAGTCAGACAGGGTATATCAACAACAAAAACTATTTTCTCATGCATAATCCACTAGTATAGAAAACTTGAATAACCTAGTGGTCTCTAATCAATAATCATTTTGTTTATTTAGTTTTGTAAATGTCAATCGTTCTTTAAGAAATTAGGAAGAACCACTTCTATATCATCTAGAGTACTACTCCATGACTTCCCATCTAGATAACTATGGTTACATATGTTCTCTACCTCAAATGATTGGGAGGTTTTATAAAGAGAACATAAATGAACATAATACTATATTTATTTAAAATCCATTCAACCTTTCACCATTGTTCTGCCTACATAATTGCATTCCCTCCTCTTTTATGTATCACAAAGTATAAGACTCAACACAAGGCTCATATCAAAAATCAAATCTTAGCACTTGCATCACTTCTCTCAAACTGGGGGAATTACTCAATATGGGTTTTCATTTTTCTCCAACCACTCATAAAGTTCCAAATAGGCATTATTATATACAAGGGATAATTTTATTTTTAGAACACATAATCACTAGCACATTAATTTTTTTTAAAAAATTAAAATCTCAATTGAAGAAACAATGTACAACAAATTTAAAAAAACATGGACCCATGTTTACAATGGTGCAATTATTTTAAGAAATTAAAACCCCCACTTGTTTATGAGTTCAAACCAAACACATCCCTGGGAAATCAATATAGATATTTTTTTGAAAAAACCAAACATGGAATTGTAGTTTTATTAAAAAAACTAGGAAATAAGAAAAATATATCATTTGAAATATCCAATACACATTCAAATAAAAATTTTATTTCCAAAAATTAAATATGGTGCCTAAAAAGACTTTATATTTTATAACATAAAAATCAACCTTTTGCAAAGGCATTCCTATATAAAGAATAAAAAATATCAACACCCAAACAATGTTATTAATGGGCCATGTCACTAATAATACATTATACCAAACCTTTTTTGTTCCATGAAATTCACATGACATCTAAAAATCTTTTAGAAAAATATTTTACACATTTATGACACATTAAATTTAAATACAACATATAACCAGTATTAGACAAATTATACAGGTAAATAATAAACTAAATCCAAGTGGTGAATGAAATTACAAAAAACAAATATATATATATATATATATATTTATTTATTTATTTATTTATATACCATAATAACATGGAAATATATATAGAATGATTTATAAATCATTGACTTAAAATTAAAATCTTGGGCATAGGGAACCTACCTCACGATAGGATGCTTTAGACGATAGTAACCCGAGACCGCTTCACCTAAATTTATATACATTTTCATATATATATATATAATCTTTGATGAAAGTACATATTCCTAATTCCATGAGAGAATATTAGCAAGGATGATACATATATAAAAACTCTTACCCATGTATATACATATAAGTATTTTCTACTGATGACTCATACCCACACCATGATGACCAAAACCCACTAAAATGGTGCAAGGGAGTCTAAAATTTACTAGAGGATACAATTAGAACCAAATTTAACTAGGAAACAAGGTAAAACTTACCCCAAATATCAACTAATGAATTGAAACTGTTTGAATCTACATTTCCTTTGGCAGTGGATGTAGGAACGTGAAAGAGGGGACCTGACAGACCTATCACAATCCACTACAAGGAATAAAAACATCAAAAATAAGCACCCATGGAACCCTAGGGCTAAGAAAAACCGAGGAGGGGTGATGGGAAGGAGTAAATCAGAAAAAATAGGAATGTGAAGATAATAGGTGTGGTTACCTCGACGAGCCAACATCAAAATAAGAAGAGATCTGGTTGTTTCTCTAGAGAAAGACAGAGTGGAGAGGGATGAAGGAAGTAACATGGGCTATAGGGGATTAGTTAGGGGTTTACTAGTCAAGGGGGGCACTGGCTGATGGGGCTACTCTGGCAGGAGTCCTACCAAAGGAGGTCTTCAGCCGAAGGTTGCTATGATAGAAGCAGTTTGGCAGGGGAAAGTGGTGCATGAGATGGATATGGGTAAGAGGGGTAGGGAACGATGCATGAAGGGTGAGGGAAAAGGAGGAGATGAGGAAGGATGGAGAAAAAATGAATGAAAAGAGTAATAAAAATAAAATAAACTTAATAAACAAATACCAAAAACTAATAAACACAACACTAATAATTTTTTTACTATTATTCATGTTATTTTAATAATAATATTAGCCCAAAATGTGATAAAGAAAAATAAAATACAACACGCTAGGTCACGGAGTTCTATTCATCGTCATGTTATTTCTCAAGAATAATCATATATAGAAGAGTGTAATTTAGGTAAACACTATCCATGATAACCTCATCCACTTATTACTAGACTCCAAAGTGTAACTGGGAAAAAATAGTAATCAAGATTAACTCTTTTGATTATTCTTTCATTACCTATGTTGGATGTTTCCTACTCAATGCATCTGCAATGACATTCCCCTTCCCCCGGGCGTGGGTAATGTGAAAATCAAAAGACTTTAGGCACTCTACCCAATTCCACCGTTAGAGGTTAATATAATGTTGGTATAATATATTCCTTATGTTATCCTTGTTATAATAATTGGTAAACCTATATCTTAAATGAATATTCAATAAAATCTTAAAATCATTCATCATAGTTGTGAGTTATAGACTGTGTGTATGGTAATTCATCCCTTTTTTCCTAATCCATCCTTATTTATAGGCTTCTATCAAATCATATATCATTAAAACATAAGAAAAAACCATGTGTTATGCTTCACAGAAAATCACATTTCCCTTCCTATCCTCTTGAGGAGTAAACACTGGTGCTGAAGTAAAAATATATTTCTAATCAACAATAGTTATATATAATTCATAATTACACATTAAATTCACTCACATTTGAGTGAGTCGGTCAATAGAGAATCCAAATTCTAGAAAAAATTAGAAAACCTATAGTAATACCACAATAATACCATGAATCTCTATATCTCAAAAAAATTACATTGTTTCTCCCATGTCATAACAAATGTCTCTTTCTCAAGATATACTGATATATAATGTTTTGAGGCTATGTATCTTAATAAAATCAAATACTCTATCATGAAATTAAATTTTCAATGGTTTTTTGTAATTTCTATGATATCTAAAAAGTTTTAAGAATAATCTTAGATTATTCAAATAATCATGATCAGTTTTATATTAAAACAAAATATCATCTAAAAATAAAAACATAAAAAAATTGAGGCACAGATGGAATATTCTGATTATCAAATCCATTAAAACCACATGAGTATTGTTCATGAAAAATTCATGAAGAGAAAATCAATGTGAATATACAAAATCCTAAAGGTTGTATTTGTAAGGTCATGTTCTTTATTCCTTGACTTGTGATAACCTAAATGAAGATCAATCATCGAGAACCAATTTTTCCCATTCATATGGTCAAACATTTCATCAATCTATCATAATGGGTACTTAATATTTACTATGAATCATTTTTTTATGTACCAAAAAAAATGTGTAGTGTTCTATCATCTTTATTTATATAGAAAACAATTTTTGTTTAAGGTGACGCACATGGTAATATAAATACATTCTATAATTGAAGATCCAATAGAGCCTATAACACATTCAATTGTGATGGTTTCAATAGGTAAGAGTGAATAGATATTTCCTATGTATAAATTACTATATGAATAGAAAAATATTCCTCCCTAACCATTGTTTTACCAGATAAATCTAATTGAAACACATTGGTAATGTTGGTGATGAATATAAGGAGAGCATTTCTCTAATATTCATTCTCCATGGAAAAAAAACTTTGATATTAACCTACCCAGGTCTAGAAAAGATGGTCCAGCTATACTCGACCATAGGTCTCTTAGAAAGATATTAAACACCCCACTAGGTGCTCTAAAAAATTATTATTGAAGATAAAAAATAATTTGGGCCTTATTATAAATCATTCAGTCCGTCCCAAGGATGATCTCTAGAGGATACATGTTGAAAACTAAAAAAATCTAAGGTACGTTCAAACATTAAGAAAACACAAGAATGGAATCTATGACCTTACTCTCTCTTCATTCTAAGAGGCATTGTAATAACAATCACATATGATAAATAATCTATACAAATAATTATCATGTACATAAAATTAGTAAATATAAATGACTATGATAAAATGATTTCAAATAAACCAGTTTCTAATGGTGAATCTATAATCATTGTACATCTCATATTTACTAGACCTAAATATGCTTCATCTAGAGACATATATACTACTTTAAAAGCATCATTATGGGCTCCATTGGTTGGATAACCATAGATCATGAACCTTATGATTACACCACACTATTTCTAAGGGATGATGAACCCATGCCACTACATGTAGGAGAATCAAAATGGTAGATGTCATGTAGGTGGTATGGGCATACTCATGAACCATAGATCATGGGTGCCTCATTGAAACCCTGAATTCAGTTCCAAACCTCTTCACATTGGAATAAATTCAATGGGCCCATACCAAACACTTTAGTAGCTATGGAAGAAACATGTATTCATGATCCACTGTGCAGCTCATAATGCTTTCTCTTTCCCAAGAGGGAACCGACTGAAATTCCACTAGGAGAAAGGGGATCTCCCATAAACCCCGACTTGATTTCCATATTAGGATCATCAATCAATTCTCTATATTGTATGTCACCATAAGTAGTGTTCTTAAACATAATCAATAGATATTGGATTTCATCAGGAAGACCCTACTTAAATATTTTAACCCTTTATTTCCCATTCATCCCAAAGTCACTAGAAAACTATACTATCTCTAAAAAGTAGTTCACAAACTTTTTCACATATTTAAAACCCTATTTAAGGTTTAGGAACTCCCTAGTATTTCCCAAAAGCATAAACTTTGGATAAAACTGATTAGTGGAAGGACCTAAAAAATCCTTCCACACCAAGCCCATATATTTGCTTTCTATCACCATCGAATCCAAAAATCTCATATTAGGCCCATCCGACTTGATGGTAATACACTATAACTTAATAGAATATTTCTTCCAAGTACGCAAAAGGAAGATTTATTTTTCAAACCAGTCCTAAACCTCTTGAGGATCATTATATCATTAAAAATTTGGTGGATTATTGAAATTAAACACTTGATAATTACTCAAAGATTCATTCCTTTTAGGGATCACAGCTACCCCATGCATATGAAATGGTTTTCCATGCCTATGCCAAATCATGGATAAAAAATACTATCTAAACAAGATTCTACTTTACTACATTATTTAATCTATTTTTTAACATTATCATCCTCTTGTGGACTATTAAAACATCTTATTGGAAGTATAGTGCTACACAACATCAATTTTGAACAGTACATGAATTATCTAGATTACGAATATCAGATATAAAGGAAATCGATTCCATAAAATATAATTCTATATTATGATTTCAAAAAACTAAAAAAAATGTAGGAAAAATTACTTAAATTAAATCAAAACATTCCTCAATGATTTAAAAAAAAACAAATGGTGACATAAAGCTCGTTATGAAGAAATATAGTCAGTCACTCACTCGTAACGACCTTGTGTATCCCATTAATACTAAACTTAGTCTTGAGGAAATCAAAACTATATACTATAATCAAGGAAACATTAAAAAACATTCACACTCTCATAAAAATTAGACATGAACCATCCAGAATACATTTCTACCCTGATAGCATAGATAGATCTAACATTCCCAAAGGGAATTCTCGATCCCCAGTGTTTTAATACTATCACCAAACATCATATAATATTATAGATGTACTTATTTTATCATAATATTTTAAATGAAAAAAAAACATTTTAGTATGATCGATACTCATCAAGGATAATGAACTTGAAACCAATAAGTAGATAAAACCGAAAATAGTAAATAATAAATGTACTCAGTATATATCAATAAAAATCTCATTAATTCCATGAAATGAGTGGATATCATCTCCACCAGTCACCACTATAACTATAGGTCCCAAAGATCGAGAATAACCAACACCTATAAGTATCACATTAACTTTTTTTGAACCTTTCATAAGATAATCTACCAACACATGAATGCAATAATATGGTGTGAGTTTCAAATCCTATTAGGGTCTCACCATGTGTTCCATAATAAATTACATAATAAAAAACCACTTGTGCTTTTAATTTATATAAAAAATTATTAGATTGAACATTACATATTTAAAATAGAATGCACTTTCATAATAAATTAATGACAATTATTTCAAAATAGGATTCAAACAGGATTAAATGAACAATATATATATATATAAATTATATAAAGATATCGGAATGAATAAATTTGTTCAAAAATATAAGGCATGTATAAACTATTAAATGAGAATATATCACATTGTAAAAGATTCATTTAGTGAGTTATATTATATTAATATTGTAACATCCCAAGTAAGTAATGAATAATAGATATTTTTATCTATGTATATTAATTAATTAGATAGTCTTTTAGAGGCTTAAAATGAAAATAAATACAATCTTAAGCATGGAATACACTAATATTTTTTTAAAAGACTGTTTTACTGCCTTTTGATGGCAAACCATTTTTAAATCTATCTTTTGACAATTTTATAAGCTATGTTTTTCAAAATAAACTTATTCTTTATGATTGGGACATCCAAATTTACTTTGTGTGAATTTTTGGTATTTTTCTGACAATGTTCATTTTTTTATGAATAGTGAAAAATACTGTATTTTACATCAAAACTGCTTTTTAATCTAATTTATTTATATGATTAGATTATATTTTGAATTGGTTTTAAAGTGAAATTAGAATATATTTTTACCATTTAATCCAATGGTGGTCGTTGGAATCAATTTCACTTTGAAATTGGACTTAAACTAGTGTTAATCTTTTGATACTTATTGTTTCATAAAAACACGCTATTTGTCATGACAGCGGGAATTATTTATTAAATTAATTAATGTAACTTATATGATTTTAATTTTGTAAAATAGACATAATTTTTGAATTCAGAGTATCAAATATATCTTAGGGTGAATTTTTGGTAATTTTCTGAAAAACTTCAATTTTTGATGAATAGTGAAACCACTAAGTGGTACTTATAAAAACTGATTTTTTGTTTAAATGAAATTTTGCCATCTTTGTGTTTTGAATTTCAAAAATCCGAAATACATGGTTGTCATTAAGAATTAAAATGTGGTTCAATGAGATTATAATAATTTTTTGGTGAATAGTAACTTATTAAGTTTTTAATCGCGATTAGAGGTAATTAGTGTAGTTTAAGGTAAGAATAATGTTTTAATAAAATTAAATGATCTAGACACATGTCCTACCCTTATTGGATGTGTCATGGCCGACCAATAAAAGCCATGGGTCAACTTGGGGACCCAATGGAGCCACTTTGGTTGGGAAATGACATAAATAACTTTTTATTTAATGTTAAAGTAAAAATGACACAAACATGAGTTATTTTACTAAAACAATTTTTACATTGGGTTATACAAGTAATATTTTTGACTATAAATATTAATTAGAAAGATAAAAAGATTTCCTACATCATAGTATTTTTTTTATAATTTTTATACATTAAATAAATTAAATTATTTATGACATCATGATGATGCAGCGATGACCTCATTATTTAATGATTTAAATAAAATGGAAAGATAATGTAAAATCTAAGACCTACACATGGCCAAAACCAATTGGATGAGTGAATTTAGAACCCTTATCACCTTATCCTCGAATTATATCAATGTGGGACCTTTTTAATCCGAAACTCATTTTAAAATAAAGTAACTTATCTTTACTTTCCAAGAGTGCCCCTCCTCTCCTCTTATAAAAGGCCCCCACCTCTACCTCCTTACCCACACTTCCAAAGCCTTTGGCTCGGCCAAACCCTGCCCATTTTATCTCTAAACTTCCCTCTCTTACTCCTTGATGCCTCACTTTGGGAAGAAGTCTTCTTAAGGAAGCCTTTGTGCTCAAACCAAAGGGAGTTACCCGATTTTAAGATAATGTTTTCTTTTGAGTCCTTTTGTTTTATTTTGCTTCTCTAACCCCCTAAACTCTTTTTATTATTTTCTTTTGTTACAACTCCAGTATCCTCAATAAACTAGGATGTTGTTATAAGAAGTATTCGAGCTACACTTACACACACCTACATCTACTGGTTAACGAACATACTGTTTCCGTGGATGGAGAATTTATGCCTCCCGAAACGATGATTGTTCAACATTATTTTAACACCTTCAAATGTGTCCATTAAGATGTCACTATATTTATATATGATATATAATATGTTTATGTTTTCCTTAATCTTCTGTTTTTTTTCTTTTTAGTCATACCTTTATGGTTTCCATTATGGGTAAACGCGATATCTTCATTTAAGGAAGTGCGGACTACCGCCCCCTCAAAGTGATTTGATTCGTTAAATACCATATGTGGGACATATAAAGGATGTAACTATGATATTATATATGATATTATACTGGAATTATAATATACCTTTATATCATTATGATTCCATTCTATAAAATACGAAATAGAAATGAAAGTAGCATTCATGCGTACGTACGGCTTACCGTCTCCATGAACGGTGCATTTCATTTCTTACCTCTAAATGATTATGTAATATTATAAATGCATGTATATACTGGATATATATGATATATACATAATTATTATAATTTTGGATATAATGGATACATGAACAACATGTAATTATAAAGGGTTTATTTTTGACTCAAGTACCAATGATCGTTAAAACGACCGTTATTAACTTAAATAATTACATAGTGTTCATGACATGGAAATAAGTGATATAAAAGGAATAATGAACTTGAAAAAGGTTCTTAAAGAAGTAGAAATTAACTCAAGTTTATTATTCAGGACATTAAAGAACGATCGAGTCAAGTCAGACCCGAGGTATGGGACTTCGTCTCAATCTCCTTTCAATGAGGCATATTTTGTTTTATACACAACCTTCTTTTATACGGTGTATAAAACCCTTTGACTTTTACATTTATTCAAAAGGAATATTTTTTATACGAAGCGTTTACTAAATGACAAAAGAGAATTTTTTTGTCGTACGTATGTGGCGACAACGACTTCTCCGCTGCCATGACCGTTATTTGAGTTTCGGCTTCCTCTACAAGCCATACCTTCTTTTTAAAAGAAAAATAAATACCATGTTTTAATTTTATTTTATTTTGGTATTGAAAATGGTTTTCATAATGTTTTTATATCAATGTGTTGTATTGATATCTTGTGATTGAAAGGTGGAAATGTTATGTTTCCTTTATGCATGTTTTATATGATACGATTATGTTGTGGTTCTTGGGCATTATTATGAAGATGGGTGGTTCCGTGATAAACTAAGGGTGGGTGAGCCCGATATAGCTCTCCAATGCATTGGGTAACGTGAAGGGGTGAAACGTTAAGGTTTCTCCGAAGAGATTTAGGGAATATACTATGATGGGTATTCCAAATGTAACCAAGAGGGTTACTCCCTACGTAAGGATGTTATGAATGCCTCAAGTTACCTTTATGTCTTATGATTTCTATGATTTATTCATGATTTGATGAGGTATGTTAAAATGCTTATGTTTTATGGGTAAAGTATTATCTCATTCTTATGTATATATGTACCCATGTTTCCTTTCCATATTTTTATATCCCTTACTGAGCTTTTTATGCTCATCCCAAGTTTTTTTTTGAAATGTTTTTCACAGGTCAAGGGAAAGGTACATGATATGATGATAGTGTCAAGGAAGTGTCAAGAAATAATCTATGTTTTATTTTAAATATGTTTCTATTGATGGGAATGAAGAATACTATCTTTATGTAACCACTTTGTTTATATGTGGAATGTAATGCAAGTTTTATGATCTAATTCTCTAAAACTCTAAACCTGAAAAGATCCTCAATGTGTAATCTTTTAATAACTCAAGATTAAGTAAGGTTTAAGGCTGGGGATTTATAGTTGGTATCAGAGGTCGGTTTAGATAACTTTCGGAGTTAGAATTCTATTAAATGATTATCCAAAAATATTTTTTTATGGTCAAATTGAAGTGATATAGCATTTGAAGATTACCATGTTGCTTCATCTAAGACATGTTTGTTCGGAATGGTTTTCCGCAGAGGAAACAGGGAGGTAGTGCTAGGAAGGCATACAGAAGGAAATAACCTTCCGAATCAGCATCCTGAGATGGTCGGAATTGGAACTGAACAGTTTTTTGCAGTAATGGCGCAGTTGACTAAAGCAATAAATGGTGGTGGTATCCATACACGAGATCATCCAGATCAACCGCAGAGGAACATGTCAGTGGTGGAACATTTCATGAGGAAACATCCCCCATCATTCAGAGGATCATCTGACCCTGTGTTAGCTGAAGGGTGGATTAAAGCACTGGAGAAGATTTTCGATGTCATGGGGTGTTCAGACAATCAAAAGGTTAGTCTTACTATTTACCGTTTGGAGGGTGAAGCAGATCAGTGGTGGTCGATGGTTAAAAATATCAGGGACGCTGATGAGATTGATTCTCTCGACTGGGATGAATTCAAAGGTATGTTTCTTGAGAAGTATTTTCCTAAGGCTATTCGACTTAGGATGGAAAAGCAATTCTTGGAATTGAGGCAAGAGGAAGACTCAATGGATACCTATGAAGAAAGGTTCACTCGATTGGCAAGGTATGCTCCAAATTTTATCTGAGACCTTGATAGTAAAATCAATCGTTTTTACTCAGGATTAAAGCCAAAATATCGAAGGGAATTAGCTTCTCGTGAGTTTAAAAGTTATGAAAAGATTGTTTGATGTGCTGAGAAGGTGGAAATGGAGTTTTCCGATGATCAAGTGTTCTATAACAACCAACAGAAGAAGAGACCGAGGTGGCAGGAGAAAGGTAAGAATTCTTCAAAAAAGTCTGACGGTAAGAAAACTAAGTTTCCAGTTTGTGATAAATGTGGAAAAAGGCATGCTGGGGAATGTCTTCTGAATTATGGAAAGTTCTACCGATGTGGTAAGATGGGACATAAGGCTCGTGATTGCACTGGAAAAGATCAGGGTGATGGTAAGACCAAATTTGATTTACCGTTAGTGAAATGTTATAAGTGCAATGAGATGGGTCACTATGCAAACGAGTGTCCGACAAAGAGCTTGGGTGATGGGAAGCAGTTAGAATACAAGCAGAAAGGGGTGGTGAAATCCTTTGCAACTACTTCAGCAGATGTCAGGCCATCAAATTAAGTTGTATCAGGTACTTTGTTTTTTTTTTTCAGATTATGCCAGTGTGTTGTTTGATTCGGGGTCTACACATTCTTTCATCTCTGAAAATGTTTCTAGTAAAATGGGAATACCATCTCAAGAAATGACTCCTGAACTTTTGGTAAAAACACCTGGGGGAAATGTTGAGGCAAAAAGAATTTATAAGAATCTTACTATCCTTATTTGTGGAAAGAACCTACTTGAAAACCTTATAGTTCTACCTCTAGTAGAGTTTAATGTTATCCTGGGTATGGATTGGATCTCTATTTACCATGCTAAGATTGATTGTAGAGCTAAAGAAGTTTCTTTTCAGAAAGACTTTCATTTTTTGTACAATAATGAACCCTTACTGTTGATAACTTATCAAGAGGCCGAGAAACTTGTAAAAGATGGAAATGAATGTTACCTTGCACACATCATTGAAAATAAAGGAACTGTTCAGATTAATGATGTGCCAGTGGTAAATGAGTATCCTGATGTTTTTCCTGATGAGTTTCCTGGAATAATACCAGATCGGGAAGTTGAGTTTACTGTTGACTTAGTTCCTGATGCTAAGCCAATTTCAAAACCCCCTTATCGAATGGCTTAAATTGAACTTTTAGAGTTGAAGGAGCAATTGCAAGATTTATTAGAGAAAGGTTTCATTCGACCTAGCACATCACCATGGGGTGATCCTGTTTTATTTGTTAAAAAGAAAGATGGTTCAATGAGACTTTGCATTGATTATAGAGCCTTGAATAACATCACTGTTAAGAACAAATATCCTTTGCCTCATATCGATGATTTGTTTGATCAGCTCCAGGGAGCTCAGTATTTTTCAAAGATTGACTTGAGATCGGGGTACCATCAGCTGAAGGTAAAGGAAGAAGATGTTCTGAAGACCGCGTTCCGTACAAGATATGGCCATTATGAATTTGTAGTAATGCCTTTTGGGCTAACCAATGCACCTGCTGTATTCATGGACTTAATGAATAGAATTTTCCATGAGTTCTTGGATAAGTTTGTGGTGGTTTTCATTGATGATATTTTGGTATTTTCTAAAAGTAAAGAGGAGCATGAAAGACATTTAAGGGTTATCTTGCAAACCTTAAAAGAAAAGAAATTGTATGGAAAATTCAGCAAGTGTGAGTTTTGGTTGCAACAAATTTCTTTCCTTGGTCATATTGTTTCTAAAGATGGGATAATTGTTGATCCTGCAAAAACAAAGGTTGTTGAAGAATGTCCAAGACCCACAAATGTAACTGAGATTTGTAGCTTCCTTGGTTTGGTAGGCTATTACCGAAGGTTTGTTAGAAATTTTTCACGGTTATCTAGTCCAATGACTAAGCTAACTCGGAAGGGTGTTAAGTTTATCTGGACAAAAGAATGTGATGATTTTTTTCAGGAATTGAAAAGAATATTGGTGAATGCTCCAGTTTTGGCACTACCTTATAGGAATGGTGAGTTTGTTATCTACAGTGATGCTTCATTGAAAGGACTTGGTTGCGTCCTAATGCAGAATGATAAGGTAATTGCTTATTCTTAACGACAGTTGAAAACTCATGAGGTAAATTTCCCTACACATGATTTGGAATTAGCTTCTGTTGTTTTTGCTTTAAAAATTTGGAGGCATCATTTGTATGGAGTAAATTGTGAAATATATACCGATCACAAAAGTTTAAAGTATATATTCACTCAGAAAGAATTGAACATGAGACAAAGGAGATGGCTAGAATTAATCAAGGATTATGATTGTACAATTCATTACCATCCGAGAAAAGAAAATAAAGTGGTTGATGCTTTGAGTCGAAAAAGTAATGCTTCATTAGAAATGTTGTGTTTGGAACGTGATCCTTTGGTTAAGGATTTGATGAACTTTGGCATAGAATTTGTTGGTGCAGGAAGTTCTTCTGTTTTGTTTCAGGTATCAGTGAGATCATCTCTATCAGATAGAATCAAGCAAGCACAGAATCAAGATAGTGAGTTGTTATGTGAAGCTCATAGTTCTCCGTTTTCAGTTCATCCTGGCAGTACTAAGATGTATAGAGATCTTCGGGAGTATTACTGGTGGGATGGAATGAAAATAGATATTGCTGATTTTACTGTGAAGTGTTTGACTTGTCAGCAGGTTAAATCAGAGCAGCAGTTACCAAAAGGGATGCTTCAGCTTTTACCAGTGCCAGAGTGGAAATGGGAGATATATCCATGGACTTTGTTGTGGGATTACCGAAGACATCTCGAGGTAATAATGCAATCTGGGTTATTGTTGATCGCTTGACCAAATTTGCTCATTTAATTGCTATACAAGATACTTTTTCCCTAGATCAACTTTCCCGTTTGTATCTTAAAGAGATAGTCAGGTTACATGGAGTTCCTCTCTCCATTTTATCTGATCGTGCTCCCAGGTTCACTTCTAACTTTTGGAAAGGCCTTCAGAAGTTGTTGGGTACTAAATTAAATTTTAGTATAGCATTTCATCCTCAATCAGATGGGCAGTCAGAACGAATAATTCAGACCTTGGAGGATATGCTACGAGCTTGTTCTATGGATTATCATGGAAGTTGGGACCAACATCTTTCTTTGGTTGAATTTTCATATAATAACAGTTTTCATTCCAGTATACAGATGGCACCATTTCAGGCATTATATGGGAAGCGGTGTCGAACTCCAGCTTTCTGGGATGAAGTGGGTGAAAGGAAGTTGATGGGACCAGAATTGGTAAAAGAGATGGCAGAAAAAGTTCAGCTGATTCAGAAGCACATGAGAATAGCTCAGAGCAGGCATAAGAGTTATGCGGATAACCGGAGGAAGGATCTATCTTTCGAGGTAGGTGATCATGTTTTTCTCAAGGTTTCTCCTTGGAAAAGTGTGATGAGATTTGGTAAGAAAGGAAATCTGGGTCCAAGGTTTATTGGACCATATGAAATTCTGGAGAGAGTTGGATCAGTTGCATACCGGGTGGCTTTACCTCCGAGTTTATCTCAGGTACAAAATGTTTTTCACGTTTCGATGTTGAGAAAGTATATGCCAGATTCATCTCATGTTTTGAGTCCAGAGGTAGTTCAGCTAGAAGAGAACCTATCTTATGAGGAACAACCGGTCCAGATTCTTGACCACAGGGAGCAAGTGTTACGAAATAATGTGATTAATCAGGTAAAGGTTTTGTGAAAAAACCACATGATGGAAGAGGCAACATGGGAATCTGAAAATGCAATGAGGGATAAGTACCCCCATTTATTCGATAAGTAAATAAATTGCGGGGATGCAATTTTCTAAAGGGGGGAAGGATGTAACATCCCAAGTAAGTAATGAATAATAGATACTTTTATCTATGTCTATTAATTAATTAGATAGTGTTTTAGAGGCTTAAAATGAAAATAAATACAATCTTAAGCATGGAATATACTAATATTTTTTTAAAAGATTGTTTTACTGCCTTTTGATGGCAAACCATTTTTAAATCTATCTTTTGACAATTTTATAAGCTATGTTTTTCAAAATAAACTTATTCTTTATGATTGGGACATCAAAATTTACTTTGTGTGAATTTTTGGTATTTTTCTGACAATGTTCATTTTTTTATGAATAGTGAAAAATACTGCATTTTACATCAAAACTGCTTTTTAATCTAATTTATTTATATGATTAGATTATATTTTGAATTGGTTTTAAAGTGAAATTAGAATATATTTTTACCATTTAATCCAATGGTTTTCGTTGGAATCAATTTCACTTTGAAATTGGACTTAAACTAGTGTCAATCTTTTGATACTTATTGTTTCATAAAAACACGCTATTTGTCATGACAGCGGGAATTATTTATTAAATTAATTAATGTAACTTATATGATTTTAATTTTGTAAAATAGACATCATTTTTGAATCCGGAGTATCAAATATAGCTTAGGGTGAATTTTTGGTAATTTTCTGAAAAACTTCAATTTTTGATGAATAGTGAAACCACTAAGTGGTACTTATAAAAACTGATTTTTTGTTTAAATGAAATTTTGCCATCTTTGTGTTTTGAATTTCAAAAATCTGACATACATGGTTTTCATTAAGAAGTAAAATGTGGTTCAATGAGATTATAATAATTTTTTGGTGAATAGTAACTTATTAAGTTTTTAATCGCGATTAGAGGTAATTAGTGTAGTTTAAGGTAAGAATAATGTTTTAATAAAATGAAATGACCTAGACACATGTCCTACCCTTATTGTATGTGTCATGGCCAACCAAGACAATCCATGGGTCAACTTGGGGACCCCATGGAGCCACTTTGGTTGGGAAATGACATAAATAACTTTTTATTTAATGTTAAAGTAAAAATGACACAAACATGAGTTATTTTACTAAAACAATTTTTACATGGGGTTATACAAGTCAGATTTTTGACTATAAATATTAATTAGAAATATAAAAAGATTTCCTACATCATAGTATTTTTTTATAATTTTTAGACATTAAATAAATTAAATTATTTATGACATCACGATGATGTAGTGATGACCTCATTATTTAACGATTTAAATAAAATGGAAAGATAATGTAAAATATAAGACCTACATATGACCAAAACTAATTGGATGAGTGTATTTAGAACCCTTATTACCTTATCCTCGAATTATATCAATGTGGGACCTTTTGAATCCGAAACTCATTTTAAAATAAAGTAACTTATCTTTACTTTCCAAGAGTGCCCCTCCTCTCCTCTTATAAAAGGCCCCCACCTCTACCTCCTTACCCACACTTCCAAAGCCTTTGGCTCAGACAACCCCTGCCCATTTTGTCTCTCCACTTCCCTCTATTACTCCTTGAAGCCTCACTTTGGGCAGAAGGCTTCCCAAGGAAGCCTTTGAGATCAAACCAAAGGGAGTTACCCGATTTTAAGGTAATGTCTTCTTTTGAGTCCTTTTGTTTTATTTTGCTTCTCCAACCCCCTAAACTCTTTTTATTCTTTTCTTTTGTAACAAATCCAGTATCCTCAATATAATAGGATGTTGTTATAATAAGGATTCGAGCTACACTTACACACACCTACATCTAATGGTTAACGAACATACTGTTTCCGTGGATGGCGAATTTATGCCTCCCGAAACGATGATTGTTCAACATTATTTTAACACCTTCAAAGGTGGCCATTAAGATGTCACTATATTTATATATGATATATAATATGTTTATGTTTTCCTTAAGCTTCTATTTTTTTTTCTTTTTGGTCATACCTTTATGGTTTCCATTATGGGTAAACGCGATATCTTCATTTAAGGAAGTGCGGACTACCGCCCCCTCAAAGTGATTTGATTCATTAAATACCATATGTGGGACATATAAAGGATGGAACTATGATATTATATATGATATTATACTGGAATTATAATATACCTTTATATCATTATGATTCCATTCTATAAAATACGAAATAAAAATGAAAGTAGCGTTCATGCGTACGTACGACTTACCGTCTCCATGAACGGTGCATTTCATTTCTTACCTCTAAATGATTATGTAATATTATAAATGCATGTATATACTGGATATATATGATATATACATAATGATTATAATTCTGGATATAATGGATACATGAACAACATGTAATTATAAAGGGTTTATTTTTGACTCAAGTACCAATGATCGTTAAAACGACCGTTATTAACTTAAATAATTACATAGTGTTCATGACATGGCAATAAGTGATATAAAAGGAATAATGAACTTGAAAAAGGTTCTTAAAGAAGTAGAAATTAACTCAAGTTTATTATTCAGGACATTAAAGAACGATCGAGTCAAGTCGGACCCGAGGTATGGGACTTCGTCTCAATCTCCTTTCATTGAGGCATATTTTGTTTTATACACAACCTTCTTTTATACGGTGGATAAATCCCTTTGAATTTTACATTTATTCAAAAGGAATATTTTTTATAAGAAGCATTTACTAAATTAAAAAAGAGAATGTTTTTGTCGTACGTATGCGGCGACAACGACTTCTCCACCGCCGTGACCGTTATTTGAGTTTCAACTTCCTCTACAAGCCATACCTTATTTTTAAAAGAAAAATAAATACCATGTTTTAATTTTCTTTTATTTTGGTATTGAAAATGGTTTTCATAATGTTTTTATATCAATGTGTTGTATTGATATCTTGTGATTGAAATGTGGAAATGTTATGTTTTCTTTATGCATGTTTTATGTGATACGATTATGTTGAGGTTCTTGGGCATTATTATGAAGATGGGTGGTTCCGTGATAAACTAAGGGAGGATGAGCCTGATATAGCTCTCCAATGCATTGGGTAATGCGAAGGGGTGAAATGTTAAGGTTTCTCCGAAGAGATTTAGGGAATATACTGTGATGGGTATTCCAAACGTAACCAAGAGGGTTACTCCCTACGTAAGGATGTTATGAATGCCTCAAGTTACCTTTATGTCTTATGATTTCTATGATTTATTCATGATTTGATGAGGTATGTTAAAATACTTATGTTTTATGGGTAAATTATGATCTCATTATTATGTATATATGTACCCATGTTTCCTTTCCATATTTTTATATCCCTTACTGAGCTTTTTATGCTCATCCCAAGTTTTTTTTGAAATGTTTTTCACAGGTCAAGGGAAAGGTACATGATATGATGGTAGTGTCAAGGAAGTGTCAAGAAATAATCAATGTTTTATTTTAAATATGTTTCTATTGATGGGAATGAAGAATACTATCTTTATGTAACCACTTTGTTTATATGTGGAATGTAATGCAAGTTTTATGATCCAATTCTCTAAAAATCTAAACCCGAAAAGATCCTCAATGTGTAGTCTTGTAATAACTCAAGATTAAGTAAGGTTTAAGGCTAGGGCCTTATAAATTTGATCTTAACAAACTTCATAATAAAAAAAGTAATAAGATAGGTGTTTAAATAATCAGTCTATATCCAAATAGGGGAACCCATTATGGGAACTCTACATCCAAACAACGAAACCCATTTATAGAAGTCGTGTAAAAATGTTTATTTAGAGTTGTAATCATCAATTAATTTAAATGGATTCAGGTTACTAGAATTATTTTCCTAGTTATACCCTAATTACACATCCTTACATACTCTTCAACAAATAAATAAATCATTCTTGGGGAATTAAATTAAACATTCAATTTCTGAATTTAAGTTTTCAACATGCCTTCCCTTTCAAAACCAAAAACATAGATTTTTAAACAATTCATGCCATTCCAAAATTATCATTAAAAAAATCTGTTATCTAAAGAGTCATCACTCAATAACTTTATCAAATAATGCTTCAAATATTGTAATTATATTTCTCAAAAATCCACCACATATTCTAATTCCATTGAAATTTGGGTTCTCATAAACTTCATCCCCATTTAAAATAACACATCAAATCATTTATATTACAGGGTTTTTAAATAATTTAAAAACATATTTCATATAAATAATGAAATATAGGGTTTCAATTTTTATGGGAAAAGACATATGGAACAACCTAAATTAAATCACATTGTAAAATAAAACACCCACATCTGAATCACAAACAATGAATGTGGGGAAGGAGACCATGAAATGAAACCTAGAATAAAGAACCATTATAATGTATTTTTGAAACATAAAAAATATTATAAATGTTCAAACTATATGGAATAGAGAGGATAATATTGTAATAATCTAAGTGAAATGATATCTTATAACCCAATGTCGATCAAAGGATAACAATTGTGCATTGATCTACCTCAAGAAGGGGATTCAAAATAAAATATTGATTCATGAGAGTATTCCAGACAAAATAAAATGATTATGAATGAGTGGGGGTTTATTAGTGTATGATTATGGGGTCATCAGATTTTACACTTAATTTTTTGTTTACTAAAAGCACATACCCATAGTTTTTGGGGAGGCTACGTGATTAGTAGTAATAATTCACAATTCATCGTATTCTATTTAGGGTGTAGGGTATGGTTGTATGGATACTTTTAGCATATGTTATCTATGATAAAACCACTATTTATAGATACATAGTTTGATTATTCACACTTTAAAATAACATTTCACACCTTCATGTTTTTCTGACATGGCTACACAGGTTACTATCCCAAACAAGAATGTTTTCCTTAACCATGTGCCTACAATGCATAGCCCTTGAAGGCACTAATTTTTTTCCAAATCCAACCCAAAACAACCTTAAGAAATCAAAAAATAATTTAAAACCAAAAATGTATCAATTAATACATTTGATAAAGTAATTATTTGTTACATGATACTAATAATATTTAATATAAATAGTTATATCCATTTTAACGACAAAAAAGAAACATAATGATAAATTTTATATAATTCATATCTATTTTAGAGAGTATACTAAAAAACTTTACAATTATAATTAAATATTGAAATGAACTCAATATTATGACCCTAATAGACCTTATAATATACAATTTATAATTAGCATTATACTATGGTTTCTTAAGGTATATGGACTGAGAAACGCCAAAAGGAAACATTAGAAAACTCAATCTAATGAATGAATAACACCTCATAATAAATTAATTTTTATTGATTAAATAAACAATGATAAGGTTATATAATATGAAATAAATATTTATTTTAATTATCCATATGGTCTTATAGGTATCTAAACTGGTTCAGTACTAGTTGTAAGGGGACACTTGCATCTACTTTATTAATTTTTTATACTCAATATATCTCTCCTCGTGTTTCTCTATTTGAAAAATATTCTTCCTATATTATATTTAAATATTTTTTTGAAAAAATAAATCTAATTTTCCCTTTCTTTTCAAGGGATATTTCGGTATTTTTTGTTTCATTTTATTCATATATTTCTTTACATCATATAATATAAACTAGAAAATTTATATTTCTTATTTATTTTCATGTATAAATATTATGAAGACATTTATATTCAATTGTTTCAAAAAAAATATTATTTAATTATAAAATATTATTATTTTTAGTTTCTGGGGAAATAAATTTCTATTATTTCCATTAAAGGTTATTTTATCAACTTTTCTAATCATTGAGAATGGATTTTATTTACATGACTTCATATTCCTCTTTTATTATAAGCTTTCCTTCACTTTTGGATCTATATTAGTAAGATATGATTACTTTTTTAATTTCTAACATTCAAAATATCTTAATACCTTTCTTTATTAGGAACTTATAAAATACCTTGATTGTTTATGATATGTTATTTTTATGAAATCCATTTTTATCTATATTTTTGTTATATTTATTATTTATTACTAAATATTAACTATGTGGCATGTATATGAATGAAATATTAATAAATGAAAAATGAAACAAAAAATATAAATCCCCTAATAATTTTTTTTATTATATATCATGTCATATTTTTTCTGATGCATAAACAGTTACTATATTAACATGTGACTGGATTATATTGATTGAGGTATTAATTAAGATTTAATTTGAAAATTAATCAATAAAAATTCCATTTTGTTATTCTTTTTTAGAGTTTTTGATTAATATCTTGTATAAAATTTCTGTAAATCCCAATAGGTACTTAGAAGATGATCATCAGGTATAGTGTGTTGTGTTATGTATAGTGGTCGATCAAGGAATACAACCTAGTACCCAATTGTGAGGCACTGGGAACCCGGTTGTCCTGGGATAAATCATTTTTTGTTTTTTATTTTTATTTATTTACTAAACTAAATAATCAATATTTTATTTTAATTATTTTTTATAGAAATATTAATAAATAAAATTTAATTATATTATATTTTTATGTATATGTTTAAAAATGTGGTATAATTTTTGAATATTGAGAAATATGTAAATTTATATGTGGTATAAATTAAATTTATAACTAAAATAAATAATAAAATATATATAGTTTGGAATTACCATTCATAATAGTAGTGTTTTGAATTATTATTGTATATTAATAATAAGAAAAATTTATGCAGACATTAATAATATTATATTAATTTAGCATTATTCAGTTATATAAATGTATATAAATTTTTATTATTAATAATTTAAAATTTAAAATATTTCAATGTATTATGGGAGTTATTAAGATGAGATGTTGTTTCCATGTTCATTTCCCAAAATTAATTTTTTTTCCTTTAAATTTTTCCAATGTAATAGGTGATGTATATACATATTAATAACTCTTTATATTCCTTTTCATTATTTTACTATCATTTATTAGATGGTTATAGAATTTTCCAATCCATTTCACATAATTTCATATAATATAAGTATTATAAATATTGTTACTACTATTATTAATATTATTATTCTGAACATCAATATCATTTTTATGATATAATATGTACATAATTCTAGTATTATTAATATTATTAATATATGGTAGGATTTAATGGTATAGATTGTTCCCATGTAAAATGATTTGTTCTTTTTTATAAAATGATAGGTTTTTCCAACATTAATTATCCTAATTAATAATATTTAAATTTATAGATTATGAAAAATGATTTCACATCATGCTTTCAGTTTATACATTTCATTTTCTTAGTAAATTTTCAAGGTTGGGTTTGGGGCTTCAACTAGTACTCAATAAATTTTTTATTTTGTAACAAATAATATGAAATTTTTGTTCATGTTTTTATTATTAAGTTATAATATATATATATATAAGGAAATGTTTCTATTTTTATTGTTATTGTTTTTTTCATCAACATTACCATTATTATTCATAAATTCCCTAGTTATGGGTTAACTCACCCTCACCCAAAAAATATATAATAGAAAAAATTGTTGAATGACTAGATGTGTTCAAGTAAAGATGAGTATAAATGTCATCATTGACATTATATTGATGTACATAAAGACATCATAGAGACAAAAAGGAAATGTAATAGACCCACTCATCTACTGCCTTCCTCGAGAGAAAATCATCCACTATGTTTCTTTCCATGTATTTATGGGTAATCCTGATGTGTATCCCCTATATATATTTAAGGCATTTAATACCCTTTGTGATAAGTATCCATTAAAAAACTGGTTAGAGTCCTTAAATAGCATAACAATTCTCTATAAAATCATCTTGAATCCATAGATTATTATAGTTTTATTAATCCATACAATATATACTATATGATAATTATTAAATAAATTAAATTGAATTTTAATTAAATTATGAAAATAAAACTTAAATAAAGAGTAAAAAAATTTAATATTTCATCATTTCAGATAGGTCTTGGTGCTCCCAATATAACACCACCAAGTTCACTATAAACCAATTAAACCAACATGGGATCCATTTTATATATGATTACCTAATAGGACACCTTTTTATCCAAATAACACTAATTATTTTTGTTGATATTATTTCTATGATGTTTTTTTTCATTAATATATGTTATATTTTGTTTTGAAAATAAAAATCATTGATAATAATAACACAGATAACTTTAGAAGTTTTTTCTTTACATTAAAATTTAATAAAATATGTGGTATCCCAAAAAAAAGAATTTAGAAATGGTTTTCATTATTAATATTATTACTAGTATTATTGTATTATAAGATATAACATAATGGTAATTTCCAAATGTTTATGAAAGAAAACGATATTAGGATTGACCACTAGGAGGATTATGGAAGATAGAACAATGTTAGTGGGATTTATCAACAAATATACCACACCTCATTCAAGTTAGTTTTTCATTCCAAACATCGGAGTGATTAGGAATGAATTTATTAGTAATATAAACATTATTTGTTTTTTAACGTCCCTATAATAAGATCCATAGAACATTTCTGTGATCCGGGTCACCACATGAACTCACGCACAACTCACCGTATTCCATAGGCTACCAACTAAAAGAGAAGATTTAATGTGTCATATTGGGAGACTATACCATATTTACTAGAGAAATCCACAACAGATAACAAAGAGAAATAAAGGAAATTCTAAATCATAAATCATAATAGTAATCATGCATTACCAACAATTTCCAAAAATGGGGTACAGGACCAAAAAAAATGGGGTTTATAAAATTTCAACTCATATAGTACCAGTTTAAGAAACCCAAAATAAAATAAAAACTAAAGAATTCCCAAAATGGGGCCTGAATCTATGAGTGAAACCCTCGTTCATGAATATCCAATGCCTTATTTAGCCATATATCATGGGGAATATACCCTTTTACTAAAATACAACCATGATATCTCCTGGAGTACCCAATGGCAGCCCACAAAGTTGGTGAGTACTATACAGAAGGCCAGCACAAATTGTTTCTAAAAAATACCCTATTCCAAGAGATTTTATCTGAATTTATGAAAATGAATATAAATATAATCAAATTATAAACTAAGAAATAAGTTAAAAATACTCACATAAATCATATACATCATTTTATACAAGGGATAGGAATGTAAATTCAACATGATGGTTGATGAAATTCAACCATAAATATAAGGAAAGTAAATAATGTTCATGATCTCACTTTAGAAACCATTTTATAATAAATTATATCACACCACCATGGATCCTCAGTCTAGGTAGTCTCATCCAATGGAACTATTTGGGGCTAGAGCCCCAGTCTTACTCCTTAACCCGTGCATTTTTAGGTTGGTGTTTAGAGCCTCATTCCAACCATACCTGTGGGAGTAAAATGTTAGTCAATACCCCACATACCTCCATGACATGTTCAAAATATTTTTTACCCATTCCTCACACAAACCATTTCAATAAGACACAATCAAACAATACACATAAAATTAATTATTCATGGTTTATTCCCTAAATAATTCATCTTCATTCCTTATCAATTTACACATTCCTGTTTATAACCATAAGTCATTTAACAGATTCACATTAATTAAATAACCCAATCATGATATTCAAAACATCTTTTTATCTGAAGATAAAAACTAACACAATCACCCTTAGATCCCAATTAAGAACACAAGAAAACATTTCAAAACATTTAATATGGACTCAATGTAATAATAATTCAATTCTAAAAATTTCAATTCAATTACCAAGTTGAACAATTGTTGAACCCCAAGTGTGACCCTTATCCTTGTCAAATCAACCTCAACACATCCTTTAGGGGACATGAATGGTTTGATAGAACCTTAACCCCATCAAATTATCATTTCTACCAAAAAAACAATTGATAAAAAAACAACACCAAATAATGACCACATAAACATATAAAACCAACAATATGTTATTATATAACATGTAGACCACTTACCATGATTCTAAAGACAAACACTCTCTTAACCTTTGACTTTGACTTTTATAAAAGGAAAATTTGAGGCCCCAACATAAGATCCAATAGAAAATTTGTTTTTTGAGTAATTTAGAATAATAAGAAACATTATACAAAAAATAATCTGGAATATAGAAGAAATAGGAGTGTTATAATAACCTGGAGCATGACTTGAATCAAACGAAACTCCAAAAATACTAGAAACTAAATAGATTGATACTTAGAAAACTTGGTGTATTTGGATCATCCCTGGGGTTAAATGAGAAATAATAGATAGAAATACCTAGTTAAAAAACTTTATAACCTAGAGGAAAAATTGAAAAATCACCCATTTAAGGGGAACACAGTTTGAAATCACATTTGGCCAAACATTCCACCAACTATGTTCCAACCTCTATACGAGAGGGGTCCATGCTACATAGTTACCAAGGGATGCTATATGTTTTGAAAAACCATGTGATGAACACGTGTGACATCTATATTCATTCCTGTAGAATTTTTATTTCCCCCTAGCATTGATTTCTAAAATCCATGTTCTCATCCTCTATTCCAATGTGGTTATGGTTCATGGTTACTACGAACCATGTGCTAATAGTGAAACATGAATTGGACAGCACCATGTTTCATTCATTCATGTCTCGGACCCTTGGAACACCCCAAGCCTCCTCATACAATTCCAAAACATTTAATTAGCTAAATTAAATGTATTTAAACCATAATTGTAAGAAATTACATATCTCAAGGAAGTATAAGATCATATAACCTCCCCATATTATAATGAATCATTCCTAGTCTGCACTCCCCAACATCATTGAGTTTTCAGCATAAAATGATCGGTCCATGGGGCCCCATATCTTTCCCCCTCCCCCATGTTTCTTCTTAAACATTACCTTGATCCCTAAAAAATAAGCCAAATCCACATTATATATCCACAAGAAATTCTCACCATGATCCACAATATAAACCAGATTCTCCTCAAATGACACATCTACCTTAATCTCAACATCATCAACATCAATCACATGAGATGTCTGGGGATGATAATGATGATGTTGTGACACATTTAAAAATATTCCATGCCACTATATAACTATTGAATAGTTCATAATTATGCCACCAACACAATCATATCCACTATCTCAAATGGCCCCACATACCTGGCTTCCAAAATAACCTACATATCGATCCAATGGTGGCCCAACATTGGTGACACCTAAACAAATACATGATCAACCACCACAAACTAAATATATCAATGATGTTGATCCTTATATGACTTTGTCCTACTTTGGGTCGTAGCCATATGCTTCTGAATTAACTACACATGTCCTGATATCCCCTTAATGATATTTTTTCCTAACAACACTAATTCTATGATATCCATTGAACATAACAAATATCTACATGTCCTATCATAGACCTCCTTGTACAGTTCCATTAGAATTGTCACCTAGAAATTTTTTCCATAGGTGATGTCAACTAGCAGCAAGTGATTTTCCAAAGATACCTCGAAATATAGGACACATTCCCCCAACATTTCCTCAAACACATGAATATTATGCTCTGATTTCTCATCGATTTGTGGGTGGAAATCCCTACAAAAAACACATGGGTTGCAAGAAACATTCTAACCCCATCTAGATGCATGATGTAAAATTTGGATCACAATCTGAAGAAATAGTTTGTAGCAACCCATGCATCCAAACTATCTCATAAACATACAACAAACCAAATTGTTCAATAATGATGGTCTCTTGAATTGGATGAAAATGTGCTACCATGTTCACCCAATTAACAACTACTCATATTTCATCATTATGCTTAGTCATCCTTAGATGACCTACAACATGATCCATCATCATGTATTCCCATTTCCATTTTAGATTGGTCCAATAATGTAACAAACTTCCTAATCAGTGATCCTCATCCTTTACCTACTAATAGGTGTAACATCATCCCACATTTCAACCAACCTATTTCTTCATACCTATCCACCAATACAATATATGAATATCATTATAGAATTTAGTTAAGCCATGATGCACCATCCATTTTGATGCATGGATCTAATTCATCAATTATTCCCTCATAAAAGTAGGAATGAAAACATTTCAACAGACATAAAGGATATCAACATCACCTACTATCCAATCAAAAGTTGACTCCC
The DNA here is from genome assembly GCA_963277665.1 of Viscum album. Classification (NCBI taxonomy): domain Eukaryota; kingdom Viridiplantae; phylum Streptophyta; class Magnoliopsida; order Santalales; family Viscaceae; genus Viscum; species Viscum album. The sequence continues at coordinate 345,245,294 of OY728134.1, read as the reverse complement.
CTCCTTTAATACATTCCCTCCAAGCTAAACATTATGGATCCTTGTACTTACACTCCTTTATCTGGATTATATATGTGGGATAAACTACTAAGTATGAAATATTCATCTACACTTTTACATCGTGATTCTCTAGGTTCATCTCAAAAAACAAAGAAATCATCCACCACTTGAAACTAGTTTCTCGAACTACATGAGATTGAGCCTTATGACTCAACGACACTGAAACAATATTTACCATTCCTGGTGTGTAAGAATTCTATAAATCAAGATAATTCATGTACTCAATACACATTATCTACCAAAGATTCAAATCACTATGGTAGAATATATTTTTAAGGCTATTATAATCGGTATAAAAAATTAACAACTCTCTCAACAAGAAATTTCACCATAACATTAAGAAATAAACAAGTAAGTCCAATTAAAGATCAGGTGTAAGGTAATTTTTTCATGAGGCCTAAACATCCATGACATATATTCCACAACCTAATCATCCTACATCAACAATACCCCAATACCAGCAATAAACACATCAAAAAACAAGGTATATTTCTTACCAAGCATGGGATGGATAAAAATTAATGATGTTGCCAGCCGCTTTATTTACTATTGGAAGGCATTCTCTAATTTCAAAAAAAACACAGCTCGATACCATAATTGGTTAAGCATGAAAGGTTTTCTTCTAAATAGTAATAGACTTTCATAAATTATCAATTATTTCCTTCCAAACCAATAAAACATCAAAAATCATAAATATTCTTGGGTTTAACAAATAATACAATTTTATACAATTCATTTGGGTCCATAGACCTACCTTCTTTAGAGGTGATGTGACACAATAAAGGTATATTTTAATTACATAAATGAAAATTGGATATCTTGGCATATAACATATTATATCATAATGTACTCAGGTTGATGCCATGATTTTTTTGATGATATTCTTGTGTTTAAGATTACACAAGAATTTTCATTCAAAAAGACAACTAGAAATTAATCTACGTATGGGTGAAATATTACGTTCATTAAGGCCACCAAATATAATAGTGGATTATTCAACCAAAACGGAATCATCAAAAATCTAATATATTACATACCTTCTTATAAATGCAATCTACTTTATATTAGAAGCTCTCACCCACATATGATGATCACCTGATCTATATTCGATCATGTAAAACATCTATTCACCTATCAACTAATCAAAATGTCATCAATTAAAGGTTATTTTATCCTTTCCTAATAGTCATCTAACTCATCATCGTATAATTGACACACAACTACAAATATTTGTCATACTTCTTAGAAACAATAATATATTTCCCTTAAGTAACATATGTAGATGGATAAACTGCTTGTTCCTTCATTCCTTAAACTGAGTTTTATGTTCTTGGTATACTTCCAATTTTATTATATATTTATTTATGGAAAATGGGTCTACTCTCGACAGGAACTCTATTTTGAACTCAATATCCCCTCTGGTGGAAGTCTTGAGATGCCTTTAAAAACATTTTCTAAAATTGATGAACCGCATGAGGAAAATGAATTCTCTATTCAACCATAATCTAGAACATAATAAGACACATGGGCTGTGAGTTCACCTAACTACGAATAGACCATCCCTACATGTCCTACTCGGATATCCCATTCCAAACAGTGAATATATGTACTCCCCTCAAGGGACATTAACGTTGCCCTGTGGAGGTATAAATCAATATGGTCTAGATAGGACCTGAATCACTCCAGGCACAAAATTAGATCAACACAAGTAATCTCTGGCACAAATAAGTCCCAAATAAAATGGTGATCACCATCCTCAAGGTAACAACCCTTACACTGTTATATATTTTATTCTCATATTACCAATGGTGTATCAATTAACATTATGCCACACATATGTTCAACTACTATAACTAAAAAATACCCATACTATGTAGAGATAAAATATGTTATGGCACATTTATAAGAAAAATAACCACAAATAATGGATTCTCTATGTTTCATACATCGATTTATTGATGGACTATCCTCGACACCTCCAACTAAGGGCTGACCTACATGAAGCTAAAATGTCCCTCTTCCCTAGGCCTAGAAATGAGTTCAATGAATTAAACTTCCAATTTAATAGGGATGCTCTCATTATGGAGAAACATTTATATTACCCTAACTAGTATGACTATTAGAGCTCCATCTTCCTTTCTGAATTGGTGTATCCAACCCCCTTAATGTACTCTTCATCATACATGATCCCCCATTAATACCCATCCATTGAGGGTTTCTACAAACCATCTGCATATGCCCCAAACATCCACATGCTTGGTATTAAACTAGTGGTCTAGGACACTAATAATGCATGTTTTAAATCCCGACTCTCTAATAACATTAAACTAAATCACTACGTTGAGAGGTTGGTTCAAAATTATGAGGTCGCTATCGAGTAATTAATGTTTCTTATCAAATTCCTTGAAAGTAATATTCATGATATATTGGAAAAGGATATGATTATAAGAGCATTAATATCTTATATTATGAATTTCATTTACTAAGAAATAATTTTTCAATATCCCTGTGATCTTTAAGTTGATATTATAAATAAATGTACATTGAACTCAAGTGGTAAGATCAATGGGATAGGTCGTTATTATCCACTATTTCATATTAATTATTCTTCATTTAATCATGATAGCTTCCACTATATGTGAACCTTACTGAAAATTTTAGGACCAACATTATTTGTTTTCCCTTTCTATTGGTTGTAAATAAAGAATCCATTAAGGATCATTAGGTGTGAAATAAATTTTCTGATGTTGTGTTTTATTTTACCATTGTAATATGGAAATAATTTATCTATCTAGATCACCAATCATTTTGAAATAATAAATACTATGTGGTAAAATACCTTATATCTTATGAAAATATAATAAGTAACAACTGTCTCTGGGTTACTAGAATTTGGAGTTTCTATAGTTAACATTATTGAATTTTTAGTAAGATCCAAGGTAATTTGATATTATATTAACATTTGAAACAGAAAAATTAAGATATTCACTTATATTATTTGATAAAAAATTAGGGATTTATATTCCATGGGTCAATATTAATGATTAATTTGGGATAACAGTGTGAGTTTTATTGTTTAAGCTTAAAACCTTCGGAATAGATAGGAATCAATGCCAATGGTCAATATAGGGATTTCTCTAATTAGAATTTCAATATGTTAGGTTCTATAGAAAATCATATTATTGTTATATAAAGGAAAATATATATGGTTATTATTAATACTGTTTCCCATATTGAGAAACCAATTAGTTGAGAAGTTGGAGTGGTGGATATAAATATTATTCCTACCCACCTGTCTTGAGTTATGAAAAAAAATCTGAACCTTTTTGAGCTTCATAACACATAAAATAAAATAAATGTTGAGTTTCAATAATTCTCAGGTGTTATTGAATATAGAAGTAAAATTATTCAATATCAAATATATCATGAATATCTGAATAATAACATGGTTATATTCATAAAGGGAATGGGAGTTTGTCAAATGTGTGGTGAAAAATATCATCGGGCTAATAATTTGAAAGGAATTAAAAATTCTATTTTTTCTTGTTCTTTAACTCTATAGAGATGGAACATTATGAAAAAAAAATCAACATGTGTTAAGAATTACCCTGATGATATTTCTATACAATTTTTTTGTTTATATATTTATATATTATATGGATTTTGAGGATAATGGGAATAAACTGAGAACAATAATTGCTTCTTTTAGATAAAAAGATATTATATGATAAATATAGGAAGTTTGAATTTTGATATCAAGATTTTTAATTTCATTGTAATATTTTTTCCATGGATGGAATATTTATTAATATTTTTATGATGAAATTAAATCAATGATTATCCTTTATTGATGAATGTATCCTTTATGGATTTGAATGGAGGGTAATTATTGTTAAATTAGAGATTATATAATTTTTTTTATCAATAGTGATTTTTTATTATAATTAAAAGAAAAATTATAAGGATTTTTCTAAGTAAAAATAAAAATATGTAAATTTTGGAAACATATCTTTAATGGAATCAATCACCCAGACAAGTTATTTTTTATAATGTAATACATGGTAATGTTTACTACATTTTTTTATAATTTTATTAGTATTATATACTTATATAATACACATATTTTAGTGATAATGGTTTTTTAGGGATAACAAATTAGATGGATTTGGAATAATAACTCATCAAACCATTTTAGTTGTTGGTATAAAATGATATAAATAATATCTGAGGAGTTTTATATTGAGTTTAGGTTACTAATAAGATTTTTGATATTAAGTTTTAATGAAATTCATTATTTTATATTATTATAACTGTAATAGTTCTAGAATAGAGGAATAAATTCTCATCATTTCATGAAGCATATAGTCGATTAAAATTTGATTTTAGTGCTTCATGCATTGAAAATGTATCATGATCTTGATGATGAACATTGAGTGATGAAAGAATTCTTATATAATGAGAAGAAATAATGTATATAAATTTATAAATATTTATTATAACATCTCATCCTAGGATACACTTAACTATTTCCATAAATCAGTAGGTCACAAGGCCTAAAGCGCACCACCATGTACACAAGAGGTTGTTGACTAGTAGAAGGGTTCTATGGTTGAATAGTTGGGACTATACCATCATATCAGAGTGGGGAAGTGGATATTATAAATAATCAAACAATATCAGAATCATAATGAAAGAAATGTAAGAGTGGAATAAAATATAATATTCAACTATATAAGAATAAATAATCAAGAAACTATAATATTAATCAAAATCCCAAAAGTAGAGTCATATACCTGATGATTTCATGGCATACTGGTTTACAAAAATGAAACAAGAGATATATGGGGGAGGTATATACAACGTGTTATACAGAAATATAAAAATGTTGAAAGAATTATTCTTTAGTATTTGAAGAATATATTCATTACACATCCCCAATGCTCCACTCTATATGTAAATCAGATCATGCAACTATAGTAAGGCGCATTCCGTTATCCATACCTATAGTCCTGAATTCTATTTGGGTACCAAAGGTAACATGAGTTGGCTATGAGATAAACTTAGAAGGCCACCACAAATGGTGTTTAGAATGATCTATCTAGTATACATAGAATTTCATTGTGCTAGTAAAATGAATAGTAAACATTTATAGAAAAATAAATAATAGCAGGCTCTGTTTCCTATAGGATACCCGGATCACTCTACCTACTTTAATGATGTCTAGTGTATGTATTAACATGGTAACCATATATAAATATTAATCACACACACATGCATATATATATATATATATATGTATATATATATGTATAAAATGTATTCATTTCAATGAACACTATATATGAGAATGTTTAGAGCCATATATATGGATTCTAGGTTCTAAATGGACTTGGAGTGTAACCTAGGTGTACATAACTATTCTAATGAGATAATGGCTCTAGTAAATGAAAAATTCCATAATCTATTAGAAATTTTAGACATCATTACCATCACTCATGATGGTGGGGTGAGACATCAATCCCAACAACTAAAATAAAAGGACATTTAATTTCATTCTCATCGCCCGTATTGAAGTCTAATTTCATGATACATATTTCATAGCACCCAATGTAAGGGAGCATGAAATTCCATTCTCAATAGAAGCATTATCCATTTTTCATTATCTAATAGTAATTCCATACCCATAATATCGATAATAAAAATGAGGGCTCACCTAAAATTCATTTGTAAAAATTTACCAATGTATGCATGGTTGCACAACTGATATAAATCATGATCTTACTTATAAAACATGTGGTGTGGCCTTACATCTCAATTCCAATAATTTCATTTAATCCATTAAATTTACAAGGAAATGTGGATACCAATTCATGTTCACCCCAAATACCTTGATAGCGTTTTATCCATTAAAAATTATATTAAATGTTTGGAATTTCATTTTCCACACCTAATGTGTTGAAAATAAAGAGGTCTACATACTCTAAAAAATTAATAGTGCACATAGGAGAATTTAAACATTGAATTATTAATTAATGTGGTCTAACACATTTTATGGAATGGTGTGAAAATTTATCACATGAATCACAACATCAAAATACTATGAAAAAACAAATTCTTTTATAGTAGATTTATTTACCACCTACCGTAGGTCTATTGATGTCCACTCATCGAGTGTCAGAATTTTCTGCATGAAGAATGGAAGAAATCAAACAAACAATCCTACACCCTAAAAACATTACTTAGAATATTTCACCTAAATAATATAGGACATAGATAGATAATCATATATATAAATCAAGACAATTAAGGAGATTACTGATGATGAATCAATTATTATAAAGGAATTTTATTTCATGTTCATTTCGAGGAATTCTCTTAAGACTTTATTGAGTTGAATGAAGAGATCGTGATAGAGGTTTGAAGGTATTGTCTACTAGAAATGCAAGGGGGGTATTTTTAGTTAAATGCATTTAAGTGATATTTGGTAAGTGTCACATAGTTTGGACCCATATTTGGTAAAACTATCTGCCAACAGTGAAACCTCCACTATCCAAGGATCCCTCCACATGGCCAGGTGCATAGTTTTCATAACCATATGAAATCCATTTCGAGTTTCCCCTTCAAAAACCTCTTCAATCCCAAATGTGAATTCATCCATTCTCACAAGGTTTCACAAAATTGTTCATTAACTTACTACACACATGTGACCAGTATTGTTGAGTCACATGGCTAACACTAACTATGAACTAACCATACTGATAACTCTATTTGTCCAATTTTTATATCTCTTGGTTATAAACAAGTCCCAATTTCTCTCGAAACATTCCTGTAGACATAGGTCAAATTTCTCAAGAATAATAAATTGATTTTAATATAAAAAAATGATCTATAACTTTGATAAAATATGAGTCATTACAACCTCCCCTCCTTAAAAAACCCATCTATGAGTTGGCATTCATAGTGTAAAGGGATATCTTCTGAGAAAATGATTGGTCACTCATATCATATATCATCTTTCAACTCAAATATGTCATCCTATAAATAATCATTCATCTATATCACCTATAATAAATGAAATTATATTTCTCTGAGTGTATAAACATTTTAATCCATGATACACACTAAACACTTCTTGATAGAATAATCCATTCCTAAATCGACTTCATCTGGTTCAAAACCATGAAATATTTCTTGATAATAATTGTGGTGTGAAGATATTTGAATAAAATAATTAATAGTATTTCATATTTTAGTATGTTCAATCTAGTAAGTCATTGGTCACATTATCTCAAAGAACTCTGAATGACAGATGAATCTGTGAGATAGATTACCCTACCTCTTAATTTGTCGATGACCAAAAATTGATGAAACTCAACCTGGTCTGTAACCACAATCTTAAGTGGTCATCGATCATGATTATCATAATACACCTCTCTATACTGAGATTTCAACATTCACTTCATGCTCAAATGAAAATATTTTAAAGTCTCTAGGATGAGGCTTGGTCTATGAAAAGCAGTATCAATATCCTCTAACCATCACAAAGGTGATCTGCATGGCCTACCATATAAGGCCTAATAAGGATCCACCAGAATGGTCACTTTAAAAATATTATTCTTATAGAAAATAACTATGGTTATTTGTTTCTACCAATAACTATAAATTTAAATTAAACATGCACATATAAAGTCCTTTAACAAAAATATAATGTGCCCTGACTATCAATCTCTCCATGGGTGATATTCACTCCTTAGAATCACCATTGTACAAAATTCCTTTTATAACCCCAAACAAAACTGATGTGTTAAGATAGTATCTTTATTATATAGTATTGAACAATTTATCCTTGAATATGTACAACAACCTTGAAATATAACATCCATATCTTGTATATTTATATAGTCTCCTAAATAGGTTTGAAGTGTCCTACCTCCATCAACTGATCAATGACTACACAAATTGTATCATTCCCATGAGGTGACCTAGGAATACTACTCATAATGATTTTTGAAATATAATAAAATTTCCACTCAGGAGTTGATAGTGGATAAAAATTCCAAATGGTCATTGATGTACCACCTTCACCTAATGATAGGTGGAGAAAAAAGTGATAAACCTGGTTATAACATGTTTCATTCTAGTCCACCAATACTAGTGATGTGCATCATCACACATGTTAGTGATATAGGAATGGACCACCCAGACTAAGTCATGAAATTTACACAACAACTCCTCTCTCGTATCTATTTCGAACCATACATTTCATAAAATCATAAGGTCTATCCTCATCCATGGTCCAACCAAAATATGAATCATCATCCGTGATATATTATCTTAGGACTAATTCTTCATGTTCTATTATTTTTCTCTTTCTCTCCCATTACAAAAGGAAAGAGTTAAATCTTATGTTGTAGAGTGTAGTCTGCACATGATCCTATGAAACCTCAACATGCATCTCTAAAAACAAATCCATGATCTTCAACTCACCACTGCCCTCCTGAATAGCCAGCATCTAAGTCTTCTGTCTCAAATAATCATATAATACATTTACACATCATGGCATATTGGAAAGCATGAAATTAGAGGATTTTAGTAACCCAATAAAAATATTCTTCCTAGGACTAATGGAACAATGTTTAATGATGTACCTGATTTTTTTAGGGTCAATAAATACCAAAAAAGTCCCCAAAGTGAATATTGTCTCCAACAATAGAAATAATTACCTATAAAATCTAGAAAAATATCACCTCTTGGCTATTTCGACTTGGGAGGCTTCAAATAACGTGACTAATAAACTATGACTCATTCATCTAGAATCGTAATAGCACCTATTTTGATAGCCATTGTTTCCCAAAAAATATTACAGTTTTCTCATGGATCGATCAGGATCAAAACATAATTAAAATGAACATTCAAATCCAATATGGCTTCATCCCATTTTTTATCACATATGCATTTCACTCCTTGTAATTCCAGCCAATAAGAGTCACTTAAAGGCATGAGAAATCCTACATGATTCATATTTTATACCAAAAAATAACACAAGAAACTCCATATATAAAAGTCATTTTGGGGATGATTATAGGAAACCATAGAACTCACCTTCTCTAGGTCAACTAAAACTCCTTCCTCTAAGATGATATTAACCATGATGTGAACCTTGTAAATAAAATAGTTTTATTTGTTGTGTTTAATGTAATGTTGTTTATCTTTTACTTCATTCAGTATGATATCATGATGGATGGAATGGAAGTGAAAATTATGATATTACACTATGATATTTTATTAAAAGACTAAAATTAATGAATCTAAGTATGGATGGAAAACTCGATTCATCATATCCGTAAAAATAAATGGAATTTTCATTAGAATGAATGACATTACCAGGTACTCCAAAATACCCTACCTAATATGTAAATATGTACACCATATATATGAAGAACATACATGAACCTGATGATAAATAAAACTCAGATCAAAATTTTATAATACTCGATAACCTGGGAGATGATCAATGAGGCCATTTATTTGAGGAATGGATAATAGTTATTTGCTGTTAGCTAATTAAACTATCGGTGACCCAACCAGAGCTATAGGGTGCAATCATACTTCATGGTAAAATGGACTGGTGAACTATATCGTGAGTTCCTAGGTCTGTTAAAGACTTTAGCCTCCAAGTCTTCCTATTTTTTGTTGATCTCTAAAAGCTCTATCATTGTCGTCCTATAAGGAGGAATAGAATATTGAGTAAATTTGGGTAATATCTCAATGGTGAATTCTAACTCTCTCAATGGAGGTAGTCTATCAATGTCCTCATGGAAGACATCCCTGAAAGGATCTACTATAGGAGGGAAAATAATAGGCATATTTCCTAATTTTCTTCGAAAATACTGGAAATTAGTGTTGTCACATTTCACATCCAATGATTCTATTTTCAAATTTGAGTCTCTTAAACATATCATTCTTCTTTATGGGTATGTCTATCACCCTCAGGCGATGTAAACATCATCCTATGATAATAGAATTATTTATTTTCTTGATAAGAAACACATATTTCTTTCATGATAATTACAAAAAACTCAACCATTTATATGATGAAACGATTCCCCTAAATGAGATATCTTATTTATCCTATGGAAATCCTTACAATAGAGAATTATCTATAGGAACATAACATGGTGTTTATTTCTAACCTAAATGCCCTAGTCCCCCTCTACGAGAGCTGCATATACTGATTCTAATTTTATCTACCTAAACCATGACCACATTTTGATTGTATGGTTGTATTCCACAGCCTATTTGGTGAGACACTATTGTTTCTGCGCCACAAAGTGGAATAAGTGTAGATACCCTCTCACAATGAACTGGCGGAAAATTCCCACATAATAATTGGATGTTCCCCATACTTCCACCAACTATGAACTCCAATGGATCATGCATACACAATGATTTTGTGTGTAATTCCATCCCACAATGTTGATATTTGAGGAAACTATGTTTATGAGTAGTCTGAATACTACTACCCCCATGATAAAAATTGAAATATAACTTCTATACACTAAAATAACCACTAGTTGGACTCATAACTAAACATCATTAGTTCCCACAATCGATATGCCTCATAATCCTATAAATAATGAGGGGATGGTTGACTATCTTATATATATTCATCGATATAAAAACATTGACCATCAATCAGATGGTGTATAAAAGTACATCCTCAAATTAATACATGTACATGGGAACGCCACCATTTTGAGTCATAGTGAATACCTATAACTCCATAAAGTGAGATTAATACTCCATGATAGTCATGGATAATATTTTTTTTGTTTATTAATTCATTATAATAGGTATTCATCAATGTCTTTAGAGGAAATTAATCATTAATGGATGTCTATAAGTATATTCACATCGTATCTCTTTATTAGTCTGCCTATATAATGACATCCCACAATCGATTGGAAGAACATCATAGAAAACATGAATTAATCTTGACCCTCCTCTCAAGAGGAATCTCCAAATGCTTAAAAATAGTAATCACGTACTTAGACCATGGATGTTCATTATGAGGTCTTTCTTCTATGAGAAGGTGGAGAAATGATGCTTTTGAAACACTTTATTCAACTCTTCCAGAGTCAGGAATGTTTGAGAAACTCTATTAAATGAAAATATCATATAGAAAAATGCCTCTAGAAACTATGTGGTAGTACCATTATCAAGATTATAAGGTGGTTACATTGGTGGGACTTCATGAAACATCACTAACCACTCATGTCCCACCAAATACAGTGCATTGTTTTCACCATTTTCTGGGCACACAACTCGAGGTTATCATTGTAGAATGATGTAGAATTTCAAAATGTACACCTCATAAGAGAACATAAAAAATATAAATAATTATATATATATAATTGGAACATATGTATCCTTCCTATTGAAATTTTCACCCCTATCTACCTGTACAAAATTAATGGTCTATGTGATAATTAGAACCACATCAGGCCATAAGTTTAGTAAGAGAAACTCCTAACTATTCACTACTTTGTTGGATCCACTTATATGCCTCATATCACATGATATGGGTCCTGGTATATTGTGTTCCAATTATTTGGTAAAGGGAAAAACTCCCTTTACTTGAAATTAGCATCCCATTTAGTTTATAAAATTTTATATAATAGTATTAAAATTAATTGAGTTCATTGTCTTTTATATAAACTCATATATAAATACCAATGTCTATTTTGATGTTACACCATTTCCGAATTATAAAATTCATACTTCCTATAAATTTTAATTCGAATTTCATTTGCTATAATATAACATTTACATGTGGTATTAGTATATAATGAGTAATATAGAATGATTTAATTACACTAATGTCTATTTTGGATTTATAGAATTACTTTCTCAAAAAATCACCTCTGAAATTTAGGAAACACAATCAACTAATGTTGTTATGATATATGGAACCAGTAGGTCAAGAACCCTAATCATGGAATAATCATCCAATTAAGGTTTCAACTCCAATATATGTGGGAAACAAAATTTTTATTTGTGTATCCATCTTAATTAATAAAATTATATTTTTCATGCATGATGTGATATAACATTTCAGTATATAAGAATCAAGTACCAAACTGTATATAGTAGGAAAATGCTTGTCAAATGTAAATGTGGCATGAAAAAATGTATGGTCTATTAGAACAAAGGTTTATAAAATGATTCATATGGTGTACCTTCCTTAACGTAATAGGACAAGGAAAATAAAGTACATGGAAAATAAAATATCATTATTAATAACATCACAAAACATTTGTGTCACCCAATGATGAAATTGATTCAACTATAACATGCACAATCCAATAACAATAATAAATCATCCATGGAATTTTGGGTTTCCCCTTAATGTGAGAAATCTACTCATATTGATATGATCGTAACCAAATTCTTGTATGTCCTAGTCTTCTATATAATACCCAAATTGTAATAAAATGGTAAAAGAAAATATCTGATACCACTTTGTAATGTCCCAAACTTGTATCCATATAACCAGTTCCCTAAGCCAATAGTTCAGAAGGTCTCAACCGCACCTACTCGTATATCTGGGGATGTCGACAAGAAGTGAGGCACTAAGGACATACTGTGGGGAGTCATTAACATTATATCATAGTTTCACAATGAATGTTTTAAATAAATACATAATAGATAATTGATCATATAAAATATTCCATAGCAGAAAAAATAAAATAATTAATAGAAGAAGAGTAAGAAACCTAAAAACTGTAACAATAATCAAAATACCATAGACTGACTCACACAAATTATGATTTCATGGTTTGATATTATATAAAAAAAGAATAAAATCATACAAGGGGAACATATAAAAAACTTGTTTTATATAAACAAAAAAAAATTAAATAGACTGGATCTCAATAATAACGATCATATTCTTGGTCCACCTCACCCATTATTGGAGTTATACATCAGTCAAATAAAGCATCTCTTACAGGGTGCATGCACATATCCATACATGAAGTCTTGATGTCTACTCGATTACCAAACATATACCATGTAGATTGTGTGGTAAGCATGGAAGGGAACCACCAACAGTGTGTAGAATGATCTAAATATTGTGCATATCAAAGCAGTGTGCCAGTAAAATGTATTGTAAACAATGCTGGAAAAATAATTAATAGCAGAGTCAGGTTCCTAGAGGACACCTGGATGGATCTAACTAATTCATCTTGGGTCAGTGTGGGTATGAACCCTGTGACCATATATATATATATATATATCATATATATATAATACATAATACGTCCACATGTATATGAACACTGTATGAAAGGATATTTAGATCCATATGCATTGATTCTAGGTGCTAGATGAACCCAGGGAATAACTCAGGCCTCCTTAACTAGTCTTAAGAGCCAATGGATAAAGTAAGGGAACATGTCTATAATCTCATACAAATTCTCTACATATATTTCATCACTCAATATTTTGGATTGAGACGTCATTCCAAACACCCAAAACAATTGAAGGCAGAAAGTCATTCCCATCACCTGTATAGAGGTATAATGGTGAGATAAATATTTCCCAGCACCCAATGTAAGGGATCAGTAAATTTCATTCTCAACCAAACCATTAACCTATGTTCAACAACCAATACTAATGGAATACTGCAAATATTTATAATAAACATGATTTCTAACTTCTAATTTAATTATAACAATTTCACATAATAGACATGGGCTTACAGCTCATATGACTCATTATAACACTTATAAAACATAGTTCATGTCCTTTCCATCAATTTCTATTTTTCTAATTATGAAATTCAATTTACAAGGAATGGTATGTTTCAATTAAAGGTCATCTGAGACACTTAGTTGGTGTTTTTTCCATTAAAAATTATATACAAATTAGTGCATTTCATTTGGCACACTGAAACAAGTGGAAATCAAAATGTCAACATATTCTATAAAATTAATAGTCTCTATATTAGTAATTAGACTTGGAATAGTTAATAAAATATGTCTAACACAATTTTTTGAACTTCGGGGAAATGTATAGTGTGTGGCACAACGACCAAATACTTTGAAAAATCATGCTCTTTTGGAAATTATGTCATTACCACCTACCTCATGTCTATGAATGACCACCCATATAGCCATGGAAATTAATTCCATGAAGAATGGAAGAGATTGAAATAAAAGTCCAGCACCTAGAAAATAAGGCATATGATCATTCAACTAAATAGGGAAATAGATTTACATATAAACTGCAATTAGAAGCAATGGTATTAGTGATCATACTGATGTGAATCTAATGATTCTACTATCATCCAATTCTGATTTTAGATTGAGGAGTTTCCTCAACACCTATATGAGTATAATGAAGATCTATCATGAGAGGGATGAATTGGTTGTCTTGTGGAATTGAAAGGAGGAAGATGAATTTTTATTTAAATCAATGTAGGGGATGTTTGAAAAATCACCCTAAAAAATGTGGACGCATGATTTGGCCACACCATTGGCCAAACTGTTCTCCAACCATGCTACCTCAATTTTACAAGAACCTCCTATGCATTGGTAGGTTCATATTTTTCCTAATTCTGAACAAGTTGTTGGAAATTTCTCTATCACATTCTTCTAAAATATCACATCGGTGTGCGGCCTGGCTCACATGGTTGTTGAATTATTGTATGGGATCATACTTCACACAAGTGCCTTGTACAGTTGAATAGTAGGGATAGCACTAACCATTCTCTAATCATGAGACCTAGTCTATTTTTCCGCATTCAGAAGCTCCATGCTCTATACAAGCCTCAATTTCTCCTAAAACCTTCCTTTGGCCATAGAAAATTTTTACCCATATTAAATGATGTATTTAAAATAAAAAATAATGACACATACCTTTGGGAAAATCTAATCCATTTCATTTATATACCAATTTTAATGATATTTTTGAAATATAACAAAATTAAAGATATATATATTAGGACTACTATTAAATCTAACAATAACAAAAAATATATACGTTTTCTAAAACACATTTATTTGTATAGTCTTTTATAGGTACATTCCTAATATGTATTAATTTATACACTTCTAAATTAATTCTCATGATAAAATATCTATAAATTATTTAAAATATGTTATGATGTATTCAGTATAGAAAAAATTAATTAAAATTATGATGGTTAAATTTTTTAATGAGGGGAGAATGTAGTTATGCAAGAATATAGTTTTTATTTTTTTAATAATACTACGTATGATAAGATAGACTGCATACAGCACAAATAGGAATTAACTATGAAATATTATTTAAATATGATTTGCATTACCTAATCATTGGTATATAAGGTAATAATAAGAATAATCACATTTTAAAACAAATAAATTGGAATATTAACATAACAAAAATTACAAATTAATTTATGAAATTATTATTTCATCTAATTGTTGCAAATAGAAAATTAATAAGAATGAATTTATTTTATTATTTAATAATTATTTTCTCTTAAAAATGTATTTAGGAATTTTACACATGGGTAATTAGAAATAATTTAGTCTAATTTTTAATTTTTAATTTATAAATATTAAAATAATATTTGAAATCATCATTTCAAAATTATCTTATAGTGATTTTTTACAATATTTTTAAAAATATTGGTGTTTTTGGTCAATAATAAAAACTATAGATTTTAATGACAATTGTAATTTCTTTAAATTGAATTGGGTAATTTATAAGTCCAATATTTTTTTTATTTGGTTTTAATGTAACATGAGATCCATTATATTAAAAATAATCTAAATAATTCAATATGAATCAATAATATAGTTGATTTTGGTAAAAGTACATTCTTATTCTTTAGAACATGGATTTCTTGGATGATCTTTCAAGGATTTTTTCATAATTATATTAAAAAAAATTATTCCAATTATAGGAATTTAATCATGAAATATGGGTTTTATATTTATAATATATTTTTTAGTTTTGGAAAATATTTGGATTTATTTTTTATCCATACAGGATTGTAATCTTGTTAAAAGTATATCATCATTGTAATGGGTGAATCAAGTTATTTTAATTTAAATATATTGGACGAGGTCTCAAAATAAATTAAAATTTTAATATTATTTTTTTATATGATAAAAATTCAACCATAACCATCTTTAATTCAAAAATATATCATTTTAGTATCCTTTTATTCTATCTGTTATATTACATGATGTTAAGAAAAATTAAAAAAAATTATATCATTTTTTAATGACACTAATATTTCATAAATTAAATAAAAATAAAATAAGATGAATTATAAATGGATATTTAGAATTTGAATAGATTATTTTTATAATATATATTTAGTTTTAGTTTTTAAAGATAGTATATTTTTCATAAAACCTTACGCAACACTGACTCCACACTTGTTCAATCAATAGAATAGTTAAATGAATTAATTATACAAAATGAAACCTAAATTATTTTTCATGAATTATTGTTTACCATTAATTTCATATATGTTTATAATGTATATTTTATTGTTAAATACTTTATATTATTCTTCTTTATTGATTCCATTAAACTCATGGTCTGGGAATCACACCGAAAATGACCTCAACTTGAATATAATTGTTTAAAATAATTTTTTATCATTTGAAAGTTATGAAAATTAAATAATTACTCATGTGAATTGGAAATTTTAGATCCTTCAATTTATGGTTCAATTATGTTCCACTTTTAATTCATAAAATTACTTTCTTTACTCTTAATCTGTGAGGCATTTCATAAAATTGTAAATGTTAAATAGGTTTAACGAGGGGCTTAAACCAAAATATATTTATCAACATGTAACCTAGAAATTTATAAAATTAATTGGATGATTATATTTCCTCCATATAATAATTATAATCAAATAATATTTTGTTTTGTTCCATTTTACTTGAGTTAAACACATGTAATTTATTTATATTTCAATTATTTAATGTTTTCCTGCCACAAAACTTATTAGTGTGAACCTCCATTGTACTACTAATCAAAAACAATGGGCCACTTAGGTCGAACAATCCCTATAGAAATAATTTACTATATTACATTCCCACATCCTATAACTTATAATATTTCTTAATAACCATCCTATGTGGGCTTAAAAATCTTTCTACGGGGGCCTTCCAAAGATGAGGTATAACTATTAATATAGTTCTTTCATTTTATATCTTTTTCTACCTCATTCATTTCATTCCAAACCATTATAATATAACAAAATCAGTATCATTAATTTAATCAATTTTCATTATATTGATGTAATAACCCTTATGCATCTCCTTTTACATCATCTGGAGAAAAAACATTGATGCAACATACATACAACTAACCATATCCATATTGTGTTGTAATTTGTTCTTCACCTCCACATTACTAAAATTGTTATAAAGATAACTTAATTAATATATATTAATTTTTTGTCATAATTATAATTATATAAACATAATATATCATAAACCTTCTTATATTTCCATCTATTGGGAAATAAAAATGACCTTCATGCGTATTTTGGACAACCACATCCATAAAGAGATCAATTATTTTTAATTTACCATCATGAATGGATGGTTCTAATATTATATATAATAGACAAAAATTACATTTGAACAATTATTATTATTATAATTATTATTAAACAATTGTATAACTCCATTAACCAAGTACAATATACTGATGTAATATTAAATAAATTGACTAGAGCATATTATGTTGTGAGTGTTTGTAAGAACTACTCAATGAATAGATTTAAAAGGATTATATATACACCATAAAAAATAAAATATAGTTGAAATTTTTTTTTATGTCTCATTTCAATATATATAAATTCTTTATACATGAGTATCAAACACATACAAAATATAAAATACCCATGTTCGGGGGAGTTCTCATCTCAAATTCCTTTCATTGAGATTAATCCCACAGCCACTAAATGTTTTATTTAGTGTTTTATATGTCCTTCTATGTCATTAATTTAATATAATTAATTTGTTATATAAAACATTTTAATGTACAATCAACTAATATCATATTTATTTAATATTTACCAATGCACTAAGGTATTTTTATCATAATCTCATTTAATTTTTGGATTGTTTTTTTATATTTCCTTTAAGAAAATTATGAAATATTATTCCCTTAAACACCATATACTTTCACCTCCTCTAGTAATTTTGTGTTTCTTACATGTATATTTTATATTTAATATCTTTCAAGTATAATAATAAATATGCAATTTACATTTGAGGTTCTTTATTTAAAAAATAATTTTTTATAGGTTTTTTAAAACTCTTCTTCTTCCATGTCAATTTTCATTTTAATTATACAAGAATATTAGTCTTTATACATAGATTATTTTTTAAAGTATATTTATATCATTTTTATTTTATTTTTATTTTATTAAGGAAATTCTATTTTTTCTCAATAAATTACATTTGGATATTTTATAAAAAGTGAAAATGGAATATTTGTTTTAAGTGTTACAGCATGAATGAAATTTACCACTATCATTACCATTATTTTATTTGAACCTTCAATGATATTTTTCTAGAGTGATTTTCAAGAAAAAGGTATTTTCAAAATATTTTTGTTATTTTTATTTATAACTTATTCAATATAAAAGGGTATTTTTTCAAAATGGAATAAATAGAATTTTAGAAATAATTTATATATTTGTTTTTAAAACATTATTACAAAAGATATAAGGAAATTTCAATTCAATGATTCAATTCTATTTTCCTCTCTAATATTCAATTTAATTTCATTGATTACATCACTTATTTTATTATGAATCGATAGTCTTCATTCATTCTCTATTAATTTATGGTTATTTGATCAAAATTATCTTTATGAAATTTCATATCATGCACCATTATTTCATTAAACATTATATTATCCTCCATTTCCATATTTTATGTATCATGGATTAATATATAAGCATTTCCACCACATTGATTTTATCTCAATCGTATATAATTTCTATATACAGTATTAGTTAAAAGAAACTTATTTAGAAATTTATTCCATTTAAAGTGGATGTTTTCCATATTCTTGATTTAATATGCATATTTATTGATTGACAAGTCATTTTAGAATGAATTGTACTGACAATAAAATATATGAGGAATTAATAGGTTGAGAGTGTTATGGGTTATTCCAAGTTATAGATATCCCCTTGATACCTCAATAGGCCTCAGAGGATAAAAACATGGAAACATTAGTTGTGTAATTGGTTTAAACCTTTCAAACAATGAAAGTGTCTTGTCCAGGGCCTTAGTGGTATGATTCATGTTATCATAGATATATCCTTTATATAGGATCATGAATTTTAAAATTATGAATTTCCATTATTTAAAAATAAATTTCCATTTTCCCTAAAATTTCATTGTTGATATTATCCATGGATTCACTTTGAACTCCATATTTTTATTTAAAGGAGTGTATTTTTCTTATCCAATATCACATATTAATTATTCCTTATTTATTTATGGTAGCTTCTTATGTACAAAACCCTTACTATTTATTTAATCTTAGAATTTATTTATTTTTCTTTCCCCATGAAATATAGAAGGAATTATTAAATAATCTTGAGGGTTGAAATAATTTTTTTCATGATAATTTTTTGAATGAAATAAAAATATAATGTATACCATATTATGTGAATACTAAAATGATCGATAGTATATGGTGAAATACATTATTTCACGTACCAATTTCATAATTTAAAATTGTCCCATGGTTACTGGACTTAAGGCTACTTTATATTTTATCATACCATGTTTAGTACAATCCATGAAAATTTCATTTTTTTTATTCATATAGCTAATATGAGCATTATGATTATCCCTTAGAGTATTTGAGAATAATTTAGGGATTTTGACAGAATGGCCTGAAGGCTTTCTTTTTTATTTTGTTATGTACAATCCCCCTTTTAAGGGTTGAAGGGGAACCCATACATGACCAGTAGGCCCAAGGCACAAGGCCCAACATGACTTGCAAATACGTGACCTGAAGGCCCAGAGGCATATCGTGCCCAAATACATGTCCCAAAGGCCTATAGGCATTCAATGGAGAAACAAGAATGATGAATGTAGTAATATTAAATAATTTTCACTATTTATAGATGTCTCCTATAAGAAGGACGGGAATTAAAACATGTAGTAATTGTGGGGATTATCCAAATAAGAGCACCAATAATGTGGTTGTTAGAGATGAGTTGGCCATTTATATATTATGGAAACTAACTCAGGAAAAAATTATTATTCTTATCCACCTAGGGAAACCAAATATAAATGAATATGGTGTAAAGGATATTATGTTTATCCTTAATAAGATATCCTGAGTTATGACTAAAAATTAAAACATAACTGAACATATGAACAAAAGAAATATTAAAAATGAGTTCAAAACACCCTCCCACCGCAAAGTAAACCCTCCATGGTTTGAAATTAGAGGAAGAAGATATTGATTCTCTAATAATTCCATCAATATACCTTCCATCAGAGACAATCAAAGAGGGTATATCATACATGAAAATGGGTGTAATTACCCACTACCAAGAATGATGAATGAGAGTGAATATAAAACCATAAAAAACACCTACTCCTAATAGATTAAATTACCCTGATGCATGTATTTAATTCCATACAACTAAACAACTATAGTAGAAACTACAAGTATAAATTATAAATCCTCTTCAATGACATAAAATCATTGACATCCACAAAACAACACAACAACCTAATAATTTTATGCTTATTCACCAATTAGATCATGAAATACTAAGAAAAACTTAGTATATACTTATACTTAGCATAATTGGAAAACTATGTTGGATCCTCCCCATAGCCTCTCATAGAAAAGATAAATATTTCATACTAAATCCATGTGAATAAACACGTGAAACTAAATAATCTCTTAAAATGGTATGATATGTTCTCACCAAGTATTTTATATAGAGATAATATATTATCACACACACACACATATATATATTTGTAAAGTTATAGTAAAAATACATCAACTCTGGTTACTACTCTTCCCCAAGGTCGAACGTTCTGATATACATGTTTAGAAATAAAAAATTCCTATATAAAATCTATCAAAAATCACAACATGTCATGAACCACAAGTATCAAATTATCTGATAATCAACATATCATCACTAGATATATTGAGGTCATTGATAGTATCCACCATACCTTGTACATCATTTATTTTAACTCAATAAATCTAAAACCATACAAAACAATCCTTTAATAATCCTTCAGATAAAATTTATTTAGATACATGTCAATAAAAATATCTAGAACATACTGCATCCTAGTATATATATATATATGTGTGTATATATATGGTAAAGAAAACTACCATTCAAAATAGCACATAATACTTTTAGGAGGAGAGAGTAGAGAAATAGCAGTATTCTATCCATCTGTCCCTCACCAACCCAGATTTAGTGGAAAACAACATCCATAGTTTAGTGGTTTTGGTTTTCATGCCAACAATTGATGGGTTAGTATTTTAAATCACATAACATATGAATATAAATATTGCACACAACCATTTTATGGGAAAAAAACAATATTTAGACACAAATACATATATAATCACATTGATACACAGCTTCCATTACTAAGGACTGAACATCTTTTAAGGACCCAAACATTTCAAAATACATTATTTAATTTCATAATCAAACATTTTATAATAAATTAATCATAATTTAAAATGAACTCCCTCCATGAGTACAACATCATATTCAATGTTTCCTCAAGATTATCATCATATCTACATTTTTTTAAATATACAACCCCATGGGGTAAAACATTCCTTCTCATTATCATTCCATTGTCCTAGTTACTCTAAGACTCATCTGAATCTACCATAAAATATCTATACAACATGAAAAAACTTCAACATCATGCCATGGAGAAATAAATCTTTTACCAACTAACTAGTTCATCCGCCCTTCAAGTTTATTTAACTTGAAACCATGCAATCTTTCAACACAACACACAATGGGTAATGAGAAATTAAACTCGTTCCATCAATCTTGGTGTCTTCCCAAAAACCTACATACAAGTCACCATCATGCATTCATCAAAAACCCAGATGTTTTCCATTACACTGAAACCCCCACTTATTCTTCTCAAACAATCAGTTTTTCTATGCTTGGATCACGTCTCCTAGATAGTATCTAAATTAAGGGTAATCACATAAGGTATAATGAAAAAAAATCTCAATAAGGAAACTTGGCCCTAGATCTAAGGAATCTATCCTTCATAAGAAAATTAGCACGTTCATACCCAACCAATTATCTATATCAAGCTACAATTTGTTTGACATCTTGAATTAAACACTTCATTTATCACATGTTAAACCCATAAGAAAATATAGGTATCAAATATCAATTATTTAAACAAAATTCAAGTAAAACATCTGTTGTGAATAATTACATGATAATGGTAGAAATTAAACAAGCCATTTTGTTTTTTACACAAATCAAATAAATATATTTATGTTATTTATGCAATTCCACATATAAAAACATATTAATCCATATAATAAATAATAAATATAAAACTATCTATAAAAATGGGAGGAAACCATCAACGCAATATAAAACAGCCAAATTATATAGAAAACTAGTAATTTACATAATCTAGTTTTATATTCATTTAGGTTATTTCATCCACTATCACTTGAGATAATACATGGTATCTTTATGATTTCACATAAAACACATAGAATTATTAAATCCCCAACCATAGTTTAAAATTTTAGTGTTATTAATACTTGAATAGATGGTCGAGGATAGGCCACGACCAGAATAAACAACTTATATATTAATAAATAAATTTTGAAAACTAACATCTACAAGTCACAAACAAACAATTTTATTAACATATACAAATAAAACAATATATTTTTCCAAAATATCACCATTTAAAAAACTAAAGGTTGAATGAAGAGCGAAGGTGATACCTTAAACCAAGGTTGCTCAATACTCCATGAGTCATGGGGCAGAACTCATAAGTAGTAAATTGTGGGTCACCATGGAGGTTGTACTAAAACATCCCCAATGATATCATATTTCAATAGAATTTCAGTATGAGAGAACATCCTAAAAATTCCAATATTAATAAGCCTCTTCTAGAAAATGAATGAATTCACAATAAGAATTCTTATTTTATATTTTATGGGATAATTGATTTAAAACTACTTAAATACCCCCTCATTTAATATTCACACATTTCCACTTCTAAATTGTCGATATACATGATGAATGGTGATGATTTAGACCATTTAAAATATGAATGGCTACCAGCACAACCTTCACCATATTCTTGGTGTTCTGGAGTACCCCAGTCTAACATGGACTCAAATAAGGAATGTTTCCAAAACCCATGCAATCTTCACTCACCATGTCCTCCACCTTCGGTGTGTTTAGGTGTTGCTCTCAATTTTGGAAAGGTGGTCCTCTGAGACACCATTCCCACCCAAGATATTTTTAAATTGTTCACTACATACATGAGGATAAGTTATTTGGTATTTCATCCTAAATGTCTTAACAAGACATGTTTCTCATCATGGTTAATTGATCACCAAATTAAAATCTCAAAATGTCCAAGTCCTGATCATAGACAACCTAAAATAGAATCTCCCCACCATAAATTCCAATAAAACCCCTAATATTCCCACTATTCTTGCATGGTGAGCCTTATAATACCTAGAACCACTCCCCTAGACTCTAGAAGAACTCTAAACACACTATCACCACAATCGAGCCTCAGGAAATTACAAATGAAAGGCTAAGAAGGTCTGGACAATTACAGCACATAACAATCTAACAATTCCCATCATCAGAAATCCAAAATGAACAAATAGATGAAATATAGAAGCATTCATTAGAAAACACCTCAATAGATATCTCTTAGGAATCTATTTATCACAAGAAAACAACCACCTCACTTAGAGGAACAATGTGAAAAAATATACTCCTCTAATAACCAGATCTATATCAATCAATTAGGAAAGATAGATCTCAAAAAAAGAAGATATAAAAAATAAGTAATCGAAGAATAAAAACCCATAAGGTACACTATATAATGTGCAATATCCACAGAACATATAAATAAAAGATGTTCCTAGAATCAAACAAATCAGTTTAATGATTTTGTATCTATGACACACATTCCAAGGTGCTTTCTTCCAATCCAAAATATCACCAAATGAAATATACCAAGGGAATGGAATGCTCATGTAACACCTTTTCTTAGTTGTCATGAATCTCTATAGTCCAGTCTATGAAGGACCCATCATCATAAAAATTGATCACTCCCCAGTTGATTATGTGAGAATAAACATGAAGATATAAAAAAATATGTGAAAGGGGAATGAGATCATGTAGCTTTCCCATCTACAAAAAAAAAGTACTATGTAATACATAATAGATCCTACATGATTTGACACATCAAATGGCTTTAAAAAAAAGTGAGAAATTTAACTCCCATGTCCAAACCTTCATTCCCAAAGATGAGGATTCACTTGAATGAAACCATGATATACACTGTTTTATTTTATTTTTTTTCCTCTGACAGTTGGCTTAGGACATATAAATATGGTTTTTTCACATATATATTTTGTGTGGTGCTTTGTACTAGTTTCAATTTTTTTATTTATGACACTAATATATTGATCCATCACAATGGAAAATATAAATTTCAGTCGTAAAAATCTTCAAACTGAACCAATGAATTGGTGGAGTGAAAAAAATTATTATAGTGAAACTAGGCTAAATTTTGGAGCCTTTCAACAAAACTAAAAAACCCAAGAAATAACTGTGAAACATGACATAATGAGTCTAGATGCTCCATTCCATTTGAATGTTTGATTTTGGATGAAAATCATTGTTAAGGCACAATTGGTATCCAAACACATGGTACATATCATTCCACACATTGTATATGAAATAAAGATCATGATTATTTGTGAGCATCCTATATATGTTATGAACCCTCATTATCCCCAACGGATAATAATTTATCAAAATAGCCACTTAGAATGGATCCTCCATTATCATGATGTGACCTGATATTTCTTAATATCCCATAATAAACCATATAGAATAAAATCCCCCTTATGTATAAGTAAAATTAGTGAATAAGTCCATTGAAATTTCCTCCCACATCTAATGAGGAACTTCTAACATTTAGACCAAACAACCAGGAACACATTGTTCAGCCTCAATTTTCTGATAAAAAATCATTTTGACATGAAATAAAAAACTAAATGCTTAAATCCTATCCTCTAAAAATGTTCTCTCAGAGTATGGTACATAATTTTCATTCCATGATATAACAATAAGAGTGAGCTATATAAGTCATAAATGAAATTCTCAGGAACAATCGATGAAAAAAATCCTCCCATTTAAAAACACCCCATGTTTATCATCCTCAGACCAACTAT
This sequence comes from Viscum album, assembly GCA_963277665.1. Classification (NCBI taxonomy): domain Eukaryota; kingdom Viridiplantae; phylum Streptophyta; class Magnoliopsida; order Santalales; family Viscaceae; genus Viscum; species Viscum album. Next base: position 345,219,713 of record OY728134.1, on the reverse strand, counting down.
TAAGGGAATCGCCATAGAGAACATGATATCACCTAACCCACAACATAGTAATCTCCTACCTTGGAACTATTGACCAATATTAATAAATATGATTACACTATCATCTAATAAATTCATCCTCTTACACCAGTCTCTCCCATATCATGACTCATTATACAGATATATTCTATCACTCTCTATGAATCTACAAACTCATGTATGGAATCACTGTATTACTTCATTCTTAACATATCAACTAAAAATTTACTATTAAATGGGGTATAAAAAATATCAATGATAGGATACTAAAATAATTAAATCAACCTCCAATGTCACATGTTTTTGTCATATTGGGAGAGGACATTCCTTGGGATATTTTGATCAGTGAACACCACAAATCATTCACCCACAAGATAGTACATCAACAACATCAATGAGAACACAACCACCACCAACTATATATCATGGGTTGAATAGTTATTATCATGGGTTCATAACAACATATACCCATAAGAAACCGCCAACCTTTTATATATTCCTAAAGTGCACATACTATGATTTAAAGCATCACAAAAGGCCTTAAACAAAAATCCCACTTCTAGTAAATGAATAACATAATCACTACACAACATCTCCATTAAATACTCGAATGATTCATAAAACTAATCAGACCAAAATAATGAATTATATTTTCAATTATACTGTAATAGAGGATTTATAATCTGAGATAATTGTTCCACAAACTACCTATTATATACCCCGTGACTGAGGAATCGGTTCACCTCTAAAACTTTCTTGGGGGATGATTAAGAAAAAACAACCTCGATCTTCAAAGATCAATGAATAATTCATTTTAGGAAATAGAATTCCCCATGAAACAAACTTCTATATCCCAAAACACAAACATTGAAATCTTCTTGAATAAATAATGATGATAAGAAAACATTCATAACTACCCACATATTCTTCACATGATCCACCTCAGATGCAAATTACACAAGAATTTCATAGATAAAAATAACCATAACCAAGCCTAAAATACTTAGAACACTATATTCACAAAACCAATGAATACATAAGATTTGTTCATCGCACTTGAAAACATTAAAACAATATCAAGATACCCACAATAATAATGTAATGTACTATTCATTATATCCCCATCCTTTTCCCATATGTGATGATATCTTGATCGCAAATTGATTTTCAAGAACCAAATAATTCACTTTAGATAGTATTTTTTTTGAATCTATCAAAATGTGTATAAATTATTTATGATCACTAGGTATACACAATGATAATTGATACACAAACACAAACTCCCATCATACTTGTTTACTGAAAAGCATATCTCTGCAACTGAACATATTTTTTCAAAAAAATATCAATATAAAGGATCGTCAACATGAATTTGATCCTACCATAACTCAGAAGGATACGTCCAATATATAAACATAAGGATCAGAGAATCAATCAACTATATCTCTATCCAAAATTTGATTTCCAGTCGAGGGGGTAATACCACAACCTTATCAACAATTCCTTATAGTAATCTTCTACAACCCTAGGAAACATCATTGGTAAACCTATGGGGAACTCATCTTAATCAGGTCTATTAAGGAATATATGAATGAAACACACATCTGAACTATCAGAGGGTAAAATATTATAATGTGCACCGATAACTCACTATCATCATCATATAACACAATATTCCTCATGATGAAATTAATAATATACCACACTGAATATAGCATATCTATTCCACGGATAGTGTGACATGGCTATATTCAAAACATATGATGCGTATAATTGATATTTTCTATCAATAACTATCTTAGACTATATAAAAACATCATAATTATAATATCTTCCTCCAAATGGAAGAGTCAATGCCAATGGAATTGGAAGAATATCCAAACCCATGTCCTAATGAATGGGATAAGGAAGGTGATATGTAATAGTTTTTAGATCTTGAATCAAACAAAGAATGAATCTAAGTAGAAAACAAGAACAATGTTCCTCAAAAAATTCATGGATCTCCTTGTATTGGATACTTTGACACACATAGATAACCATTACATTCACTATGGACTTTCTAAACCAAATAGAAACCACCTCAACAAATGTTCTTTTCTATATATCAATAAGGAACATCATGTGTTAGTCCTATACCTGTCCAATCTCTCCTATGTCATTCACAGCATAGAGCACCAAAATACTACTGATATGGAAAAAACATATGAAATGATGGAAACCAATGTAATAAAAAAATCTATATGATTATACCTCATAATTCTAGGGGTCTCTCATTAATAATTAATATGACTAACATTCAAACAAAAGATGAATGATCCCTTGGTAGGGGAATAAAATGTGATCCTATAGAGAAGTAGGATGAAGGGGGTTGTGAACTACATCTAGCATTCCAAAAACTATTTTATCTTGGATACTATGAACCTAAAACCATATCTGTATAATGTGTAAAATCCTAAAAACTTCCAACTCATTGCGATTTATTTCTATCTTTCATCCTCTCATCACCCTCTACACTTTCCAGTACCTAATTATTTTTCAATAGGAATAATTGTGTAACCTAAATATAGATCTCTAAGAATAAATCCTAATAAAAATTCTCTCTCTATCCTCCTCGTCTACATTTTGTTTCAAAGAATATTATATAAGAGTCCTAAAAAGTATCTTTAACTATTATACATCGGAGCTCACATGTTAACTGGTGATAAGCTCCCAGTGACTGGCCTCCTTCATTATTAATGGAAGAAACTCAGCATAAAAATATTCTTAGATCATCTCCCATCAGAAAATAGGCTCCTCAAGATCCATAAGGAATAAGAACAAAAAATCTATATTAGTCCTAAAAAATATCACTACCACAAATGGAACCAAATCCTCCAAACGATCATGGATCAAACTGAATGTTATCTCCACCTCCCTCAATTGGTCATCTTTCACCAAATCTTAAATAGATCACACATTCATTTTTTAACACCAATTATTAAAATCTCATAATTTATTCTACCATGTATCATCTACATCATCATAAACTCTACGATGATATATTGATATATCCTATAGAATATATTCAGTTAGAAACTAATAAAGATGTAGAACTAGATCTATTCCTATAGATCAAAAAAATGGATTGGGACTCATAAACCTAGAATATAATGAATGTAAGGTTATTCAATTAATTAATTTCTTTTCATCATAATCCCATGGGATACCCATTTTAAACAAGGACCCAAAAATTGTAACACAAGATCCTTTTATAGATCTCTACTCCCCAACAAGTATCACTTCACATAGAAGTCTAAGTAATTATAAAGTTCCCCAAATTAGATTACAGGGTCATACATACCTGTGTACATGATAATATACATTTTTTACATTGTATACTATGATCAAGTGGCGCCATTTTTATATACACCATTTTAGTCCACACCAGTTCCTAACACAAAACTCAATCTCATCTCTCTACTTGATCAATTGATACCACTCTTTCATGACACATATAACATGTGGATCCCCTCTTGGAGCAATAAATAGTTAATATAAATAATGATTCATGAATCTCACCTCTAATAGGCCATGGATTGAAGACAATCATTGATGTTATTACATATAATCAAATTGTATGCATTAACATTTAAAATATTGAGAAATAAAGGATATGATAAATCCACCAAAAAACATATGCTCAAAACCAATAAAATATCTTAATATAAAGATTTAATTTTATAAAATTGAATAACTTAAAAATAATCAATAATTACCAAAAGTAAATACCCATCAGTGACTAATAATAACAAACATTCTGGAATAACCCAATCATCAATAATATCTATCCAGATCACCAACCATCACTTATGGTCCTAAAAATTGATTACATATATGTATGGTTAGAATATCATCTCTAACACATTCCTCCATAATTAGATAGTTTCTTGTAAATGATAATGAAAGCATACTAAATTTTATATAATAAACAAGTGAAACTTAATCATACCCTAAAAAGGTATTCTATATTTTCAACATCACCATGGATATACCAGAAAATATAATATATAGTGATAATATAATATCCAAAATATATAAAAGTTAAGGTCCCCCACTTCCAATTAAACATTGGTTTAATTCTCTCCCTCAATGAAACACCTCCTAAGTCATATCTCTCTTAATAGAATAATTCTTCATGAAAATATCTATGTTACTATATCATATCATATTCTTTTTGTATCACATTAATCTCATTTTCAACATCCCTTATCTAGAAAGTAACCAGGTTGTTTTTTTATATCCACCATAGCTATTAAATTGTTAATTGTACCACAAAACAACATATCCCATACACAACATTAATATAATAATATATATATTATTATATTATAGATATATGTGTTTGAAAATAAATAAAAAACATTAAAAATGTATAAATAGAAATATGATAAAGATAACTGTCGTGTATACCATCAAATAATTCTACTAGAAGAAGAGATCTGGGAAAGATGGTTTAGTCAGCCATCTATTCCACAGTAAACTAGATGTTGGAGGAAACACCTTATAGAGTCCACTAGTTTCTATAGACCTAATGAGATGTATAGTGTAGTGCATGAATTGATATAACATAAGAATATAATTATAGATCAATAAAATATAGGAAACAAACAATCTTTCAACATAACTACATCTATCATCTATCAGAAACATATATACCGCTGCTAAGGATGAGATATTCTATAAGAATCCAAGCCTTTTATGATAATTTTTTTAAATTTGTTCTTTTAAACAGTTCATAATACATGACATGGTATTCTATTTCAATACCACCATTAATTATCCAACCTATTTTAATGCTCTTCAAGATTATCATCCTTTCAGCATTCTATCAATACACAAACCCCATGGGTTAGTCCATTCAATGTCATTTTAATTCCACAGTTATTTTCATTCTTGGAATGATATGAAGATTCTATAAATGATTCATAAACTATGAAAACCAATTTTTTTCATGATGTGGGTAGTGGAATTCAGTAAAAAGAAACATGAAAATATATTATTTAAATATGATTCATTAACAAGAAAGAATTCCATTTTTTATAATAATAGAATATAGGTATACCCAGCATCAACCCATTCCATCATCTATAGTGTAATCCCTGGTAAAATCATCCATATATCTATTCATCCCATAATCACGGGTTCTAGTTTTTGACAAAAACCAGGGCAAACCTCCCATTTTCATCAAACCATCATTTATCCCAGACACATGTCAAATCACATTACATGGAACATCATCTAGATCAATCACACAATGTAGCACGAAAAAAATAATATTCAATATGGATTCTTGGAACTTGATCCAAGGTATATAGCCTTCATATGAAAAAAGAATGATCAACCAAATATAATTATCATTATAAAAAACAATTATTTACTTCATTAAATTAAATTAATAATTCATCATAGGATATAAAAATTGGATACTTATTGAATCAGCTATCTAAACCTATAAATAATTTAATCATGCTTCAATAATAAAATTAATTTTATTCAATTATAAGAGAATGGTAACATTTGAACATTATTATTTAATAATTAGGAATAAATCATTATAGTATTTAATTAATTGTCAAATTAAAAGGATAAAAATCATTCTACTCCATATAAAAAATAATAGATAGAAAAGAATCTAGTAAAAAAGAGCGAAAAGTTACTTTGTTTTAAATATGTGTTATAGTTATATCTAAAACATTTGTAATTATTTAATTATGATTAATCTCAATTAAGATTCATTACAATTTAACCCAATTATATTAGGTATGATGATATTTTATATTTATATAAAAAAGGATATAAAATGAATCTCTTATAATAATTTAGATTTTCAACATCTTCTAGAAAAGAAACGATGATCAGGGATCAAATCCCAAAAGAATAAACTCAACCAAAATGAAAGAATACTATATTTAACCTAACATCTTCAATTAACCATAAAACCATTATCAAAATATTACTCAAAACCCATGGGTTTTTCTTCATTGATGTCACGACCCGCCCTCGGGGTCCGTGCCGTGACTACCCCAAGCCCGCCTTCCATAGGCCAGGGGCTGGCGACTAGCACCAAGGCGTAAATCCCGGTAAAAAGGGAAGGCATTGCCTTTGTAAAGTAAACAAACACCACAGAGTAAGCAAGCGGAAAGTAACACTAAGCAAAAACAGAGTACAACTAAAAGTGCGGAAAGTAAAAAGGGGCCGGGAATACAAGCCCAACTGTAAAGTACAACTCGAAAGGAAAAACAGCAACTGAAAAGTAAAGCTGCTACGCCGAGCTGACCACTGGAAATCCCACCTGAAGGGTGGGTACAGATAGCTCCTATGCTCCTCGGGTCCCGCCGTCTGCTCCGAGTATGTCCCGCCCAGTGGTCTGCCTCTGGGTACCGCCTCGTCGTATAGTCCACCTCCAGGTACCGTCCAGTCCTCGAACACTCGGCCTCTGTCAGTACTGGCCGTCGTCTGCAACCAACACAACGAGGTGCGGGCATAGCCCGTGCAGGGGTGAGTATAACGATACTCAGTAGGGACCCCGAGACCCTCAAGGTCTCACTAAAACCAACAAGGATAACCACAAGAAGATCTCAACAGATAAACTCTACTTAGGTATATGCCCATACATATACCTAAGTTATCAAGTAACCCATCTCAAGCATGAGGAAACACAAGGATTGTGAAAACGACGGATAACCACTACCCGGGTATATGCCCATACATATACCAAAGTTAGCAGGTGACCCATCTCAATCATGAGGTAAACACAAGGTCAAAAGTCTCAGCTCAAACCAGGATTTTCATTATCGAAACCGTAACTGCTGAAGAGCTCCGTCTCTAGAGTGTACAGTGGTCCTGTCACGACTCCGAGGTACTGCTCACTAACCTAAGACTGCTGAAGTACTCCTCCTGTCGAGTACTGCGGGCCAGCCACCCAAACACAGTAGTGCTTCCCGCCGAGGTATGTCACCCAAACACCGTAGTGCACACCCCCTAGTAGCCTGCTGAGGTACTCTCCGGACGAGCACCGCGGGTCTGCACTGTCACACAGGTAGTGCTCCGTCCGCCATGGGTCTGCACCTCAGAAAGTACTGCTCCGTCCACTGGGCTAGTCGACTCACTCCAAGTCGAGTCGGTCAAGCAGTCGTCAGGTCTCAGCCAGCTACACGGTCTCCGTACTTCGCACGCTCGTCACTGGGAGGGTCCGCTCCACGAGCTACAGGTCGATACTCCAAGTATCTCAAAGTCCCACGGAGAAGTGTCTCAAAGGTCCGTCTCGTCACAGGGGTCTCAACGCAACAGACGGCGCGTCGATCGGACGCCCGGTCTGTGAGTTATTAGCCTATTCGTCCCAGGGGCCCGGTTGGTTTCGTGAGCGAAACCAATCCCGGCCGTATCTCAACTGTACCCCGAACTCCCATAGGGTATACTCAAAGGGACCGTTACTCAACGTAACCACCAACGCTGCTGACGGCTCGTCAAGCGGACGTCCTGTCTGTAAGATATCAGCTTTTCCGTTCCAGGGGCCCGGTTGGATTTCGAGTACAATCCAACCCGGCCATACTCCGACTGTATCCAAAACTCGGGCGGAGTATGTCAAAAGTTCCGTCTCATCAAGAGGAAGTCAACGAAACAGACGGCGCGTCAATCGGACGCCCGGTCTGTGAGTTATTGGCATTTTCGTCTCCGGGGCCCGGTTGGTTTTTAAGGCAAAACCAACCCGACCGTACTCCACCTGCGTCCAAACCTCGGGCGGAGTATGCCAAAAGATCTGACTCACTAAAAGGAACACAACGCGACTGACGGTGCGTCAATCGGACGTTCGTAGCTCAAGATATGAGCGTTTCCGCTCCGAAGGCCCGGTTGGTTTCGTGAACGAACCAACCCGGCCGAACTCAAAGTAATCCGAAACCTTGAGTGCGATATACCGAAACGACCGTCTCGATCCAAGGATCGCGTTTCCGCAGACGGTTCATCATTCGGAGGTCCGAGGCTCAAGTTATCAGCCAAAAACCAATTCTGGTTCGAAACGGGGGGGTCCGGGTCCGGGCCGACCCGGCCCGACCCCCCCCCCCCCCCCTGGGCGGCAGCGGCGCGGCGGCGGCGGCGGGCCACGGTGGCGGCGGGCCGCGGCGGCGGCGCCTGGCGCCACACGTGGGTGGCACGCGGGGGGCTAAGCCCCCGCTTCTTTGGAGCGGTGCGGCCTTGTGTCGCGCCTTTTTCAACAAACGGCCCCCACGTGGGGGCCGGTTTGATTCAAAGGAACCGGGGGGTTGCTGCCCCCCTTTCATGGAACCGCCCCCCTCATTAAGAGGGGGGTTTTGCTGAACGGTCCGGGGGATTTATTCCCCCGGTTTTCAGTCATCCGGCCGGCCAGCTGGCCGGCCGGTTTTTACCAACGGGACCGGAAATTCCGGTCCCGCCTTCGACTTCCGACGCCGGCGGCCCGGCCGCCGGCCTTCTCTTCCGCCGCGGCCCGGAACCGGCCGCGGTCTTCTCGTCCCGCTGCGGTCCGGAACCGGCCGCGGTCTCCTCGTCCCGCCGCGGCCCGGAACCGGCCGCGGCGTTCGTCGTCTGGCGCGGTGCGACGGCACCGCGCCGCTCCGCCGCACTTTAAGTTCTTTCAACGCGGCGCGACGGCGTCGCGTTCTTGATGTTTCTTCCATGGTGTGCGCGCGACGGCGTTGCGTAAAATAAAAGCACGATCAACCGCGTGGTGCGACGGCACCACGCCACTTGCTTCCACCCGCAAGAACAAACAAGATCGTTGGAGGGGGTTCGGCCGTGTTCGTGCGGTCCGGCCCCCTCACGTTAAAATAATAACGCAACTTTAAATAATCAACATCCTCACGTTAGTCATACGAACCACGAGCAAGAATGAGATAATTAAATATTAAACAACATCCCCTACCTTGGTATAAGGTTCGAAGATCGTTCTACGTTCTGCGGAAGACGACGTCGCGGAGGTCGGGCGACGCGGTCGTCGTTCGTCAAATTCAACGACGAAGAGGCGCGTTCGAAGAGGCACGTCGTTGGCGAATCCTTGTACGCCGACGAAGGTTGTCCGAGGAAGGTGCGGTGTTCTCTCTCGTTGACACCGAAGACGAAGAAGAGCGGAGCGGCGTTCTTCGTCGGAAACTTGAGCGTTCTACGTCAAGTCTTGAGGAAAGTCAAATAAAAAGGAAACAACGAACTCAAGAACCCCTACCTTGATAGTCGCACGCTGACGGAGTCGTGGAATATCGGTGTCGATTCCTTTGACGTCGGAGGAAGAGTCGTTGTCGATGGCGTTCGTCGCGGAAAACCGTCGCGGAAGGGATGATGCGGAAGAAGAACGTCACATCGCGGATGGATCGTGTTCTTCGGCGGAGAAGTTCTTCGCGTTCTTCGTTGAGTTTGAAGAAGAAGAAGAGGCTCTCCAAAAGCTCCCAAGGAGACAAACAAACAACCCAAAATAAAATAAGACAACTTCTTATTTTATTATTACAATACACATTAGAATTTCAAAAGTTTGAAATTCAAAAAGGTTAAACTCCCATAATTAATTAAGTAACTCAAGTTGACAACATTTAATGAAATGAGTTAAAGGGGAGGTTTTGAGAGAATTTGAGGAGTTGGGGTTCGTGTGGACCCCACCTCACTTAATCCTCCCAAGGGAGGTTAAGTGGATGTGGGTCCCACTCCCAACTCCCTTTGGTAGGACTTAACTAGTTAAAAATAAAATTTGTTCCTCACAAATTTTATTTAACTTAAACTAAAAACCCAAAAACTAACTTTCAACCCGCAACAAACGCAACTCCCGAAAAGGTCTCTTTAAGCGAATATCGGCGCTGCGAGTTCATCGGTGCCCTCGGATTTCAATTCCGAGCACCGTATCAAAAGTTAGAAATACCCGCTCGTTCGTTCACTGAACGTACCCGAGCCAAACTTCGGAAATTAATTCCGGGCACTCCGGGCCTCGGAATCAGGTGCCGTCTGAAACCGCGCTCTTGTAAAATTCTAAAGAAAATTAAGAAAAAAATTTCCTTGAATTTTACGGGTCTTTACATTACTCCCACCTCAGGGCTTTACGTCCCCGTAAAGCTACATCAAAAACTAGGGAAACAAAAGAGGGTACTGAGCACGCATCTGAGCCTCCCGCTCCCATGTGCTCTCCTGGAGATTCTCGTGCCGCCATTTGTTGCGCACAAGAGGAATCGATCGCCCATATAGGACCCGCTCCTGTCGATCCTCTATCTCCACCGGGACCTCCGTAAAAGTCGCCCCATTGTCAACGTCAAGCTCCCCATGGTCAAAGATGTGCGTCGGGTCGTGCACGTATCTCCTCAGCTGGGATACGTGGAAGACGTCGTGCACCCGGTGCAACTGAGGTAGTAGAGCCAGGCAATAAGCCACCTCGCCAATCCTGCTGAGAACCTGGAAGGGTCCGATGAAGCGCGGAGATAACTTGTCGCCTCGGCCAAATCTCCGAATACCACGTCGAGGTGAGACCCGCAAGAAGACGTGGTCACCATCCTCGAACTCTAGTGGCCTCCGCCTCCTGTCAGCGTATGACTTCTGCCGGCTCTGTGCTGCCCTCATCCGCTCCTGGATGACATGGACCTCCTCTGACGTGGCCCGGACCATCTCTGGTCCCACATGAGCTGCAAGATTTCTTCTTTGTCGATAAGAGAAACCTGGTCTCATCCCCTGGATGAACCACATTCTTTGCCTAAAACAGTCAATCCTAACATGGATGATACTAATCCATACCAAGGATGACGTCGTAAGGCCTCGACGCTACTACTAAGAGATCCAACCATTACTCTCGCCTCTAAGGGTTGAGTCACACTGTCGGCATCAGTGTGTGGTAACTGGGTCTCCTCCAGTAGATGTCTCACAAGTGAGGGTCAAGTCAACAGTCAACTGGAACCTCTTAGTAACATCACAAAAGAGGACAGGAAAGAAAACATCACAAAGGTATGCGTCTTTTATTATTGCAGCTCATATTAGAAGACGCTACACAAAAGCAACATCAAAATGGAACTAGAAGTACAAAAGACGTATCCACTAGTTCCTCCCCTGTCCACCTGCTCCCAGAGCTCCAGCATTTGTCGCTGCCTCAACCTCGGTGGCTCCCTCCAAGCCTGCGGATCGAGGAGTCGGACAGTCACGTGCCAGGTGACCCTTTCCGCCACAGGAGTAACATTGTCCGTTTCTGGCACGCCTGGCTCTGACCCCACCTCGGGTGCCCCGCACCACCGGTCCTAAAACCCGAGATCGCCCAACTGCTGGTCTGGTCCTCCTGGACCTCTGCATCATCTGTCTACTGCCCACAGATGACTCGGCTTCTGATCGAAAAACACGCGGCAAAGGCAGAATCTCCTGTACACGCTCGGGGTGTAGAGATACTGGCACAAACTCCACCCTGAAGAAGGTCTCGAAGTCTTCCCATGCGAAGTTCATCTCATCGCAAAACTGAAACAAGTGGCTCCACCACCTACCTGCTGCTGCCTGAAGGAGGCTGGTAGCAAAGATCACCATGAAGTCTGCCGGCGTCCCCACTAGCCTGAAGACTCTCACCACAGCCTCCAGCCAAACCTCAGCCGCCTGCGGGTCCGTCTCTCCCCGGAACCTGGGTGGCCTCTGGCGCTGGAACTCGTGCAGCGCGCTCAAGCGTCGTGCATCGCCTACTGCTGGGGCTGGTGGCATCGGTGGCCCAACGTATGGTAGTACCGCTGGTGCCTCAACTGCAAGAGGGCCCTGTACCGAAGCCTCGTCGCTCGACAGACTGTCAGCACGCTCATCCCTCCGGGCTCTAGCTGGTCGTCTGAGAAAAGACATCCTGAAAGAAACAACGTAACACGATCAAACGATTATACCTGGTGAGCTGACCTGGTTTGAGCTGTTTTAAGGGGAAAAACCATTGAAAACACACACGCAATCAGTGTTTTCGTGCACAAAGTCGGAAATCAGTTGTCAGGGTCCTGGTGTATGGATACGTCGGCCGCCCGCACCAACACTGGACTCCCTGAACTGAAAACCACACTCGGTACCCTTAACACTATTGCTTCACAGAAAGAAGGATCAGAGTCTGCGGTAGAACCGACCACCTTTGATACCAATTTGTCACGACCCGCCCTCGGGGTCCGTGCCGTGACTACCCCAAGCCCGCCTTCCATAGGCCAGGGGCTGGCGACTAGCACCAAGGCGTAAATCCCGGTAAAAAGGGAAGGCATTGCCTTTGTAAAGTAAACAAACACCACAGAGTAAGCAAGCGGAAAGTAACACTAAGCAAAAACAGAGTACAACTAAAAGTTCGGAAAGTAAAAAGGGGCCGGGAATACAAGCCCAACTGTAAAGTACAACTCGAAAGGAAAAACAGCAACTGAAAAGTAAAGCTGCTACGCCGAGCTGACCACTGGAAATCCCACCTGAAGGGTGGGTACAGATAGCTCCTCTGCTCCTCGGGTCCCGCCGTCTGCTCCGAGTATGTCCCGCCCAGTGGTCTGCCTCTGGGTACCGCCTCGTCGTATAGTCCACCTCCAGGTACCGTCCAGTCCTCGAACACTCGGCCTCTGTCAGTACTGGCCGTCGTCTGCAACCAACACAACGAGGTGCGGGCATAGCCCGTGCAGGGGTGAGTATAACGATACTCAGTAGGGACCCCGAGACCCTCAAGGTCTCACTAAAACCAACAAGGATAACCACAAGAAGATCTCAACAGATAAACTCTACTTAGGTATATGCCCATACATATACCTAAGTTATCAAGTAACCCATCTCAAGCATGAGGAAACACAAGGATTGTGAAAACGACGGATAACCACTACCCGGGTATATGCCCATACATATACCAAAGTTAGCAGGTGACCCATCTCAATCATGAGGTAAACACAAGGTCAAAAGTCTCAGCTCAAACCAGGATTTTCATTATCGAAACCGTAACTGCTGAAGAGCTCCGTCTCTAGAGTGTACAGTGGTCCTGTCACGACTCCGAGGTACTGCTCACTAACCTAAGACTGCTGAAGTACTCCTCCTGTCGAGTACTGCGGGCCAGCCACCCAAACACAGTAGTGCTTCCCGCCGAGGTATGTCACCCAAACACCGTAGTGCACACCCCCTAGTAGCCTGCTGAGGTACTCTCCGGACGAGCACCGCGGGTCTGCACTGTCACACAGGTAGTGCTCCGTCCGCCATGGGTCTGCACCTCAGAAAGTAGTGCTCCGTCCACTGGGCTAGTCGACTCACTCCAAGTCGAGTCGGTCAAGCAGTCGGCAGGTCTCAGCCAGCTACACGGTCTCCGTACTTCGCACGCTCGTCACTGGGAGGGTCCGCTCCACGAGCTACAGGTCGATACTCCAAGTATCTCAAAGTCCCACGAAGAAGTGTCTCAAAGGTCCGTCTCGTCACAGGGGTCTCAACGCAACAGACGGCGCGTCGATCGGACGCCCGGTCTGTGAGTTATTAGCCTATTCGTCCCAGGGGCCCGGTTGGTTTCGTGAGCGAAACCAATCCCGGCCGTATCTCAACTGTACCCCGAACTCCCATAGGGTATACTCAAAGGGACCGTTACTCAACGTAACCACCAACGCTGCTGACGGCTCGTCAAGCGGACGTCCTGTCTGTAAGATATCAGCTTTTCCGTTCCAGGGGCCCGGTTGGATTTCGAGTACAATCCAACCCGGCCATACTCCGACTGTATCCAAAACTCGGGCGGAGTATGTCAAAAGTTCCGTCTCATCAAGAGGAAGTCAACGAAACAGACGGCGCGTCAATCGGACGCCCGGTCTGTGAGTTATTGGCATTTTCGTCTCCGGGGCCCGGTTGGTTTTTAAGGCAAAACCAACCCGACCGTACTCCAACTGCGTCCAAACCTCGGGCGGAGTATGCCAAAAGATCTGACTCACTAAAAGGAACACAACGCGACTGACGGTGCGTCAATCGGACGTTCGTAGCTCAAGATATGAGCGTTTCCGCTCCGAAGGCCCGGTTGGTTTCGTGAACGAACCAACCCGGCCGAACACAAAGTAATCCGAAACCTTGAGTGCGATATACCGAAACGACCGTCTCGATCCAAGGATCGCGTTGCCGCAGACGGTTCGTCATTCGGAGGTCCGAGGCTCAAGTTATCAGCCAAAAACCAATTCTGGTTCGAAACGGGGGGGTCCGGGCCGACCCGGCCCGACCCCCCCCCCCCCCCTGGGCGGCGCGGCGGCGGCGCCTGGCGCCGCACGTGGGTGGAACGCGGGGGGCTAAGCCCCCGCTTCTTTGGAGCGGCGCGGCCTTGTGCCGCGCCTTTTTCAACAAACGGCCCCCACGTGGGGGCCGGTTTGATTCAAAGGAACCGGGGGGCTGCTGCCCCCCTTTCATGGAACCGCCCCCCTCATTAAGAGGGGGGTTTTGCTGAACGGTCCGGGGGATTTATTCCCCCGGTTTTCAGTCATCCGGCCGGCCAGCTGGCCGGCCGGTTTTTACCAACGGGACCGGAAATTCCGGTCCCGCCTTCGACTTCCGACGCCGGCGGCCCGGCCGCCGGCCTTCTCTTCCGCCGCGGCCCGGAACCGGCCGCGGTCTTCTCGTCCCGCTGCGGTCCGGAACCGGCCGCGGTCTCCTCGTCCCGCCGCGGCCCGGAACCGGCCGCGGCGTTCGTCGTCCGGCGCGGTGCGACGGCACCGCGCCCCTCCGCCGCACTTTAAGTTCTTTCAACGCGGCGCGACGGCGTCGCGTTCTTGATGTTTCTTCCATGGTGTGCGCGCGACGGCGTTGCGTAAAATAAAAGCACGATCAACCGCGTGGTGCGACGGCACCACGCCACTTGCTTCCACCCGCAAGAACAAACAAGATCGTTGGAGGGGGTTCGGCCGTGTTCGTGCGGTCCGGCCCCCTCACGTTAAAATAATAACGCAACTTTAAATAATCAACATCCTCACGTTAGTCATACGAACCACGAGCAAGAATGAGATAATTAAATATTAAACAACATCCCCTACCTTGGTATAAGGTTCGAAGATCGTTCTACGTTCCGCGGAAGACGACGTCGCGGAGGTCGGGCGACGCGGTCGTCGTTCGTCAAATTCAACGACGAAGAGGCGCGTCCGAAGAGGCACGTCGTTGGAGAATCCTTGTACGCCGACGAAGGTTGTCCGAGGAAGGTGCGGTGTTCTCTCTCGTTGACACCGAAGACGAAGAAGAGCGGAGCGGCGTTCTTCGTCGGAAACTTGAGCGTTCTACGTCAAGTCTTGAGGAAAGTCAAATAAAAAGGAAACAACGAACTCAAGAACCCCTACCTTGATAGTCGCACGCTGACGGAGTCATGGAATATCAGTGTCGATTCCTTTGACGTCGGAGGAAGAGTCGTTGTCGATGGCGTTCATCGCGGAAAACCGTCGCGGAAGGGATGATGCGGAAGAAGAACGTCACGTCGCGGATGGATCGTGTTCTTCGGCGGAGAAGTTCTTCACGTTCTTCGTTGAGTTTGAAGAAGAAGAAGAGGCTCTCCAAAAGCTCCCAAGGAGACAAACAAACAACCCAAAATAAAATAAGACAACTTCTTATTTTATTATTACAATACACATTAGAATTTCAAAAGTTTGAAATTCAAAAAGGTTAAACTCCCATAATTAATTAAGTAACTCAAGTTGACAACATTTAATGAAATGAGTTAAAGGGGAGGTTTTGAGAGAATTTGAGGAGTTGGGGTTCGTGTGGACCCCACCTCACTTAATCCTCCCAAGGGAGGTTAAGTGGATGTGGGTCCCACTCCCAACTCCCTTTGGTAGGACTTAACTAGTTAAAAATAAAATTTGTTCCTCACAAATTTTATTTAACTTAAACTAAAAACCCAAAAACTAACTTTCAACCCGCAACAAACGCAACTCCCGAAAAGGTCTCTTTAAGCGAATATCGGCGCTGCGAGTTCATCGGTGCCCTCGGATTTCAATTCCGAGCACCGTATCAAAAGTTAGAAATATCCGCTCGTTCGTTCACTGAACGTACCCGAGCCAAACTTCGGAAATTAATTCCGGGCACTCCGGGCCTCGGAATCAGGTGCCGTCTGAAACCACGCTCTTGTAAAATTCTAAAGAAAATTAAGAAAAAATTTTCCTTGAATTTTACGGGTCTTTACAATTGATCAGTTGGTAAACAATGAATAAATGATAGAAAATGAAGAGGAAAGATCATTCCATTCCCTGGGTTTTTCTAGAGTGACATCAAATTAAATAAATACAAGAAGAGAATATTTGATTGGTTATAAATGTGTATAATCAAATTAAACACATATTAATGATACCAAATTTAAGATTCAATTATTTCCCTATTGAAAATGTTGAGACCCAGAAATAATGATGATGATTTAGACTATTTCAAACCAAATATGACCACCAACATAGTCATGGTGTTCTTGATCTTGTCATCCCAACATAGATTTCCCTAATGTTTTTTGATTACTCAAAGGTTTTTTTACATATATAAGGCATACACCATGCCTTTGGTGAGGTCTAGTTCCCCATTTCAAATAGTATCTCCACTGAGATTCGTTGACTAGACCCACATATACCACGAGAATTTTAGGGTTGGAAATTTATGATAGAGAGACACCTCATCAAAAATGGCCTCCAAAATGGTTGGTAGGCCATGTTTCTAGTTTAATTGCACTAATTACCATAAATATTCTTAAAAATAACAATTAATCAATTAATTTCATCACAAAATAGATTATACACACCCTCCCCACCATCCCAACTATCGAGAATCCCATCTCTAGGGAGCGATGACCCCCATAATGGACATAACCATTTCCCTAGGCTTTGGAACACATCCAAACTTCTTATTTATGACACTTATCTACTTAAATAACTAATTAATGTCTATAAATGTCTAGATCATTATAAACATTTAGATCCATTAATTTTCAGGTGATAATTACCATGAAAGGGAAAAATTAATAGTCTCATATAGTAACAATGTGTGAATAAACACTTGTATAAATTCTTATAGTAAATGGTTCTTTATTAGAAGTGTATAGAAAAATTTCAGCATGCTCAAAATTTAAAACACGTGAAATAATCCAGAAATATCTAGTGCTTTAAATATATGGATAAGTGCATTATAGAATCTAATTCTTCAAGAGTCATTGATTACACATATATTTATGTTGTGGAATTTTTTAATGATACTAATTTATATTCTATGTACTATTAAGATCATGAAAATCTAATGAATATCATTCATGAAACATTTAGTGGAAAATGTTTAAAATGATAAATTTAGTAAGTTTGAATTTTGGGTTCATGAAGGTCTTTTCTTATAAATATTGTATACATAGACAAAATATCTATTTATATTTTTAAAATTAATGGAATAAAAATAATATCCCTTATTTATGAATGTGGCATTTTAGATTTTTAATTTATAGTTATTTTTTGGACCCAAACATTTAATAAATAAATATTACATATTATTATATTAATTTTCATTACATATCATTACCATCCATTCTAGAACTGTAATTTTTTAGTGTCTTTAGAATCATGGACACATCAATATTAGGTACATAAAATATCTACATCATCACCCATAAATTTATTTATATTTGGAACCCATTCTAGCCATATAATACATAACCCCATTTTTTTAACCTAGGAAAAATTAAATATATTAATGAGTGAGATTAGATGATCAGTAAGGGTAAATATATAAGATAACGTTCAATAATAATTTTTAAGAATAACTTTACAATAAGGATATGAAAACATTAGATCAATATTTTCAAATAATTCCCAAAAATTCATAGATCATAATCATGTGTACTGTTATAATTTTTTTCAGTTAATAAGACATGAATAGAAATGGAATCATATATAATGATCCATGAGAGTAAAAAATATCATTATTTCATGTAATAATAGAGATTTATAAAGTTTTGTATAATAATAATTATAGAACACATATTTTTAGACTACCAAAAAAACATTCATCATGTGATAGGTTTTTGGTGAACATCATTGTACCTTATTTGGGGTTGGGATAACATCCCTTGTACCCTTGTTGGGATTGGGCTAACCAATTGTGTAACCAATATTTTAATTCCCATAACTTCCAGTATAGTCGTTGAGCTCATAAGATATTGATTTACCTAATTAATTAGAGATATATAATGGACCCACCCAACACATAATCATATTTCATTCATTTATTTATTACAAGATCATGAAATAATATATCATTCCAGCATAAGATAACTAATGGAAATGAAAATGTGTTTCATAAAAATTTCATCATCATAACAATAAAACATCCTGATAAATAAAAATGATTGTATTATTGAAAAATATTCCATCTAAATCCTATGTAACATCAAAGGATGATATCATTGATTAAATATTCATTTTAAAATAATGTTGCAACATTTAATGGGGAAAACAAAATTTTCATTTTGAAGTCAATTATTAAAAATATTAAAATTTAAAAAATATTAATGAAATTAAATTCATTAATGATACCCAAGTAAACATTTTTGTAATTATTCGGAGAAAAATTATTATGAATGGTGGGATAATTCATTGATTTTTTATGTTAAAACCAACTTCACATTCGCACCTTTGGAAAAAACTACCTCCTCTGGAAATTGACAATAAGATTCCATTGAACATTATTTTTAAAATTCAATAATGGGTAAAAATTAAATTAATAAATAGATTCATAATATTAGTAAAATTGTTCTAAATATATTAAATGAAATATATAAATGAATGAAAATATTTTTTACTAAATAAAAAAGAAAATTATATTTTCCCTAAAAAATAATTACATCGAATTTTGAGTACATATCAAAAGTAAAATGAAAGGAGAAATTATTATTTCAAAAAAAAATAGAAATGTATAAGAAATGGTTATAATATTGTTGAGAGTTATGTAATATAATTTTGTCATCATATTTTCAATCATAGATAATCCAGGTAAAAATGATGTTGTCACATAAAACTCATTCCACCTGTTTGTCTCTCTTTGGAAGATATATAACCTCATATATAAATCTATTTATTTTTATTTTAATTATATAAAATCTATATTCATACATATAATTTCATATATAGTCCACTTATATAATTTAACACTCATTTATTAATAATTACATATAAAAATCATCATTTAAACGCGTTAACTATATTGTTTTTCTTGAAACTTATTGTTTGGCAGCTTCAAAAATTTTACATTGATCATGTTTCAATCATATAAATAATTTTAATAATGATATAAATATCAAATATATTGATTATATTTATATTTATAAACATCCATAAATAGAAGAGATATAGAATTGAATTATACTATTTGTGGAGATGTTATTTCATATGTACACAAAGACATTGTTTTCATTTTCAAACAAGAATATTAAAGGTGATAAAAACAATATTTAAAAACTATAGAATCATAATAAAATCATATATATATATATATATATGTATATATATATCATATATAATATTAAATCCATTATTATGTCCATCAATGTGATGAATTGATGAAAAATGAATTGCATCACTACGTGGTGGTGGTTGTCCACACATACATGTGACTGATACTTCAATTTCCATTTGATGGAAATGAGATGGGAAATTCATATGGAATAATAATAATTAAATATTACTATATTTATGATACCATATTCATAATTTTACAATAATTAATGTATATTTATAAAAGGTGAATGGATTAATAACATTTAATGTTCTCGATTATTATTTATACCTCTTCATTGAGAGACCTCATTTAGCTTAAACCAAAAGCCATCTAGCATTAGTCTTAAAAGAATCTAGGAGCTATAGGATAATGATAATGAAAATGTAATGGTGTCAGTGAGGGTATTTTCTAAGCTATATGTATCTTAATTTATGAATTATGGGGGAGAGGATGTTCCCTTTTATAAGTTGAGGAGAAGGAACAAATGGAATTACATTAAAGATTTAAATATTATTAATGTATTGTTCATGAATAATACTTAAAAATGTCATAGGATTAAAATAGAAGACATTATAGTGTCAAAATGACTTCAAAAAAATAATAATTATACATGTTTATGTGGCATTTATACCCTTTCATATTAGTTTAATTTCCTCGGTAAACCTATTTTATCCTTGCCCATGGTGACAAATTTATTATTTTTCTATTCATTATGTTGAAACATTCTATGGAAAATATTAATTATTTTTAATAAATATAATTTCTAATATTTAAACCATTTTAAAATATTCAATTTTGATAAGTTTCAAAAGTTAACTTCAAATAAGTTTACAATACACAATGAAACCCCATTTTCAAAAAATGAATAGTTATAAATAAAAATGAATTTACATTCATTAAATCCTAGAAATAAAATTAATATTAAAATATTTTATTGAAAATGTATTATATAAATTTCCTAAAAAATTATAAATAATGATTTATTGTAATTATTATGACAGAAACACTGTGAAAATTAAAAATATTTTATAGAAAATAACTCTTTTTTATGATTGATATATTTTATCCTCATTTATAACATGTAGATAACTAATTTATAGATTATTATTCAATTATTTATATAAATTAATAACATATTTTGTTGAAATTATTATTCTAAACTGATCAATAAACATTGATTACACAATAATATGTCAAAAATACATGTCTTCTAAAAATCCCTTTTAAATTGTTAAATTATTTTATTAAAATTGAGTTCTCATTAATAAATTTAAATCATCCATAACTATTATAACTATAATTCATAATATCATAAATCATAATAAAACATATAAATATAATCTTTAGTTTATAAAGGATTACTATATCCTAGATCATTTAAATGCATCGTAGTGTGTAATGAAAGATACCAACTACCTCTAGTTTATTTGAAATGAAATTCCAATAAAATCTATGGGTGTTACATTCTACAACCCCTATAGAATAAATTTCATCATAAATATTTCATCACTCTGAAAAAAATGATGATGTAACTTCTTCACCAGAGAATTGGGTTCCTATATAGCTTCCTCAAATTTTTTATTCCTCTATGAACTATAACCACGTTACTAAAATTGTTCTATATATCATTATCTATATATTACAATATTTATACATTTTGGTTTTTATATTATATATCATGATCCTATTATAAAAAATAAAATTTTATAACTTGTTAATTATTTTTTATGTTCTTCTTAAAATCATATTCATTGAACAAATCGTGCACCTGAGAGTGGTTTGGTAGAAGCACCAAGTGAAATGTTACCATATCTACTCAATCAAGAATCTAAAAGGATCCAACATAACTACAACACATCATTACCTTATTTCCAAATAATCTAACAATCTTTCATGGATAAATTCATAGTGATACCTTCCCATTAACATCAAATTATAACTTTTTCTGATGATTGTCATCGTTGCTATTTTGTTCAACTTGAGATCCCCTGACGTGCTTCTGAATGGATCAAAACATATGTACAATTTACTCAGCTAGATCATATCCATATATATTTCAGAACAAAATTAATTCCCATCACGATGCATTTATGAACGTTTTTCATATATAGATTCATAAAGAGATATCTAAATGAATTATTGAATGATGTAGTGAAATGAGAATTTGATAAGAGAAAGGTGTTGATCCCAACCACTATGTAAATCATGAGATTACGATAATAGAATAGCATCTAATGTATGAATGGTTTCATTAGACTATACAACTATCTAAGGATTATAGTATCTACTGAAATTGAACTATGTATCCAAATCATTCTAAAGACATCTCCAGAACATCGATGTAAACCTTGGATCTTGATATGATATAGTAGAATATGGTACTTCATATAGTATTACAACTATCAAAGTATATATCCTAGATATTTTATCAGGAGATAAATTTTATCTAACATAAATTAAGTGTTCTAAGATCATAACATCATTAACTACATAAAAATATTATTATAGGTATTATAAATTTTGTTGTGTCTAATGAAAAAATCCATGTTGATGTTTTACCATTTCCATTATGGCTTGGGTAATGTCTATAAAATCCCTTAAGAATATATATCATATACATATCTTATTTCCATACTAAACACTAAGATATACACTCCATAATACCTCTATTTATGATTTCCTATCTAAAATACTATTTTATATTTCAATACATATCTATACATCTAAGATTAATAGACAATGTTGAGTTATGAGATTCTTCAAATAACCATGTCTTCAAGTCCAATATTGATGGGACACAAAATTGTTTATTGGGCCATATCACTCCATATAAATAATTGTTGTAAGTAGAAACATTTATCACCTTCTTTTCACTCTCAATTTCTTACTTTTTCGACTTTATTTTTCACAAGGATTGATATTTTAATAGTCATTTTATAAAGAAAATATTTATCCCCTTACTTCACAATTTCGAGGTCCATCCTTTGAATATCCAAAAATATTGTTTCATTTTTTATCCCCATTATAGATAATCAATCATTACCCTTTCAACTCAATGCATAGTCCACCTAGTTCAAATTCCTAAGGTTATAATGTATTGAATTTTCATAATCACTAATCAGCTCTAAATGTTTCTTTAGAACTATTCAACTCTTTCTGTGTAAATAAATACTTTACACACACACATTCCTACATAAAGATAATGAATTAATATCTATAATTCAAATATTACTAATGTTATCTTCAAATCCCAAGACATGTAAATTTTTTCATAAACCTCTTATTGGAATGAGGCATAATAAATCCATGTATCATTCTATATAAGAATAAAAAATATCTTACTTCATTGATATGTGATAATTGGTAACAAACCCTTTTACAGAGTAATGTAGTGTGGGTATAGCTACACTGACCGACATTCTTTTCATCTCCTTGAAATTTTCTACACATTCATCAGTCCAAAGGAATACCACTCCCTTCCATGTTATCTTGGTGAGTGGATTTGATAGCCATGAGAATTTCATCACCAATCATCAATAATATATATAAAATACCAAGAAATAATTGATCCCACTATTTTCATTTTCCAACGTTCAATAACATTAACCATTAATGGGTCCACTGATATGCCCTCTCTTTAAATTATATATCCCAAAAATTAATATTCTTGTATCTAAAATTCACACTTTGTAAATTTTTTATTCAAATTATCCTTCATTATGCTATTTAGTAAAATGTTCAAGTGATTTTAATGGTATTCCGTATTCAAATAATTTAAAATATAATCATATATAAATACTATGACAAACAGATCAAGGTAATATATAAATACTATATTCATTAAATCTTAAACGATTGTGGGGGAATTAATAAGACCAAATGGAATCACTGTATATTTATTATGTGCATACCTCAAGAAGAAGGTTTTGTGGTGTAATATTTCACATATGAACATAAATTTATTATATCCTAATCAAATATAAATTATATAATTGTATTTAACATCATGAATTTTATCAAAAAAAGTCATCTATATTGGGTAGATTATACTTGTTATTGATAATGTTATTGTTTAGTTCGCAATAATCATTACAAGGATGCATTGAACCATATTTATTCATAACAGAAAAAAAATATTTTCAAACCATTCTGATGAAATAGGGTGTATTAATATTGTATAGATATTCCTTATGAGAACCCCCATCAATTATAAAATCACAATCATCACCATTCCATATGGAGTCATTGAAATTGATGTAACTACAGGTATAGGTTCTCTTAAAAAATCCACATCATGATTCAATGTAAGACTATAAAACTCTCCAAAATAGTAATTAAAAAAACCCATACAATATGATTATATTATATGATGTGTGTATCTCCAACCGTTGGGAGAAATACCCCCTTTGAATAATAATCAAGACCTATATGACAGATTTAATTTCTACTAGATGTACATATTTATCCTCACATCGATATGCAATCATAGATTTGTTTCAATTAACCATTGTTACTTTTATTATATGGTATTTATTATTGTAAGTATATAAATAATGACAATCCATACCAAAAATAACATAAAATTAAAATAGATGTAGATTTACATGATTTTAAGGATGTAAATTCCCACAAACATTGATCAAATAAGAGACATAGACTTGATATTTGATCATCACACCATTATGGGTTTTTAATGATAACTCAATATCTAATCATTGAGGATTTTAATGAATATACCAAAAAAATATTTATTATATAAATTAATTTATATAAAAAATCCTAAATAATATACTTTAATATTTGACCACGTGAGCTGCCACCTTAATTCTATCATTCAATCATTATTTCCTTACTAAAACTAAAATGGTTTCTATGACCATATAAAATAATTAATCAATGTTATCAATCATTTCATCATGAAAAGTCACTAATATTGTATTTAAATTATAAAACTTCATTTTCAATTTATGACACCATAGGTTTAACCTAATTCATCTATGGTCATAATCTATTCCAATTCATCAAAATATACTATAAATAAAATATGAATTAACTAGAGTAAATCTCCTGGAGTTTCTATTGATGTGTGTAGTCTTAGGCATACTCATCTTGAACTGGTGATGATAGAGTTAATACCAAAACAACTAATTTCATAGTTTTTACCATTTAGTGAATTTTTGTTATATCTATATCAATTTACTAATGTCCTAATTTGAATTTATTTTCTAAGAAAAGTACAATTGTTTATTTACTATAACATTTTATATTATCATATCCAAAATCTTACCCTAAAGGTTATAACTAATGTTTTCTCATATTAGTTTATAAATTTAACTGAAATTTTCTTTGATACCATCTTCAGAATCTTAACATTTTGTTACATAAATGAATATTCATGATGTATTGAAAATGTGAAAATTTAAAAAAAATAATGATAAATATTTTTCGAAAAAAACATGGAAACATAATGGGAGTCATAAAGTTAATGAATATTCATGATGTATTGAAAACTCAGTCTTGTTGTTTATATTGAAACATATTTTTTTATCATAAAAACTAAAAAAATATATGTTTAGAAAATAACAAGAAACTGAATTTAAAAATTTGAAAAAAATAATACATGGGTAAAAATTTCATTAATATATCATTAAATAAATTTATAAACATTATTTAATAAATATAAAATATACTATTTACATTTTAGAAAGTTATTCCCACTTGAATAGAGTGGCACTTGGTGTCCTGTGGGTTTGCCCGAGCAGGTAGAGCGGATGAGGATCTTATTATTCATAATAGTATTGGCTCCTTTACTTTTGAATGCAAGAAGACATTAAATGTATATTCTCTAGTGATGCATCACTACAGGCCTCTATGACTTGATTCACTCATTTTGTTTCTTGTTTTTTTATGAAATTATTTTTCAATAAAATTTTAAATTTCAGTCAAAAATATTTAATCCAGTTATACCAAGTTTGTCTTGCTCCACAAGCACTCAAAACATTTATAAAAAAAAATTTAACCAATTATAATTCTATAAATGAAACATATTAATACCAATAATTTCATTTATTTACCACTTATAAAATTTCTACACCCATATAAAATAATTCCTTATTAAAATCAGCGTTTTTTGGGTGTTAACTGATTCTTCCTTCATGAATGTTTTGGTTAAGAGGTTCGCGTACATCAAAATTTATCATTGATCCTTAATATCAAGAATATTAATCATAATTGAAATAAAATATTTATTCATTATATACATATTTACAACCATTCATAATAGTTTTATATAGAAAATTAAATTACACCATTCATAAAGATGATAGTCCATATGTACGCATGAATGTTGAATTCATTTTTCTAAAATAATTAAAAAAATAATGAAAAATATTTTATTATTATAAGATTAAATTTATATCATATATATAATATATATTTATTAAATCAACTATTATATCCATAAATTTAATACATTGGTGAAAAATAAATCATAACATAATGAGGAGGCAGTAGTCTACAAGTCGCCCAAGAGATTCATTTAATTTGTTGGAAAAGATGTGGGAAATAGTTATGTAACCATAATAAAAACATATCAATATATTTAAATATTATATTCATTATGTTTTGATTTATACAAAAGTATTATATATGGTGAATGAATAAATATAATTGAAATAAGTAAATAATTATTTATAACTCTAGGTTGAGAGACCTCATTTGAATGACAATTTAAGGAATGATTTGTCATGGGGGAAGACCAAGTGATTTAGAATGAAATGATTAAATATATTTCTATAATATATTTCACCAATTTTATGAGAAATTTAAGAGATGAGTTGCACTTTTATATTTGAGAGAGATGAAACATGTGGAATAACATAACATATTTAAATGTTATTAATGAATTTCTAAAGTATAATGAATCAGAATGGGAAAATATTTAATGATAATATAATATATGGTTTTAATATAATTCACCAATAATAATTATAAAAAATATTTTCCATTTTTACTCTTTCCACTTACATTAACACCGCCCCTCCATGATATGCCCATTTTAACTCTAACCGTGGTAATAAATTGTTAGTCTTTTTAATATTCATTATTAGAAAAAATTAATTTGAAATTATTAAATTATAGTTATTATGATGATTAAAAATATTTATTTTTTATTACAATATATAATTTCCATTAGTGGTATTGTTTAATTAAAATTATGTGTGAAATATGTAATTAAAACGTGTTTAAAAAATTTCAATATGAAGCATAAAACAGAATTTATTTTCATTCAATTACTAGTTAAAAATGTCAAATTAATCTTAAAATATATGATGGAATATGTAATATATATTTCATTTAATATACTAATTAATTATGATCTATTTAGTTTATTATGATAAAAAAATATCATGCATACAAAAATAGATTTATAAGAATTTACTCTTTTATCATTAAATTATTTTATCTTCATTTGTATCATTTAGATAATTAATGCATGGATTATTATTCATTTATTAATATATATTATCATTATATAATTGTTCATGTAATTTTTTAATAATGAAAAATATACATTTTTAGATAATTACATGTAGAAAAATACATTTCTTCAAAGAATGATATTTTAATGATTTTATGATTTTATGAAAAAATAGTGATTGTCAAAAAAAATCATATAGAAACATAATATATTTTTTTATTAATGTTGTTAATATTATTCATACCTTCAAATTAAACTTCATAGTTGTAAAGTGTTTAGAAAACATAGTTCATATAGACCCGGGGCTCTGTGTAAAGAAAGTTATCGAAAACCTCGAGTTTATTTCAATGAAAATACATAAAAAAATGTTGGGATGTTATAGTAATTATTGAAAAATTATTGAATATATATTACTAATAAATTTTATTTATAAATTGTAGTTTATATAAGGATTAAGAGAAACCGTCTAAGGATTGTTCTAAGGTAAACTTTTAAAATGAGAAATTTAGAAACTAAAGATGAATTGTATCAACCACTAAGAAAGGTTTTTTAATATGAAGGTGATCCTTGGTAATGTTTTTTGCATTATAATTTAGTTTAGTTTGGAATATATATTTATGTAATAGATATATATGATTGATAAAGGTTGTTCGATGATTAAAAATTGACTTTATTTGGGAAGAATACGTGAACAACCCATTTTCATTAATGGGGGTTCTAATATAATCAATACTATTTAAGGATTTTTAAATTCATCATTGGCTACAATTAATATTTATATGATTATATTTTTCAGTTATACATATTATCTTTCACCATCCATATCAGTATTAGAAATGAGTGATAACTATACATTATTTTGGGGATCTTATGTTTTATTGAAATTTGATATTAGATCTTCATGAATGAAAATATTTTCATGATCATGATAATGAAAATAGAATGATGAAATTCTTCTAATAAAAGTGATGATGTCATGAATTTCATTTTTATCAAAAATTTCTATCACATTTGTTTTGGAATTCCTCAAACCAAATAATATTAATGATAAATTTTTTAATATTAAATAATATGTAACACTAAACAACCAAGATAAATTTTTCAAAACTCATTTGAACGTCAAAATATTATGGAGATAAATTAATAATAATCTTTATTTTCAAAACATAGATAAAATATTTAATAATAAAATCTATATCAGATATGTTAATATATTATCAAATATTCTATTTTCCAAAATAAGATTTAAAATTATGAGGATGTAATTTATGTAATGATAGAATATAATGACTTATATTTTCTTTTAAAAGAACACTATGTTTTATGGTGTACACCACACACAACATCGAGATCAGAAGAACCATGAAATAATATATCAATATGAATGGTATAACCTAACCATTATGAGGAGGGTATGAATACGATAACCACATTATGATATATATATTTATGTGATTTATTATACAATAAAAATAATGAATACAATCAATAATTTTTTTTAATATTTTTTTTGTCTAGAAAAATAATAAGAATAATCTCATTTTATACATTATCTACACTTTTCCTTAAAAAAAGTTGTATGTGTTTCATACATTGTCAATTATAATTCATTTTTAAAAATTTTATTTGATACAATGACAATATTATTTTAAACAATCATTTAAAAATTATCATATGGTGGATTTTTATAATTTTTCTAAAAATATTGATTTTTGTGTGATTAATGGAAAATGCTAATTTTGGGGAAAAATGTGATTTCATTCCATTATATATTATAAATTAAAAGTTATATGTTATTTTAAATTTTGTTTTACAGGGATATAATAACGATTTTATTAAAATAATTAAATTAATTCTATAAGATTTAGAATTATATTTTTTTTTTAAATTCATTTTTCTTTAAAATAACATTTATCTAAAAACTCAATTGGATATTTTTTCATACACTTTTTGAAATAAATTTCTAAAAATTCGAGTAATTAAATAATGAAATATGGTTTTGTATTATTTAAATATTGAGGATATAATTTGGTAAATATTTCAATTGGATTTTTAATCATAGTCAATATTAACCACAGTAAATGTATATCACCACGATAGTGGGTAATGATGGTTAATCATGGTTTAAAATATTGGGTAGGGTCTCAATGTTAAACCAAAACTTATAATTATTTCATTTTATGAGATTAATTCAATCATACTATATTCTAAAATATGTATTTTTTGGTTCCTCCTCTCTTTTATTATGTATTTCTAATTATTTTATGTTAAAAACATTTGAAAATGACTCTCTTTCATTTAATGTCTCAAATATTATTTAATTAAAAAATAAATAATAAAGGACCTAAAAGGTTATTTTTTATATTAATAAGTAATTTTTATATTTTTTATACTTAGAAAAAATAATAAGAGATAATATACTTTCCCAAAACCCTTTCAAAAAACTGGCGTAGTTCTTCATCCAACATTATAAAAATCAAATAATTTGTTTTCAATGAATTAAATTTAATATAATTTGGATAAAATATGGTTATCCATGAATTTCATGGGTAATTATAAATTATAATTATTATTAAATTATATATATTTGAATTACAGTGCTATCTTGATGCCTTTAATGTTAAGATATATATATATAGTCATGAAAATGACCATAAATGGTTTTAAATGTTAAAAAATTATTTTAAAAAAATAAACAAATTTATAATTCTATCATGAATAAAAGTGAATTATATTTTTTAAAACAATCATTCAGTGGACAAGTATGTTCCCCTTGATATTTTTTAAATTATTTTCATAAATATTAATGTGAAAAACATATATTATAATGGTTGATGTTAAACTAGGTTAACGACGGGGTTACACCAAAAGATAACGTTCATAATGACACCTAAACATGTCTAAAATTTATTGGTTGATTATATTCTAACTTTATTCCTTTTTTATTTAAATTAATGTTATTTTGAATCCATATTAATTTATTTATACATATATTATATATTAATATGTAAACTATAACATGTTTCTCAGTAAATTACCTTAAAAGGGAACCTCCGCTCCACAATTGTTCAATAATATTGAGCCACTTATCTCAAAAAACCCCTAGATAAATTACATATTGTATTCATTCTACATAACCTATAGCTTATCTATTCTCTTATACCTTCCTATGTGGTATTATTTTCTATGCTAATGGAAAATCCCAAAGAAGAGGCATAACTCTTAAAAAAGTTCTGCCAGTTTATTTCTTCATCTAAACTCAAATTTATCCTAAAAATGGTAATATAATAACATCAGAATCATCCATATAATGAGATGTTATTATGTTCATGGAATTAAACATATTCATCTCATTTTACATTCTTCATAAAATGAAAACTTCGCTCATTTGAATGCATGACCTACAGTCTATATGTATTTGTGTGATTATTTTCTATCACTAAATAACTTGTATGGTTATAAATATTGAATTAATGAATATATATTATATTTATAAAATTATTAGGATCTATTAATTAGAAAATATAATCTACCTTCATACCCTTCTATCCAAAAGAAAAATTATAATGTCGCTGGTGCATAAATGTGGACCACCACCTCCACAAAGTAATGTTATACTTTTTCTTATTACAAAACTGCATCGATGATTCTAAAATAGAATATAATGAATAAAAAAGTATATTTATGAAATTATTATCATTATAGAGTATATTAATCATTTTCATAAAACCATTATTCATAGAAAATATTATGAATTAATTTTGGTGAAATTGACTTAACAACCATTGGTGGTCGACAGAAGTAAGAACTATTCAGTGAATAGATTTCAAATTATTATAAAAAGATGATAAAAACAACCATATATAAGATAATTTTTTTAATAAATTATTTAATAAATTCAAATTAATTATATATGGTGATCAAACATTTATAACTAAGAGGTCATCCAAGTTAAGGGGATTTATTGTCTCAATTTCCTTTCTTTGAGACACAATCCATAGTAACAACGTGTTTTCCTATATGTAGTGTGTATGAAACTAATTTTATATATTTCACGTTTTTGAAAAATTCTTTTATTGAATCCTTCTTCATAGATTTTTTTAAATGTTACATAAGTGTTAAAAGATTTCTTTTATAATTTCATTTTATTTCATGATTGTTTATGTTCATATTTATTTGGGAAAATTATATAATCCTAATATCTTAATCCGGTTAAATTTCCATCTCCTATATTTCTGATTGTGGTTTATAGAATTATCTTCTAGTTTTACTCATTTCAGATCTATAATCGACACTTTAGTTTCTTACAACAAAAAATATTTTATAGAAAAACATTTTAATGTTTTCCTTCTAACAATTTTTCTTCTATTTGAATATTAATTTAAAATTTACAATTTTATTCTACATTATAACCAATAATTATTGGATTTATTTTAAAATCATATTTGAATTTCATTTCAATTTTTTAAAGTGGATCTTCCTTCTTATAGAATTTTGTACCATTATAAATTTGAATATAGGTGTAAAACAAATCTTTGTGTCAACATTTACAAAAACAATAAAATTTCATGCCTTCATAACTATTCTTTTCACTGAAACTGTCTTTATATGTTTCAATGGAAATTTCCAAAGAAATTTTTTCCCCTATAATTTGGGAATTTTCTTAAAATATAAATCAGAAAAATGAGTATTGTTTTAATTATTTAATGAAAATAAATTTTAATATGATATATATATATATTTTAACATGAAACAAAAATTAAACAAATCAATGAAAGTTCATTTTAATGTGTCACTGCCATTTTAATCTCTAATTCTCAAAATAATTTCAGTGATTATAGATTATTATCTCAAGAGAATTTATTGTCTTATTTCATCCTCTACTAATATATGTTTTTATTATTATCAACATTGTCATGATCACATTCCCTTTCTCTCTCCATTATTTCATTAGATATTATTTTCTCGATTTATACATTTTTCTGTATAGTGGTTTTATATATAACCATTTTTACCACATTGAGGTTACTTCAATCATATAAATTTTCTATATGCAGTATTAGTTGAATGATCCTTGTTAAGAAAGTTAATACTTTGGTTCGAAAGTATTCTATATTCTTCAATAAAAATGGATATTAATTGAATGCTGAAAAATTTTGAGTGGTTTTTTTTAATATTTGAATTTATATAGAATGCATAGTTATTGTAGGTAGTGGGTAGGTCCTATTAATAGATATCCCCATAATTTATCATTAGGAATCAATAAATAAAACATGTGGCCCCATTTGTTGGGTAATTGATATATACATACCCATAAAATAAAATTTTCTTGGTCAAGGCCTTGATGATATGATTCATGATATCATTGTTGAGGTACTGATGATCTGATAAATAAATGGCTATATTTCTACATTCTCATTATTATGAATATATTTTTCATTTTATATCTTATTACTATATTGATATTATCCATGGATGTATTTTTAAAACATGTCGTTTATTAAATGGATTTTTATTTGATTATCCACTATATTTTTAATTATGCCTTATTTACTTAGGATAACTTCTATTGTTAGAACCTTGTGTATCTGACCGAAAATTTTATTTTTTTCCTTTACCTAGGATATAAATAATAAATAATTGAATGGTCTTCAAGGATGCAATTAAATTTTTTAATTATATGTTTTATTTTTTCCAAAGTAATATATAAATGATTTGTATATTTATTTTTCAATAAATACTAAATAGATCAATCATTCATAGTGAAATTACATTCATCTAGTACCAATTTAAGGAATTAGTAACAAGATATATGAAGCCAGGGATTCTACATATATATTATTTCATAACTAATGTCGTTGTATTATTTCTATAGTTATTTGAAATATTTTAATGTATGAAATGGATAATTGTAACATATTATGGTTCCTAAATACAATGTTATGTTACAAAAAAAACAATACTTGTTTCACATAAATGATATAAATCATATAATAGAATACAAAAAAAAACATTACAACTCAATCATTATTTAAACTCAAATCCCAATTTTTTAAGAACCAACTATTTTTATTGTAGTGGGAATATGCACAATATCATACCCCTCCAATAACTATACCATCTTCCAAATTGAATTATAGAATGAAATCATTGAGAAATATGTCATTATTTATGAATTGATTATTTATATTCCCAACCATTGAAATCCTAAAATGGAGAGGGGAGTTAAAAGTAATTTATGTTGAGGTTGGTTAACAGAGATCGGGGTTCCTCATTCTCAGAAACCATTATAGGTAATGTTGATGCCCTTCCCCAATCAAGTTAATCACTGTCATGTTCACTACTGCATTCTTACATAGAGATAAATCTCTTTCATCCCTCATACAAAAAAAACACTATACTAATTTATACATTACCCTAAATAGAGTGTAAATCTGTATTCATCTGTAAACATTTTTTACCCTTTTTTATTTTAAGAGATTGATTAGTTGAAGCATTGATACAAAATGTATAATGTTCCTCCTAAGGTGAAATATTATTTTTATCATCACCCCTAATATGAAATATATATATATATATAGGTATATTTGATTCACATGATCAAGGGGTTGTTTCTCATATTGACAATGTGAACTAGGAGTGACCACAATAGCACTTCACTTCTTCTCTTCACATGATCCAAGAGAAAGATCGCCCCTAGAGATAAGGGGATCATTTGGATTTCCAATAATAAGAATAAGAATTTATATGATACCCACAGTTCCACCATCATTAAAAATTGTGCAAGTATCCCTTATTATCTAATGATTAATTCCTTATCTAATGATATATTCTTCATGGAGTATTTATCATATGATCCATCATGTTTATCATATGTTGAGATATGTTTTTGAACAATATAGTTTATTATGATATTTTGTATATTGTTTATAAAATTATAAATATTTTTATTATTATTTTATAATTAGGGATTGAATTATATAATTTATAAAATATTTATATTTTTTAGAAAAATGTATTTTAGGAAATTAAATTAATTTAATAGTCTTTAAAATTTGATTAATTACAAAATGGTTATAATTAATTATTAAATGTTAATGAAGCATTTAGAAAATTAATATTCATAATAATAATTTTTAATATTAAAAAACATTTTATTTATATGGAATGACATATTATTTGGATATACAATGTCACACACCCTGATTTTATGCTATTCCTCTTCTAAAATTTAAAATATTAGGTAGTTTATACTTTATGCAACAATGAGTTTAAAAACGAAATATATTATTATGTATGATCATTGGAATAGTAATTTACCCATTATGAATAGTAATATGACCAAACATGTGACAAATGCCACAAAATATGCATCACATCCAGTATATAAAGATAATCCAGTAGTTTTTTTGAAACATTATTTCAATATAATTGAAATAAAAATGATTAATATGCAAAAGATATACTAATCAAATAAATTCATTAATACTGTGTAACTATTTAATTATTCTGTACATTAAATATACTAAAAAATAAATGAATATGTGCATGAAAACATGATAATCTATTTTCCAATAACAGTGATGCACATTACATTGACTATGTAGCATAATATGTGTCTTCCACTGCAGATTTTGTTAGCTGCTTGACATAGCTTAAAGTGGCGCTCTAGACATTATGATGTCTCATAACATGATTTCAATAGAGGGAAAGAATTCTACAATTCATTAAACGTGTTCTTAATCTAACATAGAAAGAAACACATTGATTCGATAGGAAATACATTTCGAATACGATTGATGGGTTTTAAGGGTTCATAATATGTACGGAGGCAATGAAATAAAACCCATATATTTGCACTACCTATGCTTTGTCGAATCAGAAATAATAGGAATACATAACACAGATAATGCATACCTGAAGGGGTGTGGGATCTATCCTTGACTCTTCATTACAAGCATGATTAATACAACCTTACCTAGAAATGAAAGTCTCGTGTATTCACCTAAAGTAATGCACAACTAGAAGATGTGTGCACTTATCCTAAAATGTTTGTTTCAGTGTATTTTGTCATATGAATCCAATAAATACATTTTTAGTGCATAAAAAACAATATATAGAGGTTTCACTATACTATTAGTGAAAAAATCACTAATAGTGATTGAAAACATATATGCAGTTCAACCATTTATAGTGGATTCAGCATACTTAAGTAAATGGAAACACATTTGCAATTGAAACAAAACATATTAATAATGAACAGACAAATAGTGAATAAAATATAATGTATGTGAATAGAAAAACATATAAAGTTGTTTCAATATGTAGTGATCGCAACATATTAATAGTAAATGCAACATATTAATGGTGAACAAAACATAACAACAATTGACCTAACATGCCAAACCATGAACAAATAGTGAACATAAATAAAAGTTGATGTCATGCCTCATTATCTTATATTGTAATATTGTGATGTTTGGTCTTGTTTATATAAAACATTATCGATAACATGCCCCTATAAAAGTAATAACAATGAGTTGGTGTTTCTATTTGGATAAGGTGGAAAAAATTTAAATAAGGTTCCTTTTTCTAATCCGCATTTCACTCGTCAGTGAATACTTGAGTCTTCTCTTAGTTAATCAATATGAACTTGTTTCTGGTCCTCATGGCCAACAATGAACTAATAGGAGACTCCGTGATTAATCATGAAAAACAGATATACAAAAATAAAATTAGGTAAGAAAACTGAAAAAAAAATATTATAGAGTTTTTTGGTTGAACATAATGTTGAATGAAATATGTGTGACAATTATCCAGTTTTAAAACCATCAATGCTACCACATTAGTAGTTGAAGAAACATTTTCCTTTATGTTATAACTCCCTAAAAAAGAATGTCACAACAACATTAAACCTGGAAACAATATGACGTCAAGTGGGATAAGGTGTCTTTTGCGAGCGTGCAACAATTGAGGATAATTTTGAATTAACAACACCTTAATTTAAATGCATGTGATTTCTACTAAAAGATGATACAAGAATGAATTATAAATTCTATTACCTGTTTATAAGGGATCATGTACTCCGGCTCATGAAAGTATAAGGTTTTGAATTGTCACCAATTGATTTTAATTTTGCATTTAAATTCCTACTAAACTACAAATAGTAGCAATGACGAGAAACAGAGAGTGAAACAGAAGGTAGAAAAGAGTAAAAACTAATCTCGTGGTAGGGAGACGGCTTCACATCATTCCCTTCCTGAGAAAACTAGTTATTAATATCTCTTCCCACTCAAAAATCCTTCTACCCCTTCTTTCTTAATCATCATAAGGCAAACAAATTCATCACCTGCAAAAATAAATTAAACCAGAAATTCAATTATGCAAAAATATTTCATGAAACAAAACGAAACTCGCATTCTAATTCAGCACCCATCACAAAAAGTGGAAAATCAGAGTGAATCACAACCCAAACAATAGAAATTGAATCTAGATATGAGTAAATAAAACAATCATTGTCCAAATAAACCCTAAAACATGCGAATCCGATGCTGTGAGTCATGGTGCATCGAACGAGCACCTAGAAAATTGGAAGACTGCAGATAGGTGGAGGCGGAGACGGGAATAGGGAGCACGAGAATGGGGATCTGGGGAGCGGGAAAAGTGGGGGAGCGGATGGAGCTGAGAGGGAGATGGTCACGGGGACGGGGAGACGATGAGTGAGACGGGTGAGCAGAGGGAGGAGAGACAGGTGACGAGGACTGCGAGTAGGAGCTGCGGTGGCGAGGTGAGGAGGAGTGACGACGAGTGGGAGAGGCGGCGAGACGAAGAGGCGGCCAGACAGAGAGGCGGCGAGATGGTGAGAAGGCGAGATTGGAGACAACGACCCGGTGAGAGCTATAGATCAGTATCAGATGTGAAGAAAATGAAGATAGGGATTCCAGTGAAAAGGGGTTCGGGGAAAGTATTTCGCGAGAGTTTAAAAGCGCAAGGGAGAAGGTATTATTATAACATCGGGTGAATAGGGTTTTGGGAAGCATAAAGATTTCTAGGAGAATGGAATTGCCAAGATTGAAATAATGGGAGAGAGAAGGAGCATTGAGAGTGACAAGTGTAAGATCAGCCACAGAGATTATTATATATAATATATTTTATGACACCTTAAATATTTTTTCAAACTATTAGAAAAATAGTTATAATTTTAAAATTGGTATTCTTTTAATAGATGATGTTTTTAATTAAAAAATTAATTTCTCTTATTTAGAAAATTATTTTCATAAAATATTTTCTATATTTATATTCTACCCATAAAAAATGATTATTATCAATTTTTGGGATTTTTGAAAATATGTTGAATTTTATGTGAATACTGAAATATTTTAATTTATGGTACGTATACATTATTAGATAAATACAATAATTTTATAGTCATGATGATGTAATCACCATAATATTGAAATATAATTCTCTCTTTAATTTATGTAGTCAATGACTCAAAAATATTCACAGCCTTGGGGAAAAATAGTAAACAAATAATTTAAGTAATAAAACACAACTCATCTACTCCACTATAAAAACAACCCCACGCCGCCTCTTCTCCTCACACATCCAAATCAATAAATCATGCCTAATTTCTAACCAATACCTCCCCCAAATAGATCCCCATGTTTTAGTATTTCTAGTCTCTCCCAATATATCATTTCAATGTTCTTTAGGGGTTCTCAAGGAGATGAATTCAAGGGGGAAAATCTCCTATCATTCTTTTAGTTTTCATTTAATTTCACTTCATTCATATAATTTCCTTACCTCCTATGTCCAAAAATTAAGGATAAAAAAAATATATTATATATAATAAAATTTTATCATGTTAATGGGATAACCACCATCAATTCTCTTCTATTCCTTTTTTTTCATTCTAAAAATGAAATCATCCCTTGTGAGGTACTGATTTACTGCCTCTATGGATGAAAAGTTTTCATTTTTAAATTACGCCTTCAAGGATGGTTATAAATAAAATTTATTGAAAATATAGAAATTAATATATGTAATATAACTTTTTTAATGTTCTAGAACCTGTATATATATCTAATATTATTTCATAAGACATAGCTAGTTTTTTATGATCGAATAAACACCAAAATAATCTAAACAGTTATCATTAATGTTTTATCTAATAAATCATCCTAATATCTGGATAATAAATGATATATTAGATAATAAAATATCCTAGAAGATCATTAATAACATATAATTTCAATTATTATTAAAAGGAACTACCCAATTTCATAACCCTTTTCATGTGCCATCTATAATCTATTTTTTGATATGAATATTTTTCGAAAATAACTGTTTTTTAATTAAAGACTATATTTTTTCATATTTTTATTGTATACATATAATTATTTCTTTTTCCATTTTAAAAACACTATTTTATTTTCACTTAAACTAATATTATGTGACCCTTTTCTACAGTTTCATAAAAAACACATTTACATGTTTTTACTTCATTTATATATAATTTATTCTTCAAACATTATTTCAATGACCTTAACGTTTATTTTCTAGTTTATACATGTTTAAAATCATATTTTATGACAAACTCAAATTATTTTTCCAAAGTCTTC
The DNA here is from genome assembly GCA_963277665.1 of Viscum album. Classification (NCBI taxonomy): domain Eukaryota; kingdom Viridiplantae; phylum Streptophyta; class Magnoliopsida; order Santalales; family Viscaceae; genus Viscum; species Viscum album. The sequence goes on along the minus strand of OY728134.1, from coordinate 345,181,118 downwards.
ATTAAAAAGTAAAAGTGTATTTCTCTCAAGAATTCATTGACGATTTTATTAGAGTATTTTCATTTATTTCAACACCCTATATTGAATATTACTCTTAATTAGTATTTATATTTTACGATATCATATAAAATATATTGTTAAATGGTTTATGGTCAGTTTGACTATATATGTTATATATTGATATCATTCACCCTATTACTTAGAATGGTTAGTGATTCTGATTATCGATTGGGGAATGTTATTTTCATTTCATATGTATATATTGTTTATGCTTCACCCCATTCATATGTGGAATTAATTGGACTTAGTAAGTGACGAGTGAACGCCTGTATATCCCCTTGATGCATCGATTGTTATAATTATACAAAACATATATGGAATTATTAGATGTATTTCCCTTTTATCATCATATATGGATTAGGAAAAGGCTGTAGAAATTTATTTTCGGATGTCATGGATGAGCCCTCAATAGTATACATTAGATGCTCATTATTAGTCATTTGATCATTATCAGATAATATATTGTTATTCCATGTTATTATTTGACTACTAGAATATCCATTAATATTCAAACTCATGTGATTATTATAATGGATTTATTTGATCAGTATACATTCTTATCATATTATGATCAAGATTATGTTTTAATGGAATTTAATTGTAGTTATTCATCTTTCCTTATTTTTTATGATAATATTACTATGTATTTCTTCCCCTTACTAATAATATCAGATCACTGCTTTCTTATGTTTTACTTTTCCTCAGGTTGTGAATATTTATATTATGAATGACTTTTAGGGATTATATAGGAGATCAACGATGTTTCAAATGGGGTTTTTATGATGTTTTCATTCCAAGTTATAATATAAAAATTTTGACTCTAGATTTCCAATGATACTAAACCATCCAGTCCATTGGGATGTGAATGATTTTTCATAGTACCAATGTAAAAAATGCAAGGCCCCAGGTCTGGGATACTGGGGATTGATTAATTATAGTAGGTATCATAGGATGTTTAGTAGAAACAATGGAAACTAGATTAGGGACCATAACCCTAATATATACATTAATGATAATCATAGTAAAACATCATATAATTTTTTATGGTATATATTATTTGGGTATTCCTAAAAATACATCCCTTTATGTATACTACAAGTGGATGTGGTTCTGGAACAACTGTAACTGAGGGTAATAACTTTGACAAGGTGCATCAGGCCAGACTTGGTGAATACTGGTACACAACAAAGGGCCTTATTGTGAACCAGGTTTGACACTCCCAAGTAATATTATTATAATAATTAGTATTTTAATTAAAACCCATTATAATGAATTTAAAAGTAAACATATCCCCAAATAAATTATGTTAACTATTATGAGATTTTCTATGCTAAATTTCCAATTTATGTGAAGGGTTTTCTTAGTTCGAAAATTATGTATTATGATTAAAAATATAATTTACTATAATCCATTGTTTAGAAATAGAGACTAGTGCAATGAATGGAAATAATATCAACACATATATTCAGTGTAGGGATTTCCCTCATATGAAACATGATGATGTGGGAGTGGGAGCTGCAAATAGAGTTGAGTTACTTATAACTATACAAGGAAAACAAAATCAGGTTATGAGAGATAACCATACTCTTAAAGAACAACTCGATCTAATAAATGGTGTCACTATATTAGACTTCTTTGTGTGACAATAACCACCACCATTCAATGGGAATACACCCTCATTATTAGATGAGAAATGGATAATATCCTCATATAAGATATTTATCACATTGGGAAGTAACGAAAGGGATAAATTTATCATGCCATTTTATTGAATCTCGGGAGAGTCAGATCAGCGACCTTCATTAATTCAAAATAAAAAAAAGAAGAGATTGAAATTGAAAATATGGAATTAAAATATTTTAAGGAAATTTTCTTAGAAAAGTATTTCTCTTTTGAATATAGATTTTATATGAAGTGGAAACTCTTGAATCTAAGACACAAATTGGATGAAAATGCTTCCAATTGTGAATTTAACATTACATATTTATAAAATCATGCTATGGTTTATGTACATAATCCATAGAGAAATATTGATCTATTCTTTGATGGGATATAACCATTCTTCCAAAGGGAACTAGTCTCTTATACATTATCCTCATATAAAGATATAGTATCATGTGATATCAAGAAGGAGGAATAATATCTATGTCAAATGACTAAATGAATAATTAATAGAATAAGAGGGTGGAATAGTAAATAATGTATAAAGGTAATAAGAAAATGGGAATTTTCTAACACGTGAGACTTGTGGAAGGAAACACCCAAGTGAATGCTTAAAAAGAAAAGGAGTTTTCTTCATGTTTGGTGAGAAATTCCATCATGCTCATTATCACATGGGAATTAATGAAGCTACCAATTTTCATTTCTATAATAGTAGGGAGATGGGAGACTATACACATGATTTTCCAAAGCATCAAGGATGCATGCCTTCGAAAAGGCCATGGGATCAAGGAAAAGCTTATGTAATTACAGCAGCTAAGGTTGAAGTTCATAATGATATGATGGAAGGTACTCTAATCATCTCCTCAAATTTTGATAAAGCTGTATTTGATTCTGTATCATCGCATGCCTTTATATATTCCTAGTTTTCATTGAAAATTAGATATCCATAATTCACCTTAATAATGTATTTTTCACTAAAGGTTGTTATTGTATTCCTTATCACAACAAAGATGTGTTGATCAGTTCCTATTATGAAACATGAACATGATCTATCTACAAATTTTATCATTATAAATATGGATGATTTTGATATAATCCATGGCATGTACTGGATTTTAAAATATAGTGAAAAAAAATTGTTTCAAAGAGAATGAAATTATTATTTGTGAGGAATTTATTGTACATTTTGTCTTAAGATGGGAGAACTTATCATCTGGTTCATATCTAGATCCACCTCCAGTAGCTCTTCTAAATGAAATTATTGGGGAAGAGGACAAATCATCATCTATGGATAACGAATGAAATCAACAAAATGAGGGCGCACCTATTATACAAGAATACATTAATGTATTTAATGAGGATTGGAATAGACATCCTTTAGAGAAGGATGTTATGTACTCTATTGATTTAATCCCTGATGCATGACTTATATCAAAGAATCCTTATATTATATCCATTGTGAATTTAATAGAGATAAACAAACAACTAGTGGAATTTGGTGATAATGTATTTATATATACTAGTGTTTCACCTAGGGTAGCTCATGTACTTTTTGTCAAGAATAATGACAGATCTATGGGGTTGAATATTGACCACTGGGAGATCAATGCTGTTACAACAAAGAAATAGTATCCACTATCTCACATTTGATGACTTATTTGAACAACATCTATGTGGTCAACATTTTTCAAAGATTGATCATAGCTCAAGATATCATTAAATACATGTGTTGAAGGAATATATTCCAAATACAACATTTTGAAATACATATGGACAATATGAGGTTCTAGTAATTACATTTGGAATGACTAATGCACCCACATTTATCTCGATCTAATGAACTGATTGTTAAAGGAATAATTTAATTGTTTTTTTGTATTATTTTTTATATCTTGATATATTACAAAATGAAATGAGGACCAAGAAAACCGCATTTAGATTGTTCTGGAGAATACTTAAAGAAAATAGTTATATTGAATGTTTTTCAACTGTGAATTTTAGCTTCAAATAGTCTATTTTTATGGACGTATGGAATTTAATGATGTAATATCAATTGATCCTATGAATATATTGGCTGTTCAAGTATTTTCTAAAAAAATACATAACCGAGGTACATAGTTTGATTGGTTTAACAGGTTACTATCGGTATTTCATTCATAATTTTTCTAAAATATCAAACTTCTTTTCCATGTTTAATCATAATTTTTTTATGTGTATTTAGACCAATAAGTATAAAAACTGAATTGAAGAATAGAAATAAGATATTAGTGAATGCTCTGATCTTGAATTTACCATCAGTAAATTGTGGATTTGTTATTTATAGTGATGCATCAATGAAAGGAATTGGTTATTTCCTTATACCAGATGATAGAGTTATTTCCTATTCATCATAGTAGATAAAAACTCATGAAAAAAATATCAAACTCATGCTCATGATTTATGAACTATAATCTCAGCAATGAAGACATTGATACACTATCTCTACGGTGAAATATGTGAGTTATATATGTATCCAAATTGTTTGAAATATATGTCATCATAGAAATAACTCAACATATGGGAAAGGAAATGGATGGAGATACTAAAGGATTATGATTATTAAATAAAGTATCTACTAGGGAAGGCGAATTAGGTATCAGATTCATTGACCAGTAAAGATCATAGTGTTTTGAAAAAAATGAGGACTTATAATGATCCTTTGTACATGGATCTAGAAAAATGGATATGGAAATTAATAACTAAGATGAAACATAATTAATTTTACAATTGGTTTCTCAACCATATATTCTAAAAAGGATTAAAATTTATTAGTCTTATTATGATAATTTTGAAAGGAAAATATGTATTTGAATGAGGGGATGTTGGCCGACTTCATGTATGAAGATGGAATTATGAAATTTGGGAAGAGGATTTGAGTTCCCGCTATACTCAATCTAAAAATGGAATTATTTTCTGTTACTTATAGGTATAATTTTAATATACACCTTTTTAGAGATATGATGTATAGAGATTTAATTGTACTTTTCTAGTTGGATAACATGAACTAGGAAATTGTATATTATGTATCAGTGTGTTTAGTTGTCAATAATTGGATGTTTAAAGACATCATCTTAGAGGATTCATGCAACCTTCGAAAATTTCTATATGTAAATGTGATTAAATTTATATGGATATTGTCACTAGGTTATTGAAGACCCTAAGAAGGAATGATATAATATGGTTCATTTTATATCTACTTACTGAATCTGCACATTTCCTCGCTATAAGGGCGTATTTACCACTGGCGTTCCTTGCACAAATCTATATTAATGATGTTGTAAGACTTCAAGGTGCACCACATTCAGTTGTGTCCTGATATAATCCACAGTCTATATCTAAATTCTATAAAATTATTTATAAATCTGTAGACACTAAGCTTCAATTGATTACTTCTTATCACTCTCAAACTGATGGGCAGTCTAATAGGGCCATTCAAACATTAGAATACACGTTGAGTTAATTCTTACATGGCTTTCAAGGTATGTGGGATTTGTATTTACCTTTGGTAGAGTTTTCAGACAATAATTGTTTTCACTCAAGTATTCAAATGGCCCATATGAAGCATTGTATTGAAATTGATATTATTCACCAACATGTCAGGATGATGTTTGTGAATGGAATCTTGTAAGCCCAAAACAATTGGATGAAACAATAGAAAAGGTATACAATATTCAAACCCATATCAGTGAAGCACAACTTTGGAAAATTTATGTGCTGATAATATAACGAAGGATTTTGAATTTCACATGGGAGATCATGTTTTCATGAATGTACCTCCATGTAAAGGTGTTATATGATTTGGAATAAAAGAGAAAATAAATACTAGGTATAATGGTCCTTTTGAAATCATGGAGAGAGTTGGAGCTATGGCCTATTGTTTGGCGTTGTCACCTATAACTTATAAAGTACACAATTTTATCTGTATCTCTTTGTCAATGAAGTACATTCCAAACCCAAGGAATGTCCTCACTTCTAGAGGAATATAATCGATAATTGATTTATCTTACTGTGATAATCCTATCCTAATTATATACAATATAGAATAGTTGTTGAATAACTGAATGGCACATTTGGTAAATTTACTTTGAAAAAATCATATAATTAATATAGTGAAGTGGGAATTAGAGTAATTTGTGATGAAGAACTTTCCCAAGCATTTTATTAGGTGACACTATAAATTTTGAGGGCAACATTTTTTGTAGGTGGTGTGAATGTAACACATGATGATTTTTTGGTACACCCCTTTTAAAATTTAATATCTTCGATTATTTATGCTTCATTTTACACATATAATAAAAAAGTAAATATTATTAAGTATGAAAATGGAAAAAGTAATTTGATCATTATGAATTGTAATATTACCAATAGAATAGTAACATCACTTTTGAATATATAAATAAAATTTGGGTGTCTTATAAATGAAAATATAATATTTTTATATCTTTATATAAGTAATTAAATGTTTTAAAATGATAAATTATGTTTTGGTATTTTTAAAAGTGTAAATGTTTATTTTAAATTTTATAAATAATATAATGTCATAAATTCTTTTTTTATAAAATATATTCATAAATTAATATATATTTTTCTTATTGTTATAAGATAATTTTATGAGACCATAATTAATTTTTTAAAGTGTTACAAAATTAGTTATAATTTAAAAATATGTGTTTTTTAAATAAATGATGACTTTAATTAAAAATTAAATTTCTCATATTTAGAATATTATTTTCATAAAATGGAGTACATTTTTAAAAATTTTCACAACGAAAAATTTTTAGGGTGAATTATAGGGATTTTTCTAAAGTGGTTTAATTTTGGGTGAATAATGAAATACTATGATTTTTTATAAATATACATTATAAGTAAACTAAAAAATTTATTGAGTATATTATAATTAAAGAACCTTAATCTATAAATATAATTATATTTTTAATTAATGTATTAATGTAATCAAAATCATTCATAGTCTTAATCCAAAATAATAAACAAATGAATTAAATAATCAAAAAAATATCCTCTCCTTCACTATAAATACCACCCCTTGTCACATATTCCCCTCACTCCTCAAAGGTAATGAATATTGTCCAATTAATTCCCAATAAATCCCCAAACATATCCCCCATGTTAGGTATTTTATGATCTCACCCAAAATCCCATTTCAAATTTCCTTAAAGTGGTTCTCAAGGAGAGGAATTCCAGAGGTAAAATCCCCTTTTATTCTTAAAATTTTCTCTCAATTTCTTTTCAATCTTAACATTTTATTACCTACTCCTTCCAAAAAATAATGAAAAATCTATTATAATATATATATGATAAATGTATTAAGATAATGTGATATCCACCATAAATTCTCTTTTCTCCCATTTTTATATTCTAAAAATTAAGACAACATCTCGGTGGTGCTGATTTACCCTCTTCATGGAAGATGAGTTTTCATTTTTCTATTATGGCTTCAAGGGGGGTCATAAAAAAATTTATGGTTAACAAAGACATTAATAAATGTAGTAATTCTAAATTTGGGTTATATATCTAATATATATACATAATATTAATTCATTAGACAAAACTAGTTTGTGATGATCAAATAAATTCCGAAGTAATATCAACAGTTATCATTAACATTTTATTTAATTAATGATCATCATATATGGAAACAAAATTTTAAATAAAGCCATTAAATCTATTTTATATTAATTAATAACCTTTAATTTAAATTTTATATAACTATTTCCATTTTAAATGATCTTCCATACATTTATACAAGTGAACTAATCATTAAAAACCAATGAAATGAACACTCCCGAATGACAAAATTTAATCATATAACTCATCAGAAATTACATAAATGAACTTCATTAAATTATAATAAATAATATAATTATTTAATATAACCTAAATTAAATTATTAATGAATATAATTTCAATATTCCAGACATTATGTTAATGTTCATAATACTATTGTACATAAGGTAAGGGATTCTCCCCGAACCTCCATTTTCATTCGGGTTATGATTTCACTCTCATTACCATAATGTAATTATTTTTTATTATTATATAATTATTCTAAATTATGTTTATATTTTCTAAACTCATATGTCGAGTTCATTTATTCCTTCTTTTATGGGAAATACATGACTTTATATGGTTCTCTTATCAATTTCTCCTGATAAGAAAGCTTAATAAAAGGGAACATCCAAATTTATTACCCATTTTCAAGTGCCATAATTAATATATTTTCACAATGAAAATTATTTCTAAACTAATAATTTTTATAATGAAAAATACCTCGATTAATTTCTATTTTGTAATAATTATTATGAATTTTTCCACTTTAAACGCTCTTTTATATTCTCTCTTCAAATTCTCTGAATTAACTCCTTTATAATGTTTCGTAAAAATTATTTTACATGATTTATCTTAATTTAGGCATCATTTATGCATAAAAATAATTTAATTTCACTTTAATTTTATATTTTGGGATATACATGTTTATAATTTGATTTTATGACAAACTAAAAATGATTTTTTCAAAAGAACTCTTCTTTTCAAAGTAAATAGTGTATTTCTCTCTTGAATTCCATGATGATTTTATTATAGTATTTTCATCGATTTCAACACACTATTTTGAATCTTATGCATAATTGATATTGAAATTGTATGATATAATCTACCATAATTTATTAAATGAATTATGATAAGTTTGATTGTAGAAGTGCTATCTTGATATCATTCACCATATTACTTAGAATATTTATTGAGTATGTTTACTAATTGGGGAAAGTAATTTACAATTCATATGTATATGTTTCTTATGATTTAAATCATTCATATGTTGAATAAATTGGACATATTTTGTAATAGGTGGTGCCCACTATAATCCTTTGATGCGTCGGTCGGATTCGTGAGACAAAACAGATATAGAGTTGGTTGAGGCCTTTCCCACTTATTTTCATATGTGCATTTGGCTCAGGCCTTAAACATTTTCTTTCAGATGTCATCACTGAGGCCTCGACAGTATGTTTCACATGCCCATAATTGTGTATTCAATCATTATGAGATTAGTTATTGATATTCTATCTAATTATTATACTAATATAATATCCATGGTGAAGATTTATTCTCATGTTATTATTCAAATGAAATTATTTGATCTTCTTATATTCATTCCATATTATGCTCAAGATAATGTTTAAATGGAATGTGTTTGTATTTTTTTGCATATCCTTATTTTTTATGGTAATCTTATTCTTTATTTATTAATCTTACTAAGAATATGTTCTCTCCATTTCTTATGTTTTCCTTTTCCCCATGTTTTGAATATGTATATTATGAATGACTTGCAGTGAACATTTTGGAGTTTAAGGATGTTTCAAATGGAGTTTATATGTTTTTTTTCATTTCATGTTGTAATTTAAAACGTATTTATGTACTTGGTTTTCCAAAGATACTAAACTATTTGGTACATTGTGATGTGAATTCATATTCATAGTACAAATGAAATAATTTAAGGCACTGGCTCCGGACTACGAGGGTTAGGGTCTTTATATAAATTATATGAAATTTTTTAACCAATTAATATATTTAAAAAAATTACAAATTATCATGGAATATACATTGAATTAAAAATTTCTTGTAATTTTTAATTTTAAATGTATACATTAAATGGAATTATTTAATACATTACTTGACCCATATCAAAATGATTTTAGATAATTTTCCTGAGAAAGGATCAAATAATAATAAATATATGAAATACTTATTTTGTAAAATGTTTCAAAGATGAATAAATATATCATATAAAATATAAGAATCAAATTTTTTGAATCCCCTTTCATAAAATAATACAAGGAGAACAAATTTATTAACTAAGAAAGGAGAAAACCCATTACGTGTCACGAAAACCTAATATTCATGGCCCAAATGCCCAAATGACCAGAGAGTTGATGGACCATAGACCAAATGAAACAAATTTATAAGCCGAAACCAAATAAAAATTGAAACATATGCCAAATTATAGTGGAAAAATGAAAAAAAGAGAATCCTAGGTGTCTCCTCCAGTAAATCTATTTTTACCCAAAACCAAATCACCACCCAATGTCATGCCACTAAAGGAAACACAAGGATGATTATACCACCAAAACAAGTGTTCTTTCATAAAAACGAAACTATATAGGACATCATTTTGGAAATAAATATAAGATTTCTATATTTATTTAATTATGTAATTTCAATATACATGACTAAATTTTTATGCTTTTATAATTAAGAGTATTCTAAATTGTTCATCAATATATGTATCATGTCATGATTTCTTAAATTTTTATTTATTTAGCTTAATTTATAGGAGTATTCATAAATATAACATTTTTATATAATTAACGGAACAATACATTATTTTGAAGTGTCAAAATCATTATATAAATTATCTAAAATGATTTTATGGATTTATATGCAAGGTATTATATTTTTTTTATATTTATTATATAGTGAATTGAGTTTATTTTTCTATTTTAGATTGAATTATGATTTTATTTATATTTTATATGTATTATGTTTATGAATTTTTATGGGATTAAGAAACCATTTATGGGATGAAACATCGGTAGTTTGACTTTAGGTCAATGTTTTCACTATCCAATGAGTATGCTATCTAGCTAAAAAAGTTCATGATGGGTACCAATAAGACACTGCTTACTCTTTAAGGGATCACTGTTCATATATGATTATAATAAATTACATGAAATGATTTCATTTGTTCTTTTCATAGGATTAATTTGGATATAATTATATATATATATATATAATTTTAATATGGATTAGTATATCACATTGTGGGTTTTGTTAAGAGTTACACATCAATATGGTTTGATAATGATGATTTAGTGAAAGGAATAAAGATTCAAAACTAAATAATTAGGTGTATGAATTCATGTAAAGATAATACATGAGATAATATGGATTGAAAATAAATACAGCTAAAAATACTATATGTTATATTACTTATGATGTGAAAACATATTTATTCTTTGATCACACAACAAAGTAGTTTCATGATAATGTTGGGTTCCCATGGATTATATTATGTAATAAAAAGAGTAAATAGATTGATTCAATGGTAGGGTAATGAAATCCTAATTTTATAATTGGTTTATACAATTCTAGGAAAATTTTATAGATAGGATTTCAATGTAATAGTGTTGAGTGAATCAATATTTAGGATTATTATCAAGAGTTATCAGCCAAATTATATGTGATTTGATTAGAATAATGGTTCATCTAAATACTATGTGTTGAGAGAAACACTAATTCTTACACAGTAAGTAGTGAAATATGGATATCAGATTATTACTAAATATGATTTAAATTAAGATTTCTTATAATTTTAGTGTGAGAAAATTTAATAAATGTACCAATTTTTTAAGACTAAAACATGATGCACGTTTAATAAAATCACCAACTATTACTAAATTACATCATCATTATCAATATTGACTAGAAGAGAATTACATGAAAAAGATAATAATAATAATTGAATAAACTTACTATATTATTATAAAAACTATTAAATTCACTTATCCAATATAGTATGTTCTATTTTTTATATCAATCCCTTTTGAATAGTTAAATTGTGATTTTATTAAAAAACCGTATATGGATACTTTGGATATGTTTTTAAAAGATTATTTTTGACTGTGTACACTGTTATTCTTCCATTCATAAAGACTATGTTTCAATATAAACATGAGAATTTAGATTCATTCTCTATGATAGATATCCTCAAAAAGATATATTATGAAAATTTTATACATGAGAGCTATGGGGATTCTGAGGACGTAGTTACAAGATGTCTAAATGAACCTAATTCTCTACTCGTATTCTTAACATGATTTGGTTTGTCTATAAAACCAAAATATTTTATAAAAAAATTCACTATAAATAATTATATTTCTTCAATAGCATTCATTACACACAACAATGGGTTTAAACAACACATGATATATTTTTTAAATGTTACTATGTGATAGTTACTAAAAATATGTTGGATTGGAGGAAATGAAAAGTAATAACTAAATTAATAAAAAATTATGGCTTATACATGAATTAAATAATTTTATCATTAAAAATTGATTATAAATAAAATTAAAAACATTTTAATGTAAAATTGATACATAGAAAACTATTTTTGGTGCGCATACGTGCTTCCTAATAATAAATTAACTAAATAATTATGCATAAATATTATAATAAAAATTATATATTATAAATTTAACTAAATATTTTAGACTCATAAATGTTTTTTTATATGTATGGAATAATAAAATAAATCTATTTTAATACTTTAAAATGTATTTTTTCTAAAAAATGTTTTTAATCACGCATTTCACGCATATTTTTTAATTAGTCTCAACCAATCATAGACATTTAATTTGGGAAAATGTATTTAGTATTTTAAAATAAGAGATTAAAATTTTGGTAAATAGGCCCCTTTTATTTTGATCGTATTTACGTATAGAGCTCCGTCTCCACGTAATCATACAATTAATTTATCATCATCATTTATTATGGATTGTGATAATTAGTGGTATAGTATTTATATATTTTAATTATGAAAAAGTATTTATCTATAGTTATAATTTCATATCTACCATCTATCCTTAAATATTGTTGGAAAATAATAATTTTGTGCATGCGTACATGTTTACTACCACCTCTACAAAGAAATATGGTTTATTTTTCATTTACATTTAACCCGAATATTTAAAATGATAGATATAATGAAAATATTTGATATATATATATACATATATTATTTTATAATTATTTAATGAGGAGGTTTATTATTTTGATTTCTTCCATTCCATAAGTCGAAAAATGAAAACAGAATTCACGTGTACGTATGACTTACTGTCTCCATAAATGGGAAATTCATTATTCGTATCTATATTTTTTAACTGAATATTAAAATGTATATAATAAAAATATATTATTTATATATCATGATTAAAATCTTGAGATTATGTAACAATGATCAATGTAATACGACAAAAACTAAAAAACTACACCACACATGACAAAACGAAGCATATATCACCCGGAAGTTTAAATCTAATATAGAATTGTTAACAAATATTTGATAATGGAAGATAAGAAAATTGTAAATGTAATTATATTTATGAGTTAGTTTTTTTAATATTTTAATAATAAATATGTATCTATTAAACAAGAGATTACAACACATATGAAGGAATTCAAGTCTAATGTATGGGATTCCTAGTTTCCATTTATTTCTGGGAGACTTACTTCATATTCAACACTATATTATATTATGTGGTGAATATACTGACCCTTTTACATTTTATGTCATTAAATTATCTATTTTAATGATATTTAATGTTTCATTCAATGTTCATGTTTCATGGGTTTCATGATTTATATAATACCAAAGTAGAAAGGGTTTTATGTTAGAATATAATTTTTTATCAGGATTGTTTATGATTAAGTTTTCAATGATGATAAATTTTTATCTACCATTCAAAAAAATAAATAAATTTATTCTTCTATTTTTATTTCTTTAGAATTAATATTATCCACTCATTTTACTCACCTTATGTACTCAAGATATATGAAATTTTATTTTAAGGGAAATCACCTCTATTTTTCTCTATAATCAAAAAATATTTTTCATCCATGTCTATGTTCTCTGAAAAATATATAAATAATTTTTTTAATATATTTGAATTATCTTTTAAATTAATTTTTATCCATGATTTAATTTTTATAATAAAATTTACAATGAATCTTCTTTCTATTTTTTGAACATGGAACTTCTAGATCTTTTCATAAAACAATTTAAGAAATGTTTTATTTTATTGTATAAATAATGAATATAATTTACAGCCATCATAAATTATAGATGTTTTAATGTATCTATTAATTGTTTAAAATGTTTTTGTCAAGGAATATAATTTCCCTAATAGTACATTAATTTTAATGTTTTCGAAATGTTATTTCAAGGTGAAAAGTAAATTTTTCTCAATAAATGTTACAATTGATCATTAAAAATCATATTCCATATAACATGACATAATTTGATGTTAGATAAGATATATTATAGATATCATACAATGATTCCACCCTATTTATTTATTCATATGATTTATTTTTATTATAAAAAGTTATTTACATAGAACATTCATTTTTCATGAAATGATGAAATGTTTTTGAAACCCATTTCTTTTCCATTGGTTATACTATGAGGAAATGTTTATAAATCCAATTACATTAAGGAGTTATAATATGGTGAATGTTTTATAAATTTTTTCACACATATATATGGTTTTCATTATGCAATTTATGTCACGTAAAAACCATTTATTATGGTTATGTTATAATGATCAATGGTGGTTACATAATAACCAATGATAATGGTTACATAATAACCAAATTATTTGTTACATTATAACCATTTAAAATGGTTAAATTATAGCTGTGTTTGGTGGTAACGTTATAACCAATGATGGGTTAGTCATATATCTCCCTTTAATAAATTGGGCAATGATTTAAATCTCCTGATATAAATAAGACTTGAAGGAGAGTGATCTTACATTTTTTGGGGACTTTATCAACTATTATAGTATTGGAAGTGACCATTAACTACTAAAATTGTTTGGGGTGAACCCACTCCACTATTATATTGTTTTAAATGAGCCTCAGCTTGAAAGGAAATGATTTTATTTCTTATTTTTATTCCAAAAACTTATGTCCTATTATAATTTTACACTCTCATGTATCCTGTTTTATTTTTATTTTATGATTCATGTCTTAAAAACTATCATTATTTTTTACACGAATCAATATTATGATCTATTATATACATTTAATTATTTTCATAAAGTTTACTCATGTTCTAAGACCCTTATCTAAATGTTATTCCCAATTTATCGTTTATATCTCCCTTTTTTACCCTTAGTAAGAATATGTGGTCATACTTTTTTATATTTCATTTCCCGATGTTATAAAATAATTTATCTAATATGTGTATATGAAGGGATATTGTTATCAAGTATTAATTTAGATATTATTTTTATCTTTCATGAACCATTTTTTATGTTTCTATGTTTCTAAAGGATCTAATCATTTATTTTCCCCATTCATTATTTTTTATCATAAAAAATATTAATATATTAGAATGTAATATCTGTTAATGAGATGACCAGGTCAAAAATGTTAGTATTAAATCAATGTTTAGTTAACCCTTTAAATCATGGATAAGAAAACATTAGTGTTTACTATGGGGATAAATCTATGTACACGATAAACAAATCAACATGGGATCTATAATTAGAAACCCTATGATTATTTCCAATTAACTATCCTATGATATAATTAATAATATCTAAGAGGTTGAGTTTCTTAACACCCCTAATAAGAGAAAATTTAGTTTCATGAAGACCATAGAGGGAATAATATTTCGATTCTTATAAGTATATAATGTTGTAAGAAGCACTAAAGTGGATGTCCTAGAGAAGAAAGAAGATGTTTTGATAGTGGAAAACAAATACACAAAGAAATTAATTAATGAGGGAAAATTAAAAGGATAATGTAAGAACCCAGTTCTTATCTTTGAGGTACGGGTTTCTTCTTTTCTCTTTTCCTTAAGTGTTTTTGAGAAAATATGAAAAATGGGGAAAAATCCCAAATTTTGGAAGTATACGTCGTGTACTTTTCCACACGCCATGTACTTATGGCCTTGTGGGATGAGTACACGGGGCGTATGGCCATTCCGGGGATGAAGGGTGTAGGAACCGGCTACACACCATGTAGTGGCCCTTTACACGCTGTGTAGTCAGTCGGCAGGAAAATAGTAAAGCGGTGGCCAGCTGTGTGACAGCACATGCCATGTACTCATGAAGACATGCCGTGTAGTCATGTCGGTAA
Source organism: Viscum album (assembly GCA_963277665.1). Taxonomy (NCBI): domain Eukaryota; kingdom Viridiplantae; phylum Streptophyta; class Magnoliopsida; order Santalales; family Viscaceae; genus Viscum; species Viscum album. The sequence goes on along the minus strand of OY728134.1, from coordinate 345,165,416 downwards.
GTGAACAGTGCTGCGCTGGCGGGAAACCTCCAGAGGAATAGTTTAAAAAATGGGAAGTACACGCCGTGTACTCGGATGTACACACCATGTACTTTGTTTTTTTTGCTTAAAATGGGAAGTAGCCTCCCCTGTTCACAGGTAAGGCTTAGAACGGGAAGAGGGAGCTCGGGAGAGGAGGCCTAAGCTTTATAGATCCACCAAGTGCACGTTCGGAATCCGTTTCCACCTCAGATGATCTCGTTGGAATCGCACGGGTAAGCCCTCCACTATTCTTTAACTGTTCTTGACAATTATTCCTCTAACGAGAGTTATTTATGTTTAAATGGAGAATTATTTTACCTCAGATCTACGGCGTTCTTGGACGTTTCAGAAAGCGTCATTCGCGTATATCGTTCATGGGTGTTTAAGGTAGGTGGCTTGATGTTTATTTTTTCTAACTATTGTGTGTTTTGTGTATTTTACTGCCACGAACCCATGTTGGGGTGTTGTGTGGCTGAGGCCGTGGCTATTTTGACTACCTAGAACTGTATAGGTAATTAAATAAAAGTGTAATATGCTATTTGAGATCAGTGCCTGGATCCAGGACCACCCTGGGGGTGCGTTCCTCTGTTTAGCCATTTGGCCAGGATACCTGAGGGTATGCCTCTAAAGTAATGATTATAGGATTTCCTTGAGAGGAATTGCTTGTGAATGTTTATTTACATGTTGGGCATGTCCCGGTTACCTGTTTAGCCTGAGTTCAATGTTTTGATTAGCCTGTGGGTAGTGTACTACTTAGCCTGTGGGCAACTTCTTCCGTGCCTGTGGGTAGTTGATTCTGTGCCTGTGGGTGACACTACTTATGCCTGTGGGCAATATCTGTAATCCTGTGGGCAGATTCTTGTGTTTGGATACTCTTTACCTGAGGGTAGGGGTTTACGTGTCTGAGGACATTTGGCTGTTTACTTAGAATATTCACTATGGTGGTATTTTAAATTAAATGATTAAATGGATATTATAAAGGCAATATAACTGGTTAAGTTAGTTACTTTCATTACTACTTACTTTATTTCATTTTATTACTACACATAGTTGTTGCACGATCACATGCCTTTTGTTGGTTCCTACTGAGATATATTTCTCACACCCTGTTTGGGTCATGCTTTTCGGCCCAAACAGATTACGTTTCTACAGGCGTAGATAAGGGCAAGAGTCTTTATACAGGTACTTGATTGCTGCTGAGGTGTAGGGGAGCATGGGACCGGGCTTAGGCTCGCGATGCTACCGACTGTTTTGTTTTGCTTTGTTGTACTCTATATTGGATTGTACTGCTATGTAACATGTTCTGGCTGTTTTCTTAGAACTTGAGACATATTGCATCTTATTTATATACCTGGTTGGTTATCTTTTACTGCAGTTGTTATATTAAATGTGTATGGTTTACTGCTTCCGCTGTTGTTGTATGTTTATTTATATTCTTCTGCGCTACACTTTGAAAAATAAGGGCATAGTTTCCCCACTATCAGACCTGGGCCCTCGCTACTAGTTGGAAGCCTTTGGAATTTGGGGAAATGCGCTTGAGGTCATGTGGTGAACCAGGTTCAGGGCACTCGGGCGTGACACCCAGATCCGGGACATTACAAAGTGGTATCAGAGGGGTTCTTTTCTTTGACTTACTTTTTGGAGCCTTATTCAGGGATAGGATAGAATAGTAATTGGTAATAATATGTGCCTGGGCGTAGCTAACCCGTGTACAGGGAAAATCCAATTTACCTCATGTTGCAATTTTATTGATTTTTCAATTTATAGTTGATATGATTTCACCGTTGGGTGACACACTTGTATTTTGCTGTTTATATTTTATCTATGGGTTCTATTTAGTTGCAACCCTATGAGATGATGGTATTCCATCTCATGCATCATTTAGGCACATTATAGAAATCACATTCCATGCATAGTTTCCATGCCATGTAGGTGCATTAGAAATTGCATGTTGTTGTGCTAGAAAAGCATGCTGTTGTGATAGCTAATTGATAAATACCTGCTATGTGATAGGGTATTATTGTGAGAGCCTATTTATTTAATGGATGCCAAACATTGGTTTTTGGGGAGTATGGGCCCCCATTTACCGGAATTTGGTAGATCATTGATTGTTTATATTTCTAAAACACAAATAAGATGTCAAACTTTGATTCGTGAGGAGTATGGGCCCTCACAGGTCAGATTTTGGAACTTAGGTGTTGTTTGTCGGTATTTTATGGGTTCCGGGGAAGTTTCTGAGGCATACTGTCTGGAAACTCAGTATACACGCCATGTAGTGATTTACACACGCCGTGTGGGTTCTTTTGTTTGGGAAGGAAAATAAACTTTTTGAGTACACGCCGTGTACCCAGAGTACACGCCGTGTACCCAGAGTACACGTCGTGTAGTCTCTTCCCGTGTCATAGACCGTGTGGGTAGAGACATGGGGAAGGGAACTGCTTGGGGTGAACACGCCATGTACCAGATGTACACACCGTGTATTATTGACCCGGAGTCTGCCCGTGTGACAAACAACACGAACGGAGGAGACCTTAATACATACATGCTATGCCCACAATGGAACACGTCGTGTAGTCAAACCTGGGGACCCAGCCATGTAACTAACAACACGGGTCGGTGTAATCCTTCAAGTACATGCCGTGTGTATATTGAACATGCCGTGTAGGTTGAGCCGTGTATCCTGCCGTGTAACTAACAACACGGGTCGACGAAGCTTGTCTAGAACACGCTGTGTACCTGTGGGACACGTCGTGTAGTCTTGTACGGGGACAGACCGTGTGGACTTAGCAGTGTGACTGGTAAACGGGGTTGTTGACACGCCGTGTACGGGTGTAACATGCCATGTAGTGTCAAGCCGAGTAGTCGGCCGTGTCACAAGCAACACAGGCAGTTGAAAATAACACCATACACACCGTGTAGTTTTGTTCAAACAGGAGCCGTGTGGCTTAGCCGTGTAGAAGGACCCAGGAAGGGAAAGGGAAGTCAAGTACACATCGTGTAGTCAGTATACACGCCATGTAATCTTGTTTTGAAAATTTTTAATGCCTTCTTCCTACTGTTCCCTTTTGGGTTTCTTCTTTTTCAGTCTTTAATAATCTTGTTCTAAGGTGTGCATTTGACCTTGTAGTATCATGCCACCTAGATGACCACACGTTGTTCACCAGGAGAGTGGCAACGAGTATACTCCAGAGATGGTGGTCCATGGGCTACCAATTGATCCTCTAGCAGAGCCAGATGCGGCACCAGCTTCTATACCGGACACAGGCGCGAAGGCGCAGTTCCTTGAAGGCTTATTGCGGTTCATGCAGACCTTTCAGGGAGCACCGCCGACTGCCACATCTATGGATGAGATGACTCGTATCTTTCAGCAGTAGCATCCACCTATGTTTTCAGGGGATGGAAGACCACAGGATGCTGAGTCTTGGCTGGGGTCAATGCAGAATATCTTCGAGCATCTTGAAACGCCTCCAGGGCAGAGGGTCAAGCTCGTGACTTACATGCTGTGTGATTCCGCCAAGAGGTGGTGGGATGTTACCACCCAGTCAGAGCATCACAGAGACATGGCATGGGAAGATTTTCAGGCAGTATTCTTTGACTTCTTCTTCCCAGAGATGCTAAGGGAAGATAGAGCTCAAGAGTTCATGAATCTGTAGCAGGGCGCTATGTCGGCGATGGACTATTCTGCTCGCTTTACTGAGCTTCAGCGCTTTGCACCCGTGCTGGTGGGTGATGAGACGTTCATATCCAGGCGCTTCGAGGATGGTCTTCAGTATGAAATCCGAGCGCTGGTGAATGTTTTCAGGTTGCCTTCAGTACACTCTATTGTAAATCAGGTGCTGATTACAGAGAGAAACCTGCAGGAATATAATGGTGTGGGCTAGGGCGGTTCAGCACCAGTTACTAGTACTATTTCTACTGGAAAGAGGGAGAGACATATGGACTTCTCTCAGGGTGGCAGTACCAGTCAGAAGAAAGCTTCAGGTGGCCAGGTTATGTGCTACCAGTGTGGTAGAGAGGGGAACAAGAGGCCACAGTGTCCACGAGACCCATTGGAGTGCCGAGCTTACAGCAGGATGGGTCATCTTCAACGCTTTTGCAGGGCATTTCCACCAATGGCTAGTGAGAGTAGTTCTGTGCAAACTCCACGAGCGGGAGTAGGACCAGTAGCTTCTTACCTGTCGGGGAACTGGAATACGTCCGGGTGTGCAGGCAGAGATGGTGGTCATGGTCGTGGTAGCCAGACACCAGGATCTCAGAGGCAGCAGGGCGGGACAACTCAGGGTAGCCAGGCTGTGTCGCAGGGCTGTAGCACTGGGTAGTCATATGCAGTGCAACAGACCCAGCAGGAGTAGGATCCCAGACCTTCTACAGTCATAGCTACTATTCTAGTAGCTTCTGTTTTATCTTCAGTACTTTTTGATACGGGTGCTACACATAGTTTCATATCTGTACCCGTTGTGGAGAGCCTTGGGCTCTATGTTTCTACTTCTTCTGATATCATGACTCTAGACACTCTGTTGGGGACTAGAACGGCTGGTGTGCGCCACTGCAAGGAGTTCCCCCTCGAGGTTGGTGGGTGTCACTTCCTTTGGGACCTCTATGTCTTAGAGATGATAGCTTATGACGTCATTCTCAGGATGGACTGGTTGGTTCCCTTTCGAGCCTTTGTAGACTGCTATCGTCGTAGGGTGCGTTTCACGTCACCAGAGGGCGGAGAGTTTCTATACAAGGGTGAATGAGATGTTCAGGTGAGTCGAGTTGGACCAGAGCATCGTGGGTGAGGTGGAGTCACAACCCAGATTGCGAGTTTATATCTGGACAACTAGGGGAATTTTCAGAAGGATTTCCCTCCAGTGGTTGATTGTTTTAGGGACGTCTTCACGGACGACTTTTCAGGTCTTCCTCTGAAGCGTGAAGTGGATTTCTCTATTGAGCTTGTGCCAGAGGTAGCACCAGTGTCCATTCCTCCTTATAGGATGGCTACACTTGAGCTGTAGAAGCTCAAGAGGCAGTTAGAGGAGTTACAGGAAAAGGGTTTTATTCGACCCAGTACTTCTCAGTGGGGTTCGCCGGTCCTTTTTGCGAAGAAGGCAGACAATACCCTCAGAATTTGTGTGGATTATTAGAAGATGAACCAGTTGACAGTTAAGAATCGATATCCCTTACCGAGGATTGATGATCTTTTTGATAAACTTCGTGTAGAATGAGTGTTCTCGAAGATTGACTTGAGATCAGGATATCATCAGTTGCGTGTTAGACCATCTGATATACCTCTCACAGCTTTCAGGAGCAGGTATGGTCTATACGAGTATATGGTTATCCCGTTTGGACTCATGAACACGCCAACAATTTTCATGGATCTGATGAATCGTGTGTTCCATCCTTATCTGGACTCTTTCATGATAGTATTCGTGGACGACATCTTGGTGTACTCTCACACTCGATACGACCATGCCACCCATCTTGAGATCGTATTGAGTACACTGAGAGAGCATAAGCTATATGCTAAGCTCTCCAAGTGCCACTTTTGGATGGACCAGATTCACTTCCTGGGTCATATCATCTCGGAGGCATGAGTTTCAGTAGACCCAAAGAAGGTGAGAACAGTAGTTTCCTGGGAGTATACTAAGAACTTGTTTGAGATACAGAGTTTCTTGGGGCTGGATGGTTACTACAGACACTTCATACAGGACTTCTCTCTCTTAGCAGCGCCGTTGACTGGTTTGACTAAGAAGGGTGTGAATTTCATTTGGTCGGAAGCTTGCGAGACAGCCTTTCCGGACCTGAAAGGAAGGTTGACATCAGCACCGATCTTGATACTCCCAGAGCAGGGGAAGAGATATACAGTTTACTGTGATGCATTAGGTATTGGGCTGGGAGCAGTGTTGATGCAGGGCAATCGAGTTGTTGCGTACGGGTCTTGACAGTTGAGGCCACATGAGAGGAATTACCCGACGCATGATCTTGAGTTGGTTGCAGTTGTACATGCGTTGCACTGTTGGATACATTATATATTGGGAGAACTTTTTGTGGTCTTCACTGACCACAAAAGTCTCAACTATATCTTTACTCAGCGTGACTTGAATCCGAGACAACAAAGGTGGGTCGAGTACCTTCAGTCCTTTGATTTTGAGCTTGCCTATACACCTGGTAAGGGTAATGCAGTAGCTGATGCACTGAGCAGGAAGACTCAGATACAGGCAGAGCAAGAGTCCAGTGGTGACTGATAGCTCATGGCTTTGTTCTCTAAGATGCATCTGGAAGTGCATGACAATCAGTGGCAGATCTATCTTTCCTCTTTAGCTGTGACTTATAACCTCTTGGATAGAGTGAGGATGAGACAACTATCTGATTCGGAAGGCCTAGTTCTACGGGAGTCGGTGGCAAGTGAGGACCCTCCTCCTGGTTGGACGATAGGCAATGATGAAGTATTGTGTTTCCATGGATGAGTGTGGATTCCAGGGGATATACACGAGGAGCTGATGCAAGAGTTTCATGCTTTATCTTGGGAAGTTCATCCCGGGGTTACCAAGATGTATCGTGACTTGAGACGTTAGTACTAGTGGCCGGGTATGAAGAGAGATGTAGCTAGTTTTGTTATGAGGTGTTCCACCTATCAGCAGGTGAAGGCGAAGCATCAGAGGCTATCCGGACTGTTATAGCAGTTACCCATTCCGGATTGGAAATGGGATGATGTTGCGATGAATTTCGTGATGGGGTTGCCGAGGTCACCTAGAGGTAATAATGCCATGTGGGTTGTTGTGGACATACTCACGAAGGTAGCTCAATTCTTGCCGACCAAGGAGACATTCGGTGTTGATGGGCTCAGGAAGTTTTATATCCGAGAGATCATAAATCTTTATGGGGTCCCTTGTTCTATAGTTTTAGATAGGGATTCCCGTTTTACGTCTCGTTTCTGGTAGAGTTTTCAGAGGGCACTGGGTACATAGGTGCTTCTGAGCACAACTTACTACCCTCAGAGTGATGGCCAGTCAGAGCGTACTATAAAGGTGCTTAAAGACATGCTGCGAGCATGCGTTCTGGACTTTGGGGGCTCTTGGGAAAAGCACATACCCCTAGTCATGTTTGCCTATAATAACAGTTTTTAGGCAACTATTGAGATGGCACCATACGAGGATTTATATGGTAGGCCATGCCGATCACCTTTGTGCTGGTTAGAGGCAGGTGAGGCAGCTTTGCTGGGACCACGTCTCGTGCAGGTCTAGTTGATTCAGAAGCGGATGGCTACCGCGCAGTATCGTCAGAAATCTTATGCTGATCGCCACAGACGACTGTTTCGCGCGGAATCCGGGGATGACCTCCTGGACGGGAGATTCAAACGTTCCGATCGGTTTCTAACGGGTTTGTTCGTAGAACCAGAAACATCCAATGATTCCACATCCGTCTGGACCTACTTTCCAAAGGCAGGCGCTCATTAGTTTGTGGACTAATGAGGCTTGGGAATTTGCATTGGTCGAGAGGATGGGAGGTCGGACTCATCACACCTTTTTGAGGGGAATTATTGTCTACTCCGGGACTCTCTTTATAGATTTAAGTTAAGTTCGTGAATCCTTATTACATTACCAAGTATAAAATGAGCTTTCCTTTAGTTTTAACAATCAATGATTAAATATGCAAGAAATTTAGAGAATCTTTTATATGTATTCGAGGTTCTTCATCAATATAGAATCATCTATATTTGTTTAGAGATTCTTGGTCAATGGTATCCTTCAAAACATTTATATAAAAGTCTCTTGGTCATTTTGATGACCAGGCTGGTTTTAAAGCCACTCAGTGGGGCACTTGAAGTTTATCGTCATTCAGAAGGACATAGATTATTTCAATGTTGGGATCGAACCCATAAATGGGCTACCTACGTATCCTTTGTTTTGAAAAAAGGAATCAGAACCCACGTAGTTCGAGGAATGGGATATGATGTTTATGATTGATGGCTCAAAGATGAATGTCATAATTACTTTTACACTCTAAGCTCACGTGAGTCATGCTCGGTGTGAGAAACAAGAGGTATTGGTAAAATTTAGACAATTGTGCCATAAAAGATGCAATCATAAGAATTTGTTTTGGGGCTTATGTATAGATGACTGCCCAGATAGACGAAGGTTTAGGATTTACTTTTAGGGAGAAAATCCATGAACAGGGTACACAAAGTTATATGTGCTTCATGGAGATTTGAATACTCTAATCTTGGGGCTTACTCCTAAGGAGGATGCCCAAGTTAGGAGGGGACTTATGATTGGGTTTTATTCCTGAAAAGGAAACCCAAATCAAAGGTAATTTATGACTGGTTAAGAGAAGTTTAAGGGGACTTGGGGCTTATTCCTGAAAAGGAAGCCCAAGGTTATGACTGAGTTTTATTCCTGAAAAGGAAACCCAGGTTAAGGATTAAGATTTGGGGCTTACTCCTGAGGAGGATGCCCAGATCAAAGGTTTTATAACTGGGGATTATTCCTGAAAAGGAGACCCAGGTTAAGGATTCTCTCATTTTAAAGGATGAGGTTGAATGAATGAACTCTCAATCTTTGGTGACATAAAGATATTTAAATCATTAGACTTTGAGAGATATTTCACAGAATTCCTTTCAGATAAGGATGTCAAATCAAGAAATCATGCCATAAATGGCTTTGAAGAGTATCTTGAAGACTGAATCTTGAATAGGAAAGGTGAAATGGCTTAAGAGGGGTAAAATGGGCAAGATGGGCACCCAAAAAGATAGGGGCGCACAAGTCTTTAAAGGCGCGCAAGCCCTGCGGCGGCGCGCAAGTATTGGTCGCGCAAGTATACTTGCGCGACATGAGTGGTACTTGCACAATTTTCAACCAGCATTGAAATGCTTGAGCGACTTTTTAGAAAACCCTTTACAATCCTCTTTAGGTTCTTCCAGAGAAGGGATGCGCAAGTTATATTGAAGGAATTAAGTCGGCGCGCAAGTGTTTGATAAGTTTCAACACTTAGGCCTTCCTTCTTCTCTTTAGATCTTCCATTCTAGGTAAGAAATTACCTTAGAAGTGTTCTGGAATCTTTGAGAAGAGACTTGGGCATCGGGAGCTTCGATCCGAGTTTCTGGAAAAAGATCCTCCCCTATGGGGGGCCCACAGGGTCTATTTATAGGCAAAAGAAGACCCTGGGCGGTTATCGGGCGGTTACCGGGCGGTTATCACTTAGGTCGCGCAAGTCACTTGCACGACCATAAGGCGTCGCGCAAGTACTTGCACGACCACTAGGCGGCGCGCAAGTGTACTTGCGCGACCATGAGGGAACTTGCACGACCTATAGGCAATGTTCTCCTTGTTCATCCCTTTGTCGATTTTTGATGTTTTCTTCAAAGGATGAATCACTTTTTGCTTAGATATTCCCTTTTCCGATCTTTAAATTCTGTGACGAAAGGAGCGTCAACAAAAGTCCCCCATCAGAGTTGGATCCGGAAAGAAATGAGGATTTGACTCTGAGGAAATCAAAGACATCCAAAGGAAAAGGTGGTTTCCAAGTCTTCAGTGCGCAGAAGGCAGCGCGCAAGTGTGCTGGAACTTGACTTTTATTCAGAGTTCCTTTGTCTTTTGTGGGCAGTTTAAAGTCATGCATGCTGGACATAAAGGGGCTAATGTTTAAGGTCGAAATAGCTTTGACCGAAAATGGATTAAAATGGATTCAATTCCTTGACAATTTATCTGAAAACATATTTACCATACTCAAGTATGAGGGAAAAAATGTAAACTATGGCTTAAGAATATTTGAATCTGAGGAATGATATGAAAAAAGAGCTAAAAGGCATTAGAAGAAGTAGTTTTCAAGAATGAAGTTACTATTATTTAACAAAACCCATTAGGGGGTTGAAATATGCAGGGCCACCTATGGGAATTGGCTGCATAGTCAAATAAAATAGCATCTTTTTGCTGACAAGTCTGTTATGTGGACTGTTTATGCAAGGCCACCTATGGGCACGTGCTGCATAGTCAGGAAAAAGAACTCCCAGAAATTTACTTTCCTAGTGCTAAAAGCCAGTGAAAGTTTATGGAGATTCAAATTTTCTAAATCATAGAGTTTGTTGTATGGAAAGAGGTACTTGAATATGGAGAAGATATTTCCAAACAAGAATATCGAAGAACTGGATGAATATCACTCCTACGAAGGTCTGACCCAAACGTAGGGAAGAAGAATAAACCATAGACTTGAATACTTTCAGATCATGAAAAAGGATATGGGACAAATATGTTAAGGATGGCTATTTTTGCGGATCCCTACATACTGTCGTTTAAGACAAATAAGGACAAAAGAGGCATTCTTCCCAAGAATGAAGTTACTATTATTTAACAAAACCCGTTAGGGGGTTGAAATATGCAGGGCCACCTATGGGCATTGGCTGCATAGTTAAATAAAATAGCATCTTTTGGCTGACAAGTCTGTTATGTGGACTGTTTATGCAAGGCCACCTATGGGCACGTGCTGCATAGTCAGGCAAAAGAATTCTCAGAAGATTGACATTTTTGTGACTAGAAGTCATGAAAAGGGTTATGAAGATCTGAAAATATTTAAGGTTAGGATTATAATACATAAAGATGGGTATTGTCCAATGTATATAGAGATACATAGGTCAATGAAAACCATAATCATGTTGTGGCTGGGTCCTAAATTGAAATTTTGGACTTCACTACGTATCTCATAAGAATGAGAATCAAGCCATACGTAGTTCTTGAAATGTAGTTTAACGTCGTGCAGGACGAAAGTATGAGTGATCTTAGTTTAAGGTCATATAATTCGGACCATAATAATGAATACACAATGTGTGTTTTCATGAAGACTTTTCAGCCAAGGGACTGAAAGTGAAATTTGGGGTTAGGCCCAAAAGACTTGGGACTGGATTCGAGGGACACTCGAATGTTCCTACGTATCCCATAAGGATGGGAATCAAGTCCACGTAGTTCTAGAACTACCCTTTGTACAAATTTGGTTCGTACATGTGAAGGGTGAAAGGGGACTTTAGTGCAATGATGGTTTAACCTGAGATAAAAAGTTTAGGCATTACCATGTATGCACGTAGTCTTTTGAAAATGAAAACCATGATTGAAAAAGAATCAATGTTAATAATGGTTCCTTCTCAAATGAGGAAATCAAAGAATATTGTAGTTTATTGTCGTACCAGACAAAAGTGTTGTATAGTTTAACGTCATATAACAAGGACGAAAGTGAATCAATGTAAAGATATTGATTCCAGGGGTGGTTTCACAAATCATCATCATATGAGATGGTGGTGAACCGATGTGAAGAGATTGTTTTTGGGCTTGAACCTTGGGAGGTTGCCTACATACCCAGCCTGGAGGGCAAGGATCAAAGTCCGTGTAGTTCAATTAAAGAATGAATCAATGATCAAGTTGTTCTTGTGGACAATGATCTAATAAAAAATATTGTTGGGACTTACACATGGTTAGTGGCACAAAGGGAGTGTTATGGTTGATGTTCGCTCTAAGCTCACGTGAGTCATACTCGGTGTGAGAAACAAGAGGTAATAACAACCTTAACGATGTACAGTTTAATGTCATGTAGGACATAAAAAAGGGGACTATGCAGTTTAAAGTCTTGCAGTTAGGACTATTGGTGCTGCACAGTTTAGTGTCATGTAGCAGGGAAAAAATACAGTTTAATGTCATGTAGGACCTATCAAGTATTTTCTGTACAGTTTAGCGTCATGTAGTTAGGACGATGGGGATAAAATAGTTTAACGTCATATTGGACAAAAGGGGGACTGTGCAGTTTAATGTCATGCAGTAAGGACAAAAGAGTGTACCATTTTAACGTCATGTCGGACGAAGGTGCGAATAGTTTAAGGTCATATGCATGGACCGTGAATGGTGCAGTTTGATGTCATACTGGACTTTTGAGATTATATAGTTTAACGTCTTTCCGGACGTGAGGGACTTTTATACAGTTTAGCGTCATGTAATTTAGGACGTCACAGTTTAACGTCTTGCTGGACATAAGGGATTTGCAAATAGTTTATGGTCATATACATGGACCAGGGATGATGCAGTTTAAGGTCATACTGGACGGTTTAGGGAACTTTTTCACAGTTTAATGTCGTGTGGGACGAAGTTGCAGTTTAAAGTCATACTGGACCATTGCTGTATATTTTAACGTCATATAGCAAGGACGAACTGGTGTTGTACAGTTTAAAGTCATGTAGTTAGGACTAAGGTGAACCAATATGAGGATATCAGTTCTGGGGACCTTTTACAGTTTAACGTCATGCTGGACGATGAAAGTGCCACACAGTTTAATGTCATGTTGCTAGGACACAATATAGTTTAATGTCATCTCGGACAAAATATAGTTTAATGTCATCTTGGACATTGAAGGTGACACAGTTTAACGTCATGTTGGACGAAGTTGCAGTTTAAGGTCATACTGGACCATTGCTGTATGAACCAAAATGTAAGAGTCTTGGTTCTGGGAACAATATTTTGTGTTTATACAAAATACTTCTTTAGAAATCTGGCATTAGTTGGAGTCGTGATGTGTTCTCCATCCATTGAGATCAGAGAATACTCTCCATTGGAGTAGACCTTATGTATTGAATAAGGTCCTTCCCATTTTGGTTCAAGCTTGGGAGGCTTCTTTCCTGGTATCATTGGTGCTCTGAGAACTAATACCATTTCTCCCTGAATGAATGAACGAAGACGAACTTTTTTGTTAAAAGCTCGTGCTATCCGATTCTGATAGATTTCCAAGTGGTGCAAAGTGCACAATCTCTTCTCATCTAACTGTTCCAATTCATTCAACCGCTTTTGGGATTGCTCATCTGTTGATAACTGATCACAAATGGCTATTCTGAGTGAGGGCAATTGAACTTCAATTGGCAAGACTGCTTCTGTTCCATATACCAATGAATATGGAGTAGACCGCGTTGCATTGCGAGTGGTAGTCCGATAAGCCCATAAAGCATGAAAGAGTTTATCAGGCCATGACCTCTTATCTTTATCCACCATCTTTTGCAGTATGTTTGAAAGAGTCTTGTTGAAGGCCTCTATCTGGCCATTAGCCGCTGCATGATATCGAGATGAATGGTTGGACTTAATGTTGTATTCTTGATACAAATTCTTTACCTCAGAAGAACAGAAGTTGGTGCCGTTGTCCGTCAATATGGTATGAGGGACACCAAATCTAGAAATGATGTTAGACTTGATGAAGCTAACTATGCATTTAGAACTGACTTCTTTGAGAGGTACTGCCTCTGCCCATTTGGAAAAGAAATCAGTAGCAGTAAGAATGTACTTAAACTACTTGGCCGTAGCTGAAGGGTAAGGTCCCACCACATCCATTCCCCATGTGGAAAATGACCATGAGTATTTAGCTGTATGAAGCAACTCTGGAGGTTGATGAATGAAGTTGGCATATACTTGGCATGAATGACACTTCTTTGTGAAATTAACACAATCTTGTATCATTGAAGGCCAGAAGTATCCAAGCCTTCGAATTTGATCAGACAGTCTATGTCCAGACTGGTGGGCACCACAGACTCCTGCATGCACTTCTTTTATGACAGCCATTGTCTCTTCACCATCAATACATCTGAAGAGAACTCCATCAAAACCACGTTTTTAGATAATTTTCTCGAGGTGGTTTGGACCATCATAAAGAGTAAAATTGACCACACGTCGCCGAATTTGTTCTTTCTCGGCTCTATCAGGTGGAAGTGTTCCATTTTGAAGGTATTCCTTGATAGGTGACATCCATCTTGTAGTATGACCATACAGTTCAGGAATGGGACTAATTTCATTAATTTCCTCTGTTCTGACTTGAACATAAGGTGAAATTGCACGACGGTGGGCAATACCGATGGTTGTCTCGTCCCAATTTGGATCTGCTAAAGCTGTGGCTATATTAGCCAGTGCATCAGCTTGAGCATTTTGTGATCTTGGGACATAAGAAAATGTCGGTTCTGAAGGGAATTCCGACATTAACTCTCTGACGTAATCATACAAAGGGATTAATTCTTCTTTTCTGATGGCATAATCCCCATTGACTTGTTTGATTACCAGGTCTGAATCACCTTTCACCTTTAAGTGATTCACTTGTGCTTGAAGTGCTAACTCCAAGCCTGCAATGAGAGCTTGGTATTCAGCTTCATTATTGGTACCACCTTCCCACAACAAAAAGGAATAAGGTAACACTGCCTTATCTGGAGAAATGAGCACAATTCCTAAACCAACTTTGTTGAATTTAGGATTTTCCATTTTCTTCCCTGTTGGACTTCTAGAATCACCATCAAAATACATTTCCCATGTTTGAGGACTCTCTTGAATAGAAAAAACTTCCTCATCAGGGAGTTCGATATCTGAATACGTGTCTTCCACTGAAGGGTGTTCAGCCAGGAAATCAGTCAGAGCTTGGCCCTTAATTGCCTTTTGAGACACATACTGGATGTCGAACTGCTGTAGAATAACCGCCCACCTTGCCAGACGTCCTGTAAGCATTGGACGACTAAGGATGAATTTGAGTGGATTATTACGAGATACCAATTGGACCTCGTGATGTTGCAGGTAGTGTCTCAGTTTCTGAACTGCAAAGATTAATGCTAGGCAGCACTTTTCAATACTCGAATACCGGGTTTCTGCTTCAAGCATAGTTCTACTGAGATAGTAGAGACTATTTTCATTCCCAGCATCATTCTTTTGAGCGAGAAAGGCACCCAATGATCGCTCTAAAGCTGTCACATAGAGGATAAGAGGCCTACCCTCAACAGGTGGCATGAGTACTGGTGGACTCAAGAGGTATTTCTTGAGAACATCAAATGCTTCTTGACATTCTTTAGTCCACTGGTAAGTGACTCCTTTCTTCAATAATTTGGTAAAGGGTAAACTTTTGCCTTCCAAATTGGCGATGAAACGCCGAATATAGGATAAGTGTCCTTGAAGTCCTCTTAATTCTTTCAAATTCTGAGGAGGTGACATACCAAGGATTGATTTGGTCTTCTCAGGATCGACTTAAATACCACGATGGCGTATAACAAAGCCGATGAATTTTCCTGAGGTTACCCCAAAAGCACATTTTAAGGGGTTCATCTTCAAATTATGTTGTCGAAGCTTGTGGAATATGATTTCCAAATCAGCCAAGTGATCAAAACGTTGTTTGGATTTAACCACCAAATCATCTACATAGCATTCAACAAATTTCCCTAGAAAAGGTTTGAAGATACGATGCATGGCGCGTTGATATGTTGCGCCTGCATTCTTTAAACCAAAGGGCATCACCCGGTAACAAAACACACCTTGAGGAGCTCTGAAGGCTGTATATTCCTCATCTTCTGGGGCCATTCGGATCTGATTATATCCAGAATATCCATCCATGAAAGAAAGTACTTCATAGCCAGCCGTCGCATCAATTAAGAGTTCTGTAATCGGAACTGGAAAATCATCTTTGGGACAATACCGATTAAGATCTCTAAAATCGATGCAAACCCTAATTTGTCCGTTCTTCTTCTTTACAGGGACAATATTAGCCAACCACTTGGGATATTGAACTTCTCTGATGAAGTTAGCTTTGATAATCTTATCCACTTCAGCCTCGATTTTGGAAGCATAGGTTGGGTGTGTTCTTCTCGCGGCTTGCTTGAATCCTCGATGTTCTTTTGGCAAACCCAAATGATGGGTGGCAACATCAGGATCAAGGCCAGGCATCTCTGTATAATTCCAAGCAAAAATATCTTTATTTTTCTTTAGAAAAGAAATATACATCTCTTGTTCTCCAAGGTTCATGGCCGCACTAATTAAAGTGGGGCGTGGATCTTTCTCTGTACCCAGATTTACTTCTCTGAGTTCATCCACAGTGGTAGAGATACCCTCTTCAAATGCTGGAGGATCATCTCTAAGATCTTCCTCTTCCTCTTCATCATGTGTTATTTCTTCCGTTTCTATTTGCAAAGTAGATGAAAAAATGAAATTCTCATGACCATAAGAGATGTCAAAATTTTCACATTTTGAAGAAGAAGAAGCTTCCATTTCCGACCCTATTGATGATAAAGGGTCTTCTTTGGGAATTAAAGAGGAGATGATGGATTGAGAATCGACATCAATATTCACCTCTGGTGTTGCTATAACTTCTTCTTGCCTGATTAGCGAAGTATAGACTTGTTGGATTTCAGCAGACGAAATGAAAACGTCACCACTTATGCTTTCATCACTACTTGGTAAGTTACCAATTTCTCCCATGTTGTCTGGCTCGATTGCCGTAATTGACATTATGGATCTTTCCATAAGAGTATTTTGGTTTGGGCCTATTTTGTCAATTTGACTGATAGGTAACACATAATCTGTACTCACATGTGAAAATGGATTTATTGGAATTTTTTCCAAACCATATGGAACATTAACTTTGGTAATTTCCTTCATTGTAGATTTTTCTCTTCCCTTCATGTGATAAAATTCCGCCTCAATGTATTGAGACTCACATGTCTTGAACGGGGCCTTATCACCATACAATGTTCCAACTTGACCATCGAAACAGTATTTGAGACATTGATGGTATGATGACGGAATAGCTGCATGCTGATGTAGCCAGGGTCTTCCAAGCAAGATATTGAAAGCTGAGTCCTGATCAACAATCATAAAATCCGAATTGGAAACAAGATCTCCAAACTGAGTTCTGAGTGTAACTTCTCCCAGTGGTTCTTGTTCATTTTTATCATATCCTTGCAACATCATGGTAGAAGGAGATAAATCAGATTCCGTGAGGCCCAATCGACGAAGTGTACGAATGGGCATGAGGTTGACTCCTGAACCATTGTCAATAAAAGCTCTTCGAACATCTATACCATTGACTTTGCCAGATAAGTACAAAGGTTTTATGTGCCCATGCACAACATAATCTTCATCTTTATCAGTAAAAGATATCACTGCATGACATTCTGCAGGATTATTCTCTATGTGATAAATTTCAGCCGCAGCAATTTCAGCTTCAAACTCCTGAGGACTTGACAAAGCTTCGATGAGTGCCTCCCGAAGATCTTTTGATAGATTCAAAGCATCCAAAATTGATAATTTGGCTGGTACTTGGGCCAAGTGTTTCAATATATCATACTTTTGATCTAGAGGCCTACGTTTCCCAATAGGAATATGCGGTTTAGCAGGTACCTTGGAAGCAGATGCTTTGGAAGCTGATGCATCTTGCATTGAAGTTGGCAACATCTTTGGTTTTGGAAAATTAGACTGATTAGATCCATTTACTTGTTGATATAAAGAAGATGGAACCTTTAATCGGTCTTCCAAAATAACTGTGCCGAAGCTGAGTTGGCCATTTGCAGAAGAACTTGCTTGTTCTTTTTGAGCTCGCTGAAGGGCTCTACCACGAGTTTCTGCTGCATATACAGTGCTAGCAGGGGTAGAATTAGAGTAGTGGCTTCGGAAAGATCCACGTATTCCCCTATATCCTGAACCTCTAGAACTTCCTCGGGTTCCCTTATTTGATACAGGGAATTTAGGCTCATCAAGACTGTAATATGAATCTGTTAATTCAATCATATTAACAGAACCAAAGATTAACTCTTCGTCTGATAAAGACTCTGCCTGGTTAGCCTGTTTAGGCTGTGCCGTTTGGTGGGACGGTGCCCGTTGCTTTGAAGTAGATGGCATGAAATCTGCCAGAGTCAAAGACAATTTAGGCTTCGATGCATACTCATCTTCTCCTGATTCCTCTTTCTTCTTTGAATTGTGCTGCCCTTTTGAGGATTTGTCCTTTGATGGAGGCTTTACTGCAGCTTTTGTAGGAGACACAATTGGCTTCTTCAATTGTGTTCGCAAAATGGAATGAGTCCGATTGATTGTCTTTCTGACCATCTAATCATCATATTTTTTCGCAGTTTTGCTTTTGACTTCCTGCCACTCGCCTCCTTCTTCTGGATCTGTAGCGGTAATACACGCTACATGAGCTGAAGAACCCTTCAATTTGACTTGTCCCAAGTCGACCATCTTTTGCAGGAGGTCTTTAAAGACAAAACACTCCTGGATGGGATGCCCCAACATTTGATGAAAGGGACAATAATTGGGACGGTCTTCATCTCCTTCCTTGTTTGGCCTCTTGGGCACTGGTAATTGAACCAAATTATTTTCCAGAGTTGAAATGAAGTAACCAGGAACTTGCTCACTTCGGAAAGAGTATGTTTTACTCTTCATATCCTCAAATTGTTTTCGTCGTTGATCTTTTTGATCATTTGGACGAAATAGCCTTTGTTGTTGGCGTTCAGGAGGTGGAGCTCTTTGAGAAGATGAAGGTTTTGAAGTAGAAATAGGTACAGGTGCCTGTTTAAGCATAACTATAGCAGTTTCTGCTTTACCCATTCTTCTTCCTGGAGCTGATGGAATTACACGAGATTTAACCTTAGCCTGTATAAGGGAATCTTCAATCTGTTGAGCGATTGAAGTAAGGTCTCGAAACCCTCCTGTGTATTTCACAGGGATCAATGGTGTGCGTAATTCGTCACGCAAATTTGCCACACAGATTGGCAACAATTCCTCCTGAGGGAGTGATAAACTCAAGGAATACGTTAATCCCTTCCAACGAGTAATGAAATCAGAGACTCTTTCATTCTCCCTTTGCTTGCAGTTTGTAAGATCGAAAACTGTCGTTTTTGGCAAAGTTGAGCTAAACTGAAGAAGGAATTTTTGACGAAGATCCTCCCATCCGATGACTGACCGGGATTTCAAGCTTGTATACCAGACAAAAGCTGGTCCTTGCAAGGTTCGCACGAAGCATCTAAGTTTCACTGCTTCTTGCTGCTCTGGAGTTCCCATCATAGGATCACAACAAGATACGTAATGCGTCAAATGTTGTTCAGGGTCGCCTGATCCATTGAAAGTAGGGAAAATAGGGTTTCCAAAACTGGATGGAGGAGAAATTGAATCTACCCATTCAGGGTAAACTTTCTTTTCAGGTTGAACTTGCGCCCGTTTCCCTTCCATAGTTTCTAACCGAGCTGTTAATGACTCAATAGTAGTTATTAACTTTTGAGAAACGTCAGGTTGAACTTGGTTTTGGGTAGGTGCAATGAATGGATCTTGGACAGACGTGGTGGTTGGTGCTGCAACTGATGGTAGTGCTGCCAACCGTTGTTGCGTTTGACCCATAGGATTAGACCTCTGTGGGTGTACTGACAAAGGAGGATATTCTTGATCCATCTCAGTAGTTACAACAAATTACTTCGGCTGTCGGACTTCATCATTCTTAAGAAGAAGACTATTCTGAAGTAGTTCTGCATTCAACCTTCTTAATTCTTTCATTTATTCCTCCTGTTGTGCAAACCTTTTCTCTAATGAGAGCGATTGACCTCCTTCAGAGGAAGGGTGAGAAGTAACCTGATTCTTACCTTTCCCCTTATTGGATCCTTTTCGGAGAGGGGGAAGTGGGTTACTTGAAGGAATACCCAGATTTTGGGTAAGCCTTTGATTACGTGTGCGCACACCTTCTTCATTTAGGTCTGTGTGCGCGACTTCTTGAGCAGGAACCTCTTCGTCAAATCCCTCTGATTGAGCCTCATCTAGTGAATCAGCAGCAACGGCATTGATGACATTAATGGATGCATATTGCATGGAATCCTTTCTATCAGCATTTCTGTGATATTGTCTCCTTCTATGTCCATGATAAGACATGGCATTCCGTTGACTTGATCCCTCAGGAATTTCTTGGAGAACCGTCACTTGGAGAGAATCTCCTGACATCTTGGCTCTTCGTTCCTCTTGAGGCTTATTCCCTAATCGAGAGAATATTGACTTTATCTGAGGGAGGGATTGAAGATTTGAAAAAGTCCCCAGTCCGGTGGACTGGGGGTGTTCCTGTTGCTTCCGCTCAACTCCTCGAATCCCATTTGTTGATTCTGAGGGTTGGGTTAGAGAAGTCCCCAGTCTGGCAAGCTGGGGTGTCTCTTGACATGCTATGTCTGAGATCTTTTTGAAATCTCTCTTGATCTTGCGAATCTTAGTTCGAAAATTAGCTGGATGCATTAACCTGTATCCACTTTTATCACCTGGTTCAACAGACCGTTGGATGATTTCCGAAACTTCTGTCATTTGATGACGTGTTTGCTCCAGACGAGAGGCTTGTGCAATATTCTCGCCTGCTTGATGTAGGAGCAATTCAACAACCTGTTCTCTATATACTTGATTTTGAGAGGAACTAGTTGAAGCTTGATCTCGAGCAATCTTTTGATTATGAACAAAACCCATTGACTGTGGCCGGCCATGGGCAATAACATTGCATGAGACCATTTTCGGCGGGCTCTGCTTATCGGAAAGCACTGTGAAATGTAGTGCTCCGTGAACACCCCATCCTCTGATATGAACATTAGATGGAGCATTGGAAATTAACTGACACAATCTTCTTAGTGCGCCAAGGCATGAACGTTGAAGGGTTCTCTGTTGCTTTTCAGCCTTCGGATACCGAGAGACTGATAGAGATGCCAAATCAATCTGGCGTTGTAACCCTTCTATTATCTTAAGATGATTTTCATATTCATCGTAAGATAATACCTTCTTTTTTAATTGACAAAGAGTTTTCCATATGTTGAGACGAATATCATGGATTCCATCATCCGTCAACATCTTTGGAATGTCGTACTGGGAATCAGCCAAAGGCCAAAACATGACTGGTACTTCACCTTTTGCCAGTTTTTTCCTCATGTTCAGCATTTCCTCTTTATCATTAAATGAAGATTCTTCTACCTGTTTGGACCAGAGTTGGTGTTTCCTTGTTGCTTCATCGGATTCAACAAGATTGGTAGAGGAATCACTATTCATGCTGGAAGATGAATGACCCAGGGAAGGTTCGGAGAATAACCTGAACCCCAAGCTATCTTCTGATGGAGAAAGAGTTTCACCTGCCGATAGTAAAGCATCAGACATGACTGGTTTTACGTTTGCAAGTGCCTCGAGATAGGAGGGCTTTCTCGTCACTACATTGCCTTCTGAAGAATTTTCGAGACAACGTGAATCACTACTGCGGAGAGGACTTTCGCAGCGAAGTTCATCACCATGAGGAGGACCATCATGATGGGTTACAGCAAAAGATGAAATCTCTTTCTCCTTGTCCTTCTGACCACACAGAGGGTTCCTGTGGCTCTCATCTGAAGAAGAAACTTCAAGATTGACCGAATTTTCATGAAGCAAGTTTTCATGAGGAAGTGTCTGTTGAAGACCTTCAGAATTAATGTTCCTGTTACTGGGAACTGAGGGAGTAGAATCTTGAATTCCGACAGATAAATGTCTGAGGGCTTCAAGAACTCCAGCATCGAGCAAGGCCTGGTTACAGATTGGACTTTGATCTCCTGACTGTGCTGGGTGGATATTTTTCTTAGATGCCTTCTTACTCGCTTTAGAAACCACTTGATGACGAAAGTGATTGCTCTGAGCAGGTGTATGTGCCTGATCAGGAAAGATGGTCAGGTTAGGCTGACGATCATCGCTCAAATCAGGTGTATGTGCCTGACTTGGTTGTCCATATGATATGGGGGAGTATGCCCCATAACCCTCTTGGACTGGAACAGATGTGTGTGTCTGTTCCGGAGTGAATTGTTGATGTGTCACTCCACTGCTAGGGATAGATTTATGTGTCTGTCCCTGAGATGATGCTGAAGTTGTTATGATATCCTGGTAAGCATCCAGAATATGAGCAGGAATTTGCTTCTGCTCTTTCACCATTGACAAAATATGTTTGGTGACTTCAGCCACCGGAACAGGAATATACATCCATTCCGGGCTTGGAGTAGGTGTATGTGCCTGCTCCTGTCCTCCTTTTCCTGTCAGTGAATCCTGACAGTACTCAAGTGTGGAGGCAGAGAGTTTAGTCTGCCCCCTGTTTGTCGTCGGGACTTTCCGACTAACTTCTCCGTGCGCTACCAAGCGAGACTGTTGGTAGGCCTGATTAGTATTAGCAGGTGTATGTGCCTGCTGATTACACTTCGCCAAACGCGGTTGACGAGATCCATCATATGTAGTCAGACGAGCCTGCTGACTAACTGATGATGTATAAGCAGGTGTATGTTCCTGCCTATGGTACTCCGCCGGAATTTCCTGGCGGGATCGGCTTGATGCTGTCAGACGAGTCTGCTGGACAGCTGAATTAAAACGGGCAGGTGTGTGTGCCTGCTCGTTGTTTGCCACCAAGTTAGGTTGGTGGACTTCTCCGGAGATGGCAGGGATGACAACCTGCCTATTGTTAACCGGATTCCGTCTCTGGCGGTTCATCTTGCCTGCTCGGGTTCGAGGAACCTGAGCTGAATTCCTGGAGTCGGTACCCTCATCATGTTGAGGGCGCACTACCGCACGAGTCTGGCAGCGATTGTTGATGGGAGCCCTTGAGAAGGACTCCTGTCTTTTTGAATTAAGGCCCCGAGGGACCTGCTCATTCACTTCCTCGGAATAAGGGAGTGAATGGAAATTGCGTTCCGGGGATAACGACCCGAAACGGTTGGAGACGGTAGTCAGCACCGCCTGCTTCTTGATTGCTGGTCGCCGTTGTCCGGACGACCAGGTAGAATTGTTAACTTGGAGGGCTTGACGAGCGGCCTCCAGAGTTTGGATAGTACCGTTGCGACGGTACTCCTTAACCAGTGCATTAGAAACACAGCGTTGAAGACGCTGAGTTGGTGATGTCATCCTCAGAGCGGATGACGTTCCAGCAGGAGTAGCAGCATTGGTTTTCACAGCAGCAGACCTCACAGTAGAGGTGTTCACAGCAGCAGTATTCATAGGGGTGAATTTAAGGAAAGCCATTTTTGCAGAAGATCTTGAGAAAAGAGTGCCTGTTCCATGTAACAGACATAATCAAGATGAATCCGGCTACTGCATCTTTTGGATGATCATATGTCAATGATTGCCTTGTTGGCCCAAGGGGCCTAACAGATAAGAAGAACATCACTTTAACTTGGTTAAGGATTCACGTCGGGTTCACTATTTTTGTTTCGCGCGGAATCCGGGGATGACCTCCTGGACGGGAGATTCAAACGTTCCGATCGGTTTCTAACGGGTTTGTTCGTAGAACCAGAAACATCCAATGATTCCACATCCGTCTGGACCTACTTTCCAAAGGCAAGCGCTCATTAGTTTATGGACTAATGAGGCTTGGGAATTTGCATTGGTCGAGAGGATGGGAGGTCGGACTCATCACACCTTTTTGAGGGGAATTATTGTCTACTCCGGGACTCTCTTTATAGATTTAAGTTAAGTTCGTGAATCCTTATTACATTACCAAGTATAAAATGAGCTTTCCTTTAGTTTTAACAATCAATGATTAAATATGCAAGAAATTTAGAGAATCTTTTATATGTATTCGAGGTTCTTCATCAATATAGAATCATCTATATTTGTTTAGAGATTCTTGGTCAATGGTATCCTTTAAAACATTTATATAAAAGTCTCTTGGTCATTTTGATGACCAGGCTGGTTTTAAAGCCACTTAGTGGGGCACTTGAAGTTTATCGTCATTCAGAAGGACATAGATTATTTCAATGTTGGGATCGAACCCATAAATGGGCTACCTACGTATCCTTTGTTTTGAAAAAAGGAATCAGAACCCACGTAGTTCGAGGAATGGGATATGATGTTTATGATTGATGGCTCAAAGATGAATGTCATAATTACTTTTACACTCTAAGCTCACGTGATTCATGCTCGGTGTGAGAAACAAGAGGTATTGGTAAAATTTAGACAATTGTGCCATAAAAGATGCAATCATAAGAATTTGTTTTGGGGATTATGTATAGATGACTGCCCAGATAGACGAAGGTTTAGGATTTACTTTTAGGGAGAAAATCCATGAACAGGGTCCACAAAGTTATATGTGCTTCATGGAGATTTGAATACTCTAATCTTGGGGCTTACTCCTAAGGAGGATGCCCAAGTTAGGAGGGGACTTATGATTGGGTTTTATTCCTGAAAAGGAAACCCAAATCAAAGGTAATTTATGACTGGTTAAGAGAAGTTTAAGGGGACTTGGGGCTTATTCCTGAAAAGGAAGCCCAAGGTTATGACTGAGTTTTATTCCTGAAAAGGAAACCCAGGTTAAGGATTAAGATTTGGGGCTTACTCCTGAGGAGGATGCCCAGATCAAAGGTTTTATAACTGGGGATTATTCCTGAAAAGGAGACCCAGGTTAAGGATTCTCTCATTTTAAAGGATGAGGTTGAATGAATGAACTCTCAATCTTTGGTGACATAAAGATATTTAAATCATTAGACTTTGAGAGATATTTCACAGAATTCCTTTCAGATAAGGATGTCAAATCAAGAAATCATGCCATAAATGGCTTTGAAGAGTATCTTGAAGACTGAATCTTGAATAGGAAAGGTGAAATGGATTAAGAGGGGTAAAATGGGCAAGATGGGCACCCAAAAAGATAGGGGCGCGCAAGTCTTTAAAGGCGCGCAAGCCCTGCGGCGGCGCGCAAGTATTGGTCGCGCAAGTATACTTGCGCGACATGAGTGGTACTTGCGCAATTTTCAACCAGCATTGAAATGCTTGAGCGACTTTTTAGAAAACCCTTTACAATCCTCTTGAGGTTCTTCCAGAGAAGGGACGCGCAAGTTATATTGAAGGAATTAAGTCGGCGCGCAAGTGTTTGATAAGTTTCAACACTTAGGCCTTCCTTCTTCTCTTTAGATCTTCCATTCTAGGTAAGAAATTACCTTAGAAGTGTTCTGGAAGCTTTGAGAAGAGACTTGGGCGTCGGGAGCTTCGATCCGAGTTTCTGGAAAAAGATCCTCCCCTATGGGGGGCCCACAGGGTCTATTTATAGGCAAAAGAAGACCCTGGGCGGTTATCGGGCGGTTACCGGGCGGTTATCACTTAGGTCGCGCAAGTCACTTGCACGACCATAAGGCGTCGCGCAAGTACTTGCACGACCACTAGGCGGCGCGCAAGTGTACTTGCGCGACCATGAGGGAACTTGCGCGACCTATAGGCAATGTTCTCCTTGTTCATCCCTTTGTCGATTTTTGATGTTTTCTTCAAAGGATGAATCACTTTTTGCTTAGATATTCCCTTTTCCGATCTTTAAATTCTGTGATGAAAGGAGCGTCAACAACGACCTTTGGAGTTTGTGGTCAGGGATCAAGTTTTCTTGCGTGTTTCGCCAAGGCTGGGACACAATAGGATCAGGAGACATGGTAAAATTTCACCGAGGTATATGGGGCCATTTGAGATTCTGGAGAGAGTCAGGCCGGTTTACTATCGGCTGTAGTTACCACAGAGGTACTGGGCCATGCATGACGTCTTCCATGTATCTCAGTTGCAACGCTATCATTCAGACCCGTCTCATACCTTTCAGATAGAGGAGGTTGAGCTTCAGATGGATGCGTCCTTTGAGGATCATTTGATTCGTATCGTTGATAGGAGCACGAAGGTTCTCCGAGGCCGGTCAGTTCCTCTCGTACGGGTGCTATGGAAGCATGGACGAGTGCAGGAAGAAACCTGGGAGCGGGAGACCAACATACATGCTTAGTGGCCAGAGTTATTCTCATATTCACCTTTTCCACCCTTGGAAGGGCAATTCGGGGATGAATTTCTTTAAGGGGGGAAGTTTGTAAGAACCCGGTTCTTATCTTTGAGGTACGTGTTTCTTATTTTCTCTTTTCCTTAAGTGTTTTTGAGAAAATATGGAAAATGGGAAAAAATCCCAAATTTTGGAAGTACACGCTGTGTACTTTTCCACACACCGTGTACTTCTGGTCATGTGGGATGAGTACACGGGGCGTGTGGCCATGCTGGGGATGAAGGGTGTAGGAACCGACTACACGATGTGTAGTGGCCCTTTACACGCCGTGTAGTCAGTCGCCAGACGAATAGTAAGGCGGTGGCCAGCTGTGCGATAGCACATGCCGTGTACTCATGAAGACACACCGTGTAGTCATGTTGGAAGGTGAACAGTGCTGCGCTGGCGGGAAGCCGCCAGAGGAACAGTTTAAAAAATGGGAAGTACATGCCATATACTCAGAAGTACACGCTGTGTACTTTTTTTTTCCGCTTAAAATGGGAAGTATCCTCTTCTATTCATAGGGAAGGCTTAGAATGGGAAGAGGGATCTCGGGAGAGGAGGCCAAAGATTTGGAGATCCGCCGAGCGCACGTTCAGAATCCGTTTCCGCCTCAGACAATCTCATTAGAATTGCACGGGTAAGCCCTAAACTTTTTTTTACCGTTCTTGCCAATTCTTCATCTAACAGGAGTTATTTAAGTTTAAAAGGAGAATTATTTTACCTTAGATCTATGACGTTATTGAACATTTCAGAAAGCGTCCTTCACGTATATTGTTTGTGGGTGTTTAAGGTAGGTGGCTTGGTGATTATGTTTTCCAACTACTGTGTGTTTTGTGTATTTTAGTGCCACGAACCCATGTTGGGGTGTCGTGTAGCTGAGGCCGTGGCTATTTTGACTACCTATAACTGTATAGGTAATTAAATAAAAGTGTAAAATGTTGTTTGGGATCATTTATTGGATCCAGGACCACCCCGGGGGTGCATTCCTCTGTTTAGCTGTTTGGCCAGGATACCCGAGGGTATGCCTCTAAAGTAATGATTGTAGGATTGCCTTGAGAGGAATTACTTGTGAATGTTTATTTACATGTTGGGCATGGCTCAGTTACCTGCTTAGCCTGAGGGAAATGTTGTGATTATCCTGTGGGAAGTGTACTACTTAGGAAGTGGGAAAATTCTTCTGTTCTTGTGGGCAGTTTATTCTGTGCCTGTGGGTGACACTACTTACGCCTATGAGCAATATCCGTAAGCCTGTGGGCAGATTCTTGTGTTTAGATACTCTTTACCTGAGGGTAGGGGTTTACATGTCTGAGGACATTTGGCTGTTTACTTAGAATATTCATTGTGGTGGTATTTTAAATTAAATGATTAAATGGATATTATAAAGGCAATATAACTGGTTAAGTTAGTTACTTTCAATACTACTTACTTTATTGCATTTTATTACTACACACAGTTGTTGCAGGCTTTCAAACAGTTGGGCACGGGCCTTTGGTGGGTGCCTACTGAGATATATTTCTCACACCCTATTTGGTTCACACTTTTCAGCCCAAATAGATTACGTTTCTGTAGGTGTAGATAAGGGAAAGAGTCCTTATATAGGTACTTGATTACTGCTGAGGTATAGGGGAGCATGGGACCGGGCTTAGGCTCGCGATGCTACCGGTCATTTTGTTTTTCTTTGTTGTACTCTATATTGGATTGTACTGCTATGTAACATGTTCTGGCTATTTTCTTAGAACTTGAGACATGTTGAATCTTATTTATATACCTGGTTAGTTATCTTTTACTGCAGTTGTTATATTAAATGTGTATGGTTTACTGCTTCCGCTGTTGTTGTATGTTTATTTATATTCCACTGCGCTACACTTTAAAAAATGAGGGCATAGTTTCCCTACTATCAGACCTGGGCCCTTGCTGCTAGTCGGTAGCCTTTGGCATTTGGGGAAATGCACTTGAGGTCATGTGGTGAACCAGGTTTGGGGCACCCGTGCGTTGCACCCGAATCCGGGACGTTACAGATAATTAATGAAATGAATAAGAATAGTGTTCTCCAAAAGGTATCCCTGTTGGTTTAATTTGATTAATGTGGAATTCATGAACACTATATAAATCAATTTATTATGGTGGAATCTTGAGATTAGAATCCTCAAGGTTGTATGTGTAAAGTTTTATATAATGTCGATGAAGAGAATATGAAAGACATATGACTGTTACGTGACGTTTTAACAGTAATTCACATAATTTATGTAAGATATATGATTAGATTGAGTTTGATGAATCTTATGTGAAGATTCATAATACATATTTTTGGAAAGAAGTATTAGGAAATAATATGATGAAACCTGCATGATGGTTTAACAAGGAAGTGGACTGATTGGAGTGTTTTTTTATATGGGATCAAGAATTATTCATTAAAATTTTTATACTAGTAATATTATTATCATGAAATATAAAATGATTAATCTATAGTAGTTTTTCTTTAAAAATATGAGAATATATTTATAAGATTAATAATTATTATGAAAAAATTATTATTGGAAGGGTGGTATATTTTTATAACACATGATTAATATAAGGATAAACATTAATATGTGTCTCATGTTTGGTAATGTACAACATTCTGGAACACTCTCATGTGGAAAAAATGTGTTCGATAATGGACCACAAGAAGGCATCCCCATATAATAGAGGGTTTAGACTCACATTAGAGGCGTGATAAGTATATTGGGGATACTATACCCCTTGGTATAGAGTACAATACGGTAGAAAATTCCCTAATGATAAATATCAGAGTAATGAAATAAATTTGAAACATTATATCATACAACATGGAATTAGTAGGAGAGACTGGTAAGCCAAAAATAGTGAATCGTGTAATGACATGGTGACATGTATCTAAAAGTAAAACTAATAAAAATAAAAATTATAAAAAATAAACAGATACATAAAATCTCAAAATACCACATTTATAAACCCCCTATCAGTCCCATATCAAAACTCCACCTAATATATAATGAAATAAATCATCAATAATGTATCTTTACATTGTCCAAACCTTCATCCAAGTAATCTACATGGAACAAAACTGTGGCCTAAATAAGGTGTGAGTTGTACTCAGTATGTCAATAGCACCATATATAAATAATCATTTCTGATAAAAAGTATATCCAATAAAGTATTTAATAGGTGTATTAATTAATAAATTAAAACAGTATAATAAACAACTTTCTTCGACACCATTACATTATATATATCTATGCATGTAGCACAATTGTGCCAACTAATAACCATAAAACCCTAGAAAAATAAAACATATCTAGTCTAATTGTACAATATATGAATATGATCATAGTACTAGGAATATATTTTTCAATATAATCATCACATTAGGTGTCTAGGTTGAGCCCACTTAGTATAAGAAATAGAGCATTGTACTGAGATGAGCTCGCTCAATATAAACATTACAACATGGGACTGGGAAGAGCTCGCTCTATAAGCATTACAACATGGGACTGGGTAGATCATACTCAATATAATCATCATATCTTGGTACTGGTCTAATACCACTAAATATAATCATTACATACTATTCACAAGATATTTTACAATAACATGGATATCACGATATCAAATCCAATGCTTTAATGGTTAATTATGAAAATCTGCATTTTCCCTTAAATTAGAATTTCATTTATATCATTAATGATCGAGAGCCATTTAAATAATCAATAATACATTTTTATGGATTATGTATAAGGAAATCACTATGGGACTCAAGTTTGCTCAACACACATTACTCTGTTATCCAATTCAATTTTAATCAAGGGGTTGCTCACACCACAGGAAGCTAAATGCCAGGTTAGAAAAATTAGATCCAAAATTGGTCCAAGGAAAAATAAAATCCATTATTGAATAAATTATTATTCACTTTATGTTGGAACAATCAAAATATTTCATATACATGAAAATTTTCAAAGCATCAGGTTATGTTTTAGACACCATACCTTTTACTAATGAATTTTCAACACTTCAAATGAAAAATGCCAACAACAATAAAAAATTAAATGGTCATGAGAAGAACCTAGATCAATCCATGTAAATAGAAAACTGAAAAAAAAACTATGGTAAAGGTATTTACACTACTATAATAAAGAACAATGGATGATAGGGGTAATCCAAACCCAAAAAACTCCCCAGGAATTGGTTAGTTGATCTCGAAATATAGAATAGAAGAGCAAACTCTAAAATCACCTATCAATCATCCCAATTCCATGAGGGATAGGGTTTAATTGAAATAATGATGACAACCAATTGCAAAGTAGCCTAAATATTTCCTATTCCAAGGAGTATAAGACATGTAATCCTTTCGCATCTTATGTTTCCTCATTTTTTAGTTACACTGTAACAACAAAAAATTTTATCATTGGAAACACACTTCTTACAATTATTACAAATATTATGAATTAGATAAGATCCCATAGATAACAGAATACAAATGTTATAAATGAATAATGAATATAATAAGAGGTATTTCTAAATGTTAAGGAACATATACTAATGTAATAGTAACATGATCATTGGTATAGAAATTTGACCCTTTAGAATAGTAAAAAATCCAAAAGAAAAGTAACCTCACCTATGAAAATTTAAATTAAATTTATGCATCTTATATATAAAAATAGGAAACTTTTATATCATGGTGTAAGTAAATAAACATTCTGAAAATTATATATGAAGTGTTAGTATTTTACAAAACATGAATATTTGTTTACAATTTTATCATTAATATAATTATTTATAAGAAATATTTCCCATAAAATTTATTATTTAATTAATATTTTGTTTTCATGTATTTATAATATAATTTTAGGATACCGTAATTAATTTTTCATGGAGTTGAGAAATCTGTTATAATTTAAAAATTTGAATTATTGTAGTAAAAGATGACTTTATATAAAAATTAAATTTCCCAAATTTAGAATATTATTTTTTTAAAATAGTGCCCGTTTTTTAATTATTATCAACTAAAATTGGTTAGTGTGAATTTTGGAGATTTTTCTAAAATACTTGATTTTTTATCAATAGTAAAATATCATAATTTAGAATAAAAGATAAATACAGGAATTATTAAGTAATAGATGATGTATGCCCACAATAACGAAATATCCATAACTATTTTAACATATTTAGTGATATTAATCAAACTATTCATATTCATGAGGCAGAATAATGAACTAAAGAATAAAATAATAAGAAAACTCTCCTCTCCTCCAGTGTAAATTCCACCCCTCACCACCTCTTTACATCACAATTTTAATTATTTAAACCTTTTACATATTATTCCATATCACCTTCCCAGTCCCCTCCCCCACATCTAGGATCCCTTTGTCTCAACAAAATACCAAACCCTTTTCCATTAGGAGGTTCTTAAGGAGGGGTAATTCAAGAGGTAAAATTATCATTCATTTTCTTTTAATTCCATTTCAAATTTACATTCTATTCATATTCCCTCTTCAACTAACCAAATAAAAGTGATATAAAAACTTCATTATATTATATTTATAGTAATTTGATCATTTTATCAAAATAATTCCTCATCAAATCTCTTCTTCTCCTATTTTTGATTCTAAAAATGAAAACATCATCTCTGATGTGTTAATTTATCGCATTCAAGGACGATGAGATTTCAATTTCTTTTACCACCTTCAAAGATGATAATAAGAACATTTTTATGGTTAAGAATATTATAATATATTTATTATAGCCTATTTAATGTTCTATAACAATTATAAATACATAATATTAATTAGAAAACAATAATATTTTGTGATGATCGAAAAAAACAAAAATAATCTAAATGGTTATCACTAAAATCTTAACTAATGATTCATCCCCTCCCCAAATAACCAATTTTTTTATATAAAAAATTAATATTATATTTGTTGATTTATAATAGATAATATCAATTCTAGACTTCCATTCTCATTTTACAATATTTTTATTACTTGTATACAAGTAAAATGATCATGAAAACAAAGGAAATATATGCACTTGAATGATGAAATTGTATCTCATAACCCATCATAAAATCCATAAATGAACTTAATAAAATAATAAAAATAATTAAAATACATGAATAAAATGTTCTGAATTAATTAATAAATGGGTTTAAATTGATTATCTAGGACATGAAGTTAAAGTGTAGAACCATTTTGTACAAAAGGTGTTGGATTCTACCTGAACCTCTATTTTTTAATTTTGGTTACTCTTTATGTATCTTTAAACCAATGTAATTATTCAATATTTTTTTACATCTTATAAATTGTGTGTATATTTTACAAAATAATTTATATATATTAGATCATCATTATTTTATGAGGATATATATGGTTTAAAAATGTTCTATTCTCAATTCTTCCCAAAAATAAAGCCTGATTAAAGTGAAATTCAAATATTCACTCCCATTTTTTTATTAAAAAAATAATTAGTTTTATTACACCATTAGTTTTATAAAAGTATATCATTTCATCTGGAAAAATTATCTTGGTTAATTTCTTGTTTTATAAAATAGATATTTATTTTTCGCTCTAAATTCTATTTTGTATTTTCATCAAACCACACTAAAATGTTTCATTTATAATGTTTGTTAAAAAAACATTTATGTGTTTACTCGTCAATTAGACATTATTTATCTGAATCTATTTCTATTTTAACTTATAAATGACAATTTACGACTTAAATCCACTCTTTCATGGATACAATTATGATATTCCCTTTTGTTGTGCCTTCTGATAGGATTATGATACTTAATTATTTCCATGGGTAACCCTTATTATTGATTCATCATGTGGTACACATATTCGTGAACATGTTATAATGGGTGTGTCTAGATAGTTATCCAATGAATTGGTTAATTTTTAGTCTTATGAGACATCATGTTGGAAAAAGGAGTGAACCTTATTCCATTATGGGACACTTTCCACCATTTAAAATGATCTGGGAAGATCGCATTAACTCATGTTTATGTCATGTTGTGTGCTTACTTCACATTACTATGATGCCATGATTACATGTCCCCATGGTCTACATGTCATGAATCCTTATGTTTATTCATGATCCATGCCTTTTTATGTCATTATGCTACGCCTTCAAACCAATGTAATTTTAATTATTCCTATATTTATACCCTTACAGACCTTTTTAGCTAACCCCTTAGTTAATGTATTCACCAGGTCATCTTTTAGAGATATTGGAGATCAATGGGATTTAGGATCTCCTTATGTACTATAAAAATAATTAATTATAATTCAATTTATAAGTTTTCATATTTATGTAACTATTCATCCAAATAAACTAGAATATAAAATCATTAACTTCTAATATGATGGCTAATTATGCTTAAAATCAAGTAATAATATTTATAAAACGATAGGGTAGTTATAAATGGTATCATAGAACATTTTTATTCTTTTTGTATATTAGAACTAGAGTAATTTAGTAAGTAGCCTAGGGATAATTTTATCACAGTGGTCATATTATATTGAAACATAGTTTATCACAAGCATAGATATACTTTTCTTTTACATGCTTATCCTTTTATGATAATAGTGTCCATTTGTTTTGTTAATTATATATGTATTCAATACCTATAATTGTAATTTCATTTTTCTAGTTAATGAATGGAAATGAGATAACTCTTCACAATAATCAATGTGATATTAAATGAGAGTATTTCTATAATGACATGCCAAATATGATGGGAATGAGTTCCCAAAAATTCATGAAAGTACTTTCTCAAATGGCTCGTGATATGGATAATAACATGAATTCTTTCTAATAACCTCCTTCTACTAATAAATAGTAAGTTGTAGTCAAATCAATTTATATAGAAAATAACTCACATATTTAGTGGATATTTTAATCCCCTCCTCACATAACAATGTATTGATTCCATTTCGAATATATTCTATGTCTATCAGTTCTCAGAAGAAGAGAAAGTTCTACTAGCTGTCAATTGTTTTTTTGGGAAGCGGATCAGTGGTGGAAATGGATCAAGAAAACAATTTCCCAGGATCAAATGGACCCCATGAAATGGTAAGATTTAATGATAATAATTTTTAATAAATTTTCCCCCAAAAAAACTCCATCTTAAGATGTAAATGGAGTTAGTAGGACTGAAGCAAAAGAAAGATGATCATATTACAGCATACAAGGAAAACGTCATAAGACTTATAGGATGCATCGTTATCTTTTTCATGAACACTAAAAAAATTAGGATCACTTGTTTAGTTGACTAAAGATGATTATAAGAAAATATTATGGGATTTAATACTTTGACATCTTTTAAGAGATTATATATTGTGACCTTATGGTTGAATGGATATTGGACACTCTCACTGGTTTCATGGGACTCGGGACAAGATGTAGAAATTGGAGTTTAATAGAGTAGGATCAATAGATAAATCCCATGATGTAAGGAATACCTAACATCCCACATGTCAATGGTATGGGAAGAAGCATCCTAGAAACTTCATTAAGGGAACCAAGAGATGTATCAAATTTTTAAGAGAGGGGAATATATCAAATAAAAGTGAATTGGTTTTGAATAATAAAACTAATTTGGAAGAGGAAAGGAAGTTTCATATAAACAATCATCTTTTAGTGAAGTGTTTAAAATAGATGTAACATGTGAATTATTAAATCTATTTCCATAACCCATGGGATGTAAGTGGAAATCACAACAACAACCTCCATGGATGAGTGTAAGAGAATTTAATATCACTAATACTTAAGTGGAACCCAACAATGATGTTGTGATGGGTAAATTAGTTATTAATTAAATAAAAGGGAACATACTATTTTATTTTTGTTAAAAAAATTATTTCATATCTTGAATGTTGAGAATAATTATTCAAAAACTAGCACAAAATATGGAGGTTGTGTTATCTACAAGAATAGTAAATTAGGAAATTATTGCATCCAATGTATATAACTCCTCCCTAGTTAATGTTTTTGGATTAAACCTCCAAATAAATCTTCTCTTAATTTATTTTTTTATGTTTTATGTTATAATATGCATTGATTAACTATCATTATACAATTTCAAAATAAACCTTCAAGAAAGAGATATCCAAATTCACATCCATAAGAATCCTCCAATTTGCTACAAGTGAAAGGAAAGGATGAATCTCCAAAAACATTCATCATATAAATTGTGGATATTATTTCCTTACGAATAAGAATATCAACCTCATATTATTATGACAAAGGAGAGAATCATGCATGATTGCATGTCCATTTGTGAGGGACTACACTGATTTGTTCCCCAAGGAGTCGTTGGTTCTTCCTTCAGATTTCTAGATTGAGTTCTCAATTAAAAGTTATTTTTAGATCTCAACCTATATCAATGAAACCTTATATAATTTCTAATGTTTAGTTGGAATAAATAAAGAATAAGTTATATGATAATCTGGATAAGGAATTTATACACCCAAGTGCTTCACCATGGGGTGTTCCCATCATCTTTATCAAGAACTATTATCGATCAATAAGCTAGTGTATTGATTATCGTGATCTCAAAAAAATCATGATAATGAAAAAGTACCCCTTCTCTATATAGATTACTTTTTTGTCAATTACATGGGCCAGTTATTTATCTACGGTGGACCTTCAGTCAAGATATCACTAATTAAAGGTTAATAAGGAAGATATTCCCAAGACTACCTTTCAAATGTAGTATAGACACTAGTGATTCCCTTCTGACACACTACCACTCTATATGAATTCATGGAATTAATGAATATAGTATTTTGATTTTACTGTGATAGATTTTGGTAAACATTATTGATTATATTTAGATATACACCAATAGTAAGGATTTATATGAGTAGCATTTGAATATTGTGCATAAAACATTAATATGGGAGAAACTATAAGAAAATTATAGTAAATTTGAGTTCTAGATGTAAGAAATATCATTTTCGGGGTATGAAATCAGCAAGAAAGGGATTTTTATAGACCCTTATAATACAAAGGTAATCTAAGAGTGTCCCAGGGAGATATCTCTAATATATATTTTTAGATTCATTATATTAATTTTGTATTACCAATGAATTTTGAAGAACTTATCATGATTGTAAAAAACAATAACAAAGCTGACTCATCACTGAAAAAATTGTCTCTTGGAACCAATTAGGGTTTATTAAGGGTAGATCCTTACAAGACTACATTTTTCATGCCTCTGAGTGTGTCAACACTTTAAAAAAATATAGAGTTGGTAATATTACTATTAAACATGACATTAAAAAATACTTTGATACCATGGATTGGAGTATTATCTTCTAGGTTCTTCAAGGTTTTGGATTTAGTGACTACATTATCACAATAATCAGAACCCTGTTCAACTCAGACTCTATTTCTTTCTGGTCAATGTATCTCCCAACAACTATTTCAAATGCACCAATGGTGTTAAGAAATGTTACCCCCTATATGAAAATCTTTTTTCTATTTCAGAAGAATATCTTTGTCTCCTTCTCACTCGTCTCATAGAAGAGACCAATCATAAGCCCTTGCATTTTTTCATGAATGTGAATGTTACCATTCACCTATTATATGATGTTAATATCTTCCTTTTCATACAAGGGGATAAAATAAATATTCAAAACCACATAAATTATCTCTCTTTCTATAAAGATGATTATTTTCAAACCATTGATTGGGAAAAATCATGTATCTTCTATTGAAAAAACATTCCTACTAGTAGAAAATGTATCATTATCAGTGACTTAGGCCTAGAAGAAGTATATTTTCCATTTACATATATTGGTGTCCCCATTTTTTGGGACAGACCCATGTCATGTTACTTTTCTACAATATTTGATGAAGTTCATAACCAACTATCTTCTTAGAATGGTAAATCTCTCTCTATGGCAGGATGAATATGACTGGTTAAATTTACTATAGTTTCTAAGATGGTTTACTCCATAATGGTTTTTAAATGGCATGTTGGTCTTATCCAAAAATGTATATCTTAATCACAAAATTTATTTGTATAGGTAGCACTCTGGAAAGGAAGCTTGTGACCATCCCCTGGTCAACAGGTTGCCATCCTATTGAAAACAGTGGTATTGGAATAGAAAAACACAAATACTTTAATGAGCCACTTCAAGCCAGACTTACTTGGAACCTTCTTTAAGAAAATTATGATTCTATTGATTTCCTCAAAAAATAGATTTCTTAGAAAACATTATGATGGGAATTTGAATTTCCTCCACTCTTTTATTTGGCCATCCATTGAGCAATATTTCTCTAGTATTATGAATAATTCTTGATTAATGGTTTCTAGGGTTTCCTCCTTGAATTTACGGTTGGATAATTGAACTATAACACCATTTATTTTAATTATTCCTCAAAATATAACCTTTGAGAATACCAACAATTCAATTAGATATATGCTAAATTCTCAAAATTATTATCTCCTTGAAACCATTATGCATGAAATTTCCAACTACTCTTTGTCAAACATTAACGTATTTTTTATTTGGAAACCTTCTCACAATGGTATTTTTAACTCAAAAAATACTATAATCATTATTTTTTTTAATTATAAATTTTATTTTAGTTGGATAAAATATTTTAACAAACCATGGATAAAGCCATCACAAATTCACTCTTATTTGGAACCTTGATCACAAAAGAGTTCCCACAGATAGGTGTATTCAATCATTTGGAATTAAACATTTCTCTAAATGTGGACTCTATTACCAATATTGAGAGGATTTTAATAATCTATTTATTTCTTGTGAAACTACTTCTACTCTATGGAACTATATTTTTTAAATATTTGACTGCAGATGGTTGATTCTTGACTCTTTCAACTCTCGACAAAAAAGATATGTCGAAAGGGAATGTTCTAAACAAATTAAGAACTTTTTCCATGCTGTTGTTTCTGATCACCATCATGTGATATGGTATGATAGAAATTATATTATTCATAACAATTACTCAATCATCCATAATGCATGCCAGATGCAGATT
The DNA here is from genome assembly GCA_963277665.1 of Viscum album. Taxonomy (NCBI): domain Eukaryota; kingdom Viridiplantae; phylum Streptophyta; class Magnoliopsida; order Santalales; family Viscaceae; genus Viscum; species Viscum album. The sequence continues at coordinate 345,127,832 of OY728134.1, read as the reverse complement.
CTTATTTCTATATAGGATGCTTCTTCAATGAAAAAGGGCCATTGCAACAAAAATGTTGATGACTTTGGAATTCTATGATGTCTTTATATTGACGAAAACTTTTCCCAACCAACTTTAACTTTTTAAGTGTTCTATTAAACTTATTTTCCAAGATGGATTAATATAAATGTATATGGTGCCTCCAATAGCAATTTGGGTCCTATGGATTGTGGATCCATCTTCATGAATCACCTTGGTCATATCCATGGATGATTTCTTGGTAGCTGCGGAATTACCTCTTCTCTAGAGTCTGAAATGAGAAGTATGATACCTGATATTACTTTCTCTAAGCCCTATGGTTGGAACAATCTATAGATTGAATGTGATTTGACTAAAATTGTTCAAGGGATTTGGAATGGTGTGATTCATCTTGTGTGGCTGATCACTACCCATTAGATGGATTGAATCCACTCACATATCGACATCAATTACATTATCACTCATGTTTATTGTGAAGAAAATTTGGTTGTAGATGACCTTTCTAATAAGAGAGAAAATCAAGAAATTACATGGCTTGATGATCTACCGATAGTTATTCTCATTCTTTATGCTAAGAATAGGGACATAATTTTGTCATTTTAGACTCTTGTAAACTATTTATTTATAATATTTATTCCATAAAACTTTATGGGTGAAAAGGCATTAATCCTTTCTCAAATTAATTCTCAACCATCCCTCATGGAGAATATAATGGATTCTCAAAAATAATGTGGGAATTTAGAATAAGGTGGAATCCATATGGAAGGGTAAATCCCCAGAGATCAAAATTGATGAGGAAGGTTTTTTGAGATTTGGGTCATGACATTATGTATCATCCAATCTAGATATAAGGAAAGAGCTTCTAAATGATTCACATAACTCAAACCTCTCTATTCACAATGGGATAATAATGATATATCAAGATCTATAAGAGAATAATTGGTGGGAAAATAATAATAATGATATCACTGAATATACAATGAAGTTCCTGATATTTAATCAAGTCAAGTATAGAAGGAGAAATTATAAAGTGGTTATGCAACTATTATCCATACCAACATGAAAATAGGAAAACATCAGCATGTAATTTTTGACCCGACTTCAAAATAAATCCAAAGGAAAAATTGCTATATGGAATTTTTTGGATCATATTACAAATTAATAACACCATCGTATTTTAGGATGAATTCTTGCTTGATCAACTATGATAGATATACATAAATAAATATTTAATGCTTAATTGAGTACCATTATTGATTGTTTCCAATAAAGATCAATGATTTACATAATTTATTGGGAAAAGTTTCCAAAATTCCCTGAACATAGAACTGAACTTCAATGCAACCTATCACTCCCCCAATCTGATGGAAAATCTAAGAGAACTATTCATACAAAGTAAGACATGTTGAGATCATGTTTCATGTACTTCAACATAGGATAAGACCAACATCACCCTCTTGTAGAATTCCCTATCAACAATATTTAAACTCAAGAATCCAAATTGTCCCATATGAATCCCTATTAATTTGATATGATGAATAACAGTGGAATGTAATGATGAAGTCAATGAACATAAGCCTATAGAACCTGAAATTTTCAATGAAATTGTAGAAACGGTTAACACCATTCAAAATAACGTCAAGGCATCCTCAAATAAGCAGAATAGCTATCTAAAGAATCATCAATGTGACCTTTAATTTATGGTTGGAGTTATTCTATTCCTCCTCATATCTCCGTGTATAAGGATCATTAGATTTTGGTTGAATGTAATTTTATGCACCTTGTACATTAGCCCCTTTGAGAATCTAGATATTATTGTAGTTGTGGCCTATTTTCTATCACCTCCACCAACTATATACCATGTACACAATTTATTCAGCATATCCTTCTTGAAAAAATACATATCATATCCCTCACATTTACTGAATTCATAGGTGGTATAGTTGGAGAATAATCTCACTTACATGGAGCAGCTAGGGATATTCTTGGATCGTAGAGATGAAGTTCTATTCTACAAGACCACACAACTATTCAAAGTATTATGAGAAGCCATAATTATGAAGAGTAAATAAGGGAAATTGAGGATGTGTTGAAGGATATGTACCCTCAAATGTTTCCCCAAAGTTATAAAATTAAATTTTGAGGGATAAATCTTTTAAGTGGGAAGAATATAACAACACAATATCTTATTAATGGAAACACATGTCAAAAAATTATTAAATAGAGTATAAATTTCATAAAATCTCATAGAGAACAAAATACAAATAAGATAAATAATGAATTAACAAAATAAGTGTTATTTATTGAAGTTAAGAAACATATACTGAAGGAATAGTCACTTGACCTTTGTAATATTAATGTGACCCTTAAGAATAGTAAATCAACTAATAGAATAGAATCCTCACTGATAAATATATAAATAAAATTTAGTCATATTATAAAAAAATATGATTTAATTATATCATAGCTAAAAAATAATTTATTTTTAAATGATAAATTTATTGTTGTTATTTTTGTAAAACATTAATATTAATTTACATTTTTTAATTAATATAATGATTTAAAATAAAATTTATTTTTGATAAAATATATTCTTGAATTATTATAATTTTCTCATGTTTATAATAAAATTTTATGAGACCTTAATTAATTTTTTAAATTGGTTATGAAGTCACATTGAATTTTAAAATAGGTGATTTTTGACTAAACGATGGTTTTAATGAGAAATTAAATTTATCTTTTTTAGAAAGTTATTTTCATAAAATAAATTCCATGTTTTAATTATAAACATTGAAAATTTGTTAGGGTGATTTTTTTTAATTTTCTAGAATACTTGGATTTTTGGTGAATATTAAAATACAATAATTTATAATAAAAGATAAATACATGAATTACATAGACTGGGATGAAGTATGACCGAAGTAGATCCATAATCTCAAAATATCATTCATTATGGTTAAAAAGATTATAATATATTTATTACAGCCTATTTAATGTTTTGAATCCATTATATATTAATAACATATAACTTCAATTTTGGAAAACCATTCACATTTAAAATGATTTTCCCTACTTGTATACATTTAAACCAATCATGAAAACCTAAGAATCCAATGCTTCTAAATGATGAAATTAAACCTCATAACCAATCAAATATTCCATAAATGAACATGATAAAATTATTGAAAATCAAATACATATAGAAATTTTTTTCAATTAATTAATTGATTTATTTAATTTGATTATCCAAAACTTCATGTTCAAGTGCATAACACTTTCAGACATAAGGTAAGGGATTCTACTCGAGCTTCCATTTACCTTCAAGAAAAACTTTCTCTCTATTTACCCAAATATAATGCTTACTTATTGTTTTTTATATCATATTTATTATATTAATATGTTCTAAACTCATATATCTGTATTATATCATTTCTATTTGTTGAGGAAAAACATGTTTTAATAAAGTTCCCTTCACAATTATTCCCAAAAAGTACGCTCGATTAAAGTGAACTTCCCGTTTTCTTACCCATTTACTTGTGAACTCCAATATCTATTTTAATCCACCATTATTTTCATGAAATCACTAGTTTCATCATGAAAAACTATATTGGTTCTTTTTTGGTTTTATGAAAACACATACACCTTTTCCTTTTTAAAATCCCTTTAATATTTTCTTTAAGCTGCAGTAATATATTTTATTTTTAATGTTTCTTAAACACATTTGTTACTTATTTTTAGTTCAATTGGACATCATTTATAATGATCTATTCATATTTTACCTTAATAATTTCCTTGTATTAATTAAATATATTCCTTCATGCACACTATTATAATATTCCTTTTTTATGCATTATGATATGATTATGATATCCAATTATTTCCAGGGGTAACCATTCTGTTTGATTTTTAATGTAGCACAAATATGGATGAACATGTTATGATGTTTGAACATAGATAGTGATTTAATTCATTTGGTTATTTTTGGTCTCATGATATTCCCCCTAGGGATAGGGAGTCAACCGAATTATTTTATGGGACTTTTTCCACCTTGTGCAATGGTCTGGGTAGTTTGCTTTGACTCTGGCTTATGTAGTGTTGTGTTTTGTCACCAGATTCCTATTATGAAATGATAACATGTACATGGGCTATAAATGTTATGTTGTGTTGTGTTGTGTTTATTCATATTCCATTCCTTTTTTACTTTATAATTTTATTCCTTCTAACCCATGTTATTTTCAATATTATTATATTTATAACAATAATGGGATTTTTATCTCATCCCTTTGTTCATATATTCCCCAGGTTAACCATTAAAAATATAGGATCTCAATGGAAGTTAAGAGATCATTATGAATGATTAAAATTAATATGTTTTATTCAATTTCCATGTATACATATTTTATACATAATCATACAATGAATATATACTTTATTATCTTGGGATTTTAATTTAATGATTAATTATGCATAAAATCATGAAATAATTGGTTTAAAATGAAGGATCATTATATAAAGTAAAAACCATATCACATTTGGTAAATATATATCTCGATTGAAATTTACCCATTGTGAATTTCATTACTAATTTGTAACCAATTTACATTAAAAACTAGTTCATGACATGTATTGGAAGGCAGTTACACATCATGTAACATATACATGGTGTTAGAATGATTGAAAAACATTTTTCAGCTCAGTTTCTACCTATGATCCAATATTTCATTTAAATCCTTCCAAAAACAGAAAACCCATGTAACCCAATTTAAAATTTTTTTATGCAGACTCCATTAATTAAAATAACCATAAATCTATAAACATTAGGCCATTCTCCCCAATAAAATTACTCCTTCGAATAGGACATAACCATCAAAGGTCCAACCTGAGACTCAAATTGAGAAGTATCAAGAAAAAAAGTGATCTAACATTTTGAGTTAACAAAAATTAGTCAGGATAGTGGTATGATTGACATTGATAGTATTTTAAACCTTTAAATTGGATTCGAATTTGTTTAGAAAGTGAATTTGGTCCTCTTTGATGATGTTTATTGCATTTTTTGAAATATCAAATATATTAAATATTATGTGAACTTAATTGATGAACAAGAATTATATTAATTTTTAGAAGAATATATGTTTTCATTTGATGTTATATTTAAATTGATGGATTATATCATGGATTTTTGATATTAAGGTTGATCGTAAATTATAAGGAATCAACACCCCATTTTAAGGAATTTTTTTATACGATATTAATTTGATTAGAAACATTATGGGTACTATGAATAATTTGCTATTGAATATTATATGAGTCTTTAGGGTTGGTATATGTTATTATTTCATGTTATTTATAGACAAATGGATTATGATATATAAATAATCTTAATAGATGATAAGTAATTCAATAACAATGTGATATTTTTATATATATATATATTTATATTTATATGGTAAATTTAAGTATTACAATTCTAGTTAGTATCTATATTTGATTTGTGAAATTTTATTGAATTTTACTACATTAAAATATTTCATAATAATTTTGCATGGTAATTAATGATATTTTAGAGATGATTTACTGCGTTCTATTATATATGACCCTGAGGATTAAAAATTTATTTAACATGTATTTTTATTTTTAAAGATTTCAATTGATATTTGTTAAAGATATAATATGAAGTGTATGATATAATCTTTGAGATTAAACTGTTCTTTAATATTTACGTTCTTGAGGTAGTTATGGTTTAGGAGATTAATATTGTATTTCCTCACAAGTTTGTTTATTAATTTTGATAATTATTATTTAAATTTAATTTTGGATTTTTTCCTAATCCCTAAATAAAACAATAATATATTGATATTATTTTTTGATCCACTATTTGTTGTTTTTAGTGCTTTGGCATAAAAATGATCTTAAATACTCATTGTGTAGAGAAATTGTTAGATTGTGTTGTAAATTCATTAAAGGATGAAATTATCATTTTCATGTAATTATATTTCCATATTTCCATAGTATATTTTGTATAATAAATCCTCAACTATATGAAAATAAACCTAAGGTAAGAAAAATATCCTATAACCACTAAGTGAATTAAATTAAAGGCCTTTTAACCCCCTGACTAATTCACAGTTTTTTGGTTGTTAAATTTATCTTGACCATATTATATATCACTCTCACTAAGTCATTGGGTGATATTTTTCACTTTTATATCCATATTTTTACATCCCACTGATTATATCATATTTGGAAACTTATTTTGTGCTGACCATTATACTTCATTTTCCCACTTTTTAATGGGAATATTTATTAACCAAAATTATGATGTGGGTTTTCAATAAAAGCATTATTAAATATAAAATTATTTAATTATGGAGAACATTTTAAAATTATAAGGATGAAATTTATTAAATTTTTTATAATGTTAATGTAGAGTCCCTAGACTTTTTCACATGTTATTATATGATTTTAAGTATAATTAACCATCAAATTATAAGGTAGTGATCATAAATTCTTGTGTATTTGGATGATTTGGTGAATAAAATATAAAACCTAGAAATAGAATAAAACAATTAATCATCAATAATTTGATACTATATTACATTGATCTCAAATATATTAAATGGATAACATGAGGAATACATGAAAAAAAGGGATGACCTAAAAACCCATTAAGGGTATGAAAATAAAAATAAAGAAACGTTTATGGGCTACAAAGAATGACGTGATAATATAAAAATAAATAGATCATGTATATAAATATATAATCTTAAAATTTAGAGAATTTGGGTGTACAATCATGGAATCATTGTAATTTGGAAATAGAACACAACATGACATAATCATGAGTTAAGGATAATTACCATGACCATTGCACACTGAATAAAAAGGCTCATAAAGGAATTATGATCACTCCATGTCCCAATATTACATACCATGTTACTAAAAACTACCCAACACATTTTTTAAGAATTGAGTTCCACCTATCGCATCATTTTAATGAATTTATATTCCACAAAAAAAATCAAACATGATATATAAACATAAGAGTTTCTCAAGGAATGAATGGGTATCATAAACATGTCATACCACACAACCAAAGGTTGTATCGTAAAAAATATCATTATATAATTGATTTAAATATTCAATGGAAACTAATAAATAAAAATAGGAATAGAAAATGATAAATTATATCCAATTTATGTGAAAATATTTAATAATAGTGTTTACAAAACATTATAAATTATCCACTTTAGTGCGTATTAAGAGGAAATATTAATGTGTCTTTAAAATAGAAAAATTATAATTGGTTATGTAAACCAAAAAATGAACCAACATTTTATTTCAAAAAAAGATTAGTTATTTTATAAAAATAATGGTTTATTAAAATATATTAAGGATTATAATTGAAAATGGGTAAGAATTTGAGAATTTTCCTTTAATCGGGCTTGCTTGTCTGGAAGAAATGTGAAGGGAACCTTATAAAGCTAGTATTTCCATATAAAATAATGATTAATAGGGATAAGAACATATTTTTTGAACCTAAAAATATATTTTAGGAGGATTACATAATAATATTTAATAACTATATTTGAATAATGAGAGAGAAACTGTAACTCGAAGGAAAAATGGAGGTTGGGAAAGAATCTGTTACCCTAATTCTAAAAGTGTTCTACACTTGATCTTAATGTCTTAGATAATAAAATAAAATAAAATATATTAATTATTTAATTAATTACCATTTATAAATTTATTGGATTTATTATGATTTTATTAATACCATTTATAGACATTTTATGAGTTATAGTATACAATTTCAATGTTCGAGTGTTTTAGTTTCCGTGGTTTTTATTGTTTGGATCACTTGTATAAATGTATTAAAGCCCATGTAAAATGGGAATTGATATCCCTAATTTAAGTTACATGTCATTAATTAAATTAAATAATATTAAATATCTATATAATTCATTTGGATTTTCTATGTGATGATTAATCACTAGATAAGATGTTAGTGATAATGGTTTATATTATTTTTGATGTTTTTTGATCATCATAAACAAGTTTTGTTTCATTAATTGATATTATTTATATATGTTTTTTCAAGGACATAAAATGGGATATAAAGGAAATTAATATATTTTTCAACCATTATAATGGTTTTATGAACTGCCTTTAAGGAGGAAAAGGAAAAAATAAATCTTTTCATCCTTGAAGGCAATAAATCAACACCTCAAGGATGATTTTTTCATTTTTAGAATAAAAGAGATATAAGAAGAGGCCAAATGCTGGTCTTTACATTAAAATAATAATATTTAATTATATATAATATAATGGTGTTATCATGCCTTTTTAATGTGGAATTTATGATATTATAATAAACGAAAAGAGAATAAAATGAAAATAAACAAAAGCAAAGGAGGATTTTACCTCTTGAACTATTCCCATTGAGAACCTCACTAGGGAAATTGGTTTTTAATTTTTTTGATACTAGAACCTCATGTAAATAAAGAATATACATTGTAATTTTATTAGGTATAAATTTTATAGTACTCAATGATTATGAGGTGTGAGGAGAAGAGGTTGTGAGTGGTTGTTTTTATAGTGGGTGAGGGTGGTGTTTTCTAATTATTTTATTCATTGGTTTATTATTTCTCTTCAATAATTTAAATAGATTGATAATTATCACTAAATATATTAAAATAATGAATGGGATTGCGAGATCATGGTTGCTAAATCAGCAGTGACACAAGTAGTAGTGTAGTTAACTTATAATGTATATATATATATACTGTATATTACAATATCTTATTTTTCAATGAATATTCAAATATTTTATAAATATCCCAAAAATTAACCATAATAATTTTTTGACATTTATAATTCAAAAATTAAAACCATTTTATGAAAATAATTTCCAAAATATGTAAAATTTAATTTTTAATTAGTGACATCATTTACTTGGAAAATACTAATTTTATTATTATAAATTATTTTGTGACACTTAAAAAATTATTAAAGGTATCATAAAATTATTTTTTAATCAAATGATAAAAAAATTATATTATGAATACATTTGATAAAAATACATTTTTTTAAAATAATTTTAGTAATTATTATATTGAAAATAATCATTAATTTTTTATAAAAAATATTATTACTCAATTATAAATTCTCAAACATTTGTTTACTTGTACAAAGATAAAATTATATCATATTTCCATTTATATGATGCATAAAGTTTTCTATACTTTTATGGGTAATGTAACACCACAAGATTTTATGAGATAAATTATTTTTTATTTCATTAATATCTTTTGTTGTATGTTACACCAGTATTAGATTGTGTTATACACAACACCATATTTGGTTCCAGTATATACAAAACTATTCTTGGCTTGCGTTACACACAATAGCGACCTTCCTCGGTAGCTTACATTGTACGCAATACCGAGTTTCACTAAACAACAAAATATTATTAAAATATTTTATTTAAAGGGATATAAACTAGACATTAAGAATATTATTAACCAAATTTGGAATTCTATATAACATTAAAATTAAGATTATGTATTTTTTAGGCAAGATATAATAACAAATTAAATTTCTTATATAATAGAATTAATTTTTAAAAAATAGAGTTTACCCCCTTTTGATGGAAAACCTTTTTTAAATATTGTTTTGGAAAATTTTATAAGTACTATTAAAAATAATAAATTTTTTATTTGGAAGAGGGAAATAAAAATTTACCTTGACTGAACTTTTGTAATTTTTTGATCAAATTCATATTTTAATGAACTATGAAAAATACTGCATTTTAATTCAAAACTGCCTTTTCGACTAATTTATTTATATAGTGATATTATATTTTTAATTTTTTTTAATGTGTAAGTTGAATATTTTTTTATCATTTAATATCTTTTTCTCATTGGATGTAATTTCACATTTAAATTTTATATTAGAAGATGTCAATATTTTGATAGTTTTTACTTTTTAAAAACCCTCTTTTTGGTTTTGATAATGGAAATTAATTTTAAATTAATTACTGCAAATTATCTATTTTGAATTTGAATAAATTTAATAAATATTTTAAATCATAAAGTCCAAATTTTTTAATTAGGTACCTATAATATTTTGAAATTCTGAATAGTAACATCAGTTGTTATTTTTATTTACCATAGTTAAAGTGTAAATTAGATAAATAAGGGGAACCTGTAATAATATAATAATATAAAACAATCCTAAAATGTGTCCTAATCAAATTATATGAGATATGGAAAACCTTTTTTATCCTTGTGTTGATTTTACAACTCCATAGAACCACATGGGTGTGATAATGACCTTATATAATTATTAATTTAACGAAAATGGAAATATAACATAAACATGTATCTTTTAATAAAAAAATTTTAATATAGGGTTATACATATGATCACATTGAATATTAATAGTAATTAAAAGTATAAAAATATTTAATACATCATGTTATATTATTTATAATTTTTATAAATTTAATAAATAAATTTAATTATGACACAATGATGATGGAGTGATTTCCTTATTAATTAAATATTCAAATAACTTATACTATTAATATTAAAATAACTATAATTTGAACATTTTGATTCCATAAAGGAATTTTATAGATGATTATGACATGTTATCATTGAGATACAAATTTTGGTTAGAAGTAATAATGTTTTTTACGACTTTAACAAAAATAAATTACTAAATATTATCAAAATTTATATAAATGAGTTTTTAAAACAAATACTATTTTATTAAAAGATATAACTATCCTAAAAATCTCAGATTTGTCCAACTAACTAATATAATGATAAAACATTCGTTAAGTATCCATTTTTGGTTCTACTAATATTTCATAGTGACTATAGTAACCATATATTATGAAAATAAATGAAGCTATGGTAAGAGTTAATGTTTTTAACTAACGATTAAAGCAAAAAAAGACAAGGTTAATTTTGTGACCTAAAATTGACTAAAAAAATTTTATTGAAAAGATTTCAACCCCTTATCATATTATATATAAATAAACGAGTTTAGTACCATTAAAAAAAATTAAATTTATAATAAATTAATATTTCAAGAAATTTCTAAAGTTCCCCTTCACCCTCTTATAAAAGGTCACCACCTCTACCCACTTACTCAAAACCTTCAAGCATCTTGACTCATCTAACTTCTATTCAAATAATATCATAAAATACCTCCCTAACTCTTATAAGAATCACATTGGGAAGAAATCCATCATAAGAAGATCTTTTAAAAAAATCAAAAGTCAATACTTGAAAAAGAGAAGTTTCAAACACATATGGAAAAAATCAGACCAAAGGTAAGGGATAATTTTATAATATCACTATTATATGACATTATTTATAAGAAACTATTTACTAGGTTATATTAATCATCCATTCCAATGTTTCCTAAATATATAATATTATTTATATTTTTTCTATTATTTTATTTTTTAAGTCAAATTTACACATTGGTGAATTTTTATTAAACGGTTTTAAAGAAATCATTCTTTCATTTTTCATATAAGGTAATTTTTTACCCGAATAATGTTTTTAACTTATATGAGATGAATTTATTTTTAAATCATCATAATGCCTTATTTTTATGAGGATTACTTTATATGATTTCTTTTTTTTTCAACTAAATTATTTTCATTTAAAAAACTCATGAAATTTTGAGAAAAGAGAACAATTTTTAAAGAATAAATTATATTATCCTAACAAATTATGTTTTAGAGTCTTATCAAAATTATTTTCCATATATGATAACGCTATTTAAATAGGTATATGATTATATCCCTATTATTACATTGATTTTATTATGATAATGATGGAATGATATTTTATATGGATTATGTTATGATAGAATGATGTTTAAGAAAACCATTTTATTTCTTGGGTTATTATATAATGAATGATTAATATTTTTGTGAAACATATATTGATGATTTCATTATGAGATTGGTGGGAATTATATCTCCCTACAATTAATTGGTTATTGATTTATATCACATGATATATACATGACTAGAATGGAATCTAAATCTAGTTTAGTAATACTGGGCTCGAACGGAAAGTAAATCTGGTTCAGTAACCCATGGATGGTATAACAGGTAAACCTGATTTAATAATATACATTCTACACTATGATATTCTTGGTATAAATTCCTTGGATACTATAGAAATCATACTATGTTCTTATTTTCATTCAACAAATCTATGTTTTATTCCAATGATATTTATCATGGGTAATGTTCCATTATGATCTATGGATTAGGTACTGCCAAGAATTATTTCGTGACCCAAAGTTATGATATTTAATCTTCAGGTTAATGTTTTTGCATTAATATGTTTATAGTTTGTTTTATGTTCTCAATGTTTACCCTTATTAAGAATTTGAGCTCACCCCTTTTATGTTTAATTTTACAAAAGATTTAATGAAAGGTTTTATTTAGGAAAAAATGGAAGATCTTTATTGAAGATTATTAAGATGTTTCAACAAATTAGAAGATAATATTCCATGTTTCCAAAGACACTAAACTAATATTGTCATTGGGCATTTGTTTGTGTCATGTATTAAGTATTTCGCAAAAGTAATGTAATATACATGTACGTCAAGATTGGGAATTTATAGTCAGTATCAAAGAAAAGGAGGTAAGAAAGAATCAGATCCTTGGGAACTCTTATGTGTGAACGTTGGACGAAGCATGGCTCTCCTCCCAATTCTTCCTGAAAAGCAAGAAGGATTAAAACGGTTAACCTTTCTCCCTCTTTACCCAAATATAATGCTTACTTATTTTTTTTCTTCATATAAATTATATTTATATGTTCCAAACTCATGTATCTATATTATATCATTTTTATTTGATGAGTAAATACATGTTTTAAAATTGTTCCATTATTAGTTCTTCCTGAAAAGCAAGACCGATTAAATGGAACTTCTCCTTTTCTTATCCATTTTACTGTGAAATCCAATATATGTTTTAAGACACAATTATTATCATAAAATAAACAGTTTCATCATGAAAAATTATCATGGTCCTTTTATGGCTTTATGAAATCACATACACTATTTCCTCTTTAAAATTTGTTTAATATTTTCCATAAACTGCACTAAAATATTTCATTTATAATGATTCTTAAACACATTTTTTATTTGTTCTTAGTTCAATAGGACATAATTTATAATGATATATTCATATTTTACCTTATTCATGTCCTTGTATTATTTAAAAATATTATTTCATGCACACCATTATAATATTCCCTTTTTTAGGCATTATGACAAGATTTTGATACCCAGTTCATTCAATGGGTAACTTTTCTATTTCATTCTTTGTGTAGTACACATGTGGATGAACATGGTATAATGGGTTTTCCTAGATAATTATTCAATTAATATGGTAATTTTTGGTCTCATGAGATATCTTTTAGGGATAGGGAGTGAACCATATTCCTTAATGGAACTTTGTCCACCATGTTTCATGGTCTTGGTAGTTAGGCTTGACTTAGGCTTATGTAATGTTGTGTGTTGTCTCCATATTCCTATTATGAAATGATAACATGTCCATGTGCTCTACATGTTATGATTGATTATGTTTATTTATGTTCCATTCTTTCTTAAGTCATCATGTTATACCTTATAACCCATGTTCTTTTCATTATTCCTATATTTATAACCATATTGGGATTTTTAGATCATCACTTTATTCATATATTACCCAGGTTATCCTTTATAGATATAAGATTCCAATGTAATATTGGATCTATTTATGATTGATTAAAGTTAATATGTTTTATTCATTTTCCATGTATACATATTTGTTTACCTAATTATCAAAAGACACTATACTTTATGATCGTTAGCTTGTAATTTGGTGTCTAATTGTACTTAAAATAGTGAAATAATTTTTCTAAAAGGATAGGGTCATTATATAAACTAAAAACATATCACCATTGGTAAATATTTATCTTAATTGATATTTAATAATTGTAAATTTCATTCATAATGTTTAACCAATTCAAATTATAAACCAGTTCCAAACATGTATTGGGAAGCAGTTACAAATCATGTAACATGTAAATGGAGTGAAAATGATTGGAAACCAGTTTTTATACTAGTATCTAACTAAGCTCCTAAATTTACACTAAATACTTCCATAAAATGGAAAAACCTAGTCACCCAATTTAAAACATTTTTATCTGGACTCCATTAATTAAATTTATCTTACATCCCTAAACATTAGGTCATTCTCCCAAGGAAAATATCTCCTTTTCCGAACAAGACATAACCATAAAGGCTCCAACTAGATACTCAAATTGAGATTAATCTAGAAAAAATGTATCTCACCTTTTGTGTTAACAAAAATTACATAGGATAGTGGTATGATTGAAAGTTATAGTATTTTATACCTTTAAATAGGATATTTATTTGATAAGAAAGTGATTTTGGACCTCTTTGATTATGTTTATTCAATTTTTTGATAAATTGAATATGTTCAATTTTTTTGAACATTCTAGAGGAATAATGATTGTGTTATGTTTTGGACAATTATATTTTTTAATTTTATGTTATATTAAAATTGATGGATTCTATAATTGGTTTATAATATTAAGGTTGATAGTAAGTTATAAGGCATCAAAAAAACCTTTTAATGAATTTTGTGATAGGATATTAATGTCATTTGAATCTTTTTGGGCACTATGAATAATGATTTATTGAATATTAAATAACTCTTTAGGGTCGGTATATGATATTATTTTATGTTATTGATGGACTAATGTATTGTGTGATATAGAAAATCTTAATGGTTGAAAATTAATTGATTAACCAAGTGATCTTGTTAGATATATAAATATATATGATAAATTTAAGGGTTACCATTGTAGTTAGTATCTAAATTTGATTTGTGACATTCTAGTGAATTATAATGTATTAAAAAATTTCATACTAATTTATCATGGTGATTATTGATATTTTACCAATGATTCACTAGGCTCAATTATATAAAACCCCAAGGTTTAAAAATTTATTTAACATTGATGATTATTTTTAATTATTTAAATTAATATTTGTTAAATATATAAGACAAAGAGTATGATATATCCTTTGAGATCTAAACATTCTTTAATATTGAGGTTGTTGAGGTAATTATGGTTCCTGAGATTAATATTGCATTTCCTCACATGTTTGTTTATTTATTTTGATAATTATACTTTAAAATCAATTTTGGGTTTTTAATAATCCATAAAGATATGAATAATACATTGAAATAATTTTTTGATCCCCTGTATGTATGTTTTAGTGCTTTGGCATAAAAATGATCATAAATACTCATCACTTGGAGGCACTGTTAGATTGTGGTGGAAATTAATTAAAGGATGAAATTATACTTTCCAAGTAAGTATATTTCCATATTTTCATTGTCTATATGGTAATGGAATGCCTTAAATATATGAATATGATCCAATGATAATAAAATTATCTTATAATCACTAATTGAATTAAATTAGTTGTCCTTTAACCCCCTCATTAATTCATGGTTTTTGGTTGTTAAATTTATCTTGACCATGTTCTATATCACTCTGACCAAGTCATTGGGTGTTATGTTTCAATTTTATCTCCATTGTTTTATATCCCAATAATTTTATCATATTTGGAAACTTATTTTTGTGCTGGCCATTGTACCTTTTTCCCCTCTTCTTAACTAGATAATTTATATACCCAAATTATGATGTGGTTTTTCAATGAAAGTATTCTAAAATATAAAATCATTTAATTATGGAGAAAATGTTAAAATTATAAGGATTAAATTAATTAATATTTTTATATGATAACAATAGAGACCCTCGACATTGACACATGTTATTATATGATTTTAAGCATAATTAACCATCAAATGACAAGCCAATGATCGTAACATATTGTGTATTTGGATGATTAGGTGAATAAAACATAAAAAATGAAAATAGAATAAAAAATTTGATCAACCATAAAGTGATATTATCTACCATTGATCTCTGATATATTCATTATATAACTTGAGGAATACATAAACAAAATAGATGACATAAAACCGCATTAAGTGTATAAGAATAGGAATAAATAAATGTCCTTGGGCTACAAAGAATTATATGATAATATTAAAATGGTTGGATCTTGTATATACATAAGGAATACTAAAATTTAGATAATGGGGATGTGTAATCATGGAATCATTGTAATTAGAAAATAAAACACAATATGACATAATCATGAGTCAAGGCTAACTACCAAGACCATTTCAGAAGGTGGACAAAGCCTCATAAAGGAATTAGGATAACTCCATGTCCCAATATAACATCTCATTAGACTAAACATTACCCAATGCATTTTAGAACTATATACATCCACCTTTCTCAATATTTTCATGTATATATGTTCAAAAACAAGAATCAAACATGATATATATACATAAGGGTAGCTTAATGAAATAACTGGGTACCATAAACAAGTCATAACGCACAACCATATGGTGTATCATAAAATAGTTCATGAAATAATTGATTTAAATTAATAAATTTAAATTAATAAATTAATATAGTCATTGAAAATGATAAATTATATCGAAATTATGTGAAAATATTTCAAAATGGTATTTATAAAACATTATAAATAATCCAATTCAGTGCACATTAATAGAAAATATTAAAGAGTATTTAAAATAGAAAAATTATAATTTTTTATGTCAAACAAAAAATGAACCAATATTTTATTTCATCAATGAACGATTAATAAAGAAAAGAAAATATTTTTTGAAACATTAAAATATATTTCATGAGAATTATTTTATAATAATTAATAATTTAATATGGATAAATAGATACAAACCAAAACTCAAAGTAAAAAATGGAGGATCAAAAAGAATCCCATAACTTATTTATCAATGTTTTTTTCAAATGATATTAATTTCCTATATAATAAAATAGAATCCATTAATTAATTAATTCATAACCATTTCTATAAGTATTTTATTAGAATAATTTTATTATGAACGTTTATGGACTTTTGATAGCTTATAGTATTTAATTTTAATGTTCAAGAGTTTTAGTTTCTATGGTTTTTATTGATTGGATAACTTGTATAAATGTATGAAAGACCATATAAATTGGGAATAGATATCCCTAATTTAAGTTTTATGTTTTTAATTAACTTCAATATGAAGAAATACCTACATAATTCATTTGTATATTTGAGGTGAGGATTAATCATTAGATAAGATGTTACTGATAATCATTTAGATTATTTTGGATGTTTTTCGATCATAAAAACTATTTTTGTTTAATTAATTAATTTTATGCATATATGTTTGTTCAAATAAATGAAATGGGATAAAAAGAAAATTAAAATATTTTTCAACCATTACAATGGTTTTATGAACTACCTTTATGCTGATAAAAGAAAATTATAACTTTTCATCTTTGAAGGTGATAAATCAACACCTTGAGGATGATTTTTTCATTTTTAAAATAAAAGGAATATTATAAGAGGCATAATGGTGGTATTCACATTAACATAATAGTACTGAATTTTATATAAGTTAATGGTGTTATCATGATTTTTTTTATTGTGGTTGTGTGAATATTATAATTAAAGAAAAAAATTAAAATAAAATAAAAAAAGAAAAAGAGGATTTTACCTCTTGAATTCATATCCTTGAGAACCTAAATAGAGAAATTGATTTGGACTTTTTTTTGTACTAGAACCTCATGGAAATATGGAATAGAATTTGTAATTTTATTGGGTATTAATTGTATATTCCTAAAGGATTATAAGGTATGAGGGGAAGAGGTGGTGAATGGTTGTTTTTATAGTGCACGAGGGTGGTGTTTTCTCATTATTCTATTCCTTGGTTTAATATTTCTCCTCAATACTGTGAGTTTTTGATAATTATCACTAAATATATTAGTCTAATGAAGTGTATTTTGATATTGTGGTTATTAAATCATTAATGAAATAATTAATAGTGTATTTAACTTATAATATATATATTTTAAATTAAAATATTTTAATATTGAATGAAAATTCAAATATTTTAGAAATATCCCTAAAACTAACCATAACAAATTTTTGACATATAGAATTCAAAAATTAACTCTATTTTTTGAAAATAAATTCCCAAATATGAGAAATTTTATTTTTCATTAGAGGCATCATTTAAATTGAAATTACTAATTTTATTATTATAAGCTATTTTATGAAACATATAAAAATTGGTTAAGGTATCATAAAATTATTTTTTAATCATAAGAAAACAAAATATTTGGTTATTAGTACATTTTATAAAAAACATTTTTTTAAAATCATTTTAGTAATTATTATATTGAAAATAAATGTAAATGTTTTATAAAAAATATCAACACTTAATTAATAATTTCTCAAACATTTATTTACTTATACTATGATAAAATTATATCATATTACCATTTATGTGATGCATAAATTGTTTCATACTTTCATGGGTTATATAACACAGTGAGATTTTATGAGCAAAATTATTTTTATTTTTTTTGATGTCCTTTTTTGTAAGATACCCCATTATTATCTTGCGCTTTAAGAAACACCATATTATCTTATAGTATGCACAACACTATTCTTGGATTACATTACACACAAGAAAGACCTTCCTTGATAGCTTATGTTGTACGCAATACTGAGTTTCACTAAACAATGATATATTATTAAAATATTATTATTTAATGGAATATAAACTAGAAATTATGAATAATATTAACCATATATAGAAATTTATATAACATTAATGTTCATATTATGTATTTTCGAGGCATGGTATAAGAACAAATTCAATTTCTCGGATAAAAGTAGTATTTTTTCAAATAAAAATATAGTTTTACTACTTTCTAATGGAAAACAGTTTGAAATAAATTTCTGACAATGTTATATATTCTATTTGACATAATAAATATCTTATTTGGAAGTGTGAAATCAAAATTTACCTTTTAGAAAATTTTGGTATTTTTCTGATGAAATTCATATTTAAATGAATAGTGAAAAATATTGCATTTTAATTCAAAATTTCCCTTTCTTCTAATTTATATAGTTATATTATTTTTTTAATTGGTTTTGATTTTTAATTGGATTATTATTTTACCATTTTATTCCTTTTTTTCAATAGATATAATTTCACTTTTAAATTGGAAAAATAAAGATGTCAATCTTTTGGTAGTCTTTACTTCCTAAGAACTCACCTTTTGGTTTCAAACAAAAAATTTAAATTTAAATTAATTTTTGAAAAGTAAGTGTTTTAGATTTAAAAAAATGGAATCCATATTTTAAATAATATTTTCCAAATTGGGTAAATATGTACCTTTTATATTTGGAAATTATGAAAAGTTACTTCAATAATTATTTTCATTTTTCCTGGTTAAAGGGTAAATTAGATTAATAAGGGTAAGATATAATATTATAATAGCATAAAACTGCCCTAAAACGAGTCCTAATCATATTTTATTAGATATGGCCAACCTTGAGCATAAATGGATCTATTTTACAACCCCATGGGGCCACTTGGGTTTGATAATGTCTTTTAATAATTTTTAATTTAATAAAAAGTGCAATATAACATAAACATGTGTATGTCAATAAAATATTTTTAATATAGGGTTATATAATGGATATAATTGACTATAAATAGTAATTATACATCTAAAAATATTTACTACATAATGAATTTATATTTACAATTTTTATTCATTAAATATATAAATTTATTTATAACACAATGATGATGTAGTGATTACTTTATTAAATAAAGATTAATATAAATGTTATTATAAATATTATAATAAATATAATTTGAACATTTCATCCCATCAATGAATTTTTTGGATGACTATGAAATATCATCTTTAAGTTAATTCTTTTGGTTATAAGGAATCATGTTGTTATGACTTTGACAAAAAATGAATAAATAAATACTGTCAAAATTGACATAAATGTGTTTTTAAAACAAATACTATTTTATTAGTAGATATAATTTTTATAAAAATACTAGATTAGGCCAAATAAAAAATATAATGATAAATATATCATTAAAAATACATCTTTAGTTTTCTAGATATTTTATTGTAACTAAAGTAACCATATATTATGAAAATACAAGAAGACATGGTAAGAGTTAATTCTTTTAACTAAGGGATAAAACTATAAGATAAAGATAATTTGGTGACCTAAAATTGTTTAAAACTGATTAGTTGAGGGTATTTTGACCCATTATCATATTATCATAAAAATAAATGAGTTTGGGATGATTATAATGTGAATATAAATTTATAATAAATTAATATTTCAAAACATTCCGAAAGTGCCCCTCCTCTCTCTTATAAATGGTCACCACCTTTACCCACTTACTCACACCTTTCAAGCCCCTTGTCTTATCCAAAATCTATTCAAATAAGCTCAAAAAAACCTCTCATACTCTTATAATAATCACATTTGGAAGAAATGCATCCTAAGGATACCTTTTGTGAATATAAAAGGGAGATACATTAAAAAGAGGAGTCTCGAACACATAGAGAAGAAATCAGACATAATGTAAGGTATAATTTCATAATCTCACTATTATCTGAGATTATTTATACATAATTATTTAATAAGGTATATTTATCATCCCCATCCATGCTTCCTAAATAGATAATATTATTTATTTTTTTCTATTATTTTATTTAGAATGCCAATTTTACCCATTGGTGAATTTTTTTTAAATGGTTTGAAAAAATATTTATTTTATTTTTCAGATGAGGTAATTTTTTACCAGAATAATGTTTTTTTAACTTAGACTACATGAATGGATTTTTATGTCTTCAAAAAGTATTATTTCCATGAATCTTCCTCAACATGATTTTATTTTTTCAACTAAATTATTTTCTTTTAAAAAAGTCATGATATTTTGAGAAAAGAGAACATTTTTTGAAGAATAAATTATATTATCATCAAGAATTTAGTTCCAGTGTTTTATGAAAATTATTTTCCATCTAATATGATTCTATGAAATATGGTTATGTTTTTATGCCTATTGTTACTATGATATTATTGTGTTAATGATGGAATTATATTTTATATAGATTATGATATGATGGAATGATGTTTATGAAACCCATTTTTTAGTTTATGATATGATGAATGATTAATAATTCTGTCACATGTAATAATGATTTCATTATGAGATGGGTGGTACTTATATCTCCCTTCAATACATTATTAAAAGATTTATATCTATTGAGATATACATGATTGGAATGGAAAGTAAATCCAGTTTAGTAATATAGGGCTAAAACAAAAAGTAAATATGGTTCAGTAACGCATGGATAGAACAAAAAGTAAACTCGATTCAGTAATAAATATTGACCACTATGATCATTTTTAATCAATTACATGGATGCTATGGAAATAATACTATGCTATTATTTTCTTTCCAAAATTCCATTTTTTATTCCAATGTTATGAATCATGGGTAATGTTACTTTGTGATCTAATCCTTAGGTACTCCAAATATATATTTCATGACCATAGATTTTATATTTAAAATTTCTGTTAATGTTTTTCCATTATTATGTTTATATTTTGTTTTATGTTCTCAATGTTTACCCTTATTGAGCATTTGAGCTCTCATTTTTATGTTTTGTTTTCCCTATGATTTAATGAATGGTTTCTGGTAATAAAAAAAAGGGAAGATCTTTATTGAAGATATTGAAGATGTTTCACCATGTTAGAAGATTATGTTCCATTTTTTGAAATACACTAAACTAATATGATCTTTGTGCCTTTGTATGTGTCATGTATTAATTATTCGAAAAAAATAATGTAATTTCCATGTACGTCATGATTGGGTCCATACAGTCGGTATCAGATAAATAAAGGTAGGAATTAATCTGATCCTTGGGAACTCTCATGTGTGAACGTTGGGTGAAACATGGCTCTTCTCCCAATTTGTCCTGAAAATAAAGACTGATTAAAAAGTATAACCTTTCCCTATCTTTACATAAATATAATGCTTATTATTATTTTTTTACTTCATTTAAATTATATTTATAAGTTTTAAACTCATGTATCAATATTATATAGTTTTTATTTGATGAGGAAATACGTGTTTTAAAAAGGACCCCTTCTCAATTCTTCCCTAAAAAAAGACCGATTAAATGGAACTACCTATTTTCTTATCCATTTTCTTGTGAACTAAAATATATGTTTTAATACACCATTATTTTAATAAAATCAAGAGTTTCATCATGAAAAAATATATTAGTTCACTTATAGTTTTATGAAAACACATATACCTTTTCCTCTTTAAAATTTCTTTAATATTTTCCTTAAATGACATTAAAATATTTCATTTCTAAATTTTATTAAACACATTTTTTAATATTTATAGTTTAATTGGAAATAATTTACAATTATCTATTCATATTTTAGCTTATTAATGTCCTAGTATGATTTAAATATATTCTTTCATACACACCATTTTAATATTCCCTTTTTTATTCATTATTACATGATTATGAGACCCAATTCATTCTATGGGTAACCCTTCTGTTTGATTCTTTATGTAGAAAACATATGGATGAACATGTTAGGATGGGTTCACTTAGATAGTGATTTGGTTCATTTGGTAGTGTTTTGTCTTATTAGATGTCCTGTTGGGATAGGGAGTAAACCAGATTTCTTTATGGGACTTTGTCCTCCATTTGCAATGGTCTTAGCAGTTATCCTTGACTATGGCTTATGTAATGTTGTGTGTTGTCACCACATTCCCATTATGAAATGATAACATTTCCATGTGCTCTATATTTTATTATTTCCTATGTTTATTAGTGTTCCATTCATTCTTACTTCATCATGTTATGCCTTAGAATCCATTTTCTTTCCCTTATTCCTATATTTATAACCACACTAGGCTTTTTTTCTCATCTCTTTATTCATATAATCCACATGTTATCCTTTATTGATATAGGATCGAAATGGAAGTTAAGAACAATTTATGAATGATTGAAATTAATATGTTTTAATCAATTTTGATTCCTAAATATTTGTTTACCAAATCATCCTTAGACACTATACTTTACAATCATGGGATTGTAATTTGATTGTTAATTATTCATAAAATCATGAAATAATATGTCTAAAAGGATGGAGTTGATATAAAAACTAAAAAACATATCGCCTTTGGTAAATAATTATCTCGATTTAAATTTACCAATTGTGAATTTCATTCACAGTGTTTTACTAATTCACATTATAAACCAATTAATTACATGTATTAGGTTGTAGTTACACATCATGTAATATATAAATGGCATGAAAATTATTTTAAATTAGTTTCTCACCCAGTTTATACATAATATCCAAAATTTCCTCTAAATCCTTCCAAAAAATTTAAAACCCTAGTAACCAAATTTAAATCATTTTTATCTGGACTCCATTAATTCATATATTCATACATCCCTAAATTGGATTTTTATTTGATGAGAATGTGATTTCTGTTCTCTTTGATGAGGTTTATTACAATTTTTGATATATTGAATATGTTTAATCAAATGTGAATTTTATTTAGGAATGAGGATTGTGATACTTTATTTGAAGAATATATGTTTTTATTTTATGTTATTTTAAAATTTTTGTATTCTATCATGACTTTATAATATTAAGGTTAATTATAAGTTATAATGCATCAAAACTCCATTTAAATGAATTCTGTGATAGGATATTAATGTCATTTGAAACATTGTAGGTACTATGAATAATATGCTATTGAATATTAAATAACTCTTTAGGGTTGGTAAATGAAATTATTTTATGTTATTTATGGACTAATGGATTGTGGGATATAGATAATCGTAATGGTTGAAAAGTAATTCATTATCCCGGTGATATTTTTAGATATATATGAGTTAAATTTAAGGACTACCATTCATGTTAGTATCAAAATTTTATTCGTGATATTTTGGTGAATTTTACTACATTAAAATATTTCATAAAAATTTATCATGATGATTAATGATATTTTAGAGATGAATCACTAGACTCAATTATATATAACCCCTAGGTTTAAAAATTTATTTAACATGGATGATTAATTTGAATGATTTCAATTAATATTTGTTAATGATATAAGAATAATATTATGATATAACCTTTGATATTTAAACATTCTTTAATATTTAGCTGGTTGAGGTAATTATGGTTCTGGAGATTAATATTGTATTTCCTCACATGTTTGTTTATTCATTTTATAATTATCCATTAGAAGAAATTTTTGGTTTTTCTTAATCCCTAAAGATATAAATAATACATTGATATACTTTCTTTATCTAATATATGTTGGTTGTAGTGATTTTTCATAAAAAAATTATCTTAAATACTCATCACTTAGAAAAATAGTTAGATTATGATGGAATTTTATTAAAGGATGAAATTATACTTTTCATGTACGTATATTTTCATATGTTAATATTCAATAAGGTTAAGGAATGCCTTAACTCTATGAAAATGATCCTATGATGAAAAAATAATCCTATTACCACTAATTCAATTAAATTAATTGTCTTTAAACCCCCTCACTAATTCATGGTTTTTTGGTTGTGAAATTTATATTCACGATATTCTATATCACCCTGACTAAGTCATTGGGTGTTCTTTTTCAATTGTATTTATATATTTTTATATCCAACTAATTTTATCATATTTGGAAACTTATTTTTATTTGGAATATTGTACTTCTATTTCCCTCTTTTTAATGGGATGATTTATTAACCCAAATTATGATGTGGGTTTCCAATGAAAGTCTTCTAAAATATTTTTTTATAATGGAGGATAGGTTGAAATTATAAAGATAAAATGTATTAATATTATTATAATGTGAAAATAGTGACCCTAGACTTTTACACATGTTATTATATGATTTATGCATACTTAACCATCAAATTACAAGACAATGATCATAATGTCTTGTTTATTTGGATTATTAGGTTGATAAAACATAAAACATGGAAATAGAATAAAACAATTATTCAACCATAATGTGATACTATCTTAAATTGATCTTATATATATTCAATAGATAACATAAGGAATACATGAACCCAAGGTATGACCTAAAACCTAATTATGGGTATAAAAATAGGAATAATGAAAAGGGAATGGGCTACAAAGGATAATATAATAATATAAAAATAAACAGATCATTTATATACATAGGGAATCAGGAAATTTGGAGCATGGGGGTGTGTAATCATGGAATCATTGTAATTTGTGAATAAAATAAAACATGACATGAGCATGAGTCAAGGCTAACTACCAATGCAATTGCACAAGGTGGAGAAAGTCACATAAATGAATTAGGATAAATCCATGTCCCAACATGATATCTCATGAGAGTAAACATTAATAAATTCATTTTAGAACAATCTAGTTCTATCCATCACATCATGATCATGTATATATGCTCAATAATAAGAATCAAACATGATATATAATCATATGGTTTTTGATGGCGCCTCTTTCTCCAGGACATTCTTGGGATTTCACCTTGGCTTAGTTTCTTCCTCTTCCTAGGTTTCCCCTTTGTTATTGTTCTTTGTTTTCCTTTCTCTCTCACGCTAGTTCTAGTTTCTTCTCTGCGGTTGGATCTTCCTCCCGCCGCCATTCTGCTCTCTGGCCTTGAGCTCCATCGTTCATCTACAGGTCGGATCTAGAAGGATGGACACACCAAGGCTCTGGGATTCTGATTTAGTGGGGGAAGGTCCTCTCGGAATCTCTTTTCTTCCACTTCTAGGGTTTTAGCCCCCGGTTCCATTTTAGGGTTTCATCCCTTCACAGTTGTGGTTTTCTGTTTTATTTCAATCTCCTTTTAAGATTTTTTCTTTGTTCTGATCAGGGTTTGATCCCCATTCCTTCTTTCTCTCTCGGTTATTTTGGAGTTTTTTTGTTGGTGGTCTGTTGCGAGGAGGATAACAATGAAGATCGTGAAGAGACAATAGGTTGGCCCCTGGTCAGTCTCTTAATCGATCTGACTATCTACGATGGCTCTGTTTTCGTGGAAGGTGTTCTTCTCTTGTTTCGGGAGATCATCTCACGGCGTTGGCGGGTTTCGGAGGATTATGACTAGATTTCACCTAAGGGTTTGTGTCTTGGGGATGGTGTTGATGGTTTCATCAGCTGGATGTTTGAGGAGGTCTTTTCTGAGGTCTTATTTGATCGAGTTTTTGTTCTATTGCTCTCAAATTCATGTGTTCCCTATTCGGAAATAGTGCATGTTTTCTTCGATGAGAACAATGGTTTTTTTGGTGATGTTGTGTTTGTGTTTCAAATGGGTTTGTAGTGATGGGACGATGACGACGGTTGAAATGTTGAATCGACGCATCCATGAAATACGGTGTTCGGCTCCAGCGATGGGTGTCGTGACTGATGGTAAAGGCCGACACAGATGCCTCATAGTTTGAGAATAGTGATGATGAATCCTTTTGAATTCTGAATTTGAATATTTGTGGTCATGTAGGTGCTGTGGGATTCGTACCTGGGTGGAGTGTGAGGTGCAGGGATGTTTGAATTTTTGAATTTTGAAATCTTCTATGTTTTTGGAGGGTCCTACTATGGCCTATGTTGTTGTAGTGTATGTTATGTATGGTTCCTACTATGACATGAAGTGATTTTTTAATAAAATAAAAAAATGAATTGGAGGTCTCAAGGAATAAATTGGGTATCTTAAACATGTCAGAACGAACAACCAAATGGTGTATCATTAATTATTTACTAATATAAGTGATTTAAATCATAAATGGAAATTAATAAAGGAAACAAGGTATAAGATATGATAAATAATGTCCAAATTATGTGAAAATATTTCAAATGAGTGTTTAGAAAACATTATAAATGATCTACATTAGGGCATATTAAGAGAAAATATTAAAGAGAATTTAAAATAGAAAAATTATAATTGTTTGTGTAAAAAGAATAAACCAATATTTTATTTCATTATAATATTAGTGAATTTATAAAATTAATGCTTTCTTAAAAGTGATTAAAAAATGTAATTGAAAATAAGTTAGAATTTGAGAATTTTCATTTAATCGGGCTTGCTCATCGAGAAGAAATGGGAAGGGAACCTTATAAAACTAATATTTCCATATAGAAGAATGATTAATAGGTAAACAAACATATTTTTGGAACATAATAATATATTTTAGAAGTATTTCATAATAATAATTAATAATTACATTTTGATAAAGAGAGAGAGACCGTAACATGAATGAAAAAATGGTGGTTTGTAAAGAATCCCTTACCTTATTTCTTAAAGTGTTTTTCACTTGATTTTAATGTCCTAGATAATAACATAAAATCCGTTAATTAATTAATTCATAACCATTTCAACATGTATTTGATTTATTATATTTTTATTAAGATCATTTATGGCTTTTTTATGAGTTATAGGATACATTTTCAATGTTCGTGAGTTTTAGTTTAATTGGTTTTTATTGATTGGATAACTTGTATAAATGTATGAATGCCCATGTAAAATGGGAATATATAACCTTAATTTATGGTATATGTTATTAATTAACTTCAATATAATTAAATAGCTTCATAAATCATTTTCATATAAGAGGTTATGTGTAATCACTAGATAAGATGTTACTGATAATCATTATGATTATTTTGGATGTTTTTTATCATCAAAAACTAATTTTTCTCATTAATTAATATTATGTATATATGATTGTTCAAGGACATAAAATGGGATATAAAAAAATAAAACATTTTTCAACCGTTATAATGGTTTTATGAACGTCCTTTATAGAGCTAATGGAAAATTAAAACTTTTCATATTTGAAGGCGATAAATCAAAACCTCAAGGATTATTTTTTCATTTTTAGAATACAAAGAAGATAAGAAGATGACTAATGGTGGTCATTACCTTAACACTATAATATTGAAGTTTCTATAAGATAATTGACTTATCAAGATTTTATTAATTTAAGATGTTAGGATATTATAATAAATAAAATGAAAATGAAAAGAAAATAAACAAAAGCATAATAGTATTTTACATCTTGAATTATTCTCATTGAGAACCACACTAGGGAAATTGATTTCTGATTTTATTTATACTAGAACCTTATGGAAATATGTTATATTAGAATTTTATTGGTAATAAATTTTATTTTTCTCATGTATTATGAGGTGTGAGGAGGATACGTGGTGAGGGGTTGTTTTTATATTGGTTGAGGGTAATTTTATTTCATTATTTTATTCATTGTGTTTTTATTTCTCCTCAAGAATATGAATAGTATGATAACAATCACAAAATATGTTAAAAAATGAATGGTATTTCGAGATAATGGTTATTAAATAGCAATGACACTAGTAATAGTGTATTTAGCATACAATATATATATACCTTAAAGTACAATATTTTATTATTCAATGAAAATAAAAATATTTTAGAAATATCCCAAAAATTAACAATTACAATTTTTTGACGTTTAGAATTAAAAAATTAACTCCACATTATTAAAATAATTTACCAAAAATGAGAAATTTATTTTTTATTTTGATACATCATTTACATGGAAAATACTATTTTTATTTTTATAAATGATTATATGAAACATATAAAAATTAATTAAGGTGTCATAAAATTATTTTTTAAAGATACAAAAACAAATATTTGTTTATGAATACATTTTATAAAAATAATTTTTCTTTTAAAACATTTTAGTAATTATTATATTGAAAATAAACAATAGTGTTTTATATAAAATATCAACACTAAATGAATAATTTCTCAAACATTAATTTACTAATACTATGATAAAATTATATCATATTATGAATTATATTATGCATACTTTTTTTATACATTCATGGGTTATGTAACACCCCAATATTTATGAAATAATTTTTTTTAATTTAATTGATGTATTTTGTTGTAATCTACTCAAGTATTAGAATGAAATATGAACAACACAATATTATCATAAAGTATACACAAAATTATTCTTGGCGTTATTTACATAGAGGAGTGACCTTCCTAAATATATTACGTTGTACGCAATACTGAGTTTCACTGAAAAAATATATATTATTAAATAACTATAATTAAATGGGATATAAACTAAACATTTTTAATAATATTAAAAAATATTTAATTTTATATAACATTAACATTCATCATATTTATTTTCTAGAAATGATATAAGAAAAAAATCAATTTCCCATATAAAAGAAGTATTTTTTCAATAAAAATACAATTTTACTCTCTTTTGATGGGAATCCATTTTTAAATATAGTTATTGAAAATTAAATAAGTTCTATTTGAAATAATAATATTCTTATTTGGATTTATGAAATCAAAATTTACCATTGATAAAATTGCTGTATTTTTCTAATGAAATGTATTTTTTTAATGAATAGTGAAAAATACATCATTTTAATTCAAAAGTGCATTTTCGTCTAATTTATTTATATAGTTATATTATCTTTTTAATTGGGTTTAAATTGTAATTTTATTATTTTTTATCATTAAATAAAATTTTGTTCATTGGATTTAATTTCACATTTAAATTGGACATAATAGTTGTTAATATTTTGATGGTTTTTACTTCCTAGAAACCCTATTTTTGGTTTTGAAAATGAACATTAATTTTTATTTAATTTCTATGAATTGTGTGTTTTGGGTTTGGAAAAATGTAATCCATATTTGGAATCATAAGATCCAACATGTTTAAATATATACCTTTCATTAATAGAAATTATGAATATTAACATATGTAATTATTTTTATTTACCATGGTTAAAGGGTAAATTAGATAAATAAGGGTAATACATAATATATAATAATATTAAACATCTCTAAAATGTGTCATAATCCTATTTTATGAGATATGGATGACCTTGATCATCCTTATCTCAATTTTACGACCCCATGGAGCCACTAGGGTGTGATAATGACCTTCTATAATTTTTAATTTAATGAAAAGGGAAATATAACACAAACATGTATCTTTTAATAAAACATTTTTAATATATGGCTATATAAGTACTCTATTTGACTATAAATAATCATCATAAATATAAAAATATTTTCTAAATCATGTTATTTTATTTATAATTTATATTAACTATATAAATAAATTTATTTATGACACAATGATGATGCAATGACTTCCTTATTAATTAAAGATTCAAATAAATGATATTATAAATATTAAAATAAATATAATTTGATCATTTTGACCCCATCAACGAATTTTCTGGTTCACTATTACATATTATCTTTGAGTTAATGCTTTTCTCAATGTAATCAAGTTATTATGTCTTTAACAAAAATTAATTACTAAATTGTGTCAAAATTGAAATAAATGAGTTTTAAAAACAAATATTATTTTATTAATTGATTTAATAGTCCTAAAAACCTCAAATTAAGCCAAATGTATAATATAATTACTGTAGTGTCATTGAGGATGCATTTTTGGTTCTCTTGTTATCTTATTGTAACTATAGTAACCATATATTATGAATATAAAAGAAGATATGGTATGAGTTAAAGTTTTTAACTAATGGTTAAAGTTAAAAGATAATGCTAATTTTCTTAACTAAATATGTCAAAAAACTATTTTTTGA
The DNA here is from genome assembly GCA_963277665.1 of Viscum album. Classification (NCBI taxonomy): domain Eukaryota; kingdom Viridiplantae; phylum Streptophyta; class Magnoliopsida; order Santalales; family Viscaceae; genus Viscum; species Viscum album. The sequence goes on along the minus strand of OY728134.1, from coordinate 345,097,115 downwards.
GAGGATATAGACCCATACTCATCTTTTCTTAGAACTATATTAATTTGGGTCCATTAGAAAATGTAAATCAATTTATGATAAATTAATTTTCTAGACATCACTAAAGTTCCCCTACTCCATCTTATAATAGGTCACCACCTCTACCCCACATACTCACACCATTCAAGCCCCTTGGAACATCCGAATTATGTTCAAATAAGCTCCTAAAATCTCAAAATTCTTCTTATAGGTAACACATCTTAAAGAAATCAATCCTATGGATACCTTTTGTTCAAATCAAAAGGAGATACTCGAAAAAGATGACTTTCAGACACATACAGAAGAAATAGGACCTAAGGTAAGGGAAAATTTCACAATCACTCAATAATCTGATATTATTTATATATATGTATTTAATGGGGTATATTTATCATCCACTTATATGTTTCTTAAATATATAATATTATTTCTATCTTTTTTATTATTTTATTTTTAAAGTCAATTTTACCCAATGGTTATTTTTTATTAAACGGTTTGGAAAAATTCATTCTTTTATTTTCCATATGATGTACTTTTTCCATAGAATAATGTTTTTTTAACTTAGATGTCATGGATAGATATTTATGTATTCATAATTCCTTATTTCCATGAATCATCCTCTAAATTATTTCTTTTTTATTTTAAACTAAATTATTTTCTTTTGAAAAACTCATGGCATTTTGAGAAAAAGAGAACATTTTTTAAAGAAGAAATTATATTTCCTCAATAATTAAGTTCATGTGTTTTATCAAAATTATTTTCCATATAAGATAAATCTCTTTAAATAGGGTTCTTTTTTATCCCTATTATTGATATGATTTGACCATGTTAATGATGGAATGATATTTCATATGGACTACGTTATGATGGAATGATGTTTAAGAATATCATTTTATATCCTATGTTATGCTATGATGAATGATTTATATTTTGGGGGAACATGCAGAATGAATTTATTATGAGATCAGTGGGACCTATATCTCCCTCTTATGCATTGGAAAATGATTTATGTATCATGAGATAGACATTACTGGAGTGGAAAGTAAATCTGGTTAGTAATACTGGGCTAGAATGGAAAGTAAATATGGTTTAGTAATAACTTGCTGCAACAAAAAGTAAACATGATTCAGTAATAGACTTTGTCCATTATGATATTCTTGGCTTCAATTCCTAGGCTACTATAGAAATCATAATTTGTGCTAACATTTTTAGCCCATTTTGTTGTTTTATGCCAATGATATTTATCATGGGTAATGTTCCTTTATGATCTATGCCTAACGTACTACCAAGATTTATTTCATGACTTAAAATTTTGATATTTAAACTTTATGTTCATGCTTATACATTATTATGTTTATAGTTTTTTATGTTCTCAATGTTTAAATTTTTGAACATTTGAGATCACACTTTTTATGTTTTCTTTTCCCTGGGATATAAAGAAAGTTTTTAGGTAGGAAAAAAAGTGAATATCATTATGGGAGATATTGAATATGTTTCACCAAGTTAGAATATTATGTTCCCTATTTCCAAAGACACTAATCTAATACAATCATTGGCTTCCTGTATGTGTTATGTATTAAGTATTAATATAAATTAATAAAATTTTCATGTATGTCAAGATTGTGTCATTACAGTCAATATTAGAGTAAAATAGGTAGATATGAATATGATCCTTGTTAACTCTCACGTGTGAACATCAGACAAAGCATGACTCTCTGCCCAAGTGCTCCATGAAGAAATTACTACCACTATGGATGGTGGTTTGTCCCACCCAGGGGGTGTATAAACATATAGAGATCTCTAATAGGTATTATTTCCAATCCACTGTAAATAATTAAAGACCATTATAGTTGGTATCAGGGAAATGAATTAACTAACCTTTGGAAAATAGGATGTGAAAATTTTAGTGATATCCCTAGAGTTATTTCCATGTTATTTCTAGGGAAGTCCCAAAGGGTAATTCAAACTATAGGTTATAATCCTAGAATTATTGTAACGATCATGAATAACTTGGTATTAAACCTAAGATGTTATAGATTTAATGTTCCCCCACTTGATTATCGTGTTTTCCAAGTATGATGTTTTCCTCTCACACTATTCAATTTGCATTATAGGAAATGGATGGAACAAAAAGAAACCACATTAATTATGGATGCGATGAAAAATGAAATGATTTTCCTCCAAATAACCAAATATTATGGGGGGTTGAATAAAGAATCTTCTTTCTATGACCGCAAATCCTGGTAGGCTTCCAAATGACAAAAATTTAGGAACAACGCTCTCTAAAAACATTCTTAAGGAAACATCCACCTTGTTTTAGTGGAACAATTGATCCACTAGTTCCCGATAAATAGATTTTTACCATTGAAAATGTATTTTTTATTCTTCGTTATTTAGAACATGAAAATGTTATGTTGGACACTAATTTTTTCGAAGATATTGTGAATCAGTGGTGGGAAATTATCTCGAATTCAAGAAAACAAGATTAAATTTAATCCATGGATTGGGATGAGTTCATGAAATTATTTTTCAGTATGTACCTTCCCTGTATTCTTCATAAAAAAATAGAGATTACAGTTTCTTATATAACTCATTGTTATGATAAGAAAATAAGGATAAAGTTATAAGGAAACTATAAAAATTATAGAAAAAAGAATATTATATTTTCTTTATGCTGAAAGTGTGTAAGGAAACATAGAGAAAATAAACTTAAGGGGACTAATAAATGTTTTAAGTGTGGGAAAGAATTTTATCACACATTTTACTTCCGAAGTAATGGGAATAGCTAGAATGCTTGAAAGAGTGAACCTCCCTCAATTCTGGGCTACAAGTGCATGGAAATGGAGAATTATGCAGACCAACACCCCAATCCAAGGGTTAGGGATGATTTTCAACGTCAAAAACCAAAATAAGGCAAAAGGAATAGGCAAATCACATTTGATCACTATTTATGATTTTGAGTATGCCGACGACGTGGTGGAATGATTAAGTTTTTTATGGAATGAGATTACAAAATAGTGTTGGAGAATCTCTTTTATAGTATTATGGAATATTTTTATATCTATATATTGGTACATTGTGGTTTTACATAAGTATATGGTAGTGATAACCATGAAATGTGATTGAAACTATTTTGTTAAGTACATGATATGCACATAATGAAGGGATAATGATATAATGTGATGTTTTATAGTATTAATGACCTCATGACATATATAAGGAAAAAGCGATATCATGATTTGATTATATAAACATTGTTGTATTTTTGGTGTGTGGAAAGAGTTGATTTTGAAAGAATTCATGTTTTCACTAAGGTTCAAGAGTAATTCAAGTCATTTTGATGCTTCAATAGAATTCATGATTAAGGTATTCACATATTTAGAATGTGACAACTAAGAACTACTTTATGAGATATGGGAGATAAATGTTATGTCGATTTAGTTCACCTCTTTATAATGTTTTATATTTTTGGTTTTAAAGGGATTTTAGTGTTATCCATTTAGTGATATTATAAGTTATTTTCGAGTTGAAGTTTGTTAGATTAATGTATTATCTCACTCTAGGTGGACTTATTCATATTTTATTTCATGTTATATCCTTTTTATGATAAATTGAAATGAATATCATTCAATATCACGACCTGCTAACACTTCAAGAATGAAAAATTCAACTTCACTTATTTAAATAAGATATAAAGTGGAAATTGTTCAAGGAACAAACAATGTTGAGATTGTACCAAAATCATGTATGTATTTATTCTCATTCCAAATTATTCAATTGTATGGAAAGGATCCTGAAAATCAAAAATTATATCTTAGTACTTTGTTATCCGATGAATCATATGGTCTTGTAAATCATCACAGGTTTATGGATTTATAGTTTTTAACATTCTACACACATTTTTCTCTATCACTATCCATCAGAATATGATGGTTAGATTTTTCTTCCATATAATTTTTTTCACTTCCCACCTATGTTCTCCTATGTATAAACTGGGTGATGAATTATTTTGGGTAATTTTTTGTTTCTAACATTACTTTTTAAAATTTTGTTTTAGTATTTAACTTTATGATATGGGTTTCTATGAAAGAAACTTTAAACTAGTAAACCTTTTATAACCTCGATGAGTTTCAGGGGTGAAATTAATTTTCTAGGGGGGTATAATGTAACACCTTGAGATTTTATGAGATGGATTGTTTTTAATATCAATAATGTCTTGTGTTTTACACTACACCAATATTAGCTCATTGTATATGCCATATTGTATTAGCTTATAGTATACATAACACTATTCAAGGCTTTCATTACACATAAGACCAAAAATCCTCAATAGCTTGCATTGTACGCAATACTGAGTTTCACTAAACAATAATAAATTATTAAAATTTTATTATTTAATGGGATATAAACTATCCATTATAGATAGTAATAAAAACCTTCTGAATTTTATATGACAATAAAATTCATCTTATGTATTTTCTAGACATGATATAAGAACAAATTTAATTTATTTTGGATAAAAGAAGTGTTTTTTTCAAAAAAAAATATAGTTTTACTACCTTTTGATTGAAAAACCTTTTTATATCTAGTTTTTAACAATTATATAATCCATATATTACATAATAAAATTATTATTTTTAATCAGGACATCAAAATTTAACATGGATGAATTTTTTGTATTTTTCTGATTAAATTCATATTTTAATGAATAGTAAAAATACTACCTTTTAATACAGAAATTCATTTTCATCTAATTTATTTATATAGATAGATTATGTTTTTATTAGTTTTAGAATAAAATTGGATTTTTTTTATAATTTAATCAAATTTTGGTCATTGTATGTAATTTCACATTTAAAATTAACTAAAACGGATGTCAATCTTTTGATAGTTTTACTTCTTAAAAACCCACCTTTTGGTTTTGACAACGGGAATTAAATTTAAATTATTTTATTCCAATACTTTTTTTGGAATTTGGAATTTTTTTTCCATATTTGGAATAATAAGGTTTAAATTATGTAAATAGATATCATTCATTATTGGAAATTATGAATAGTAACTTAGTAATTTTTTTAACTATCGTTAAATGGTAAATTAGGTAAATAAGGGTAACATATAATATTATAATAATATAAAACTACCTTAATGTTGAGAAAAGTATTGTTTTCAACAATACATGTTAATGTTATTTAAAGGGGGAGATTATTGAAAATAATACTCTGTCTCTTTATGATAATTTTGATGCTCACAAATACCCTTAGTTATTTTCAAATGATTTTATTTAGTATTTTGCAGGAATTTATTAATTTATTTTACTCTTGAAATAACGAGAATTTATTACTTATTCGGAATCTGCTTTAGCGCGTTCTGGAATCACTGTTCATACCTTATGTAGATAAATATTGCGCAGAATCTACTTTTGCGCGTTCTGGAATCACTGTTCATACCATATGTGGATAAATGTAGTGTAAGGATAAAAAGCGTGTATACTTTTTGAGATAAGAGAAAAGTATGGTTAAAGAACCATACGTTTTCAGCAAAGTATGGAAGTAGAACCTTATGTTTGGAAGGAACCTTACATTTTGGTTATCATCAAAGTATGGAAGGAGAACTATACGTAAATTATAAGCGTTACGTTTGTTTCTAAAAAGTATGGTTCATCAACCTTACTTTTATAAACAACCATACGTTCTTGGAAAAGTATGGATGAAGTAAAAGTATGGATCTTTTACTGTATGATTGATTGTTGAAGAAAAAGTATGGATTGTCAACCCTATGTTTATGTTCAACCTTTCATTTTCAACCCTACATTTGTGTTCAACCTTACGTTGTTAACCTTACGTTTGAAGACTATGATATTAACCCTACATTTTGAGGCCACGTCATCAACCTTATGTTTGGCGTCGAAAATTTTGACAGACGATATTTATGTGCAGCCATCAGTAAGCTGATTTCTGGGCAGATTTCAAGATGGATTTAAAGTCATTTTTAAAGTACGAATTTGACTGAATTAAAGCTGTTTTATTAATGGATTTAAGATCGAATTAAAAGGATCTTTTTATGCCGAGTCTTAAAGGAAGTTATGACTTCTCTGTAATTTCAAATTTTTTAATATCGCGAATCAGAAGGCGAATTTTATGGATCTAAATGTGCAGGAGATATGAATTATTATATATGTTTTCTCTAAAACACCAGGTACGTATGTATGGTGATCGATCTATTATTGAAAAAGGTGGAAAACAGAGATTGAAACTATTCACGTTGATCTGCTGATTTAAAAGGAGCGTCAAAGCTCTGTTTGTTCAAGAAGAAGCAACTCGATAGAAGATTCACCTATTCTACATTGAATATCTACTATGGATCTACTGCTGCTGAAGTTGTGAACTATATCTCTATATCTACTACAACTGGATCAACTCAGAACTGCTTTGTCTTGAAGATCAATATTTCTAGAGACTTCGATCCATCTCTTGTCAATTGCATTCTGTTGCAATTGTGAAGATCAACTGGAGAATTTCTTTTTGAAATTCTTTTTATTCTTGAGAGACTAGCTTCTCGTTCTAAGCTGTGTAGGTTCATGTTTGAACCAGAAGGCTTTGTTTTTCCTTGGATTGTAAAGGTGTCAACTGCCTGTACTCAGTTGTGAATTGGTCTGTGGAAAAGAGGACCAGATAGTGAAAAACACCAAGCTCATGGAGTTGAGCATTGGTGGACTGGACTAGGGGCCTTCTGTTCCCTGAACCACTATACATCTTTGTGTTCTTGATTTTACTTATTCCACTGCATGATAAAATCTGATAAAGTATAAAGGAAAGAACTCATTCAAGAAAAGAGTTATTGAAAAATTGCGAAAGACACAATTCACCCCCCTCTTGTGTATAATCTGTAGATTCAAATCCAACAATTGGTATCAGAGGCAGAGGTTCTGATAGAGCCTTAGCAAGCTAGAAGCATTTAAGGATTATACAACAGAGCATCATGACTGATACAAGAGAAGGGATGTCTATGGTCAGAGCACCATATTTTAATGTAGACAACTATGGTTGCTAGAAATAGTGCATGATAATATATCTGAAAAACCTCAGATATAGAGTCTATTCAAAGATTATGACTCCTTATGAAATTCCTGAAAATCCTGAGACATGGAGTGCTGCTATAGAGGCAGAGTACGATATGAACTCAAATTCTATGAATGCAATTATCTGCGGTCTAGGACCAGATGAATTTAACAGAGTATCTCAGTGCCTAACAACATATGAGATGTGCCAAACAATAGCTGTGGAATATGAAGGAACAGATAATGTGAGGCAAATGAGATATGAAACTGCCAAATTGAAATTTGATACTTTCAGAATGGTTGAAGGTGAGAGCATTACCCAAATTAATGGGAGATTGATAGAAATTTTCAATAACATAACTGCTCTAGGAGAACCTATCAAGCAGGATGATCAAGCATTAAAATTACTGAGAGTACTTCCTACTCGATGGAATGGTATCTCTGCTGCAATCAGACAATCAACACCTGTCAAAGATCTAACTATGAGAGAGCTGATTGGCACACTGATGATGTATGAATCTGAAATGCAAGATGAGGATAATGAACATAACGTGCTTATCAAAAGAGAAGATACAGCCTTGAAGGTAACTTCACAACAAAAGAATAGAAAGATGAAGAACAAAGAAGTTAAAGTTAAATCAGAAAGCTCTGACTCATCCAACTCAGATGAAGAACTGGCTCAGCTAGCCAGAAAATTTAGAAAATTCTACAGCAAGAAAAGAGGCTTAAAAAAATCATTTAAGGGAGATAATAAGGAAGTAAGATGTTATGAATGCAAAAAGATAGGGTATATCAGACCAGATTTCCCACAATTGAAGGATGCAAAGAAGAAGAAGAAATTATTCAAAAGAAACGACTTTGAGCAGAAAGACAAGAAAGCTATAAAAGCCACTTGGAGTGTATCTGAAGACTCCAGTAGCTCTTCTGAATCAAGCTCAGAGAAACAAGAAGTCAATCTAAAAGAAAACATGTGTTTTATGGAATAAATTGATGAGGTACACTCATATTACTCCTCTAAATCAAATTCTGAATCAAGCTACACAAATGAAAAACTTGCAGCCTACTGCAATATGCTTAAAGAAAGATATGACTCACTATTTAAGAAACATAAGTCACTAAAAAATATACATAAATCCATTTTAGATGAAAGATATACAATGCTGAAACAACTTAAGGAATTAACTGATAAATACAATTTGATTAACACTAACTATATTAATTTTGAATCAAGAATAAAAGAACTACAGGATGAAGTAGAATCTTACAAATAGGCTGCATTGGTTTTTACAAAAGGAGAGAATTCATTAAATGAAATTCTTGGAAAAACTATCATTAAAAAGGAGATATTTGTAATTGGCAGTAAAGGAGAAAAACCAAAGCTATATAAAAATTATTTTGTTCGTAGCTCTAAAAAGGTTAATTGTAATTTTTATGGAACAAAGGGACATGTAGCGAAAAACTATTTCTTAAGACAACCTCAAATTTGTGGTATTAAGAAAGCATATGTTTCAAAAGACTTATATGATTCTGCTAATTTTAAAAGAACAATGCAAATATGGATACCCAGATCATTTCTAGATAACACCCCTGGACCCAACAAAATATGGGTACCAAAGCAATTTGTTTGAATGTCTTTGCAGGTAGCAGGCCACCAGAGAAAAAAGATATATGGTACATGGACAGTGGATGGTCAAGACATATGAGTGGAAACTCATTGAATTTTTTTTTACTCACTCAAAAGGAAGGAGGACTTGTCACATTTGGTGACAATGCTAAAGGAAAAATCATTGGCATTGGAACTGTTGGAGATCCAAAAACAGTCTCAATCAACAAAGTACTTTATGTACAAAGACTAAAACACAATCTGATAAGTATCTCTCAACTTTGTGATGATGGATATACTGTTGATTTTACTAAAAAATGTTGTACTGTTTCTAAAGATAAACTGTTTAAATTTATAGCACCAAGAACTGAAAATGTCTATAATTTGGATTTAAATTCCTTGTGTAAACAACAAGTAAACTGCTTGAATGCTAAAGTAAGTGAATCCTGGATCTGGCATAGAAGACTTGGTCATTGCAATGTATATATTTTACATAAGTTATATAAGAAACATTTAGTTTCTGATTTACCAATTCTCAAATTTGAATGTGACAGATTTTGTGATGCATGTCAACTTGACAAGTAACACAAATCATCCTTCAAATCTGTTAATAAGGTTGCTACATATAATCCTCTAGAACTGATTCATATGGATTTGTTTGGGCCTTCAAGAGTAGCAAGATTAGATGGTAAATTATATTTACATGTTTTAGTTGATGACTATTCAAGATTTGCATGGATTTTCTTTTTGAGATTTAAAAATGAAGCTTTTACTTTATTTAAAAGTTTCTGCAAATCTGTTCAAAATGAAAAAGGGTTCAATATTATCTTATTGAGAAGTGATCATGGTGAAGAATTTGAGAATCTAGAATTTAATTCCTTTTGCCCAAATATGGGTATTAAACACACCTTCTCTGCATCAAGAACACGTCAACAAAATGAGATTGTAGAAAGAAGAAATAGTACTATTCAAGAAATAGATAGAACTATGTTAAATGAATATAGCCTACCTATATATTTTTGGGCAGAAGCTATGAATACAACTTGTTATATAATTAATATAGTTTTAATTAGACCTATTTTGAAAAATACACCCTATTAACTATGGAATAATAGAAAACCTAAAGTAAATTACTTTAAAGTTTTTGGATGCAAGGTTTACATCTTAAATACCAACAATAATCTTGGTAAGTTCGATCCAAAATCTAATGAAGGTATTTTCTTAGGATATTCTGATACCTCCAAATCTTATAGAGTTTATAATAATAAGTCAAGGATTGTTGAAGAATCAGTTCATGTGAAATTTGATGAATCTGATCCCTTTGATAAAAGGACAAAACAAATGGATGAACTTGAATCTAATGATAACATGAGACTTGAGAATTTAAAGAATTATTTTGAAAATGATATAAAATAAATTCAGTCCAGTTCATAAGAACATGATACTGAATAACCTTTAAATATATTACCTAGACAATTTATAACCCTAAATAATCACCCTTTAAAAACTGTAATAGGTGACCTAGAAACTGGTTTTCAAACTAGAAGAAACTTAGGAAACCTAGTGGAATTCTCTGCCGTCCTATCTCAACAAGAACCCAAGACTATAGAAGAAGATTTAGATGATGAAAGCTGGGTAATAGCAATGCAAGATGAATTAAACCAGTTTAAAAGAAATGAAGTTTGAAAATTAGTGGAAATACCTAAGAATTATCCTGTAATAGGAACCAAATGGGTCTTTAGATATAAACAGGATGACCAAGGCACAATAACTATAAATAAAGAAAGATTAGTACCTAAAGGATATAATCAAGAAGAAAGAATAGATTATGATGAGACTTTTTCACCTATAGCTAGGTTAGAAGCCATTAGAATCCTTTTAGCCTATGCATCTTATAGGAATTTTAAATTATTTCAGATGGATGTTAAATCTGCATTTTTAAATGGTTATTTAATGGAGGAAGTTTATGTTGAGAAACCTCCTAGTTTTAAAAACTCTCAAAAACCTAATTCTGTTTTTAAACTTACTAAAGCTCTTTATGGACTTAAACAAGCACCTAGAGCTTGGTATGAAAGATTAAGTTCTTTTCTTTTGAAAAATGATTTTACTGTTGGAATGACAGACCCAACACTCGTTAAGAAAATTGTGAAAAATAATATTTTATTGGTTCAAATTTATATTGATGATGTAATCTTTGGATCAACTAATAAAACTCTTTGTCATGAATTTTCAAAATTAATGCAAGAAGAATTTGAAATGAGTATGATAAGAGAATTAATTTTTTTGGGTCTTCAAATATTTCAAAAAGATTTTGTAAATGTTTCAAATCAAAGCAAATACATTATTGATTTACTTAAGAAATTTGGACTTGAAAAGAGCAAGCCATTTATAACTCCTATGTGTACTAATATAAAACTTGATTCGGATGAAACTGAGAAATCAGTTGACAACAAGTTATATAGAGGTATGATTGGTAGTTTGTTATATATTATTGCTAGCAGGCCAGATATAATGTATTCAGTATGTCTTTGTGCTAGATTTCAATCAAATCCTAAAGAATCCCATCTAACTGCTGTTAAAAGAATTTTTAGATATTTAAAAGGAACTGTTTTTCAATCTCTTCTTTATCCAAAAACTTCTGATTTTAATTTGATTTCATATTCAGATACTGACTTTGGAAGTTGCATATTAGATAGAAAAAGTACATCAGGTACATGTCACTTTTTAGGAAAGTCTTTAGTATCATGGTCTAGTAAGAAACAATATTCAGTTTCCCTGTCAACAGCTGAGGTAGAATATGTTTCTGCAGGCAGTTACTGTGCACAAGTGTTGTGGATGAAGAACACTCTTATGGACTTTGGATTGAATTTTAATAATACACCTATTTTATGTGATAATACGAGTGCAATTAATATTTCAAAAAAAATCCTATTAGTCATTCTAGAACTAAGCACATTGATATAAGACATCACTTTTTAAGAGATCATGTTATTAAAAAAGATATATTTTTAGAATTTATAAATACTGAAATTCAATTAGTCGATATTTTTACGAAAACACTTCCCACTGCAAGGTTTGATTTTATTAAGGGGGAGCTAGGTTTATTAAATTTTAAATAATTTTTATTTTTAATTTACTTTTATTTATTTATGTAAATTTTATTTTGTTCATTGAATACTGTTTAAGATTTTCTTTCTTTCATTATATGCAAATTTTATTTGTTTTAAATATATGTAATGATTAGTGATTACACGGGAATCAAGGCTGTCAGAGCCTTTTCGACTTCTAAACCCTTTTACTTCTATCGAAACCCTTTAGAAATATGAAAATCGCACTTCCTCTCCTAAACCCTAACCTTAGAACCTCTGAAACCCTAACCTTCAAACCTTCAGAGACTTTTGCAAAAATGGTAAGCACTAAAAGAGCCAGTGAAGCCAAGCCAAGAAATGTCAAGAGACAATGCAATGAGGGAATAAAAATCTTACAGGGCAAGGTAATCGATCTCGACTGGTTATTTCAGACAAATCTATTGCTAAAGCAAGCGCTGTCATTTCAGAATCTTGAACAAATGTTCAACAGTGAAAATACAGAATTTATATATGAAGTAGAACTTAGATACTTCTTCAAATCTGTACAGTTTAGTCTGAAAGATACTGAGGACAGTATGTTGGCTAAAATATAGGATATGGATTTCTCAATCTCTTCAATAGAGATTTGTGAGATTCTCAACTGCCCTCATGAGAGAGTTTTTTATTTCGATTTGAAAAATATTGGAGATTATGTGCATAAATCTGAAGACATCATGTCTTTTATTTTTGGTACTAAGACAATAAAGAAAATGTTTGTCAAGGATTTGGATCCTGATCAGAAGATTTTGGTCAAATTTATTCAGACTGGAATAGCTCCACGGATGGAAGAAATGGAAAATATTTTGTACCCAGATATTTATATAATGTTTCTTTTGTTAAGCGATATTAAGTTGAACTTTCCAAGATACATGATAAGGTATCTCAGTTACTGCTGTCAAAGCGAGGTCTAGATGAATTTCTACCCTTTTGGTCGATTTATTTCTAAACTGTTGTTTAATAAAGACATGGTGATATTAGTGGATACTCGAGTTAACTATCATCACAGTAATACATTTAATTCTGGAACTTTGAGGAAAGTTGGATATTTCTGGAGCACAATTAAAGGAAAGTTTTTGCCAGTAGGAGCTGAGGAAGACTCATAGAGTGCTCAGGCTCAACCTGTTAAGTCCAAGGAGGGACAAGCTGAATCTAGAGTAAAAAATGTAGAAAAAAGGATTCGATTTGAAGTGGCAGATGTTGAGGAAGACAGAAGTCAGGAGGGACTTCAATCAAAAAGAAAGAGGCCAGTAAATGAGGAAGTCACTTCCCCTGCTTTGGAAACAACCACAGAATCTTTATTTTATTATTATTTTGTAAGGGAAGATATTGTTGATAAGACCATAGAAGAGGTTACTGAAAAAATAGCACCATTAGAGGGATCATGAGTTCCAGAAGAAGCTCAAAGGGAGAATCAGGAACAGATTGTAGCTGATGTTGAAGTTGTACTTCAACAGGAACAAGAGATGGAGGCAGTGCTTAGTGAAGAAGTGGCCATACCTTAGGAAACTACTGAAAATATTGTTCTTGAAATTCCAATGGCAGAAAAATATGCGGATGAATGTGATGAACATGATTCTGAAGCTCAAACAGAGGTAGTTCAAGAGGATTTTTCTGTGGAGGAGTTTGAAAACTCTAAGGAAAAATCTATGGACCAACCTTATTAGGACAGAGAAAAAGAAAAATATGATGCTGAATCATTGCCTTTGGTACTACTGCATCAACCTGAGACTGTGAATCAAGCACAAGGTGCATCTGATTCAAGTAAAGAAGAAGTTGAAGAACTGTACAGAAAGGTATCTCAGTTGGAATATGAGAATGTTTGTATGAGAAATGCCTTAGACTTAGAACGTTTGAAGTTTCAAAAACTGAAAGAGTGTAAAGTTTCAAGGCAAGAAGTTGAAATGTTTAAAGAGGATATGCTGACTACTATTACAAAATTGAAATCTAAAATGGTTATGTAGTTAGATTTATCAGATCTGAAGTTGTTTATGGAGAACCAATTTGCATCAGTTGCAAATAATGCTGTTAGTGGATCAGGTACTTCACTTGATTTAATCAGAAGGTTTCAGGCTATCACAAATGCGATGAGCAACATGAATGACAGGATACAAGATATTCAATGTAACAGTGCTCCTTTTTCAGTGTTTCTGGACAATCATAAGTTCTTAGTGGATCAATTGACATCTAGTGAGCCATCAATCAGAATTCTGTTAAATCAGTTATCAGAGAAGCTGTCAATATTTGTTGAAAAAGAGGAAATAATGCATGAATTTTTTAGAGTTAATTTAATTGAGGATATTCATATGACTCAAGAGAATAGAGACCTCATTATCAAGATTGGAGATGGGATGATGAAGAGACTTCGGGAATAGTTTACAGAAATCAAGTCTATAATTCAGAGGAGATAGAACCTGTTGCCTATCTTACCCAAACCTTGATTCCTGTGTATATCATTTTCATGTTTATACTGCTGTTTTTGAATGAAAATTTTCTTCATTGTTTATTTGTTTCTTTGTTTGTTTTATTTTTTTATATATATTCCAGTACTCCAGATTTAATTATTGATAAACAGTTCATAATTTCATTTACTAACAGTTCAGTGCAATATTAAAAGTGTTAAAATCCATGATTTTTCATTATTTTTGATATCACAAAAAGGGGGAGAATTTGGATAAACACAACATCAAAACCTCAAAATTTTATTTAGGGGGAGAATTAAATGAGAAATTTGGATTTATAATTATCTTTTTGGTGGAGAAGTTTTTATTTAAAACTTTCTAACTTATTTTGAAATTTAATTTTGTTTAAATAATTTTAATAATTTTATGGGTTTTGTGATCATCAAAAAGGGGGAGATTATTGAGAAAATTATTGTTTTCAACAATACATGTTAATGTTATTTAAAGGGGGAGATTATTGAAAATAATACTCTATCTCTTTATGATAATTTTGATGCTCACAAATACCCTTAGTTATTTTCTAATGATTTTATTTAGTATTTTGCAGGAATTTATTAATTTATTTTACTCTTGAAATAACAAGAATTTATTACTTATTTGGAATCTACTTTAGCGCGTTCTGAAATCACTGTTCATACCTTAAGTAGATAAATATAGCGCAGAATCTGCTTTAGCGCATTCTAGAATCACTATTCATACCCTACGTGGATAAACATAGCGTAAGGATGAAATGCGTGTATACTTTTTAAGATAAGAGAAAAGTATGGTTAAACAACCATACGTTTTCAGCAAAGTATGGAAGGAGAACCTTACGTTAGGAAGGAACCTTACATTTTGGTTATCAGCAGAGTATGAAAAGAGAACCATACATAAATTCTAAGCATTACATTTGTTCCTCAAAAGTATGGTTCATCAACCTTACTTTTGTAAACAACCATACGTTCTTGGAAAAGTATGGATCAAGTAAAAGTATGGATCTTTTACCGTATGATTGAGTGTTGAAGAAAAAGTATGGATTGTCAACCCTATGTTTGTGTTCAACCTTACGTTTTCAACCCTATGTTTGCGTTCAACCTTACGTTGTTAACCTTACGTTTGAAGACTATGATATTAACCCTACGTTTTGAGGCCACGTCATCAACCTTACATTTGGCATCAGAAATTTTGACAGACGATATTTATGTGCAACGATCAGTAAGTTGATTTCTGGGCGGATTTCAAGCCGGATTTAAAGTCGTTTTTAAAGTACGACTTTGACTAATTCAAAGACGTTTTATTAATGGATTTAATATTGAATTAAAAAGATATTTTTATGCCGAGTCTTAAGGGAAGTTATGACTTCTCTGTAATTTCAAATTTTTGAATATCGTGAATCAGAAGGCGACTTTGATGGATCTAAATGTGAAGGCGATATGCATTATTATATATGTTCTCTCTGAAACACCAGGTACGTATGTATGGTGATTGATCTATTATTGAAAAAGGTGGAAAATAGAGATTGGAACTATTCATGTTGATCTGCTAATTCAAAAAGAGCGTCAAAGATCTGTTTGTTCAAGAAGAAGGAACTCGATAGAAGATTCACCTGTTCTACATCGAATATCTACTGTGGATCTACTACTGCTGAAGTTATGAACTATATCTCTATATCTACTACAACTGGATCAACTCAGAACTGCTTTGTCTTGAAGATCAATATGTCTAGAGACTTCGATCCATCTGCTGTCAATTGCATTCTGTTGCAATTGTGAAGATCAACTGGAAAATTTCTTTCTGAAATTATTTTTATTCTTGAGTAACCAGCTTATTGTTCTAAGCTATGTAGGTTCATGTTTGAACCAGAATGCTTTGTTTTTCCTTGGATTGTAAAGGTGTAAACTACCTGTACTCAGTTGTGAATCGGTCTGTGGAAAAGAGGACCAGATAGTGAAAATCACCAAACTCATGGAGTTGAGCATTGGTGGAGTGGACTAGGGGCCTTCTGTTCCCCGAAACACTATACATCTTTGTGTTCTTGATTTTACTTATTCCACTACACGATCAAATATGATAAAGTATAAAGAAAAGAACTCGTTCAAGAAAAGAGTTATCGAAAAATTGCAAAAGACGCAATTCACCCCCCTCTTGTGTATAATCTATAGATTCAGATCCAACACTTAAGACATGTCATAATACTATAGGATGATATATGCATAACAATTAGTTTCCTTGGGTCTATTTTAGTACCCCATGGAGTCACATAGGCCTGATAATGACCTTTTAATGGTTTTAATTTAATGAAAAGGGAAATATAACATAATCATGTATCTTTTACTAAAAAAATTAATAAAAGGTTATATAATTAATCTCTTTGACTATTAGTATTAATTAAAAATATAATAAGATTTCCTACATCATGGTACTTTAATTATAATATTATACATTAAATAAATTTATTTATTTAGGACACAATGTTGATGTATTGATTACCTTATCAATGAATAGTTCAAATAAATGATATTATAAATATTAAAATAAAAAATAATTGGAACATTTTGATGCCATAAATGAATTTTTTGGATGAATATGACATATTATTTTTGATTTAATGCTTTTGGTTCTAAGGAATCACGTTTTTATGACTTTGTAAAAATTTGATTACTAAATAGTTTCAAAATTGACATAAATGGGTTTTAAAGAAATACTATTTCATTAAATGATATAATAGTCTTTAAAATAAAATATTAGGCTAAATGACTTATATAATGTTACATATTTCATTAATGATCCACTTTTGATTTTATTGGAATTTTATAGAAACTATAGTAACAACATATTATGAAAATAAAAGAAGACATTGTTAGAGTTAATGCTTTTAAATAAGGGTTAATGCTAAAATATAAGGATAATTTTATGACATAAATTTGTCTAAAACCTATTGGATGATAGTATTTTGACCCATCACCATATTATATTTGAAATAAATTAGTTTTATACCATTATAAAATGAAAATATATTTATAATGATTTAATATATCATGGAATTCCTAATGTACCCCTCCCTCTTATAAATGATCTCCACCTCTACCCACTTACTCACACCTTTCAAGACACTTGGCTTGTCCAACTTCTACTCAAATATTCTCCCAAAATCTCTCCATTCCCCATATTTTCCACACATTGAGCATAAATCCATACTATATAGGCCTTTTGGGAAAATCAGAATGGGATACATGAAAATGAGGAGTTTTAGACACATACAAAAGAAATCTGGCCTAAGGTAAGGGATAATTTCATAATCTCCCTATTATCTAATATTATTTATACGTACGTATTTATTGGGGTATATTAATCATCCACATCCATATATACTAAATATATAATATTATTTTTATTTTAACTATTATTTTATTTTTAACATCATTTTAACCTATTGGTGAATTTTTATTAAATGGTTTGAAAGGAATATTTCTTTGGTTTTCCATACGAGGTACTTTTTTATGAAAAGAATGTTTTTTAAAAATAGATGGCATGAACTCACTTTTATTTATTAATTACGACATATTTCCTTGAAGCATAATCTATACGATTTCATTTTTATATACAACTTAATTATTTTCCTTTAAAAATCTCATGACATTTTGAGAAAACATAACATTTTTTTGGAAGAAGAAAGTATATTATCTTCAAAATTATGTTCATTTGTTTTATCAAAATTATTTTCCATTTATGATGATACTCTTTAAATAGGGTTATGTTTCTATCCCTATTATTTCTATGATTTTATTTTTTCATTGATGGAATGATGTTTTATATGGATTATATTATCCTGGAATGATGTTTAAGAAACTCATTTTATTTCATGGGTTATGATATGATGAATGATTTATGATTTTATGGCTCATGTAATAATGTTTTCATTATAAGATAGGTGAGACCTATATATCCCACAAATTCATTGTGTAATGATTTGTATCTCAGAAGATAGACAAGTTTGGAATGAAAAGTAAATATGGTTCAGTAATACAAATTTGGAATGGAAATTAAATATTGTTCAGTAATACATGACTGGAATGGCACATATACCTGGTTCAGTAATGGTCTTTGTCCACAATGATGATATTGGAATAAATTCCTTTGATAGTATGTAAATCATACTATATGTTTATTTTCTTTCCAAAATTCCATGTTTTATCAAATGTTATTTTATCATGGATAAAATTCATTTATGATTTATGACTTACATACTACTAAGATTTATTTCATGACTCAAGATTTTGATATTTAATATTTATGTTAATGTTTTTACATTATTATATTTATAGTTTTTTTATGTTCTCAATGTTTAACCTTACTGAGCATTTCTGCACCCCCCCTTATGTCTTCTTTTCCCAATGATATAAAGAAAGGTTTTAGGTAGAAAAAAAGGGGTAGATATTTATGGGAGATGCTGATGATATTTCACCAAGTTAGATGATTATGTTCCATGTTACCAAATACACTAAACTAATACTATCATCGGGAATCTATTTTTGTCTTGTAATAAGTATTCTGAAAGTGTAATGTAATGTCCATGTATGTCAAGATTGGGTCTTTGTAGTTAGTATTAGAGAAAATGAGGTAGGAATGAATTTTTCCCCTATGAACTATCACATGTTAATTTTGGAAAAATCATGGATCTACGCCCATGGGATTCATGAGGAAATGTCTTCCACTGTATATAGTGTTGTGTCCTACCTAGGATGTGTGACTTCCCATAGTGTGCTCTAATAGGTATAAATTCTAGTCCACTGAAATAATTCTAGATCCTTACAGTTGGTATCAGAGTGAAGGTTTAGTTTACCTCTGGAAACTAGGATGTGAAAACATTAGGGATGTCCCCAAAGATATTTCGAAGGTATATCTTGGGATATCCCTAAGGATAATTCTAAAAATAGGTTACAGTCATAGAATCATGGTAATGATCTTGAATATCCTTTGATTAAAACAAATATTATAGAGATTGAAATAACCTCCCTGATTATGTTGTTTTCGAAGTATGGTTTTTGCCTCTCAAACTATTTTTTTGGGTTTATGACAATGGATGGAACCCAAATGAACCACATTAATGATGGATGTGATTGGAAATGAAATTATTTTCCTCTAAAAAAACCAAATGTATTGGGAGTGTGGATAAAGAATATTGATTCTATTACTATAAATCATGCTCAGCTACCAAATGACCAATTATGGGAACAACGTTCTCTGGAATCTTTCTTAAGGAAACATCTACATTATTTTAGTTGAATGATCGATCCCCTAGTTACTGAGAAATAGATTTGTACCATTGAAAAGTTTTTTTTCATTATCTGTTGTTCAGAACATGGAAAGGTTAGGTTTGGAATATATTGCTTGGATGCTAAAGTGAATCTGTGGTGGAACATTATCAAGAATACATGAAAACACAATAAAATTGACTCTATTGATTGGGATCAGTTCAAGAACTTATTTTTTAGTATGTACCTTCCTCGTATTCTTCTTAAAATATAGATATTATAGTTTCTCATCCATCTCATGATCATGATAAGAAAAGATGGATAGAATTCAAAGGAAACAATAAAAATTACCTATAAATGATGATTATATTATCTTTATCCACATTGTGTGGAAGGACACATTGGGTAAATTGTCTTAAGTAGACTGATAAAATATTTATGTGTAGTAAATAATGTCATCGAGCATTTTACTGCAAATTTAAGGGGAACAAATACAAAGCGACAAAAGTGTGAACCTCCCACCAATCAAGTCTTCAAGTGCATGGAAATGGGACATTATGCTAACCTATTCCCTAATCCTAGGGTTATGTATGATTATCAACATAAACAACCACATAAGGCGAAAGACAAAATCAAATCACATGTGATCACTATTAATGATGTTGAGTATGAAAATGACATGGTGGAAAGATTAAGTGTTTATGTAATGGGATTCAGAAATAGTGTTTTAGAATCTCTTTTATGGTATTATGGAATATTAAAATATCTCTGTATTAGTTTATAGTTATATTCCATAAGTATATAGTACCAGAAATAGATAAAACCTATTAAAATATTTTTGTAAGGCACATGATATGCACATTATGAAGCGATAATGAGATAATGATATATTTGATAGTATTAATGACATATTGACAGATATAAGGACAAAGTGATTTCATGGTTTCAGTATATAGAATTTTTGGTATTTTTGGTATGTGTAAAGAGTTAATTTTGATATAATTCATGTTTTCACTATGTTTCTATGGTAATTCATGTTATTAACATGTTTCAAGAGAATACATGATTAAGGTATTTAAGTGTTTAGAATGTAACAACCAAGAACTACATTATAAGATGTGGGAGATAAATGGTAAATCGATTTAGTTCAGCACTTTCTATTGATTTATATTTTCAGTTTTTGGAAGGATTGTAATGTTATCCATTTACGGATTGTAAAAGTTATTTTCTAGTTGAAGTTTGTTAGATTAATGTATTATCTCACTATTTGTGGACTTATACATATTTGAATACCTATGCTAACCATTTTAATGAAATTGATGAAATGAATAATCATTCTATTGTATGATCTAATAACACATCTAGAATGACAGATTCAACTTCAATTATTTATATAAGAGATGATGTATAAATAGTTTAAGAAACGAACAATGGTGAGATTCTTCCAAAATCAAGTATGTATTTATTCTCATGCAAAATTCATCAAATTTAGGGAAACAATCATGAAAACTAAAAATGTTATCTCTATAAATTCCTATATAATAAATCATATGGTCCCATAAATCATCACAGATTTCTGGCTTTCTGGTTGTTAACATTATCAAAACATTTTTCTCCATCGCTATCAATCAGAGCATTATTGTTATATTTTTTCCCATATCCATGTTTTCACATCCCCTTTATGTTCTCCTATGTGGAAACCCAGTGATGATTTACTTTGGGTAACTGTTATGTTTCTATCATACCTTTTATAATGAAGTTTTATTTTTATTTTTATTGATTTGGGATTCTATTAAAGAAAATTTCATGTTGAAACCCTTTTATAACCACAATAAATTTTGAGAGAGAAATTAATTTTAAGGGGAGTATAATGTTACACACCGAGGTTTTATGAGATAGGTTCTTTTTAATTTCATTGATATCTTATATTTTACATTACACAAGAATTATATAATGCTATATGAAACACTATATTATCTTCCAGTATATGAAACATTATTCCTGGCTTGCATTACACTCAAGAGGAACCTTCCTCGATAAATTGTGTTATACACAATACTGAGTTTCACTAAAACACAATATATTATTAAAATATTATTATTTAAGGGAATATAAAATAGCTATCATGAATATTATTATCTATATTTTTAATTTTATATTACATTAAAATTCATCTTTTGTATTTTCTATATATGATATATGAAAAATTTCAATTTTTTCGAGAAAAGAAGACTTTTTTCAAAAAAAATTAACGCTTTACTGCCTTTTGATGGAAAAAACGTTTTAAATCTAGTTTTTGAAAATTTTATAACTTTAATTTGATGTAATAATATTTTTCGTTGGAAGTAGGATATCAAAATTTACATTGGATGAAATTTTGGTATTTTTCTAATAAAATTCATATTTTAATGAATAGTGAAAAATAATACATTTTATTTCAAAAAAACCTTTTAATATATTTTATTTATATAGTTAGATTATATATTTAATTTTATTTAAATTATAATTGGAATATTTTTTTGTAACATAATCTAATTTTTGTCATTGGAAGTAATCTAACATTAAAATTGGACATAAACAGAAGCCAATTTTTTAATAGTTTTTACTTCTTAAAAACCTGTTTTTTGGTTTTGTCAATAGGAATTAATTTCCTCCAATTATTTGTTTTGAATATGAAAAAACAGATTCCATATTTGGAATCATAATTTCCAAATTGTTTAAGTAGGTAAATTTCATTTTTTGAAATTATGAATAGTAACTTTAGTAATTATTTTAATTTACCATGGTTAAAGGGTAAATTATTTAAATAAGAGTAACATATAATATTTTAATAATATAAAACTACCAAAATCATGTAATTATACTATTTGATGAGATATGACCGATCTTAAACATATTTGGGTTGATTTTAGGACCCCATTGAGCCACTTGGGTGTGATAATGACCTTTTATAAATTTTTATTTAAGGAAAAGGGAAACATAATAAAAACATGTATCTTTTACTAAATAATTTTTAATATAGCATTATATAAATGATATCTTTGACTATGGATAATAAATATAAGGATAAAATTATTTCCTAAATTATGGTATTTTAATTACAATTTTTAGATATACAATAAATAAACTTAATTATGACACAATGATGATGTAGTGATTACCTTATTAATGAAAGATTCAAATAAATGATATTATAAATTTCAAAATAAATATTAATTGAATATTTTGATGCCATAAATTATTTTTTTGGATTAATAAGACATATTATTTTGGATTTAATAATTTTGTTTCAAATGAATTGGGTTTTTAAGACTTTAACAAAAATCAATTATTAAATATTATCAAAATTGACATAAATGAGTTTTTATAGCAAAAACTATTTTATTAAATGATATAATAGTTGTAAAAGTATAATATTTTTCCAAATGACTTATATAATTTTATAAATTTCATTAATGATCCACATGTGGTTCTATTGGTATTTTATAATAACAATAGTAACCATGCATTATGAAAATACAAGAAGACGTGGTAAGAGTTCGTGTTTTTAACTAACGGTTAAAGCTAAAATATAATGTTAATTTTGTTACCTAAACTTGTCTAAAACCTATTTTATGGGATGATATCGACCCGTCTTCATCTTATCTTTTAAATAAATTATTTTGGGACAATTATAAACTGAAAATCAATTTATAATCAATTTATATTTCAACAAATTATTAAAGTGCCCCTCCTCCCTCTTATAAAAGGCCACCACTTCTACCCACATACTCACACCTTTCAATACCCTTTGATCATAAAAAATCTGGTTAAATAATCTTCCAAAATCCCTGCCTTCCTATTATAGTACACACATTTTTTGAAAATCCATCCTATAGAAAATTTCTGTTCAAATCAAAATAAGATACTCAGAAAAGTGGAGTTTCGGACACATACAAAAGAAATTGGACCTAAGGTCAAGGATAATTCCATAATACTTATATTATTTAGATTATTAATATATAAGTATTTACTGGGGTATATGTATTATCAATTTCCATGTTTCCTAAATATAAAATATTATTTCTATTATTTCTATTATTTTATTTTTAAAATTAATTTTACCCATTGATGAATTTTTATTAATTGTTTGGAAGGAATCAATCTTTAATTTTCTATATGACGTACTTTTATTATGATAATAATTTTTACTTTAACATAAGTGGCGTGAATTGATTTTTACACCATCATAAAGCCTTATTTCCATGATTCTTCCTCCACACAATTTCATTTTTATTTTTAACTAAATTATTTTCTTTTAAAAATATCATGGAATTTTGAAAAAAGATAACATTTTTTAGAAAAGAATGTATATTATCCTCAATAATTAAGTTCAAGTGTTTTAACAAAATTATTTTTCCTCAAACATAATTCTCTTTAAATAGGATTAGGTTTCGTTCCCTATTATTTCTATAATTTGATTTTTTTTGATGATGGAATGATATTTTATATGGATTATGTTATGATCGAATGATTTTTAAGAAACCCATTTTATTTCTTGGGTTATGCTATGATGAATGATTTATGTGCTTGTATAATTTGTAAGAATGATTTCATTAAAAGATTTGTGGGACCTATATCTCCGTCCAATTAATTGTGTAAATATTTATATTTCACATGATAGACATTACTGGAAGAATAAGAAAATATGGTTCAGTAATATAGGGCTGGAATGGAATGTAAATCGGGTTCAGTAATATATGGCTGGAATAGAAAGTAAACCTGATTTAGTAATGGACTTTTTCAACTATGATGGTCTTGGCAGCAACGCCTTGGCTACTTTAGAAATCATACTATGTACTTATTTCCATGGCTCAATTCCATGTTTTATTCCAATTCTATTTTATCATTGATAATATTTTTTTATGATCTATGCCTTACGTACTACCAAGATTTACATCATGAATTAATATTTTGATATTTAAAATTTATGTTCATGTTTTTACATTCTTATATTTATAGTTTGTTTTATGTTCTCAATATTTACCCTTAATGAGCATTTGAGATCACCCTTTTTATTTTTTATTTTCCCCATGATATAAAGAATGGTTTTTGTTAGGAAAAAATGGAATGATCTTTATGGGAGATGTTGAAAATCGTTCACTAAGTTAGAAGATTATGTTCCATGTTTCAAAAGAAACTAAACAAATATGGACTTTGGGTGTCTGTTTATGTTAATTAATTAAGTATTCCACAAAAGTAATATAATTTCCATGTACTTAAAAATTAGTTCTTTATAGTTTAGGCTACTATTTTATAGGCTGGTATACAATTCTATATGTCGGATTACTATTCATAATGGTCTTTTTACTATTCCAAATGTCAAGATACTATTACATTGGTATGGGTTCCTCAACTTCTATAAATATCCCTTATTTTATTCATTAATCATTTATTATGTATAAATTGTGTTCTCGATGTGATTATATGTGATTTATAATATATTGAATAATTATACGAATAAAATTTACATTAATAGAATCATGGGATGTTACATTCTTACCCCCTTATTAAATTTCCCCCTCGGAATTTCATTTTATAAGCTAAAGAGAAAATAGGTGAGGGTATATACCTTTTATTGGTTCCTCTGGTTCCCAAGTTTCATCTTAGTACTTATGAATCTTCCATAGTACTTTGACCAGGTGAGTAGTCCTATTACACTGAACATTATCACTATGGATGAAAATCATTACTGATTAATCCATATAAGAGAATATCATTTTGAAACTACACAAACTATAGATTCATTACATGTGAGGGATCTGGTATATACTACCTCAAGAGGTATACATGGAATACATCATGTACATTAGAAATCATTGGTGTAATTACTATTCGATAGTCTATAGCTCCAATATGATCAAGAATCTCTAAGGGGATGAGGTAACTGAGACATAACTTTCCTTTCCTCCCAAATATCATAACCATATGTGGATATATGTCTAGGAATACTATGTATCCAACCTTATACACAAGGTATCATCAAAGATTATCTTCATATCCGTTTTCAACTTTCTGCTAGTTTGATGTTCATCTGAATGGTTTTCACCTTCTCCACTATTTCTTAAAGAATTTCAGGTCTTAGAAACTCATGTTCACTGACATCATCTGATATTTATAGTGTTTTTTATCTTATCTCATAATGGGATTCATACATAACCATCTGGATGCTTGAATGGAAACTAATGTTGTAAGAGAATAGGTCCAGAGGAAGATGTTGGTTCCATCTTCCTTTTAAGTCCAACAAACATTCTCTCACGAGGCCTTCTAGTGTATGAATATACTATTCAGAGTGGACATCATTTTTTGGATGATAATATGAACTTATGTTCTACTTAGTTTTTATATAATGATTGATAATTTTCGATAAGATTGAGGTAAATCTTGTATCTTGATCAGATATAATTGATTATTTTACTCAATGCATATTTACCACTTATCTTATGTAGATCCATTCAAGTTTTTCTGGGGAGAATTCCTCTGGAATTTTGATAATGTGATCTATCTTTTTAAGATGATCCACAATATCCCATATAAAATTATATCATTTATATGTATTTGAAAGTCCATTGTAAAAGTCCATAGTGATGTTTTAAAAATTCAATGTTTTTATGGAGAATAGTTGCATCATCCCATTAATAGTTTCCCTTTCATCTTTCTCATGTTAATATACAATGAAATTTTATTTATATTCAATAATCTCATTCTTTATATTTTTTTTTCAAATAGTAGTGATATCATAGATTTCAATATATTTTTCTGATTCTTAGGCGGATATGGAAGGACGAGATATGTGTTTCATTCAGAATACCTTTCATTTTCTATTTATTGGTTGGTACATATAATCATGAACCAAGCCTCATAACTCATTTCTCATACATTTTTAACTCTGAGGACTTCCCATTTCTGATAGCTTCTATAATTTTATGAATTTCCATATCATTTTTGTGAGGATCCATGATTTTTTTCATAAGGAAGGGTTGAGAAATCATTTGATAATGTATTGATTATGTTACATCCTTAAAGATTCTAATATCCATCCATTATAGGTCAATGAAGATTGGATCCTTCTTAATTACCATCATTAATAAAGGTACCAGATCCTCTTTGCGTAGAGAATCTTCCACCTTATTTTCTTTACCATGATGGTAGTGGATTGATCTTGCGTAATCCTTGATGAGATCTTACAATTTCTGATGGTGCATAGTAAGCTCATTCTATGTGAATATATATTTGAGGCTCTAATGATTAGTATATATATCACACTTCTTCCCATATAGATAATGTCACCATATATTCAATGCGATGATGATAGCCACCAACTCCAGATCATGTGGGGGATATTTTTTCTCATGAATTTTCAACTTACATGAGGTGTAGTCTATCACATTATAATTTTTCATTAGTATATAGTCTATTATATTCCTTGTTTAGTCATTTTATACAACAAATAGTTCCCCAACTATTAGTGGTGTTTGCACTGGTTCAGTGATAAGCCTCTTTTTTAACACTTTGAAGAAATTCTTACAATCACTTGTCAAAAAATACTTTCTCCCATCTTATCAATCTTGTTTATTGGGCTTAGAAATAGATAGATGTTATTAAAATATCATTTTTAATATCCAAATTGAATAAGGAAACTAAAGATATCCATCATACGTAATGTACTGGACCCCTCTTCAATTGACTCTTTCTTGTGATGGTCCACATGTATTGATTTGCTGGTGATAAAATTCCCCAATAATGATACTTACTCCATAAAAAAATCACATTTAATGTACTTTTCATATGTTTTTTCCTTTTTAAAATTCTTTAAAACATTATTGAAACGTGCCTCATATTCTTCCATGCTCTTGCACTATATCAGAATATCATCAATAAAGACTAACACTAGTTTTTTAAGGTAATCTATATTGATTTTATTCATTAATTTGATGAAAATATTGAGATTATTAGTGGTTATGAAGTTCATAACTATGATCACATATTTTCCATACCATATTCGAAAGGTATTCTTGGTAATATTTCCCTTCTTCACCTTTAATTACCGATATCTTGGCCAAACTTCCTCTTAAGGAAAACAATGGACCCCATTTTGTGGATCGAACACATCATATATCTGTTGTAGGGGATAAATTTTTATTTATTTTCATATTATTCAACTATGTATAATCAATGAAGTGGGTCACTGAACTGTATTCACCATTGATGAAGGGGACATAATCATGCCATGGTGAATCACTCAAACATATAAAACTCTTGTCCAGATTATCTTGTAACTGCATCTTCATTTCATCCTCCTCAATGATGTCCATTATATATGGTGTCTTAAACATATGAAAACATTATAGAATATAATAAATTGATAATTCAACCTCTCAATAAGGGGGAGGACTAGGCAACTTATTAGGGAACACTTCTGCGTAGTTCCTCACAATGTGCATGTCTTCGAGTATGATCCTCTCTCTTATCTCAATAATTTGAACTATATATTTTTTCTCATAACGAAATAATATACACAATTGATAAAATGATTATGATAGATATTCATCCCCCCCTTACAATTGTACAGTGTTGGAGGATATATTAGGATATGAAGAGTGACATCCCTTTCTAAAAAGTTAATATTGACTTTGTATAAAGATATCTAATCCATACACAAAATAGCATCAAAACCCACCAAATGAATTCTAACATTATTTCCTGGGAGGTTAAATCAACAAAAATTATCTACAGAGAATTTATATACTTTGGATTCAATAAATTATCTATTTTTTCTCACAGTGAACTCAACCACAATGTCATGATATAGTGTTTGAATGGTTCTACTAAACATGCAATATATAAAAGAATGTTTAGATCTATAATCAAACAATATTTTTTCTATTCATGAATAAATAACTAGTGTACCTATAATGAAATAATTGTGGTGTTCCACCTTAGTAGTAGAGATAATATATTCCATTTTTTGTTTCCTTGGTAGTTTTTGATGTTGATTGCCTCTAAAAACCCTTGGATTAGGGAGAGGGCATAAATAATTCCCATGTTACAATATATTGAAATACTGAACTATATGATGAATTATTATCTAAACCATCCTTTCATCTCATGTATTAATGATATTTTACATATCACTTTGGATGTTATTGGTAATATTCCCCTCTCTTCCACATTATATGTATCTCATAGTTCCCTTTTATGAAGATTCCCAGATGCTTCTTCCCACACTTTTGACACATTAGATGTTGGGTCTTCATTACAACATGTGATTTATGTAACACCCCATGATTTCATAGTACATTATCTCCTTAAAGTAATTCAATAGCTTACGCAACACGGAAAACCAAGTTTGAGCGCACCACAGCATACCAAACTAGCCGTTCTAAAAGTGGTTATGAATAGTATTATCTTCATTTTTAATTTTATATATTCCATATAATTTTAACATCTATATTAGGTGTTTCTTAGATATAATATTAGAACAAATTCAATTTTTCTGATAAAGGAAGATATTTCAGAAAATGTAATTTTACCTCTTTTTAATGGGAATCCCTTTTTAAATATAGTATTTGACACTTTTATATATTAAACTTGACAAAATATAATTCTTCTTTACAATCAGGACATAAAAATTTAGTTTTGATTAATTTTTGGGGTTTTTCTGATAACATTCATATTTGGATGAGTAGTAATAAATACTAAATTTTAATTGAAAACAACTTTTAATCAAAATAATTTATAGTGTTAAATTATACATTTGAATGTTTTGGAATTATAATTAAATTAAATTTTTATCATTTAATATAACATAGGTCATTATAAGTAATTTCACATTTAAATTTGACATAAACACAAGTCAACCTTTTGATAGTCTCACTTTTTAAAAACTCGCTTTTAGGTTTTGACAATAGAATTGATTTTAAATTAATTAATGCAACTTATATGTAATGAATTTAGTAAAATAGAATTAATTTTATAATTTTCAATATCAATATTAGTTTATGGTGAATTTCCAGTATTTTTCTGAAAACATTCAATTTTTTATGAATAATATAAAACAGTGAGTTATTGTTTAAAACAGACTTTTAATTTAAATAATTATTTATTTTATTTAAATTTATTTTATGTTAAAATAGATAAATATTACATATATAAGTTCAATGTAATTCATTGGAGTCATTTTATAATAAGTTTACATATATAAAATGTAATTTAATTTTTTACCGTCTTTTTCCCATCTACTAGGCACATTTTTAAATTTGCATAAAATGTAAATTTACCGCTTCTGGTAATTTAATATCATAAATCCTATAGACATGGTTGACATCAGTAAGTAAAATTTTGTTCAATAAGATAAAAATAATTTTTTGGTAAATAGTAACTTTTGACTTTTATTTACCACTGTAAAAAGTAAATAGAGTAATTAAAGGTAAAAATGATATTATAATTACCCTAACACATGTATTAATTCTATTGGATAACTGTATTTTGACCAAAACCAACCTTAGGAATAAAATATGTTCCTTTTTGACCAATTGGATTAGATGATGACATTTATTATTATTTAATTTAAAGAAGAGTTAAAGGCGTTAAATTCAATTTTTAATAACTAAAACGTTTTTAATATAAGGTTATACATAAGATAAATTCAACTATTAATATTCATTATAAATATAAAAAAATTTCCTACATCATGGTGATTTATTAATAATTTTAGACATTAAATAATAATTTTTTTTATGACGCAACGATGATGCAATAATTACCTTATTAATGAGAGATTAAAATAATTGATATTATAAATATCAAAATAAATATAAATTGAGACTTTTGATGACATAGACGAATTTTCTAGGTTAATATGACATGTTAGGGTTGATGTAATGTATTTTCTTCTATGTAATCAACTTAGTATGACTTTCAAAAAATCCAAATACCAAATAGTGTCAAAATTGACATAAATGAGTTTTTAAAATAAATACTATATTATTAAATGATATAATAATACTATGAATATACGTCTTTGCCAAAGGACATATATAATGATATATGTTTCATTAATTAACCACTTTAGGTTCTCTTGGCTTTTTATTTTATGTTTATTAACCATTTATTATAATAATAAAATAGGACATGGTTAATGTTAAACTATTTAACTAACAGTTAAATCTAAATGATAGGGTTAATATGGTGACCTAAACTTGTCTAAAACCTATTGGTTGAGTGTATTTCAACCAATACCCACCTTATATATGAAATAAATTTATTTGGAGAAATTATAAACTAGAAATTATTTTATAATAAAATAATATTTCTAACTTTTCCTAAAGTGACCCTCACCTCTCTTATAAAAGTGTACTTACCCTTCTCTCAAAATCACAACTAAAAATCCATTTGGATCATCTAAACCCTACCCAAATATCCTCACAACTTCCCTCACTTCAACCTAGATTTCTCTTGAGCAAAAATCCAACCTAAGGATCTCTTTTGTTAAAATCCATAGGAAACACCTAAAGAAGAAGTAATTATTTTATGACCTCTTTCAATGTTCTTTTCTACTTCCACTTTCTCATTATTTGTTATTTCCATACCAAAATAATAACTCCAGTTCCTTATATATACTATGATATTATTATAAATATGGTACAACCATATTATTTCTTCTATCTATACTATGAATGATAATGTCTCCATGCGTGCGTATATGTGGCTTACCGTCTCCATGTCGTGGTGTAATTTGTTAATCAATACTATGTTATTTGGATTGATATAATTATGAGTAAAATGTATATAAATAAGAAAAATAACATGATAATTTATCTGTATAATTAATATACCATCAAATTACACACCTTTTAATCATTAAGGTAATGATATCATTTCTCATGTGTACGCACATTTTACCGTCTACACGGCGCGATGAAACTCATTTCCACATTCACCATTCGATGATGATTTTAAAAATATATGTTATTAAAAAGTATGTAATATATGGAATAATAATTCAACTAGATATATATATATATATATATGTATGTATTTACTTATATATATCTTATTCACTTAATTTCATTCAATACTATATGAAAACGGAAACAACATTAATTCGTACATACGGCCTACCGTCGCCATAAAAGATGTTTTACATTTCATATATATATATATATATATATATGATACATATTTATATTCTAAATATGTATGATATATAAATCATTTTTTATATTCTTTAAGTATTTAAATCATGATCTAAATGATAAGATCAAGAATAACAAATTAAAACACGTACGATAAAGAAAGCCGTTATTACCTGAAATGTTAAGTTAACATTGAAATCATTATTAAATGGGTAGTATAAAGTCATAAATGAATCATCTATGATATAATAAAAATGAATATGGTTATGGTATATTTTAATAACATTCTATGTTCATTATACATGTGGTTAAATGTTCCCTTGACTAAAGGAAAGTGCAAGGTAAGGGTTAATTCCTCAATCTCATTATTATCTGAGATTGTTTATGTGTAAGTATTTTTTGGGACATATTTATTATCCATGTCCATGTTTCATAAAATAAATTTAAAAATGATTCTTTTAATATACTATTAACTAAAAAATCATTTTAAATGTTTTAAAAATTTATTCTTCTAAATCATTCTCATTAATTTCCAAGTTTTTAAAAATGATTTTAAGGATAAATTAATGTGAACATGATTGTTTTAAAATTTTAATTCCTTTCAAAAGTTTCAAAGTGGTATGGAACACTTTGATTCAAAAATTACTTTTAAATGACTTACATTTTAAATGTGTAAAATTTGAAAGATTTTCCAAGAGGGATACTTCTCTCAAAATGGTTTAATAATCATTTTCAACTATGAAAACATCCTTTACTAGATATTTTTCTTGATTAAGATTGATTAATTATAATAAAATATTCATTACTATATTGAATGAGTTATAATATGTTTGACTATGGATATTTTATTTTTATACCATTAATGGTTTATAGTTGATGTATCGAAATTTCGTATTCTAGTTTTAATATGAATATTTAGGTTATGTTTCAACATTTTCATATGAGAATGAAATGGACTTAGTAAGTGACAGGTGGAGCCCTCTATAGCTCCTCGATGCATCATTAGGTCTCATGAGACAAATTAGTGTCTCGGAGAAAGGCCTTGACAATATTTCTGATATGTGATAACTGTGGAAAAAATCACATTAGTAAATGCTTGTAGAAAATGAGAGTTTGTTATAAGTGTGGAGAAAAAGGACACAAAGTACATGATTGAAAGGGTAAGAAAAAGGTTTAAAATGTACAGTGCTTCATCTCCAAGGTGTTGAGACACTATATAAATCAAAGTCACAATCATCAGAGTATACCCCAAATGCTACTATAGGTTAATAATCCAGTTATGATACTACTGATGATAAATAATAATGATTAGTGTTCTTATGTTTTTATTATATAATTGTGTCATTTGAGTACTGTATTATTTATGTACAAGTTATAAGAATTATAATGTATATAAGGATTTTACTACAATATGTTTTCATTAAGGATTTGAGATTTTATGGTACCATGTAAAGTGGCACAACATCAAGTTAAACATTTTGGAAAATATATGGTAGGGGGAAACATAACCCTTAATATGTTTCTGAAACTGAGATAATTATTTCAGAATAAGATATAATAGAGTTGGATAAAGTATATTTTATATTATTGACAGCCTTGGAACTAATTAACTATTTTTTTATTCTATCATTGTTGGAGTTTACAAATTTTTTGGATATAAAGAGTATATCAAGTATTCTATAAGGAGTAAAGGATCACGAATGTAATCAATATGGTTTTATGAGAATTTAGGGTGTTACTATGTTTAAAAAAAATTCATTATGGAGGTATTCACATGTTATTATGTGGAAAAAGAGATCTTAATTATTTTTACCTTCCTAATAAATTATGGATTGTGAGTTTGGACAGAAGTATTTATGATAAGTATAAATGATGGAATGGATTAAGTTAAACATTGGATACTATTATTTAATGATAAAACACTTCTTAATATTATTTTTAGATTTTTATAAATAGGACAACCGAGAGGTCGGGAGACTACCCATTGCGTCCGACAAGGCCATGAGACTTGAACCCGCAACTGAAGGGCCACAAGTGTGCATCACCTACCATTGGCCTACTAATATCCTGATT
The DNA here is from genome assembly GCA_963277665.1 of Viscum album. Lineage (NCBI taxonomy): Eukaryota > Viridiplantae > Streptophyta > Magnoliopsida > Santalales > Viscaceae > Viscum > Viscum album. The sequence goes on along the minus strand of OY728134.1, from coordinate 345,063,367 downwards.
TAAATAATGTAGTTTATTTAAATAGTCTAACAAATGAATTATAAATTAATTATTTTTGTAACCATATACGATTAAGATATATAGAATATTTTTGAATTCTATTATTTTTGTGAGTGAAAGTTGAGTTTGTGGTAGAAATTAGTTGAAGGATGAAACTCTACTAGCCATGTATATTTTTTCCTCTTATTCTATGAATAAATTAATTTTTAACTTTAGGGAAGGGATCTTAAAATGAAAAATTTGGTATACTAATACTTTGTTGAACTGATAATATTTTTAATCATCATAGATTGATGGCTTTGAGGCCCTCAACTTTACACTTTTTTGTGATTGATGACCTCAATCACTCACTATAAATATTTATGTTTTCCTATAATTATGTGTCTATAATTTCTATCATCGATCTCCTATTTAAAACACTAATTTGGTGGTGAATTTTTCATTATCTTTCCGTCTTACTAAGACTAAATTTTATGAACCCTATTTCCGATGTGGGTTTTCATCAAATGTATTTTCTATTTTAAACCATTTATTTTTGAAGAACAATTTCAAATTGTGAGGACACATTTTTTTTAAGTATGGTATAATGTAACACACTAATATTTCATAGTACGTTTTCTATTTTGAGTAATTTAATAGCTTACGCTACATGAAACATCGAGTTTGAGCGCACCAAGACTTACGAAACTAGCCGTTAAAAATGTGGTTATGAATAGTATTATATAAATTTTGAATTTTATATATTCCATATAATTTAAACATCCATATTATGTGTTTCTCACACATAATATACGAACAAATTCAATTTTTTAGATAAAGGAAGTATTTTTCAGAAAATTCAATTTTACTACTTTTTTATAGAAAACCATTTTTAAATATAATATTTAAAACTTTATATATTCAATTTTACAAAATAAACTTATTCTTTAGAATAGGGACATATAAATTTATTTTCAATAAATTCTTGGTCTTTTTCTAATAACTTTCAAGTTTTGGTGAATAGTGAAAATACTAAATTTTAATTGAAAAAAACATTTTTATCAAAATAATTTATAGTGTTAAATTATATATTTAAATGGTTTTAAAGTATAACTAGATTATATTTTTATCATTTAATACAATTTTGGTCATTATATGTAATTTCAGATTTAAATTTGACATAAACATAGGTCAATCTTTTGATAGTTTTTACTTTTTAAAAACCCACTTTTTGGTATTGACAATAAGATTTAATTTTAAATTAATTAATGAAAAATATATGTTTAGAATTTGGTAAAATAGAATTCATTTTTTAATTTGGAATATAAAAATTTTCATAGTGTTAATTTTTGGTATTTTTTTAAAAACTACCAATTTTTTATGAATAGTGAAAAACTCTTCGTTATTGTTTAAAACTGACTTTTTATTTAAATAATTATTTTATTTTAAATTTTTTTTATTCAAAATAGATAAATAATACCTATATAAGTTTAATTTAATTCATTAGAGTCATTTTATAATAATTTTAGATATATAAAATTTTATTTAACTTTTTACCGTATTTTACCCACCTACTATGCAAATTTGCATAAAACGTAATTTTACTACTTCTGTGAACTAAATTTTAAAATTATAAGAGACATAGTTGACATCAGTAATTAAATACGGTTCAATAAGATAAAAATAATTTTTGGTGAATCGTAACATTTGACTTTTATTTACCACAGTTAAAAATAAATAGGGTAATTAATTGTAAAAATGATCTTATAATTAACCTAACACTTGTACTAATTTTATTGGATAAGTTTATTTCGACCAAAACAAACCTTAGGAATAAAATATGATACTTTTTTCCACTTGTATTAGATTATAACATTTATAATTATTTTATTTAAAGAAGAGTTAAAAGTGTTAAATTCAATGTTTAATAACTAAACCATTTTTATATAGGGTTATAAAAAAGATAAATTCAACTATAAATATTCATTAGATAGATAAAAATGTTTCATACATAATGGTGTTTTATTTATAATTTTATACACAAAATAAATAAATTTATTTTTGACACAATGATGATGTAGTGATTACTTTATTAATGAATGATTAAAATAATTGATATTATAAATATCAAAATAAAAGTAAAGTTAGAAATTCGATGAAATCCATGAATTTTCTAGGTGAATATAACATTTTATGTTTGATTTGATTTATTTTGTTTTAAGTAATCAACTTTTTATTATTTTCTCAAAAACCAAATACCAAATAGTGTCAAAATTGTCATAAGTGAGTTTAAAAAAATACTATATTATTAAATTATATAATAATAATATTAATATAATGTTCGTCCAAAGGACTTATATAATGATATATATGTCATTAATGAACCACTTTAGGTTCTCTTGGATTTTTATAGTATGTTTATTAACTGTTTATTTTAATAATACAAGTGGACATGCTAAAAGTTAAAATATTTAACTAAGAGTTAAATCTGAAATATAGGGTTAATATGGTGACCTAAAATTGTCTAAAACCAATTGTTTGAATTTATTTAGACCCATAACCACCTCATCTTAGAAATAAATCTATTTTAAGCCATTATAAAACGAAAATAATTTTATAATAAAATAATATTTCCAACATTTCTTAAAGTGCCCCTCATCTCTCTTATAAAAGGTAACTTCCCCTTCTCTCTAAATCACACATCTAAAGCCATTTGTCTCAGACAAACCCTACCCAAATATACTACCAACTTACCTGACTTCTACCTAGAGTCCTTACCTTGATCATAATGCTATCCTAAGGATACATTTTGTTCAAGTCAAAAGGAAACTCCCAAAGAAGAGGTAATTATTTTATCACCTCTTTCAAAGTTCTTTTCTTCTTCCACTTTCTATTTCATTGTTATTTCATTACCAAATTAATAACACAAGTAAATTATAAATACTGTGATGTTATTATAAATATTGTACAACCATATTCATTATTCTATCCATCCTATTAATGATAATGTCACCATTCGTGCGTACGTACATCTTACCATCTCCACGTCATGGTGTAATTTTTTATTCAATAATATATTATTTGGATGGATATAATGATGATTAATATGTATATAAAATTTGAAAATTACATTCTCATTTATCTGTAAAATTAATATACCATACAGTTACACACCTTTTAATAATTAAGGAAATGATATTGTCACTCATTTGTACGTATGACTTACCGTCTCCAGAACGCGATGAGATTCCATTCCACATTCAGTATTCAACAATGATTATAAAAGTATATATTGTTGATAAGTATGTAATATATGAAATAATACTACTACTGGAGAGATATATATATACATACATACATATATCTTATTCCCTTACTTTCGTTCAATACGATATGAAAAGAGAAACATCGTTTATTCGTACGTACGACCTACTGTATCCATAAACATTGTTTTCCATTTCATATATCTACTTATTATTCATATTCATATTATAAATATATATTATATATAATTAAGGTTTTATATTCTGGAATTATTTAAATATTTTTCTAAATGATATGATCAAGAATAACAAGTTAAAACACATATAATAAAGAAAGCAGTTATTACCCGAATTATTAATTTAACGTGGAAATCATTATTAAATGGGAAGTATAATTTCATAAATGAATAATTAATGATATAATAAATATGAATATGGTTATTATATAATTTAATAACTTACAATGGTCATTATATAGGTTGTTAATCGTACCCTCGACCAAAGGAAAATGCAAGGTAGGGGTTAATTCCTCAATCTCATTATTATCAGAGACTTTTTAAGTGTATGTATTTTCTAAGACATATTTATTATCCATGTCAATGTTTCATAAAATATATTTAAAAATGAATATTTTATTATAATGTTTAACTAAAACATCATTTTAAATGTTTTAAATATTTATTCTTCTAAATCATTCTCATTAATTTCCATGTTTCCAAAATGGTTTTAAGGATTTGTTTACATGGACTTGATTGTTTTAAAATATTAATTCCTTTCAAAAGATTGAATGTGGGATGGGAAACTTGGATTCAAAAATATATTTTAAATGAATTCCTTTATAAATGTGTTTCTTTTATATGATTTCACAAAATGGATATTTCTCTCAAAAAGTTTTACTGATCATTTTCAACTATGTTAGCATCCTTTACTGAATATTATTATTGATTTTGGTTGATTTATTATAATACAATCTTCTATATTGTATTTAATGAGTTATGATATGTTTGACTTTTGATGTTCAATTTTTATACCCTTTAGGGTTTATGGTTTTAGTATTGGCATTTCATATGATATTTTTAATACGATTGTTTATGTTATGTTTCAACATTTTCATATGAGGAATGCAGCATACTTAGTAAGTGACGAGTGGAGCCCGCTATAGCTCCTCGATGAATCGGTAGGTCTCAAGAGACAAATTAGTATCTTGGAACATGGCCTTCACAAAATTTTCCATATGTGATAACTATTGAAAGAATAACATTGGTAAATGATTTAAGGGAATGGGAGTTTGTTATAAATGTGGAGAAAAAGGACAATAAGTACATGATTGTAAGGGTAAGAAAAAGGATTAAAATGTACAATGATTCATCCACAAGGAGTTGGTACACTACATGAATCAATTTTCCCAACATCAAAGTATACCCCAAATGATACTATTTGATAATAATCATGTTAGGATACCACCGAAGATAATGAAGAATGATTAATGTTCTTATGGTGTTATTAAAGAATTGTGTGATTTTATTATTGTATTAATGATGTAAAAGTTATAAGAATTATAAAGTATATAAGGATTGTACGAAAATATGTTTTCATTAAGGATTTTATATTTTACACTACCAAGTAATGTGACATAGTTTCAAGTTAAACATTTAGGAAAATATATGGTTGTGGGAAAAATAACCCTTAATATTTTTCTGAAACTAAGATAATTATTTACAAATAAGATATAATTGAGTTGGATAAAGTATATTTTTTTATTATTGAAAATCTTGGAACTAATTAATTGTTTGTTTATTCCATCATTGTTTGAGTTTAAAATATTTTTTGGATATAAAGAGTATATCCATTATTATATAAGGAGTAAGAGATCATGAATGTAATCAATAAGGTATTATTGTAATTCAGGGTGTCAACATGTTTTAAAAGAATACATGAAGAAGGTATTTACATGCTATTACGTGGAAAAAGAGATCTCCATTATGTTTAACTTTATTATTAATTTTGGACTGTGAGTTTAGACATAAGTATTTTGGATAAGTCTAAAGGTTTGAATGGATGAAGATAAAAATTGGATATTATTATTTAATGTTAAAATAATTTTTAATATTATTTTTGGAATGATATAAAAAGAAAAAACTGGAGGTCTGGCGATAACAGATTATGTCTGGTAAGGCCGCGATACTTGAACCAGTAACTGAAAGGTGACTTGGGTGCATCACTTACCATTGGCCTATGTGATGTACTGGTTGGTATAATGTAGTTTTTTTTGGATATTCTGAAAAATAAATTATAAATTCATTTTTTTGGAACCCTATATGATTAGGATAAATAGAATATTTTTGAATTCTATTATCTTTTGGAGTGAAAGATGAGTTTGTTGTAGGAATTATTTGAAGGATGAAACTCTACATGTCAAGTATATTTTTTCATCTTATTCTATGAATAAATTTATTCTTAAACATTACGGAAGGGATCTTAAAATGAAAAAGTTTTATCCTAATGTTTTCTTTAATCGATGATATTTTAAATCATCATAGATTGATGGATTTGAGGACCTAAATTTTACACATGTTTGTGATTGATGACCTCAATCACTCCCTATAAATATTTATGTTTTTAATATAATTATGTGTATATCATTTCCATCAATTTTCTCTTATTTAAAACCATAATTTGGTGGTGAATATTTCATTTCCATTTCCCCCAAATCAAGATTAAATTTTATGAACCTATTTCTGATGTGGGTTTTCCACAAAGGTATTTTCTATTTTAAACCTTTTATTTTCAAAGAACAATTTCAAATTATGAGGAAAAAATATGTTAAAGGTGGGGAGAATGTAACACCCCAAGATATCATATTATGTTATCTCTTTAAAGTAATTTAATAGCTTATGCTACCTGAAACACCGAGTTTGAGTGCACCACGACTTACTAAACTAGTCGTTCAAAAAGCAGTTATGAATAATATTATCTAAATTTTGAATTTTATATATTCCATATAATTTTGACATCCATATTATCTGTTTTCAGGCATAATATAAGAACAAATTCAATTTTTCATATAAAGGAAGTATTTTTTAGAAAATTCAATTTTTCCACTTTTTAATGGAGAACCCTTTTTAAATCCAATATTTGACCCTTTTTATATATTCAATTTGACAAAATAAACTTATACTTTAGAATATAGATATACGTATTTAGTCTCAATAAATATTTGGTGTTTTTCTCATAACTTTCATATTTTGGTGAATAGTGAAAAATACTAAATTTCAATTGAAAACAAATTTTTTAATCAAAATAATTTATATTGTTAAATTATAAATTTGAATGGTTCTTAAGTATAATTAGATCATATTTTGATCATTTAATACAATTTACTTCATTATAAGTAATTTTACATTTAAATTTAACATAAACACATGTCAATCTTTTGATAGTTTTTATTTTTTAAAAACTCACTTTTGGTTTTGACAACAAGATTTAACATTAAATTAATTAATGAAACTTTGGAATTTTGAATTTGGTAAAATAAAATTCATTTTTAAATTTGGTATATAAAATTTAGCTTAGAGTTATTTTTTGGTATTTTTTGGAAAACTTTTAATTTTTGATGAATAGTGAAAAACACTGTGTTATTATTTAAAACCAAATTTTTATTTAAATAATTATTTATTTTATTTAAATTTATTTTAAGATGAAATAGATACATAATTTTTATATAAGTTTAATGTAATTTATTGGAGTCATTTTATAGTAAGTTTAGATATAAAAAACCTTATTGAACTTTTTACTGTCTTTTACCCACCTATTAGGCCCATTTGAAAATGTGCATAAAACATAATTTTACCACTTATATGAATTGGATTTCAAAAATCTGAGAGAAATGGTTGAAATCAGTATGTAATATGTGGTTCAATAAGATAAAAATAATTTTTGGTGAATAGTCAATTTTGAATTTCATTTACTATAGTTAAAAGTAAATAGGGTAATTAAAGGTAAAAATGATATTATAATTACCTTAACACATGTCCTAATTATATTGGATTAGTGTATTTTGACCAAAACCAACCTTAGGAATAAAATATGATCCTTTTGATCCGCTTGGATTAGATTAGGACATTTATTTTTTTTAAAGAAGAGTTAAAAGTGTTAAATTCAATGTTTGATAACTAAACCATTTTTAATATAGGGTTATATATAAGATAAATTAGACTATAAATAATCATTAGAAATATAATATGATTTCCTAAATAATCATGTTTTATTAATAATATTTAGACATTAAATAATTAAATTTATTTATTACAAAAAGATGATGCAGTAATTATCTTATTAATGAAAGATTAAAATAATTGATATTATAAATATCAAAATAAATGTAAATTGAGACTTTTAATGAAATACACGAATTTTCTAGGTAAATGTGACATGTTAGGGTTGATTTAATGTATTTTTTTAAGTAATAAACTTTATATGACTTTTACAAAAACCAAAAACCAAATAGTGTCAAAATTGACATAATTGAGTTTTTAAAACAAATATTTTATTATTAAATTATATAATAATCTTATGAATATAAGGTTTGGGAAAAGGACTTATATAATGATATATATTTCATTAATTAACCACTTTAGGTTCGAATGGCTTTTTATAGTAATTTTATAAAACATTTATTATAATAATACAAGAGGACATGGTAAATGTTAAACTATATAACTAAGAGTTAAATCTAAAAGATATAGTTAATATGGTGACCTAAACTTGTCTAAAACCTATTATTTGAAATTATTTATAGCCATAACCACCTCATATTCTAAATAATTCAATTTTAATCCATTATAAACTGATAATTATTTTGTAATAAAATAATATTTTAAACATTTCCTAATGTGACCCTCATCTGTCTTATAAAAAGGTACATCCCCTTCTCTCCAAATCACAACTCCAAAGACATTTGGCCCCACCAAACCCTTCCCAAATCACCTCCCAACTTCACTAACTTAATCCTAGAGGACTTACCTTGATTATAAAGCTAACCTAAGGATCCCTTTTGTTCAAATCAAAATGAAACACCCAAAGAAGAGGTAATTATTTTATCCCCTCTTTCAATGTTCATTTCTTCTTCCACTTTCTTTTTAGTTTCTATTTCCATAACAAAATAATAATTCATGTAACTTATAAATACTATGATGTTATTATAAATATGGTACAAGCATATTCATTATTCTATATATCTTATGAATGATAATGTCACCATGCGTGCGTACGTACGACTTACAGTCTTCACGTCGTGGTGTGATTTTTTATTCAATACTATGTTATTTGGATGGATATAATGATGAGAAATATGTATATAAATAATTAAATAAATTTCAAATTTTTCTTTGCATTTAATATACCATCCGATTACACACCTTTTAATCATTATGTAAGTGATATCACCGCTCATGTGTACGTACATCTTACCGTCTCCATGACACGATTAGATTCATTTTCAAATTCACCATTCAACGATGATTATAAAAGAATATATCATTGATAAGTCTATAATATATGAAATAATAAATCTAATATATATATATATATTAATTTACTTACATATATCTTATTCACTTATATCTGTTCAATACGATATAAAAAAGGAAACAATATTTATGCGTATGTACGACCTACTGTCTCCATAAATGGAGTTTTCCATTTCATATATCTATCTATTATACATATTTATATTCAAAATATATATGATATATAAATCATTTTTTATATTCTTGAATTATTTAAATTATGTTTTAAATTATATGATCAATAATAACAAATTTAAACATGTATGATAAAGAAAGAAATTATTACCTAAAATGTTAATTTAACGTGGAAGTCATTATCAAATGGATAGTATAAAGTCAAAAATGAATCAGGTATGATATAATAAATATGAATAAGGTTATTTTATAATTTAATAACATACTATGGTCATTATACAGGTGGTTAAATGTACCCTCGACCAAAAGAATGTACAAGGTAAGGATTAATTCCTCAATCTCATTATTATCCGAGATTATTTATGTGTAAGTATTTTCTGAGATATATTTATTATCCATGTCCATGTTTCATAAAATACATTTCAAAATGATTATTTTAAGATAATCTTTAACTAAAAAATCATTTTAAATGTTTTAAATATTTATTATTCTAAATCTTTCTCATTAATGTCCATGTTTTTAAAATTATTTTAAGGATTTATTTATAGGGACATGATTATTTTAAAATGTTAATTCCATTCAAAAGTTTCAAAGTGGTATGGGACACTTTGATTAAAAAATTTATTTTTAATGACTTATTTTATAAATGTGTGTCTTTTAAATTATTTCACAAAAAATGGATATTTCACTTAAAAAGTTTTACTAATAATTTTCAATTATGTCACCATCCTTTAATGGATATTATTCTTGATTATGGTTGATTTGTTATAATACAATCTTCCATATTGTTTTGAATGAGTTATGATATGTTTGACTATGGTTGTGCTATTTTAATACCCTTAATTTTTTATGGTTGAAGTTTTGGATTTTCATATGATAGTTTTAATACGAATGTTTATGTTATGTTTCAACATTTTCATATAAGGAATGCAATGGACATAGTAAGTGATGGGTGAAGCCTTTTATAGCTCTTTGATGCATTAGTATGTCTCATGAGACAAATTAGTGACTTGGAATAAGGCCTTAACAAAACATTTATTGTTATTCTTGGCATGATTCCTTGACAATTTGGTAATGATATCCAACATTAGGCATTCCCTCATTATGATATTATTTATTAAATGTGATTATTAGACTAGTAGAATATCCATGTGAATGTTCATATGATAATGTTTGATTTATTTTATCCATATTATGTTCATGTTTATGTTTAAAATGAAGGCTTTTTAATTACATAGCATGCCTTAAATGTTTATAGCTTCTACTAAATTATTTACCTTTACTGGGCATCTGAGCTCACACCTTTCTTAGGTTTTATTTTCCTAGGATTGAAGAAGTGTATTATGATTGATATGTAGGGTTAAGATAAGAGAATAATGGGTTTTCTCAAAGGATTATTTATGTTTTGTTGCATGTTATAATGTGTAATGTAACATTCATCTATGTAATCTATTTTCCAAGACTGCAAAACTGATCGGTCCTTTGGGACTTGATTCCTTATAATCATGACAATGTATTAAAATAATACACCGACTCTGGGTAACTGGGGTTGGGGTGTTACAATTTATCTATTTATCCAACCATATTAATATATATTTTCCTATATTTATCTTTCTTCTCATGTGACCATGGAGTGTCCTAGATCTCCATTTCAACCATATGGTCATAATAGACAGTTTATTTATAGCTATCAATGTCTTGAAATAGAAACACGTTTCTTAGACTTATCTTTAGTTCCTAAAAGAAGTGATCATCCTTTACTTTAGTATTCATGAAATATATAGAAGGGGTTAACTTTCAATCATTTTTATTTTTTCATCAAATGGCCGAATAAAATCATCTTCAATTTTCTTTAATCCAAGGAACTCCCTTCCTATCTTAATATGAACTGTTCATGGAAAATATTTATTAAATAATATTATCCTGATGTATTCTCATTTAGTGGAATAAATTTATAACTTGAACATTTTTTTCTTGATCAATATACACCACTAATTAGATTCCCATGAAAATGATATACTTTCTACAAAACATTCTCTTCTTTTAAGAAGCGGAGTATATACAATATCTTCTCAATGGATTTAATCCATTGTTCTGTGATCCACTTAGAATGGGATTCATTTTTAGCATGATATATTTGATAGAAAAATTATATTTCATAGGATAATTAGGTTATTCCCCATGATTCATGTTATTATTCATAAATTGAGCTAGTTGAACTAGTTTTTTCAAGAATATTTGAGTACTCGTTACATAATATCTAGAATATCATTTGGGAAATTGTCTCATTTCCTATCACAATTATTATTTTCAGGGGTTATTATATTACATACATTAAATATGAAAAATAATATACAGTTATGGGGATATGAATAATTTATTAATAATAATATAAAATTAAAAAATTGAACACAGAAGGATAAATTGTAAATGAAAATTTTATCCTAAATTGTGATAACCTTTTTTTCAATCAAGGTTATCCATAATGATAGATTTTTCTCTATGTTTTCTAATAATGTTCTCAAGTTCAAATACCTAAAAATAAATAGACCATTCTCTAATACCAACTATAGATACCGTATCATTTTAGACATGTTTTTAATTGATTTTAATGATAATTATACATCTAATTAAAATACGTTGATCATTAACTCTAATGTCATTAGATGATTGGGTACATAAAACTGAAAACAAGGAAATAGAATAAACCAAATTTATTTTAATCATCAATGAAGAGAATATATCTTCCATTGATTTCCTATATCATCATAGGATAACCATTGGAATACATGAACTGAAGGGATGAGCTAAAAATCCCAATAGTGGTATAAACATAGGTATAAAGATATGTGCATTAGTTAAAAAGCATAACATGATGATATAAAAAAATAGATCATGAATAAAAATAAGGAAACATAAAATGTATTTCATGTGGTGTGTAATCATGTAATCAAAGGTATTTGGAAATAACACACAACATGACATGAACATGAGTTATGTCTAACTTACAAGACCACTGTACATGGCGGAAAACGTCCCATAATGGAATCAGGTTCACTCTCTGTCCCAACATGATGTCTCATGAGACTAATAATTACCCAATTCATTATATTCTTATCAGGTAGAACAAATAATAACATTTCACTTTATATGTGTTCATTTAGAATAATCCAAATTGATGTATAAACATAAGGGTTATCCATGGAAATAATTAGCTATCATAATCAGGCCATAAGGCATGATCAAAGGGCATGTCACAAAGGGGTTCTTGAATGAATGGGTTTACATAATAAATGGATATTCATAAATTAATATAGGCATAAGTAATGATTAACTATTTCAAAATTATGTGAGAACATATAAAAATAGTTTTTATAAAACAGTCAAAAAGAGCCACTTTACTATTGTTTAAGGGAAAAATTTATGGAGTATTTAAAATAGAAAAATCATTACTATTCATGTAAAATAATTAATTAATAAATAATATATTTAATTATATTATAATTAAAATTTTAAAAATAATGGTCGCTTAAAATATATTATGTACGATACTTAAAATTGAGTTACAATTTGAGAATTTCCCTATAATCGGGCATTCTAATCAGGAAGAAATGGGAATGGAACCTTATAAAAAATTATCTCCACATAAAAGAAAAAAGACTCTGTATATAAACATATGATTATAAAATAAACACAAAATTTATGATGATAAAATAAGACATATTTAGAATTACATTTTGATAAAGAGAGTAAATGTGTAACTCAGATGAAAAATGGTGGTTTGAATAGAATCCCTTACCATATGTCTGAATTTGTTCTACACATGATCATAATTTAAAATATAATAAAATTACATCCATTAACTAATTAAATAAAACATATTCTTCTTGTATTTTATTTATTATAATTTTATTATGTTCAGTTATGGCCTTTTTGACGAGTTATACGATACAACTTAATCATTTGGGAGTGTTTGTTTCCCTATCTTTTAACGACTGGTAAACTTTTATAAATGCATTAGAGATCATGTTAAATGGGATTACATATCAATAATTGAAGTTATATTTTATTAATTAACAACCATAAGATTGAATGGTTATATAATTTATTTAGTTATTTGTTGTGAGGAAGAATCATTTTATAAGAGGTTATTAATAATCATTTAGACTATTTTGGTGGTTTTTCGATCATCATAAACTATTTTTCTATCATTAGTTAATATTATCTATATATTTATGTTCAAGAATATATAATAATTTATGATAGATATATTAAAATATTTTTTTCCCATTATAATGGTTTTATGACCAGACATGATAATAAGAAAGGAAATTGAATACTTTTCATCCTCAAAGGTGATAAATCAACACATCGCGGATGATATTTTCATTTATTGAATAAAGGGAAGAGTGGATAAGATGTGATGGTTGATTTTTAATTAGCATAATAAAATTAAAATATATTTAACATAATGGAGATATCAATCATTTTTTGGAAGGGTACGTGAGGATAGTATAAGAAAATAAAAAAATAGTTAAAATAAAATAAAATAAATGAAAGGGTATTTTACCTCTTTAAATTTTTTTCATTGATAACATCCTCATAGAATTTGTTTTGGTATTTTGTTTAGAGTAAAACCTTATAAATATGAGGAAAATACATGGGAATTGTATTGGTAATAAATTGGATAATATTCATGGATTATAATGTGTAAGGAGAATATGTTGTGAGAGGTGGTTTTTATAGTGGAGAAGAGGGGTGTTTCTCATTATTTTATTAATTAGTTTATTATTTTGCCTCAAGACTATGTATAGTTTGATAATTATCACTAAATATATTAAAATAATTATGGGGATTTCTATATTATTTCTATTACATCATAAATGAATCGAGGAATAATGTATTTAACTTATAATGTATATATACCTTAAATAAAAATATTATATAATTGACCAAAAAATCAACTAATTTGAAAAATCCCAAAAATTCACAACAACTATTTGTTGAAAGGTAGAATTGATAAATTAACTCCATATTATAAAAATAATTTTCTGAATATGATAAATTTAATTTTTAATTGTAATCATTATTTTCATGGAGAATACTAATTTTAATATTAAAAATTATTTTATCAAAATACAAAAAATTAATTAAGGTATCATAAAATTATACTATAGTCATAATAAAAAAATATATTAATTTATGAATACATTTTATAAAAACATTTTTTTTAAAATCAGTACGGTAATATTAATTTTTTTATAAACCGTTATGTTTTATAAAAAATATCAACATGTAATTAATAATTACTAAAACTTTTATTTACTTATACGATGATATATTTATATCATATTACTCTTTATAAGATGACCAGATTTTATTCATACTTTAATGGGTGTGGTTATGATTTTATAGGCTAGACTACTATTTGAAATGTTCATTTTTTATTTATAAGATCATTTTCCTATTCGATTTTTATAGGTTTGTTAACTTCTAGAAACATCTATTATTTCATTCATTAATCATTTATGAAGATTGTGGTGTGTCCTCTATGTGTTTTTATATGATTTACACTATATAGAATAATTATAAGAAGGCAATTTACATTGATATAATTCTAAGTTCTTATAGTAACACATTGTTATTTTATAAAATATTTCTATATTAAATAATTTTATTTTCTATATGTTGTCTTACACAAAACATTGAGTATAAAATAACTATGATATATTATTCAAATGTTATTATAAGATAGTTTTAGAAAATCTATTTATTTGAAGGTATGTATAGTAATTAATAAATTATAAAAATTTTATGATCTATTAATGAACAAAAATAAAGTAATTGGTTACCAACTGATTATAAATAAAAATAAAGTATTTTAAAATTAAAAGCAACAATTTTCTAGAAAACTGGTTTTATCTACACATTCACATTTTATTTTAATAAATAAAATAAATTGAACTTTGTGAATTATTTTAAGGAAATTTATATTTTATTAGTTTAATCAAATCTTTTATCATTCAAATACTATTTTTTATATCATGGAATAATAAATAATATCACTTTTAATACTTAAAATTGTATTTTTTTTTCTTAAAAGGTGTTTTTCATCACATATTATGGGATAATTTTGAAATTAATTTTTGACAGATATTTATATTGAATTTATAAAAATGGATTTCATATTTTCAATTATGACGTAAAAAATTGGTAAATGGGACCCTTGTAATTTTTTTAGTTTCAATAGTAATCACGATAAAATTTGTAACCAAGATAAATGGTGAATTAGGAACATCTAAGTGAAAACCTAGTGATAATGTTATAATTTTTAATCCAATTTTTTATTTAATTAATTTAATTATATCCTCACCACTAGAGACTCGAACATGAATTGTTTATGGGCTACTTGTCCCTAACAGTATATTCAAATCAATGAAAGTTATAGAATGTTACTCTCTTAGTTTTAAATATCTTTTATGTGTTCAAATAGATACAAAATAAAGTGGTGAAAAAATATTATTATTAATATATTTTTTAATAAAATTATAATACTAATGGTAATAATTTTTTGTTTTGTGTGATTAAATAATTACCTAAAATGTTGTGCAATGCTAATAAAATATTATTAATTTAACATAAAAATGATTTTAAAAATATAAAATTTATATTAGTTTAATACATTTATATGCCCCATAAATTATTTATATTTATATGAAATAGTATGGAGGTTTTAAATATATGTATTTTAATTCCCCCTTTGTGTTTATGTATTTAAAGCCAAATCACAAGAATAATGTTAAAAATGAAATTAACTTTATATTATAATAAATAGTTATTTATTAATTTATAAAATAATAATACAAATATTATATTTTTCTATTGAATTAAATATGGTTTTATACATCTTCATATGTTCATTTATGTGTCTTTTTACATTTTAAAGGAACGATATTAACTCTTAAATGGAGGAAAACATTAATATTATGGTAATTGTCTGAATTATAAATGTAACATTAAAAAAATGATAATTGTAAAAATATGATCCAAACATGAAAAAATTTTATTTCAAGAGAATATGTAAATATATCCTCATCATAACTTGTAATTATATCATTTAATATTCAATTGGACAAAAAATAATCTCTATTAAATTATTATTTTTAGAAATTCTAGAAGAGCCCCACCCATAATTTTAAAATGGAACCACTACATTCTCATATTCACAAAACATTGTGCCGTCTACCTGAACCATACCCTAAAAATGTATCTTATAATCTCTCCTAGATACAATCTAGTCATTTTTCTGAAACAAAAAAACCACCTTAGGATCCTTATGAGGTGATCTAAAGTAGTTGTTTCAAAGAAGACGTAATATACTTAACTAATCACATTATTTTTAGTTCTTATTTCACATCCTATAAATAGGTTATATTATTCAGAAATAATCAATTCATCAACCTAGTCATTCAAAAATGTTATTATGATTCTAAAAATACCTTAATTGTCTCTCTTAAAATTAAATGCTAACTGAAAATATCTCTTGTACGTACGCCCGACTTACCATCTCCATGTGGCAATATAATTCATTTCTCAACACCATATTTTATGGATGGGTATTATTATGGGTTTAATATTTATAAACTATACTTATGAAAAAATAATCCTCTGTAATGATAGTATTATATCTCTCTTCCTACCTTCCAAATTATTGCAAAAATGACAATGTCTCTTGTGCATATGTGTGGACTACCACCACCACAATGAAATTTGATTTCTTTTTTATGTCAATTTTATTTAGAAGAAAATAATGAAGGATTTAATAAAAATATATGAAATTTATGATATAATTATTCATTAATAATTAGTTAATATTTAAATCTCTTCATTTCCATCCTTTGAAAAATGAAAAACATATTTATGCAGACATATAGCCTACAGTCTCCATGAATGATTTAATTAATTTTTCTTTCACTATATTCTATGAATGACTCTAAAAATTTATATTGTGAAGAATTATGATATTTATGTCATGATTGAAATTTTTTATATAAATTAACCATGATAAATTTATAATTAAAATAACTACAGAACTTAAACACATGTGAAAGTAGAAGTAGATATGACCTGAAATATTTATTTTAATAAAGAATTATTAACAAATTGGTTATAAAAGGTTGTAATTAAATAATATAAGGTATAATATAAATTGTTATGTTTCAATAATATATTTTTAATTAATAAATATTTATTATATAGTAAATTCCAATGTATATGAAGGATGTCAGACCTAAGGTAAGGTATTACATGACTCACTTTTTTTCTGGGAGACATATGTCATATTCCCCACCAGTTTCTTTTTGTGGTGTATATAATTGCCATTTGAAATATTATTCCATGGAAATAATTATTTATATATTATTTAGTGTTTCTTTAATTTTTTTTTCTTTCATGTGGATTTTGATTCAAATGATGCAAAATTGGTAAGGTTTTTATGGTACAAT
This sequence comes from Viscum album, assembly GCA_963277665.1. Lineage (NCBI taxonomy): Eukaryota > Viridiplantae > Streptophyta > Magnoliopsida > Santalales > Viscaceae > Viscum > Viscum album. Next base: position 345,045,919 of record OY728134.1, on the reverse strand, counting down.
CTCATTGTTTATTAGGATTATTGATGATTATGTTTTTGAAAATGAAAACTTATGAACTACCATTAATTAAGCACATGAATTTTATTTTCCTATAGTTAGTTCTTATGAATACATATTTTTTTTAATTATCTACTCATTAAGTACTCAAGATATATAAAATATATTTTTAAGGAAATTTTAAATTATTTCTCTTTTTGGTCAAACATATTTTAGCTACTATATCTATACTATCTAAAAATGATTTAGAAAAGGTTTTTACTATTATACACTGACTTTTAAAAGTCATTTTCACCAATATATGAATTGTTAAAATAGAAAGTGAAACTGAATCATTTTAACATTTTCTAAACGAGGTACTTTGTGACATTTTAATTAAATCATTAATGGGAATTTTTTATCTTAATATATACGGTAGGAAAAAAATTTCCCTCTATTGTGGTTGATAAATGTTTTGACACATCAATTACACATTTCGTAGTTTTTTTTTCAAATAATTTTTTTCCTTAATTTTGGTGAATTTTTTATATTTTAAACAGGATATTTAAAATTTAAAAGGATATTTTTCTGAAGAAATTTTCCAAATGATATTTCAAAATAATTTTCCACATAAGATTACAAAAAATGATGTTATTTAAGATTTTATATAGATATGATCTAATGATTTCATATATATCCTTTCATTATGAGGTTTATGTTTATGATAACAAGATTTTTATAAAAATTGATCATTTTACAATGGATTATGCTATAATGAAATGATAAATTTTTTTATGAAACCTAATTCTTTTCCATATGTTATATCATGATGAAATGTTTATGAAATACTATTATTTTCATGTTTTCTGATATAATGAATGTTCTATGATCATTTAGAACAAAAATTTATGATTTTCATTTTGTGATAGGGCTTATGCTTGGTTATGTTATAACTAAGGATGGATGTCAATGTATAACTAAGGATTGTGGTTAAGGTATAATTAAGTATAGTGGTTACATTATAATCAATAAAGTTTGTTATGATATAAATCTGGATAATATTTACAATATATCTATACAATGTTGTTACAATATAACAAAAAATAGATGTGACATATATCTCCCACTAATTCATTAGGTAATTATTGATATATCATGAGATAAATAGGAATGTATTGGGGAGTCAAACCAATTCAGTAAAGTAATTTATCTATTATGATTGTCTTATAAGTGAACCTTGAATAATATGATGGTATAGTAAGTAAACACATTCCACTTTGATAGTCTTGGAAGTTTTCTATCACTATTGAGGAAATGATTTTCTATGCTTATATGTATTCTAAAAACATATGTATTGTTCCAATGTTATTATCTCCTAGTTCATGACCTTTGATTCCATTATGATTATTTTCATATAAACTATCATGATTTATGCCCTGAATCAATATTATTATCTATGGAATATAGGTAATTGATTTCAAATGTTATGATCATGTTATCATGCCCTTATTTTCATGTTATTCTCATGTGATCATTGATATATCCCTTGTATACCTATACTGAGTATCTGAGATCACCATTTAATATTTTTCCTTTCCCATTTTATTAATAAATGTTGTATGTATGATGTATCTAATAAAGTAAATAGTTATGATGATCTAAGTGGGTGATGATGTAGATCATTTATGAACCATTTTTTATGTGTCATCATTTTCAAATACACTAAAAAGTATGTTCTTCATGTGATATTTTGTATCATAAAATGAATATTCATATATTCAGATGTAATATCAATGTATGCGATATCTAGATCTCTATAGTTGGTGTTATAGGATACATTTTGTTAACCATTGGATACTAGGATGGCATATCTTTTGTTATAATTCATTGTATTAGTCTTAGTATATATTTAATCCTAATTTATTTGTAATTATCATGATTATCGTAGGTCAAAACTATTGTTTAATATAATAAGGGGTTTCAATTTAGACATCCTTTAAATAATTTTTCATGATTATTCCATTTTCACCACGATTGTTATTTCTCACATATACATTTTGGTTTTAGTCCATGGACAGAGTGAGTAATATTCACACTAATATAAAATCAAAGGATCATAATAATGATAAAAATATTAAATGGTGGTTAAAATGTGAAACCTTTTTATTGTGCCTATTCATCTATCTAATTATATGATAAACAATCTCTATATGTTTGAATTTCTTTACACACATAATACGACCAATAATTTTCATGACTAACGTAAAGGGAAAAATATTTAAATACCAACATGTGATGAATTGTGGAAGAATGAATCATGTGAATGTCTCTGAGGAACAGGAATATGTTTTGAGTGTGTGAATGAAGGACACTAAGAATGTAATTACTGATTAAAAATGAAATTTTCAGCTATTTAAATAGATTTGAATGTTGGCATCCCTATAGAATGCTCGATGTTTGAATATTAAGAATTTAGAATATATGGAAGTTATGAAAATAAATTTCTTATGTTGAATAAATGAGAAGAGAATTATGAAGGTTGTAAAATTAATTATTTTGATGATGAAGATGAAAAGGATATTAATTAATTCTCAAATGTATGGGATATTTTAAAATTAATTCACTTGATAAATTTAAGAATCACGATTAAATTGAATTTTATTAATCTTAATACATGTTTCATATTTCGTATTGTAGGAAAAAAGATTTGGAGAATAATATAATAGAGCCTAGTTAATGGATTAAAAAGGAATTCTAATTATTGTCGTTTTTTATATATTCTAATTCCAAAAATATATTGTATATGTTTTATGCTAATAATATTTTAATAATGAGAAATACAATTATTCATCTGTATTACATTCTCTTTAAGGATTTCAAAACATATTTTTAATGGTACTACTGACTAAAAAATGAGATTTATTTTTAATGTGATATTTTTATATACAAAATTATTAAGGGAAAGATAAACCCTAATTTGTTTCTATTTATGATTTAATAATTTTTACATTTTATAGAGATAAGATTGAAATTTATATTATTGGTAACCTTGAAATTGGTATGTTATTTGATGAAAAAGTGGTTTAGGTTCTCATTGATGATGTTTATTGACATTTATATTGATTGATTGTATTTAATAGTTTGTAAATTAATTTTATGAATAATAATTGTGAAAATTTGTTTAAATCATATATGTTTTCATGTGATGTTACCTCAAAATATAATCATACCATCATGGGTCTATAAGATTAACTTTCATCATAATTTTAATGTAATGAATATGGAATTCTTAATGTTTTATTTGTTTGGATTTTAATGTGATATCAATTTTTTACTCAGTATTAGAAATAATACTATATTGAAGATTAAATAACCCATTAGGATTGGGTATGATTTGATATAAAGTACATTATTTTCTCCCGGATTGTGGGATATATATATTCTTAATGGTTTAAAATTTATTCCTTCACAAGGTGATATTTTTAGATATAATTGTAGTAGTTTTTATTATTACCATTCAATTTAGAATCAATACTTAATTCATGGTATTTTGGGGAAGTTAACTACATTAAAATATTATATAGTGATTTATCATAGTGAATAGTTTTTTTTTGAGAAGTTTCATTAGGTTGATGTATATTTAACCCTTAGTTTTAAAAAGTGATGTGATTATTTTTTTTAGTATGTAAGATAAGTGGTATGATATATCCTTTGATATTAAATCATATTTTAATGTTTTGTAATTGAAGAAAATTAATTTTTTTTATACAAATATTTTGTTTAATCATATGATGTTTTATTAATTTTTTTATTATTTTATTTTAAACATTTATACATTTACTTAATTCAAAAATATATGAGGAATTAATTAATGTACTTTTTTGATCTTATATAAGTTTATTTTAGATGGTAAGGTAAAAAAATAAAATTGAACACATGCAACACCTTCAGTTTCAAGTTAGTAACCCTTTCATTATGATTTTTATGTATATAATGTATATGGGTGAATTTTCAGTGAGTTTAGAGAACTTGTGGAGTGTTTTGGGGGATTTTATATAGGAAAAATGTTGGTGCATAGTTTGGGAAAACCATGAGACAAATACAAGAAATTGTGAACAGTGAGATATTGGCTAAAGGGAAAGCATGTGGGTTGTGCTCGGTTTGTCTAAACCACACAGAAGCCTTGGGAAAACAATCAAACATTAGATAGTGGGATTTCAAATGGATAGGTGTAGTATTTTAAACCAAATGATCTAATTATGGGAGGTTTATCCTTAAGGCATTGGATGGTTCAATGTTAGTGAATTATTTGATTGAACAATGCAACTAACCGTGCATGATTTACAAACTAGATCCAAAAAAAGGATCATGGTTGGTTAAATGTTTTAACCCTGTATTTTTCCCCAAACTAACCATAACAATATATTTATCCTCCCAATATCTGTAGAGGATTCTCCAATTATTTGGGAGTTGATCCAAAGGCCTCTCTTGGTGTTTTAAATCCAGATTCTCATAGTAATACATTGTTCTTTATCGTTCATTGTGGTTTTCCTATCTTCTAATTCTACCAATCTTACATTTTCATATATATACCTCTAGTGCGGATAAATTTAATATAGTTGATATAAAATATTATAATATTTGGTTTTTATAATGATAGAGGAAGATATATGAGGATGCTTTTTGGTGATTCAACCTGGTTTTGTTGGTGTTTGAATGACATTCTTCAATTTCTCGATACAAACATTAGGTAGGTAGAATCACTATTGACACTTCAATTTATAATATTAAGTCTTAATTTTAAATTATTTTTTCCCTATAATTGGTTGTGAAATATATATTAATTAAATCATGAAATAACTCTTTAGTGATGGTTAATATAATTGTAAAAATTTCTCTTTTTTTGGAAAGAGAAAAAGTGTAACTTGATTTTAAAATGATGATCTTAAAATGGTTTTTTTGTTATGATGAATGAAAAATTATTTTCAATAAATGGTTGGTATTTTTATTTTTTTAGAAATTTTTTCACTAAATGTATTGTTTTAATAAATTGGTTTACATGGTTTTTTGTGATAAGGGTTGTCTGTGTTCATTTTCATTCGGGTGGATAAGTGTACGAAGTCTCCCCCATCATTATTGGGATGGATAATGGATAGGGAAATCCTCTGTAAAATAGGTTTATTATGTGATGGATTAGTGAAGGGTTGACCCACAACTCACATGTATAGGTAGGTCCAGGTTACATTCATTATTTGATGTGTAGATATGTGGAATAGAATGGGTTATTCCAGAATGGAATTTGTGAAAATATTTTAAAACGGTTTTTGGTTTCATTTCATGAAAAATATATGGTTTTTTGAAAATTTAATCATTATGTCTTGTGTTTATATTTTCATATAATCTATTTTGAAATTTATTTATATAAACTATTTTATATTAATGTGCTAACATGTTTTCTCTGAGTTGTGTGAGTGGGGAAGTCATTGAGGAAAATATATTTAGTTTCATTACTCAACCATGCTTGGTCAAATTATTACTATGCAGATGTTTTTTTACCAATATATGGGAAAATTTAATGTATTACATAGATTTATAAGTAATTTTGATTCTTGGGATGTTTTGTGGAGTTTTATAATAGATAATGTTTTAATCATGAAATTTTCATTGGATTCTATGATATTTGTAGTCTTCTGTTGTCTACTTTGATATCATGGTATTCCGATGTAGTAGTTGATTATAGTTTAATTTTGATAAATGAAATTTTATTTTTATTTCATTTTTATCATACATCTTATAGTGGTTTTTTTGGTAATTGAAATTTTGGTAGTTTTTTTTCAAATGGAAATTATCCCCATGTCTATTGAATCCCTTATGCATTAATTTCGAGCCATTCCTATCTTTAGGATGTTACATAATTTTAAATAATATTCCTCTTCCTTATTAACAAAATTAAAAGTATAGGGATGTTTCAAGTGTTATCACATTGGTCCTTCCAAATTACATGAAGAAAATGTGGTATTAGTTATGGTTTTTATTTGACTTGGTATTAATTTTCCATCTTGGAGATGAATTCGATCGTGTTTATTCCTAGAGTTAGGATCATTAATAGGAGTATGATTTTGGAGACATGAAATGTAGATCATAAAAATATGTAGATAACCATCTTATGATGAAATTATTAGTACTAGGAATTTGGGCATGTATGTGTTTTAGAGAAACTTATAGGAATCAGAATATAATTATCAAGGTTTTAGACAATGATTCGAGCCTGACATGCATTAGAGGAATGAATTTATAATAAAATATCATATTTCATTTTCAATATTGATATTTAAATTAGTAAAATGTTTTTTTAATATTTTTTTTAAAATTCATATTAATGATTTTGAAAAATAGCATGTCAGTTGTATTTTGAAAATGGTATGATTTTCAATAGTAGGAGGAAATGTTTTAAAAAATTGTTCAAATTTGAAAAGGTTGAATTTTAGAAATAATAATTATGATAGTATTATGTGATAGAATTTTAAATTATAATCCTTCATTAACTATGGATTTGGTATTATTTAGTTTGATGTTTGTATAGAAAATGGCCCCCGATAGGCATCATAGAAACCAACCAGAAGAAGCTGCAATGAATGAGGCTACACCTGAGCCATAGGTAAACCAAAACCTAGTTCAGATTATTTTCCATGAGTTTCAGAATGTGAACATCAGGAACAAGATGGATGATCCTGGGATAGTGGATCATTTATTCAAATTCCAAAAGTATAATCCACCCATCTTTCGAGGTGATCCAGAACTAGAAAAGGCAATGGTGTTCCTGAATAGGATGAATCATAGCTTCAATATCATCATTACACCAATAAATATTAATGTCAAGAAGGAAACATATTGTTGGATAATATTTTATAATAATGGTGGGATTTATCTATTCAAGATAAATTTGACAAAGTCCAAGCATGATAGTATTTTTAGAAATTGTTTAACAAAATTTTATATCCTAACAAATTAAAAATTAAAAGAATGATGGAATTCATCAGTTTGAAGTATGCAAATCATTTTATCATGGATTACATAGCTAAATTCATGAATTTAGTGTGATTTTCATCATATTTTTCTTTTAGTGCATCCTTTAAGGCATGCATCTTTGAATTAGTGCTGAGGTAGGAGATTCACTCAAATATTTTCATGCTTTATACTACATGATATATAAAGATGGTCTGTCGAGAGACAAGGGATGAAAGGTAAATCTCAGGATCTATGGGAGGAATAATTATGTTGACACTAATAGGAAATGGTGGGAAATATAATTACAGGAGAATGTGGAAGAGGAACACTTGTCTCCAAGGTGGGAGAATGAATCAAACTCCGATTGATGGATTAGTTGTCCTTCCTCCCTTACCCATGACAAAAGATTAATGTTTCCAATGTGGCTCCATTTACCACATGAAGAGAGAGTTTACTACACCAAAAAGATCATTCCAAAATTTCAATCATATGGGGAAAATCTGTGTTATTTTTATTATTCTACAAGGATGGCTGTTCGAGACACTTCTCAGGTGTTGCAGGCATTGTTTTCTTTGAAAGAATGAGGTCAGCAGAATTAGTCTCTTCTGTAGTCCAGAGCTATCCATGGTCATTCTAGGAATACCATGACTCCTCAAAAAGGGTATTATAAATTTGTAATTATAGAACAATGTGTAGATATGAAGAAATTATATTGAGTAGAACAGGTTATTGTGGATAACTAGTCTGGACCATCGACAATAACAAATGCAATTCATTGGAATTATACCCTTATGCATGAATTGTTTGATATATAAGAATATAATTTCCTTATTTCTTATCATTAAATTTATTTTCTAAGTTTAAATGTTTATATTATGCCTTCTATGTTTAAAAAATCAAAATATAATGGGTCAAATAGAATATCGAGCCTCTGAGTGAAGATCATGTTCTCTAACAATTGATAGAGGTGAGTTTAAATGGGATTTCTCTATGCTTATATGGATGTATTTAACATAATCATGGGGATTGATTGGTTGAAAATGTAAGAGTACCACATCATCAGTTATACAAAAAAGGTTAGTTTTACAACAAATGATTGTGTCAAGCCTCTCTTCCGGGAGACAAGAATGTAAAGGTAGGTGCAGTGGGCTTGTTTGCACATGTAGTTATAAATATCTCATACTAGTTAGCAGTATTTTATTTTGAATCGATGTATAATATCAATAATAACAGTTTTAAAAATGTTTTGTATCAGTTTCCAAAATTTTTTCATTTAAATTTTCTCATGGTTACCCCCATTAGGTTAGTGGAGTTAACAATCGTTGTCATCTTAGGGACCAACCAAATTTCTTTTTACTCTTATTGTATGGATCCAATAGAATTTATGGAATTGAATGTGTAGTAATAATATCTAGAATTAATAGGGTTCATTCATCCTAGCATTTCTCTATAGGAAGAAGAATTTGTGTCTATCAGAAAGACTTATAAAACTATTTGGTTGTGCGTCGATTATAGTAAGGTAACCCAAGTTACGGTATATAATTGTTATCCACATACACACATTTATTATATGTTTTATCAATTGAGATGATCTCAATAGTCATCTGTGATTTACTTTCACTCAGGATATCACCCATTACGGGTTCAAAAAGAGGATTTTCCAAAAACCAATTTTAGAAGCAGGTATGGCCATTACATATATGTGGTAATGCCTTTTGGTCATATGAATTAATAAATGGTATTTATGGAATTCATGAATTATATATTTCAGAGGAATCTTGATTCTTTTGCGGCGGTCATTCTGAACGATATCATGGTGTATTCAAGGGCAATGTAAGATAATGAATAACACTTGAAAATAGTGTTGGGCATATTTTTGGATCATTGATTGTTTTACAAAGTATAAAAGTGTGATTTTTGGATATAAGAGCTATGTTTACATGGCCGTGTAATATCTTAAAGAGGTGTTTTGTGAATCAAAAAATTATAGAATTTGTTATATCATGGAAAAATCTAATGATCTTTGTTGAGAAATGCAGTTTCCTTGGTCTATCTAGTTATTACTGATGCTCTGTTCATGAATTATTGTGACTACCCATGCCTATGATAGCTTTGATAAATAAGAATGTTCAATTTAAATTTAATGAGGAATGTTAGAATTGTTTTCAAGAAATTAAATATCACCTTACATATATAGATATATTTGTTTGTTGGAGTAGAGTACTCAAGAGGGGGTGAATTGTGTATCTATAAAAATTTCGGGTTGAAAAGTTTTCTTAAAAGGTTCCCCAATAAAAATAAATACATCCCAGTTAATCAAAGTAATATGGTTATGAATGTTTGGATATTTAATAATTTCTCATAATTTTGATTAATTCTCAACAATCTTAATATTAGTTATTAATATTACTTCTGAAGCTATTCTAATAAGGGAAAATCAATTATAACTTCTTTCCAATATTAACTATCAATGTAGATCTAGTGATTTTTGAATTATCTAGTAAAATAGAGAAAACTAAATTAAAAACCCTAGCGGATATAAAACAAGTGGTTCAGTCTCAAGCTGAGACCTAATCCATTCTACTTGGTGATCACCTTCCAACAGGCAGTTTATATTAATAAACTGGATCCACACCCTGGATCGGGGTAAACAACAGTGAACATGAATATCGAAGTCACATGACCTCTTCCATAGTTTTTTGTGGGTATAAACTACCATGTCACACAAGGACCTCTTACACACTTATCCATGGGAGTAAACATGTGTAAAATGATATGAGGGGAAGGATATCCTATATCCTTCAGTTTAGTGAAAAAGATAGTGTGTGTTTTAATACAGAAACACACACACTACTCAAAATATAAAAAACAATACACTATAGAGAAAAGATGACGAGATGATATTTCAAGTGCTCTGAGTGTTATTCTATGCATATCTGGACTTCTTGGATGAAGCAAATTAAATAATAAAGTCCTCCTACAAGATAAAGATTATTGAAAGTTTGATGCTTTATTTTTCAGTAAGATTTTGATCGTGTTCTTTGTGGAGTTGGTATTGAGAATATGTTCTTTACTCTGATTTATGGTATCCCAAATTTTGGATTCGTGAATGCATTGTGTGTTCTTCAGTTGTATCTTGTTTCATGGGTCAATTCATGCTTCATCACTATGTAACTCCACCTTGTTTCTGGTCCACACTATTCATTCTATTCTTTTAATACATGTTTTGAAGCTGAAGAGATGCTTGTATACCGCACCTCATACCTCGTACTATCAATTGACATGTCTACAATGAAATATTAATTATGTGAATAAATTTAAAATACTCAAATATGACAGTTAGAAATTAAATTAAAAATTAAAAAATAGATTAAAGAATGTTGACACAGTCTATCTGGAAATGGTGTCACTTGGAAATAGTGTCTCTAGGAAACAGTGTCTCCATGCATAGGTGTCTCCATGATGTGGTGTCTCCATAAAATAGTTTCTTCTTTTTTTCCTTTGAGCGGTGCGACAATTATGATGGCGTAGTCGTATAGAGTTCAGGAACCGGTGGCACAAATGTGGTTTTAGGATCAAAGTGTCTTATCATAGTGTCTGCTCATAGTATCTGGCTCATGGTATCTAGGTCATAGTCTATGGTCATGGTGTCTGGACATGGTGTCTACTCATGGTGTTTGGTCACGATGTCTGGTCATGGTGTCTCGGTCACGGTGTCTGGGTCATAGTGTCATGTCACGGTGTCAGGTTATGGTGTCTTGTCACGGTGTCTAATCACAGTGTCAGGTCACTATGTCTAAGTCCATTGTGAGAAAAATAGAACCGGTGGTAGACTCACAGTTTCTCAAACTTTTCCAAATATCTGTATATAGACATGAGAAGTAATATTCAAAGTTTAAATTAAACATAATCAATAATAAAAGAAATCATTATAGACCAAAGTTAAAGATATTTTACAATAACCAAACATAGAACATAATATCTTGGATGGGTTTATTTAAAGAAAAAAGAACCCAGCCATATGTACACATGTTTTGAGACAGATTAAATAGGATTGAAAAGCTTTAATGGATGTTGAGGATTTGTGATCATTAAAAAATAATTAACACAAAAGGATTACAACAATCTTGATACCGCCAAAATCAGGAAAAGGGTACATGGAGTATTGTGATGCTTCATGATCTAGGTTGGGTTGCGTTCTCATGCAAGGAGACCATGTAGTTGCTTATGTTTATGCAAATCAATGTTTTTATGAGAAGAACTACCTAACACATAATACGGAGTTAGCTATCTTGGTCCATTCTTTTAAGAGTGGGTGTCGTTACCTCATCTATGAAAAATTTACACTGTTAACGGATCATAAGATATTAAGTCATATTTTCTCATAAAGGGATTATAATAAGAGACAAAGAATATGGATGCAGTACCTCAAATTTTTTAGCTTTAATTGACGTATACTTTAGGAAATGGAAATTCGGTTGAAGATTCATTGTGGAGAGAGTCATATTCTCTATTAGAAAAAATCATCAGATGGGTGGATGTTGATATCAGTCCTAGCTGACATGATATTAGAATGTGATAACCGAGGTGATGTTGTTGTTTTCATTCCATTTTACTTTGTTTCTGATTTTTTGGATATGGTTAAGAGGCACACACATCTAATGCATATTGTCTGGATATGAGGTCAAAAATCAATGGTGGGATACCATTAAAGGATACAAGCTGGATCAGAGTCCAGTTTTGTGGTTTAGAAACCATTTTATCATACCTGTGGATTTTAATGAACAAGTTTTTGATGCTTACCACCATTCAATATGGGTGGTTCATCCTCAAATATAGAATATGTATAATTATTGAAAGGGAATTTTTTTGGGTTGGTATTAAAGGTAAGGTGGATATGTTTGTTTCAAGATTCATATATTTTCTTCAAGTTAAGGTATATAATCAAAGAATATCATGTATATTACTATATTTACTTATTCTAATGTGAAAATGGGTGTAGATAACAATGGACTTTGTAACAAATCTCCCATAAACAGTTTTAAAACATCATTCCATATGGATGGTAGTGGATTTTCTTACCACAATGGATCATTTCATTCATATTTATGAAACTCATATGGTATAAGGACTGGTCAAAATTCTATATATGATATGTTTTAAAGAGGATTGGTATACCAGTTTCAATACTGTTAGATAGATATATGAGGGTTATGTATCATTTCTGATAATCTTTATTGGAATGTCCCAGACTCGGATGCCACCCTATGGTGCCCCGATCCTGGTTGGTCACATGGCCTCAAGCGCATCTCTCAAAATGCCCGAGGCTACTGACTAATAGTGAGGCCCTAGATTAGTCAAGGGGGATACTATGCCCTCCTTACCAGATTATCATAGCAGAAGTCAAACATATAATAAATAGAAGAAGTGAAATAAATAGAATACAACTGCAAGTAATACAATACATGAATACATATCATTAACAGACATGTCTCATATACAAAATGATTCAGATGGTACAAGTGTATAGAGAAAAGAAAAAATAATACATGGAAATACAATAAAATACATGTATCCCAAAAAAGAAAAAAAACCAAAAAGTTATCCCAGCATCACAAGCCTTGGTTTGGTCGTATTCTCCCCTTCTCCAAATCCACAATCAACAACTGGTACTATGGTGAATTCCCCTATCATCACCAGAAACTATATAATCTATTTGGGTCCTCGAGGAGTCCTAAACAAGGTGTGGGATTAACCTCCTAGTAGGCAAATACCCAGGTCTATACAATTCTAATAGCAATTATACAAAAGTGCTAGAAAGTGTAAAAAAATCAGTTATGTAAGGTGAATGCCAATGGAATATGTCTACTGCAATAAGTATAACTAACTAGTTGTCAAAGTTACATAAAAAATAGTCATCTCATAACAAGTCATCTAAATGAAATGTTACTAGAAAATCATGCAACCACACCATAAATTCATCTGTGCCAAGAAATCCAAATCCATGTTGTATAGAGAAGTCACCTATTCCATGGACATAGTGTATAGTGATGTCAAAGATCCCATGTCCTCATCGAATAGTGGTGTGTAAGCCACAAGGGCCGGATCTGAGGTGTTAGTAGACCAAAGCATCTAAGTAATAATTCTAGATCACAGAGGGATGGATCCAAGGAGATTGTCCATGGTATATCATTGTGTCCCATTGGAATCTCTAGTTGAAACTAGGTTAGGCATTGGTTGGTGTCCTATGATCATGGAAATATCAATTCCTACTTGAGACCATGGATGTTGGATCCACGTGGTAGTAAGGCCTAAGACATCCCACAGAATCAATACCCAAGGGGAATAGTCATCCCAAGGTATCCACTACTAAATTCCAGATCCATGGATAGCAGTCCAATGAATCTATCAAACCATTCAATCAAGCATTCAAGCATTAAAATTAAAAATTCATTCCATGTGAGTATACCAACACACATCAACCTACATAATCGATGAGTACACCCACTCATGAAAACCATTTATCCAAAATCATATGGGCCTACCCTCCCATATAAACCATTTAACATGCCTTTAGTGATTTTATATAGTTATACCCCCCCCCCCATATCAATGCATTTCAATTAAGACAAACTATAAAAATATGTATGGTGTACCAATGTATCAATATAAAAGGGGGAAGTACATCTCATGATCAAGATATTCAACCTATCCTGGCATTAACTAGCTTCCTATAACTAGGCATGCACAAGAACACTAACCTTGGGTGGTTTAAACAGGAACAAACAGTTTAAATCCAAAAGTCACTCCCCATAGGTAACCCTGAAACCAACAATGGGTACCAACACACCTAAACGAAACCTATGGGCATCCTCACTAGGTCCCACAATATCTATGTCAAGCAACTCGCTCAAATACAAGGCCTATTCAGAATGTTCAACAGGCGGTGAAATGGTTGAAGGCTCTAAAAGCACTATAAAATTCGAAAGAAAATATAAACCACAAACCTCACCTTTCTAGAAGATAGGTCATCTAGTATCATGTCCTGATTCTTCTTGGTTTGGGATAAATATAAAGAAAGGACGAAGAATATGATATTAGGACATAAGAGACTAAATCCAAATAGTGAAACCTTCATTCCTAAGTATCAAGAATGGCTAAAATTGAGTCAATGACATTACATTGTGGATCTGTTGAGAAGATCAGTCATCAAAATGGAGGTCAGATGGAGGAACTGGATCAAATCCTATGCTATGTGCCAAAGGGGAGAGATCCATGGAGTAACTATGCATGTGAGAAGAAAACCCCAAATGGGTTTAAAAAGAAATCTGTTTTTTAATTAAAAAATTAAAAATATCAACACAACATGGACACACAGTTTACCCGCATGGTTTCCCAAACCATGCAGAAGCTGTGCGCACCTCACTATCCAATATGGGGAACATTGTTCAGTAATCGTACATAGTTTGACTAGCCATTCCGTAACTGTGTGAAACCATCTGTTAAGAACCCCCAACATTTTAGATATGTCACACGGTTTAGACTAACAGTGTGCAAGCTATGCGCAAAATGTGTGCCAGGTCATTTTCAGCCCAAAAAATGGTTATGAACTCTGGAAAATCCCCATAAACCTCCAAGACACACGTGATCAAGTTTATAATTCACATAAGTCCATAACAAGGCATTTAAACTGAAATGAAAAGGAACAATGACTCATAAAAAAACCCAGGTTCATATAATCTTTCACCTTTATAGAAATTCATCATTTAATTTCTCTCCAAATAGTGATCATGATTTTTCTGATAAAAACTCTAGCCACTGAGCATGTATGTTGGCCTCTTTACCCCATGTTTCGTTATGTAAATTTCAATGCAGTCGTAGAGCCCGTACTAGAGGAACTGACCAGCCTCAGAGAACATCCATGCTCCTATCAGCTATACAAATAAGATGCTCCTCAAAGGATGCATTAACCTGAAACTCAACATACTAAGGCCGAAATAAGTGAGATGGGTCTAAGTGATGGGTGTGCAGCTGAGATACATGGAAGACATCATGCATGGATCGGTACCTCTATGGTAACTGCAACTGATAGGCAACCGACTCGACTCTCTCTAGAATCTCAATTATCCCAACCTAACTCTGTGAATGTTTACCCTATCTCTTGATCCCCATGTGTCCCAACCTCGGTGAAACACATAAGAAAACCATATCCCTGAGCACGAACTCTAGAGGCCATATATGGAGATCAACATATGATTTTTGATAATACTGTATAGTATCCATCAACTTCTGACTCAACTAGACCTACTCAGATGACTCCTACATAAGATGTGGTCCCAGTAAAGCAGCATCTCTTACCTCTAACCAGAAAAGGGGAGAACAACATGGCCTACAATATAAAGACTCATAAGGTTCCATTTGTATCATTGACTGGTAACTTTTATTGTATGCGAACATAGTCATGGGAATGTACCTCTCCCACGAGACCCCAAAATATAAGATGCATGCTCAATGCATTCCCTCTGGAACCAATATTGTATGCTCTTACTTGAAATCAGTTGAAGGGTGGTATTTTTTTCGTAGAAGTGCCTATGTACCCATCACCATCTAAAAAGTTTTTCAGAAATGAGATGTAAAACAGATGTCCCAATCTGAAATGATAGTGCGCAAGACCCCATGAAGTCATACCACCTCTCAAATGTAAAACTGTCCATGATCATCAACACTGAAGGTATCATTGATTGGAAAGAAATGAGAGACCTTCTTCATCCTATCAACAACAACCCACACAACATCGCTACCTCAAGGAAACCTCAGAAAACCCATCAAAAAATACATCGTGATATCATCCCATTTATACTCTAGGATAGGTAACTACTGAAAAATCCTTGTTGGTCACTGATGTTCCACCTTCACTTGTTGATAGGTGGAACACCTAGTAACAAAACTAGATACTTAACGCTTCATTACTGATCACTAGTACCAACGTCACATGTCACAGTACATCTTGGTGACTTTGGGGTGCACTTCCCAAGCTGAAGGCTGAAACTCCCACATCAACTCCTCACGTATATTCACTAGAACCCAGGTATGTTTATGGATATGAAGGATCTCATCATTTTCTACCATTCAACCAGGAGTAAGGTCATCACATGCCCCACCTTCCCGTAGAACTATGCCTTTAGAATCTGATAGATGCCTCATCCTAACTATGTCCAGCAGGTTAGATCAAATAGTAATGGTTGAAATAAAAGTATGCCCCTAACTATCATGAACCTTCAAATGCATCTCTGAAAACATTGCCCTAAGCTGCCTCTTGCTACTGGCCTATTGCACTGCATGTATATGAGTCCTCCTTCTCTATGAATTGGCTACTACATTTAAATTACCTAGCATGTTGACAAGATCGAAGTCAGAGGACTATTGGTAATCTACCAACCTTCGCTACCTCAAATTTAGATAACACTATGTAAAGATATACATGAGGATTTTCTGGTCCATGTATACCAAAACACGCTATCCTAGTAACATGTACCTCCAATAGCACAATGCATGAACAACTGCAGCTAAATCAAGATAGTGCATAGGGTATCTGTTCTCATGAAGCCTCAACTACAGAGACTAGTACACCACGACTCGATATCACTACATCAGCCCTGCCCCCGCCCAATACATGAAGCGTCATAGTACACTGTGTAACTCTTTCCCTTCTCTGGAAGTATCTAGATGGGTGAAGATATTAGCCTCCCTTTCATCTTTTGAAAGGCGGTCTCACATTATTTGTACCATAAAAACTAAACAAACTTCTTATTTAGGCCTGTCCATGGTGCTTCTCATCATGATAATTCTAGTATAATAATCTAGTAGTAGCCAGATAACCCCAAGAATCTCAGTATATCAATAATATTCTTGGTGTATTACTAGGAAACAACATTTCTCACCTTTTTTGAGTCTAATGAAACACCTTTTTCTGAAATGATGTGACCCAAGAAGTGAATCTGATCAATCCAAAAGTGGTTCTTTGTGATCATAGCATATAACTGGTTATCTCTCAGTGTATTCAAAACGATCTCATGATGGTTGGGTTTGTTGAGTTGATTGTGATAATACACCAATATATCGTCCATAAAAACCAGCACAAAAGAATAAAAGTAAGGATAGAACACTCAGTTCATCAAGGACATGAAAACCACTAGAAAATTCACGAGATGGAACAACAAAACTGGATACTCATATAACCCATACCTGAAATGGAAGGTTTTGTGAGGAATGTCTGCAGGTCAAACCCACACCTGGTGATATCTTGACCTCATGTAGATCTTCAAGAACACTCGTGATCCTCTAAGATGATCAAATAGGTCATCTAAATGTGGAAAATAATATTGGTTTTTAACCATTAGCTGGTTCAGTTTTCGATAATCCATGCATCACCTAAGCGTTATGTCTGCTTTTTTCTAAAAAAAAGGTTTGGAGAACCCAATAAAGAAGTACTGGGTCTGATAAACCCCTTCACCCCCAAATCCTCTAGCTTCATCTTTAACTCCTACAACTCCATCATAGCCATCCTGTAAGAAATAATGGATACCATTGAAGCTCCTAAAACTATCTCAATAGAGAAATCCACCTCTATCTCAGGAGCTAAACTAGAAAATTCATCGAGAAAGAGATCCCTGAAGTGCTCATCCATTAGAGAAATGTCTACATGACTCACTATTTGATCATCTAGAAACTAACAAGAAATATGGGTTTTCATCCAACCAATTCCAAAATGCTTATGTCCAACTATACACTACTAGACATCCCATTCAACTTTTTCAATAAGCATTTCACCCTCTAGTGATGTGAATGTGACCCTTCGATGATAGCAATCAATGTATGCTCGATAATATACAAGATAGTCCATTCTGAGAATGATGTCACAACCTGTTATCATGGAGACACATAAACTCCAGAGGAAGTGGAACCCACCATCCTCGAGGGGACTATCCATACACTGGATTACATCACCCGTTATAACTCCCAATGGTGTTTCTAGAATCAAAACATGCTATGAAACAAAAACCCCAAGCCTAAGGCTTTTTACCACTAATGTAGAGATAAAATTGTGAGAGGCACCTGTATTGAAAAGGGAAGATGAAATTTGTAGAATCTACTATGATCTTACCTCTAACTATAGACTTTATAGGATCCTGCCCTTATTGGGTCTCTTGTAATGAAAATGTCTAGCCAGCATAATGGCCCTGTGACCCTACCTGGATACCCTGAGATGACTCACCCTGCTTCCTCTGAGAACTAGGTGTCTGGATACATTTTCCATGCCCACCACTTCCCTATCCAGACAAGCCTACACTGCTCTATCTCCCAGACTGAAGTGGAGCTGAAGATCCTACTCCTGAACCAAATGATGGAGATGACCCCCCTACCTCTCCGAGCAGGAGGGAAGGTCGTTAAAAACTGTTGCATGTTACCCATATTTCCACAAGATTGGAACTTGAATGGGTTGTGATCACACTAGTTTTTCATGTGGCCTCGCCTACCACACTGATCGAAGAACACCAAAAATACTACACCCACATCTTGACTATCACTCACGTTGCAGGAAGCCTCAAAACTGTGCTTCCTGCCAGAAGATGTTGATCCACTGGGGAAAAAACAACACTCCCATGTTTTGTACCCCCATATTCCCTCAGGTTTTGCTATGTAATCAGCACCTGATTCACAATATATGTTATAGAAGGCAACCTAAAAACATTGAACAAAGATATGATAGAATGTATGAGACATTCCTCAAAGTGTTTCACCCTCAACATCTCATCAGTAAGGTACATCGGCACAAAATGATGCAGCTCTGTAAAGTGTGCTGAGTATTCCATAACCATCATCATGCCCTACTCCAAACGCATGAACTAACTGACCTTCTCTTCTTGTAGAGTCATAGTGTAAAAGTTGTCAAAGAACCGGGTTTGGAATTCTCCCAGTCCATATTATGCAGCCCATCAGCCTAGTTC
Organism: Viscum album; assembly: GCA_963277665.1. NCBI lineage: Eukaryota > Viridiplantae > Streptophyta > Magnoliopsida > Santalales > Viscaceae > Viscum > Viscum album. The sequence goes on along the minus strand of OY728134.1, from coordinate 345,026,927 downwards.
AAAATTTCACACCAGCGCTTTGCCGCTCCTGGTAGCATATAAGTCGTGAACTTTACCCTCCGCTCCAGAGGCATCACTAGATACTCAAAAAAATGATACCAATGTCTCTAGCCATAGGTCTATAGAATGTGTTCTTCCATCCCCTGAAAACGTACAAGGATGTTGTTGCTGGAACACCAGTGTTACCAAATACATATTCATGGCAAGCTATGGTACTCCGAGTATCATCATCATATGAGGAAATAAACCCACATGGAACTGATCCTCATCACCTGTTTCTGTAACAACCTCATTTTCCATAGATGTCACTATAGGGGGATCAAGCTATAGCCTATGGCCCACCATCTCTGAAGTATGGTCATCTACATCATCACAATATACCACTAGAGTTTTTTATGGTGGCTTGTCTCTACAATGACAAACACATTCCTCGGGAATGAAAAACAACAAGGCATAAAGCTATAAAGCACAGGACATGTCAAAATACTCCTAAAAACCAAGATAACCCACAGTCTGCTTCTAAATCTAGAACTATATAAGGAAAAACCAGCGAACCACTAGAAAATATGGCTCATTCCCAAGAAAAATCCGAGTCTAGGTCAAGAATTTATTCAACATTCAATTTCCATTTCTATTTTACAATCAGTTGTCTAGACAATTTCACCAACAATTACCAATTATGGATCCATGAGGTTCTATAACACCTCATGAACACAAAACATGGCTCCCATTCAAACAATACGTGTAACAAGTTTATTTAGAATTTAAATATCAATGGTGAATCCTTTCCAAATTCATAAGGGCCCATACTCCTTATGTATTGAAAGATGACAAAACACCTTTATCTACTACACCCAAATAAGATAACAACATGAACAATAATCACATCAACTATCACAATAGCATGTAGTATCTAATGTAACCTAGATGGAATGTAATAATGCATGGTATATGATTCTAACAAATGTCTATATGATGGATGAGATAGTACACCATCATCTGATCTGGTATCAACTGAAATAGAACCCATAATTTCATCAATTCTGATACTATACATCAAGTGTGTCCCCCAATAGTGAAATCAAATCAACTATAATAGTCAAAATCAAGAAAATAAAAATTTAATTCGAGGTAATTTGGATTTTCCCTATATGCGGGGTAGCTACTCCTAGGCACCGTTTATTACCAAAATCTATTTGCTTCTTATCCCACTCTAATGTCTCCAAATAACAATTCAAACTAGAAGAAAAACTCTTCTGATACAACATTATAAATTCCCAGACACGGATACCACCCAATGGTGCCCCGATCGTAGTTTTCCAAATGGACTCAAGCACAACTCCCCAAATTCCTGAGGATTCTGACTAGCAGCGAGGGCCAAGGTGAGTCACTAGGGATACTATGCCCTCATTAACTAAGTATCACAGTGGAAGTTAAATAGGTTCAAGCTCTCTTCTTATTTTCCTGAAAATAAGTTATACATAAAATTTGGTCTGGAGAAATAAAAAAATACATGATGAAGCTATCCCCAACCGCAATGTTTCACTTTCTAGGGTCTTGCATGCAGTTCAAAATGCCAAATATCTACATTTGAAATGTTGTAAAAATTCGATGAATGGACTGGTTGTCTAGTGAAGTCTCCAAATTCTTGGTAATTTTCCAAAACCTAATAGAACCATGGTAGTGGTATGGGTTCCCCCATTTACATGTTAGATTAAGTGCAATACAGATGGTGCTTCAAAGGGTAATCAGGGACCAGCTGGATATGATTTTGTCTTCTGTGATCAAAATGGTTTCTTTTTAGAGGGTGAACATGGAACATGCGTACATGCCACGACACTTGAGGTAGAGATGCATGACCTTATTAAAGTGGTTTATATTTATCAACAACAAAACCATAACTCATTTTGGTTTGAAAGTGATTCAATGGCTATGGTGCAAGATGTTTGGAGGGGCTAGATTCATCTAATTTGGAAGCTAACAACCCAATGGAAGAAATGCTTGAATAATATTGCCTCCATGAACTTCCTCATCACACACATCTATCGTGATGCAAATCAATATGCTGACCGGATTGCTAATTGTGGATCCTCTGAAGGTTACTACATTCATTAGACTGAAATAACTAGTGAGATAATGAATATTCTTCAACGTGATAAATGTAAACATTCATATTTCTGTATTGTGTAACTCTTTTTTAATAACTTGAATCCTCGTTGATTAATTTTAAAAAACAAAAGTGTCTCATATAAAAAATTATGTAGATAATACAAGTATCTAAAAATTAGCCAAAAAAATTCATGGAAATTCAATACAACATAAGTATCCCAAAAAAGACCAAAAAGGTATCCCAGCATCACAAGCCTAATCATGGTCATATGCTCCCCTACTTCAAAGCCACAATTAGTAACATGTACTAAGGTGCTTTCCCATATAATCACCTGTGATCATATAATCTATTTTGGTCCTCGAGGATCCCCAAATATGGTGTGATATAAACATCCCAGTATGCAACTACCCATGTCTATAGAGTTCTAATAGAAATTCTACAAATGTGCTAGTAGGTGTAAACAAATTAGTTAAGTAATGTGAATGAACATGTCATATTTCTGCTTCAATAAATAAAAATAATCATTCCTGAAGGCTACCTATTAAAGAGTCATCTCCTAACAAGGTAAACAAAATCAAAGTAAACAAGAAAATCACACATCCATGCCTTACATCTATCTGTGTTAAGAAATCCACAACCACACTATGTAGAGAAGTCAAGTATCACATTTCCATGCCATATTGTGACGTCAAATATCCCATGACCTCACCGAATAGTGAAGTGTAGACCTCAAGGTCCGGATCTGAGGTATTTGCAGACCAAGGAATCTAAGTAATATTCCTAGACCACAGAGGGCCAAATCCAAGGAACTTGTGAAAGGCATCCCATTGCGTCTCATGGGAATCCCTAATGGAAACTCAGTTAGGTACTTGTGGGGGTCCAAGGATCATGTAAATAGAAAGTCATATGTGATCCAAAGCAAGCTGAATCCACAGGGTAGCAAGGCTTAAGGCATCCAATGTAATCAAGACCCAGTGGGAAGAGTAAACCCAAGGCGTCCACTACCGCGTTCTAGATCCATGGAGATCATTCCAAGGAATATATCAAAAAATTCTATCAAACATTCATGTATTAAAATTAAACATTCATTCCATGTGATAATAACCACTCACATCAACCTACACAATCCATGAGTACACCCACTCATTCAATCCGTTTATCAAAAAATTATGGTCCTCCCCTCCCATATAACCCATTTAACATTCCATTAGTCATTTTATATATGAATACCCACCGATATCAATGGATTTCAATTTATCCAAGCATTCAATATAGGTATGGTGTCACAAGGTATGAATATGAAAGGAAGAATTACATCTCTAGGGTAAGTTATTCAAGATATCAAGACATTATTAGGCTTACTCTAATAAGGAAAGTACAAGAACACATCCCTTTGGTGGTTTAAACAGGTTAAATCCAAAAGGAACACCCCATGGGTGACCTTGAAATGAGTAATGGGTTCCAAAACACCTAAACAGAACCTAAGGGAATCCCTAATAAGCCCGACTATAGCTACAACAAGAAACTCACAAAACAAAGGCCTCACCGGAATGTCTGATGGGTGGTGAAATGGATGAACACTCTAAAAGAACTCAAAAATCCAAAAGAAAGTATACACCACCTACCTCACCCAGATAGTACAAATATCATCCTCTATCAATTCATGATTTATCTTGGTTTGGGATAAATTGGAAGAATGGATGGATAACATGATAATTGGTAATAATATCCTAAATCCAATAGTACAACCGTCATTCTAAAAAATCAAGAATGGATAAAAAGGAATCTAGGACACACTGTTATAGATTTTATGAGAATATTGACAATAAAAACAGAGGATGGATGGAGGAACTAGATCAAAGTCTATACTAGGTGCCAAAGGGGAGAGATCCATGGACCTGTTGCGTGTGGGAGAAGAAAACTCCAAATGGGTCTAAAAAGAAATATTTTTTTTAATTTAAAATATTAAAAAATCCAACACAACAATGTCGTACTGTTTAATTATATGGTTTCCCAAACCATGAGAAAATTGTGTGCAGCTCACTATCTATAAAGGGGCACTTCACATGGTTATACCACATCATTTTACTAACTATGACATATCCGTGAAAAACTATCTGTTAAGAACCTAAAAATTTTCAGACATCTCGCACATTTTAAACTAACTATGAGAAAGTCATGTGAAAATAGTATGCCATGTCATTTTCATCCAAAAGATGGTTCCAAACTCAGTAAAAACGTTGGATACCTCCAAAACACTTGTGATCAAGATAAGCGTTCACATAAGGTCATAAAACAGAAATTAAATCTAAAAACAAAAGGAAATTTACCTCATACAAAAACCTAGGTTCTTATATTTATAAAAATACCTTGGTAAATAGTTGAACATGAGTATAGTGTATCATCCTAAGACAGAAGGACTATTCAAAAGGACGATACATAGTTGGAAGACTTTTTTTGGTCTTCTATAATGGATTTTGGTGGCTTCTGGGAAGAGCGTGCATCGTTAGTGGAGTTATATTCTAACAAAAAATATCATTCCTCAATACATGTGGATATTTTTCAAGAAATTTATGGGAGTACTTATCATTATCCACAACGTTATGTGGAAATATGTGATACTTAACTGGTTTTGATGAGACTTTTCCAAGAAACAATGGAGAATTTATAATTATCAAGAAACGGATGGAGATGAATCCATGTTGTCAGAAATCATATGCATATTGTCATAGATAGATTTTTTTCATTCGAAGTGATTGATCATGTGTTCTTGAAAATCCCTCTATGGCTTGGACATCATCATTTTTGGATGTAGGGAATGTTATCTCCTAGATACATAGTCCTTTTTGAGATGCTGGAGTTGGTTGGTGAGGTGGCATATCAGTTGGCATTACCACCACAGTTTACTGCATTTCATAATGTGATTCATATATCTCAATTGAAAAAGTATCATATTGAACATAATAATGTTAATAGATGGAATATTATTGAAATATAGTCAATTTCTTCATTAGTACATATACTGATTCATAAAGTGGATAGGCAAGAGAATTTTTTGAATGGAAAAGGAATTATTCTTCAAGGGATTTTCTGGAAACATCATCAACTTTCCTAAGATTCTTGGGAATGGGATAAGGTAATAAAATAGGAATTCTAATAAATATTTTAGGGAAATGATTATTTTCTAATTTTTGGGTTCATACAAGCCAACGTTCGGGAGAATGTGGCACCCCGTGTTTCAACTATGTAACTATTTATTTATGATATATATATATATATATATATATATATATTTAACGTATATGGAGAATATTTGGATGAGATTATAAAACTAGTGGAGTGTTTTAGAGATTTTCTATAGGTTCATGTGTTGTTAATGGTTTGGTAAAAACATTGAACACTTACATAAAACCATGCAGACAGAGACAGGGGATAAAGAAAAGGTGCATGGGTTGCACATGGTTTTTCCAAACAGTGCTCCAGCCTAGGAGAAATCATGTCACTTGAGATAGTGGTCATTGTTATGGTTGGAACATAATTTAGAAACCTAAAATCCAACCATTTTATGTTTATCTTTATGGCCATGTCTCATACAGAGTTAGCTCCTGGGATCTCTTAATTGTGCAACTAACCGTGCACAGTTAAAAAACTAGATAAAAAACGTGGATCTAAGTTGGTTCAATGTTTTCACCCCTAAGTTTTCCCCAAACTGACCATAACTCGATATTTGATCCTACCAAAGGTTGTAGAGGCAACTCCCATTGACCTATAATAGATCTGAAGGCTTATCTTGGTGGTTAGAATCCTGATTATCATGATAATTCATCATTCATGGCATTTCTTAGAGGTCATCCTTAGATTTAATTCTCTATATCTCTCTATTTTTTATATATATGTTTTATTTAGACTTATATGTGATAGTTTATAAATAAAATATGATTATATTTTTCTTTTTTAATGATATAATAATAAAACCAAGGTGGGTTTTTGGCGATTCACTCAGATTTCTTGGGAAATTTAGTGTTTTTCTTCATTTATTTCATAAAACCCCAAGGTAGGTGGCTTCACTCATGACTCCATTATTTATAATATGAAGGATTAGTTTCAAATTATTATTTTTACATTTAATTGGTTGTGATATTGATGTTAATTATTTTTGATACCCTATTTAGTGATGGTTAGTTGAATTATGGAAGGTGGGCAATTCTGTGGAATGTGAAATTAGTAACACAATTGAAAATATAGATTTTGAAATGGTTAACTGGTTTTGATGAATGGAAAATTATTTTCAATAAAATATTGGTTTTTTTGAATTGTTTTCAGTAAAAGTATGGATTTATTGAAATGGTTGTTTTGGGATCAGTTTTCCGCATAATGTTTTTTTGGGTTCATGTGTATTTAGGATGGATATGGGTAATGGAGTACCATCCCATCATTTCTAGAATGGATAAGGGTCAGGAACCCCATCCCAAAAATATTTTTTCATTAAGTGATGTATTAGTGAATGGATGACTCAACACTCATGAGTATTGGGATGTCATGGATACATGTATGGTTGAATCTGTAGATATGGGGAAGATAATGGGATATACAAAAATGGAATTTGTGAAATGGTTATATAACATATTTTGGTTTCTTCCTTGGAACATGATATGGTTTTTTTAAAAAGTCTTGTCCATGGAACTTTTTTATATTTTTATATAAACTATTTAGAATTTTTTTATATAAATGGTTTTATGTAAATTTTATAACATGTTATATCCTAGATGTATGAGTAGAAAAGTAATTGAAGAAAATGAACCAATTTTCATTACTCACCCCTACTTTGGAACAATCATGTTTTGGTAGATATTTTTTATCAAGACATAGAAAAAGGTAATTTATCACACATGATTGTCAGTGCTACACGATGATTGGGATTTTTTTGGAGTTAGATCATGTAGTATTTTTGGAACTTGGAGTTAAATTTTGGAGTAATTGAGTTTTTTTGTCTTATGTTTTTTACATTGATATTGTGGTCTTCTAGTATGGTACATAATTAAAGTTTAACTTTGGTAAATGAAATATTTATTTGTCCTTTATATTTATCATACATCACATAGTATTTTTTGTAATGTTATGTTTGGTTGGTTTTTTATATTCCAAAGGAAATCTTCCCCCACTTTTATTAAAGCCCTTCACCATTTATTTACATCCTTTGGTGTCTTGGGGATGTTTCTTATGCCCATGTAATGTTCCTCTGTATTCTCATTCCAATAATGATAAAAGGTATGTTACAATACTCATAGTTTGGAATAATATATTATATTTTAGTGTAAATTTATTAAATCATGAAATTATAATTTTAAAGTAAGAATATTACTTATATCATTTTTCTAGATGGTTAATGAATGGATCAATTATACGAAAAAGATATGAAGATAAAAAAAATTTGTATAACTATAAAATATGATTAATTGGTGTCCTTTATACCCCTCACTGATTCATGGTTTTATGTATTTCCTCATTGTCCTAAACATTTTATTTATCACTATATATTAGTCCATAAAAATTAGTTTTCTCCTCCATGTCCACGTTTTCAATTCTCATTAATGTTCTCCTATTTGGAAATAATGTTTTTTCCTGACCTTGATACTTTAATTTCCATATTATTAATGGCACATATTATTAACCCTATTTAAGATGTGGTTTATGAACAAATTAATTTGCAAATATCAATACTTTTATTACTGAGAACAATTTATACTTTTGATCAAAAAATTTATAAAGTGAGGGATAATGTAACACCCTGAGATTTTATAATATATGTTATATTAAATAATTATATTTCATCAATACATTTGGTTGCATGAAAAACTAAGTTTAAAAAAATCATGATATATTATTAAAATATTATTATGTGATAGTTGAAACCTAGTGATTAGATTGGATGGTGTAAATATAGATTTTTGAATTATGAATGTTTTGTAACACCCTGCTCCGACCTCATTAGCTTGAGGAGGTGGTGAGGGATACTTGTCCTTAAGTGACGTTCTTGAGATGCCAATGGCTAATAATAAATGCTGAGGTCTTAAATATTAAATTGGGGAATGATTTTCCCTTAAGACAAAACCAACCAAACGATCCATTAACCACCACTATATGATGTGTGTCAATAAAACATTCCAACATGAATTCCCAAAATACAACCAAGTTGTACCACAATAAAACCCAAAAACAATACAACCGGACATGTCTACACCACATCAGAGTACAAGCGAAAACCAACAACCAACTCTACGATCCATGACACCCCCACAGCTCCACACCAAGCTCTAAGATCCAAGATCCACCAAGACTTCACAATGCACCACTAAAGGAGGGAGATGCCTTACCTTCTCCCATGTCATGGTACACAACATCTTCAAAGACACCAACATGCCAAAGTAGGGGGTGAGTACTAAAACTCAGTAGGATTTCCCCAAATTAATTCCATACACACGCCACTAGTATAAAACCATTAGCACATTTATATAAAACATTTTATATAAGATAATCACAAGTGATACCATTACCATAAGCCAACCACACCCTTACCAAGCCATTCCACCCAAACCAAAATACCAAGGGAAAGCCAACCAAACATGTCACAAGCCATTTAATCATTTACATGCTAGCACTAAAATTTCCAACTTGAAAAGGAATGCACAACAAAAAACAAAAATGGTGGTGCTTCCATCCAACTCATTCACCCATTCACACCAAAACAACCAAAACAACCAAAACGGTGGGACTTCTGCCCAACCCGTTCACCCATTCACAACTGTTGGCTCTACCCGTCCACTTATCCTTTGATGGTGGCCCTTTCGTCCACTATCCATCCCATTTTTATAGTGGTACTTCTCTCCAATTCCACACAACATTCCCATCAAGCCATAAACAAGCATATAACCCACCAATGTTACAACAACATGCAATCAACCAATTCCATCGCATACCAATCCATTTCAATAAATCATCCATTTATTGAAAACCTTTTTCCATGAAAAACCAAATTTCTATAAAAAACATTTTTATTGAAAACCATTTTTCATCAACCATTTTCCCAAATCAATCTCAACAACCCATTTTAAAATCTCCATTATAAAATCCATAACAATAGCATTTCCCCATGAAACCCCCTTTTCCCCCAAAACCCCGAAATGGATTTCCAACTAATTTTGCATAACAAATCACAATTACTTTTCAGCACAACAATTAATTGTAACAAAGAGCCACTAGTTCTAACTAAGTGGAGTCAAGAGAGAATCCACCTACCTTTAGGGTTCCTGAGGAATTGACCCACAAGCAACCGCACCCCAAATATGGAAAACGCACCACAGAAACCTCTCTAGATCCCCTTCCCTAACATTCACAAGCCTTAAAAACATTATTCAAGGTAACCAAAAACCTATATCTACACACAAAAAGTGTAGATCTAGAAAACCAAGAAAGATATAGATGTAGATCTAGAGGAAAACACAAGGAAACCAAGAGGAGAGACTTACCTGGGAGAAACCGCCTTCAATTCACCAAGAAACTTCTTTAGAACACTTCCAAATCGAGCGTGAGAGCCCCTCAAACCCTTGAGAACCGAAAATCCTGAGTGTGGCTCAAGTGGGAGGAAATTTGGAGAGGAATGAGGCAAGACCGAGTGAGTCAAGGTTTTAAAACCCCATTTTTATGTGGTTGCATGGTTAGTCCACACGGTTTTGAAAACCGTGCGCTAACTGTGCGCATGCTACGACCTCAAGAGAAAGGGTCCGCACAGTTTCCTCGCATGGTTTGGAAAACTATACACTAGCCGTGCGAAGCCTACTATCTCCCCCTGTACGGTTTCCTGGGTAATCCGCACGGTTTCCACTAACCGTTCTCAAACCTTTTTCCCTAAGAAAAGCATCCAAACTCATTCAAAACCATTCCAAACTCTCCCAACCTCTTCCCAACTCATCCCATGAACTCTATACACATAAAAAGGAATAAAAAAAGGCCCCATACCTCATACCGGGGGTACTAAATTCTCACCACCATTGGACTTTCTGTCCTTGGAAAGTAGTGAACCTACCCTTTGTCGAAAGAGCTCAGGCCACTGCTCGACCATCTCTTTCTCCTGCTCCCAAGTATCCTCTTGAATCTGACCATGCTGACACAAAACACAAACTAAACCGATTCTTTTACCACGGAATAATTTCTCTTGCTTATCCACAACCTCACTGGTATGTGCACCAATGAAGCATCCAGTTCTAGCTCAACATGATCCCATCAAATCACATGGTCATGATCTGGCTGATACTTTTTCAACCGTGACACATGGAACACATTGTGCACCGCACTAAACAAAGGTGGAAAATCCAAACGATAATCCACCTCACTAACCCGCTTAAGAATCTCAAAAGGTCCAATATTACTCAGATATAACTTTCCATGCTTTCCAAACAGATGATGTCCCAGCCTAGGAGAGATCCTCAAGAAAACATGATCACTCACCTCGAACGACAACAACCGTCGACGATGATCCGCATATGATTTCTGACGACTCTGAGCCATGTCCACTCTCTTCTTGATCAACTTGATCTTCTTCATAGTCTCCTGGACAAGGCTTAGTCTCGCCATTGAGAACTCACCCATTTCCACCCAACAAAGTGGAGAATGACACGGCCGCCCAAACAACGCTTCAAATGGAGCCATATGCATGGATTTCGGATAACTGTTTTTGTATGAAAACTCAACCAAAGATAAGTGCTCCTCCCACGAGCCACAAAAATACATGACACAAGCTCGCAACATATCCTATAGAGTTTGTATCGTCCTCTTAGATTGACCATCCATCTGAAGGTGATACACCATGCTCATAGTCAACTGTGTCCCAAGGGCTTGCTGTAAGGATTTCCAAAAATGATATGTAAACCTCGAATCTCTATCGGATACAATCAAAACTAGAACACCATTCCACTTTACCACCTCCCGAATATAGATTTTGGATAGATCCTCCACCATATGAGATTCATGAATCGAGATGAAATGGGACAACTTCATTAGCCGATCCACTATCACCTAAATGGCATCGTGATTTATGACCGTTCTTGGGAGACCAGTGACAAAATCCATTGCTATTTTTTCCCACTTCCAAACAGGGATTGATAAAGACTAAAACATTCCTGCTGGCCTCTGATGCTCTGCCTTGACCTACTGACAAGTCAAGAATCTTGCAACCAACTCAGTCACACTTATTTTCATACCATATCATTAGAACTGCGCCTTCAATGCTTTATACATTTTATGAATTCAAGGATGAACAGCCCACCTGGAATGATGATATGCCTTGAGAAGATCCTATTGACAAGCAACTGGTACAACCATCCGATTCCGAAAACACAAAAATGAATCTCCATTTAGTTGCTAACTCTCTATGGTCTTCCCACCATTGAGTCTCAAACCCATAGTCACAGACTCTGAATCAGATATCAGTGCCTCTTTAACCAACCCAACCAAGTCACGAATCAATAAAACTGGAAAGAAGACTGCTCTATCACCCTGGTTCTCACATTCCAACCGCATATCATCTATAACTGACATCAACTACCACTGTTCTGATGCCTGTTTCACCATCTGAGCATACAATTTTCTAATTAATGCATCTGCCACCAAATTTCCCTTAATTGGTGTGTACATTAAGTCAAAATCAAACATATTGAGATATTACATCCATCTTCTCTGCCTCAAGTTCAAATCCCTTTGTGAGAAAATTTGCTTCATGCTCTTGTGATCTGTATATACCGTGAATTTCTCACCAAAGAGATAATGACGCCACACTTTCAAAGCATGTAAAACTGCTGCCAATTAAAAATCATGAGTTGGGTAGTTCGTCTCATGCACTCTCAACGGTCATGAGACATATGCAACCACATGATTCCATTTCATGAGAACGCACCCCCACCCTGATCCTGATGCATCACAATACACCACGTACCCTTTTCCTGGTTCTGGAAAAACCAAGATTGGTGCTAATGTAAGGCGACCCTTTAGCTCTTCGAAAAACTGCTAACACTGTTCATTCCACTGGAATGGAACATTCTTTTTTTGTTAAAGCTGTCATCGGCAAAGCCAAACGTGAAAAATCACGAGAAAAACGCTGATAATAACCATCTAGACCAAGAAAACTCCGTATCTCAAACACATTCTTTAGTGGTTGACATGAGATAACAACCTCTATCTTTTTTGGATCCATTGAAACATTTCTTTCGGAAATCACATGGCCATGAAAAAGAACTTCCTGTATCCAAAAGTCACACTTTGAAAATTTGACATACAACCGATGATCACTCAAGATCCCTAGCACTGTCTCCAAGTGCTACTCATGGTCCACCATTGTCTTTGAATACACCAGAATATCATCTATAAACACCACCACAAATGAATCCAAATATCTCTGAAATATCCAATTCATCAATTCTATAAACACCGATGGCACATTCATTAGACTAAAGGGCATAACCACTTATTCATAATGGCCATATCTACCAATGAAAGATGTTTTAGGAATATAGTACTTCTTCACCCGCAATTTATGATATCCAGACCTCAGGTAAATCTTTGAGAACCACTGGGCTCCCCTCAACTGATCGAAAAAATCATCAATTTGTGGAAGGTGATATCTGTTCTTTTTCGCAACTTGGTTAAGTCTAAAATAATCAACACACAACTTCAATGTTCCATCTGTCGTTTTCACAAACAACCCTGACGCTACTCACAGGGACATGATAGGATGGATAAACCCTTTGTTTTCTAAGTCTTACAACTGGACTTTCAATTCCTGCAATTCAGTAGGTGCCATCCGGTAAGATGTAAGTGAGATAGGACTTGTCCCTGGAAGGAGATCAATAGTAAACTCCACTTCTATTACGAATGGTAACCCAGAGAACTATTCTGGATAAACATACATGAAATGATCCAACACTAGAAGAAGAACACTCTGCTCAACACCGTCTACCGATTCCAATGACAACACCACCAACTGATACGATAACGTGCCCACTACTGGTTCCAACAAACCCGTTGCACCCTGCATTTCATGCTTCTCTCCTCTAAATGGATGTATAATGCCATACCGTGTCATAAAATCCACTGTCCATGCATTACAATCAATGTGGGCTTTAAAATCCACCACCCAATCCATTCCCAGGATTACATCATACCCATCTATCTCAATAAATGAGAAATTCCACATTATCTCAACCTCACCCACAACGATACAACATGCTCTACACAAGAAGGCTCTACACTATCTTCGACCCAGAGGAGTTTGAAGTTTTAAAACTGAGGGCATAATTTCTACCCTTATACCCATCAAATCAACCAGACATGTAGCAATAAAAGAGTGTGAAGCACCCGTATCCAATAGCACTTGCATCAAGGTAGAATTTAAAAGAGTAGTACCTCGCACCGTGGATGGTACCGAATGATCATCCACCACAACCTGCTCTGCTCCAGACACATGTTTTCTTGCCACACTTTTCTCTTTATTGCCCTGTTGAGGCGTCGTGGTATTCCATGAATCACCATGACCCACTTTACTCTACTGACGAGGGGTGTGCTGCTGTTCTCATCCCGTTGAAGCATACGACGTCTGCGATCCCTGAGAAGTATCACACGCACCCGACCTCGGAGCATTCCGATAATAACGCTGCATATTACCCATCTTCTTATAATTATGATGTTCTAGAGGTTGTGTTGTATAATCTCTCTTGATGTGTCTCATAGAACCACACTGAAAACATCTCGGCTTTCTCTGGGGCTTCGGAGGATGATTCACTGATCCTGTCATCGCATTATATGCCATACTCACACCCTGGGAATAAGTTTCCCTCCTCCGCTTGAACCCGGCGTTAGATTTCCTAGTATTCCCCATGGGTACCACCATGATTCCTCCACCCGGAGCACCCAAAAGATCCCGCTCAGCCAACGAGGCTTTATTCACCATCTCTATGTAATCATCTATACATAGTACTACTTCTTTGAATGGATTTCTTGCCTTAACCTCACTTCAATGATCCTTTACTTCAATGACGTACTACCCAACACCTCGGGTGAAAACCTAACTATGTTCATAAACTTAGATGCATACTCCATCACAAGCATAATCTCTTCCTTCAAAATGAAGAAATCAGTTGTATGCTGAATTCTGAACGTATGTGGGTAGAACTGTTTATCAAACAATTCCTCAAAGCCTTCCCACATCACACCCTGGTCCATCCCCGCTTGGACTACCAAATCCCACCACTGAAGGGAAATATCTTTCAATATATACATGGCCAACATAACTCTCAACTTTACCGGTGTTCCCAAGAATTTGAAGATCTATTTCATTATATTCAACCATGCTTCTGACCTCTCTGGTTCTGAATCACCCCTGAAGATGGGTGGATTTTTCTTTTGAAACTGAACCGCGTGATCCACATTCCTTGGTTCATCTACTTTGTTTCCAATTTCCATAGCTTGGAAAGTTTTCACTATACTTTTCACTAGCTGCTGGTTCACCTGAGGTTCAGGTGCAACCATGTTCTAATCGGCCACTTCCGGTTGGTCTCTACAACGCCTACACGGTGCCATTTATATAAACAGAAAACAAACAACCATGAGTCTCACTTCCGTAGACATCACAAAATTCCATTTCAAATCACATTACACAAAACTATCACAACGAGGCTTTCCACATTTCTACATGTGCCATGTTTCATCATTTTTAAAGCCATACCATTTTCAAACTACCAGATTTATTCACATTTCAATTTCACAAATTTGAAAAACCATTTCTCAATTCATCCCATAAATCATTATGCCCAATGAAATATGCATCATAGTGGGAATTCATTTCTACCATGCATTCCATGATCATCTCATTGGATACACCCACGGAAATGAGATATCCAATTCCTATAAGTGTCTCCATAACACTTATGTACCCAACTCCCTAGTAACTTGAATTTCAGCATAAAAGGGTTATCTATGACCTTTTATGCTATACATTCCAATTTCTGACATTCCTATGCCTTGATACCATCCCAACTGTAGGAATATACAACAACTAATGTCAACTCCAAAACCAAGGTGCCAAAGCGACCGAACAACTGCTCTCACTTGAAAGCTATTGACCGAAAAAACTGATACCACTTGTTACACCCCGCCCCTACCTCATTGGATTGAGGAGGCGGTGAGGGATACATGGCCTTAAGCGATGTTCCCAAGATGCCAAAGGCTGGAAATAAATGCCGAGGGCTTCATAATTAAATTGGGGAACTATTTTCCCTTAAGACAAAACCAACCAAACCATCCATTAACCACCACTATATGATGTGTGTCAATAAAACATTCCAACATGAATTCCCAAAAGACAACCAAGTTGTTCCACAATAAAAACCAAAAACAATACTACTGGACATGTCTACACCACATCAGAGTACAAGCAGAAACCAAAAACCAACTCTATGAGCCATGACACCCCCACAACTCCACACTAAGCTCCAAGATCCAAGATCTACGAAGACATCACAATGCACCACTAAAGGAGTGAGATTCCTTACCTTTTCCCACATCATGTACACAACATCCACATACACCAACGTGCCAAAGCAGGGGGTGAGTACTAAAACTCAATAGGATTTCCCCAAATGACTTTCCTACACACACCACTAGGATAAAACCATTAGCATATTTATATAAAACAGTTTATATAAAATAATCACAAGTGCTACCATTACCATAATCCAACCCCACCCTTATCAAGGCATTTCACCCAAACCAAACCACCAAGGGAAAGCCAACTAAACATGTCACAATCCATTTCATCATTTACATGCAAGCACAAAAATTTCCAACTTGCAAAGCAATGCATAAAAAAACCAAAACAGTGGAGCTACCATCCAACCCATTCACTCATTCACACCAAAACAACCAAAATGGTGGGACTTCTGCCCAACCCGTTCTCCCATTAAAAACTTGTGGATCTTCCTGTCCACTTATCCTTTTATGGTGAACCTTCCGTCCACTACCCATCTCCTTTTTATAGTGGTACTTATCGCCACTTCCACACAACATTACCATCAAGACATAAACAGGCATATAACCCACCAATGTCACAACAACATGCAATCAACCAATTCCATCGCATACAAATTCACTTCAATAAATCATCCATTTATTATAAACCATTTTCCATTCCAAACCACATTTCAATAAAAACAACATTTTTATTGAAAATCATTTTTCATCAACCATTTTCCCAAATCAATCTCAACAACCCATTTTAAAATATCCATATTATAATCAATAACAATAGCATTTCACCATGAAACCTCCCTTTTCCCCAAAATCCCCAATTGGATTTCCATCCAATTTCACATAACAAATAACAATTAATTTTCAGCAAAAAAATTAACTATAACAAAGAACCACTAGTTCTAACCATGTGGAGTAAAGAGAGAAGCCACCTACCTTTGGGGTTCCTGAGGAATCAACCCACAAGCAACCGCACCCCAAATACAGTGAACGCACCACAGAAACCTCTCTAGACCCCCTTCCCTAACATTCACGAGCCTTAAAAACATCATCCAAGGAAACCACAACCCTAGATCTACACACAAAAATTGTAGATCTAGAAAACCAAGAATGATAGGGATATAGATCTAGAGGAAAACACAAGGAAACCAAGAGAAGAGACTTACCTGGGAGAAACCACCTTCAATCCACCATGAAACCTCTTCTGAACACTTCCAAATCAAGTGGGAGAGCCCCTACAACCCTTGAGAACCGAAAATCCCGAGTGAGGCTTGAGTGAGAGGAAATTTGGAGAGGAATGAGGCAAGACCGAGTGAGCCTGGGTTTTAAAACCCTATTTTTTAATTGGCCGCATGGTTAGTCCGCACGGTTTGGCAAACCATGTGCTAACAATGTGCATGCTACGGCCTTGAGAGAAAGGGTCTTCACGGTTGCCTCACATAGTTTGGAAAACCATGCGCAGGCCATGCAAATCCTACTGTCTTCCCCTACACGGTTTCCTAGGGAATCCGCATGGTTTCCACTAACCGTGCTCAAACTGTGCTCCTTAAGAAAAGCATCCAAACTCATTCAAAACCATTCTAATCTCTCCCAACCTCTTTCCAACTCATCCCATGCACTTTAAACACAAAGAGGCATAAAAAGGTCATATACCTCAAATCGAGGGTACTATAAGTTAAATTTATTATATATATGTAAAATAATTTAATTGGTAACCAATGGACTATAAATAAAAATAAAACTATTTAAAATCGAAGCATATATTCTTCTAAAAGATCTCTTTTCTGTGCACATCTGAGTTTTTTATTAATATATTAACTAAATAACATTTGATGAATGATATAAATGTAATTTATATATTATACATTTTACAAAAAATTAACATTGATATAATAGTTTTTTCTTTTCATTGAATAAAAAAATTATTTATAGTTTATTATAAAATGTATTTTGTATAAAAAAGTGGTTTTCATCCCATGTTTCAAGCCTTTTTTAAAAATTATTTATGTAACTTATTGGTAATGAATTTGAGAAACAAGGTTTTATATTAGGATTGAAGATGTAAAATTTTTGTAAATATGCCTCTTTTATTTTTGGTCAATTTGAATAATAACCATTGTAAAATTTATGACTATGATAAATGGTAAATTATGTTACTCTTAGGGAAAAATATGTGTGTAAGGTCAAAATACATCATCCTAATTCTTATTGGAAGAATTTAATTCATCCAATATCTTATATTCCTCTAAATAAAATTGTTTAATATACACTATTAAATTAAAATTATCTATATAATATTTAAATCAAATAAATTCCTTGAATTACATGCTCTTAGATTTAAATGTATTTTGTGCATTTACATTAGGAAAAAATCACATGGTGACAAAATATTAATTGTAATTTTGTTAAAATTATTTTTTTCTTAATTATTGTAATTAATTTTAAAATTTTGGGGATTAAATTATTATCATTAATTATTTTTCAACAGTGATACAATATTTATTCAATTAATAGATTAATAAAACAAATGATATTAAAAATATTAAAATTGATTTAATTTGATTAGTTTAATGATTCATAATAATTTTATAAGTATATATGAAATAATAGGGAGGTTTCAAATCATAATATTCAAATTCACTATTTCTCATGTTGTATTTCTTGTAAAATTAAATTGATAGGGTTAAATGATATTAATTATATTTTATAATAAATTATTTCTTATAAAATGTCCTAAAATTCATAAAAAAATATATTTATCTAAATAAACATGATATGGTTTTAAAAATGATACATGGTCCCTGTATATGACTTTAATAATTTTATAGCAACATTAATAACCTTTAATGTGTATAAAACATTAATATTTTGGTATTTTTCTAAAGGCTTAACAATGGGTTAAAATAATAAAATGGGTAAAAATATGATCCAAACATGTATAAAAATTATTTGATGATATTATTTAGACTTATACACATTCTATCTTTTACTATTATAAATTTTTTATCCATTTTGTCTTCAAAATAAGATTACATTAGTTTAATATTTTAGGGAATTACAAATGTGTACCTCCCCTCAATTATAAAATGGCACCCCTATTTTCTCTTCTTCACTCCACTTGGATACTTCTATATGGACCAAACCATTAAAAATTAACATAATAACATACACAGACACATATTATAGGTTATTGTATTATGAAGAACAACCCATATTGTTATTAAGAGGATATCTAACATAGTTGTTTCAAAGAATATGTATTTTCTTAACCGATCACATTCTTTTTAATTATTTTTTTACCACCTCTAAATAAGCTATATTATTACTAAAATAAATAATTAAACATCATAAGTATAATTTAATATTTTTATGATTATTTAACCAAATTTCTTTATACTAGTTCCATCAAATGGGATGTGAAAATATCTCTCATGTGTACGTATGGATTACCACCTCCACTTAGCAATAAAATTCATATCTCATAACAAAACATTATAGATGGGTATTATCATGGTTTTAATATGTATATATGTTAATTATGATATAATAATTTATAATAAATTATAGTATCACATATATATATATATATATATATATATTCATACCTTACAAATGGTTGGAAAATGATAGCATCACTCCGGCCGACTTGTGGAATACCACCTCCATGTGGTGATGTGATTTTTTTTTCATTTATATATTTCATAGATAATAATGAAGAATGAATTAATGAGTATATATGATAAATATATTAAAATAATAATTATTATATGGTTGTTCAATATTTACATTTATTTGATTATATCCATTGAAAAATAAAAATTATGTCCATGCGTATGTACTGTCACGACTCGACCCTACCCGGGCTCGAGCCGCATCTACCGCAAGCCCTCCTCTATAGGCATGGGGATGGCGACAAGTGTCGAAGGCTAAACAACTTGGGGAGGCCTTTTCCTAAGTACTTATACACACACACACACACAGCCCACTCAATGCAATAGTATAGAGTAAAAAGAAAAGTAAAGTACCAACTGCTATAAATAAACCACAAAGTGCATTGACCTCTAAACAGTACAAAGAAAGTGCTAAAGGTAAAATGAAAATATGGGGGGGGGGCAAAACATGCGCCCAACTAGTAAAGTGCCACAACCCGGCAACAGGTAAACAAAAGTAAAACATATGGGAGGGTACCACACCTAGAACCTGACTACGACCACCGCACGCAGTCCAAGCTCATGAAATCCTATGATCCTCTGTAGTCACGAGCAACCTGTTCATCATCTGTAAGGGCACACCAAGTTTGGGCAAAGCCCAAGTAGGGGTGAGTATAAAAATACTCAGTAGGATACCCTAAAGGCTCAAGGGAGCAACAAAGGAGGTACCTAAGAGTGAGCAATAGATTTAATAGGGAACAATAATGGAGTACAATAGAGAGTGCAGTAAATAATACATCTCAACCCAACAAGAGGAAGGAAGTAGACACGTCCTAACACAAGGATCTAGAAATAGTGAGAAAATGAGCTCCTCGTTGAGTCTTCGCTACCTATAGAAGAAGAGTAGACTCGTCCAACCATGAGAAGTTAGACATTGAAAGCACGTGACATACCCCGCACATCTTCACCTCTCCTGGAAGGAGAGTAACCAAAACCCAATAAGTGGGTACTGGAAGAAGGTATACATATATATATATGCTCTATCAAGAAACTCAAACAAAATCATAAGGGGATATCCATCCCGTAGCTTAGCCCAAGATAGTGAGTAGCCAACATTCCTAGAAGTAAACACCATTGATGCCCAACATCCCACCCGTTTGACCCGAACTGCAAGTCAAGGGGCTCAAATCACCGCACCTTGACACTCTCCGCTTTGGGTGGCACTGACTTGCCTGCACGATTTTAGGTCACTTCACAAGGATGCGGCTTGGTAGGGAAATCGCCCCTCATACTTGAGAGTTTTGGGGAAAGTCAAACCACACCTCGTCACTGTCACACAGTCGAGAGGTCTTCTCAAAGTCAAAGATGTCACATCACTGACCCATACAACCAAGGGTCCTGAGCTGGTAATCATGGAGAAAAGTCACAGACTAGCCTAGTATAAATGATTGAGTCTGAAAGAAGTCGTCGGGTAACCCACTGCCCATCCCCGCTCGAGGGTAAACCCTAAGAGGGCGTCAGATGACCCACTACCCAGTCTCTGCTAAAGGTTAGACCCTAAGAGGTCGTCGGGTGGCCCACTGCTCAGTCTCTCCTAGAGGGTAGACCCTAAGAGGTCGTTGAGTGACCCACTGCCTAGTCTCTGCTAGAGGGTAGACCCTAAGAGGTTAACAGGCGACCAACTGCCCATCCCTGCTGGAGGGTAGACCTGGAATAAGTAAATAGGTGACCCACTGCCCAGTCTCTGTTGGAGGGTAGACCTGGAAGAAGTTGACAGGCGACCCACTGCCCAGTCTTTGTTGGAGGGTAGACTGGGAAGAATTCGACAGGTGACCCACTGCCCAGCTCTACTAGAGGGTAGACTTGGAATAAGTCAACAGGTGACCCACTGCCCAGTCTCTGCTGGAGGGTAGACCTGGAAGAAGTTGACAGGCGACCCACTGCCCAGCCCTGCTGGAGGGTGGACCCGGAAGAAGTCAACAGGCGATCCACTGCCCATCCCTGCTGGAGGGTAGACCTGGAAGGAGTCCGATAGCTCTGCACTACTACTGACATCACCCAATGTCACTAATAACGCCACCGTGCGTTGGATCGGAGTGCGTCAAAAGGGATCTCCGTTCAACACCCTCCCATGTTTCCACATTTAACATGATCTCAAAAGAGGCTCCACATGCCCAAAACGATTACATCATTGAATTCCTCACATAAAAACACACGAGATAGACTACTTACTCGCCTGAAACGGACAACCGGTGAATATGGACTATTCACCATAGCCAGCCCATGTGGGGCCCGCACCCCGACTCCGATATTCATTGGGAAAACTGAGCCATCGCGATGCTCTAAAAAAAACCGAATCGACTATTCATACGCCCCAAACGGACGCCTAATGAAAAATTCGTAGTATACTGCACACAGCTTAAGAGACGACCTGTGGGGCCCACACCTCAATGCCGGCTTTATTGACTGAAACCACCCTAGTCAATTTTGCCTCGATGTCAGGGTCACAACGCCGCTGATGACGCCTAAAACAGACTCCGGATGCAGAAGCTGCAACTCCCTGCGTTATATGTAAATGGGGCCCTGTGGGACCCGCACTTCGAGCTTGAATTTAGGCAGGGCAGATTGTGCCATTGCAATCCCCTCGGGAAAAAACTCAGAAACGAGTACTCAAACACCTTAAACGGATAATGGGTGAAAAATTAGCGTTTCACCTTAAAACATGCGAACCAGGTCCTGTGAGGCCCACACCTTGTCTCCAACCCGAACGCTTCGGAAAGCATCTAAAAAAGTCCGCACGAGCACTGGGGTAACGCTGCCGCTGACAGAGCGTCAATCAGACATCCTAAGAAGGAGTTAGGTCCGACACAACAATTAATTAATTAATTAATTAATTACTCACATTTAGCGTTTTGTGCCACCGAGTAACGAAACCAACCCGCAAAGGTTTCGAACCAACTTTGGAAGGACCACCTTAGCTCCGGGGCCACCGCGCCTCTGGCAGCACGTTAAATGAACGTCTGGCCCGTGAAGTACGTCTGTCGCGAGCTTTAATATAATTTATTAAAATCAAATTAAAGCTCTTCGGGTCACCCGTCTTCGGGCGCAGAACCAAAAAACCCCAAAACCTTCTTCAAAAATGTTCGTCTCGCCGACACGAACACCCAGCCGCAGACGACGCGTCAAATAGACGCACTGTTTAGAAGAAGTCACTACCATCGACTTAAGAAAAGGTTCCACATGTTCTACTCTACTAACACAAGGTTAAACTGATGCCCCATGTTTCCATGGTAACACCACAAACAAGGATCAAGGATAAAATCATTTCACATACAGAGTCTAACAATTCTACTGCAAAAAGTAGAAGAGCTGTAGAGCATACCTCTTATCACCTCATGCTCTGCAGGATCTTAGACATCCAAAGCTCGCGGCTGTCCGTGGTCCCAACTATCAGCTCTCAGAGCCTGACGTGGACTACCTAGTGGTGATGGGAAGACCTCGTAATGTCATCCCCCACTTCCAGCTACTCCTGCTTCTCTGCTAGCACCACCTCTCTGGGTACCACTCCGATCACAATGCTGCCTCTGTCGTGGTGGTGCACCTACTGCATACCCAAAGTTTTAATCATACCTGGTCAGGAAGTCCTATTCCAAGTGAACTTGGCCATCACAAGCATAGCACCAGTGCTCTCTGGGCAGCCCTAGTGCCCTCCGGCGCCACTATGGTGTACGACCACGGCCCGAAGTCCACTCAAAGAAGGGTCTCATCAGCTGAGGCCCTACGCTTTTCTGCCACAATGGTGCACGACCACATCTCCGAAACCAGCTGTGGAAAGGCCACTTGCATCGAGGTTCTGTCATCTGGCGCCTGCTAGCTGCGGCAGACGTCTCAGCTCTGTCGTACCTACTGCCACCACCAATTGTAAAACGTGACAGAAAGCTATCTATCACCAGTGCCTGCTCTAGCACCCACGCATTAGTGGAAATGCCTAGGGGTACTATGACAAAATGATTCTCTCTACAGAGAACCTTCTCAATCTTCCGCGCTTGGAAGTTTCTGATGTGGACCAAGTCTGGGTAAAAGCATGCACGGTCTGTGAAGCTAGTCGCGTACTCAGTCACCGTCATCCCTCTCTGTTGAAATTGCATGAGCTCCTGGATTCGAACGGAGTGTAAGCAGGAGGGGTAAAACTTCTCATGAAACAGTAGATGAAAGTCACTCCATGAAAGTGATGAATCATTGAGTAACTGAGTCACTAGACTCCACCAACGCCCAGTTGCTCCGTGGAAAAGGCTGGCTTCCAAAGCCACCCTATGATCTTCCAGTGTCTGCGCAAGACTGAAGAGGCAAACCACTATCTCGAGCCAAACCTCTACTGCCTGAGAGTCTGGATCACTACTGAACCTCAGCGGTCTCTGATGCTGGAACTCACAGAGCACGCTCAAACTGGGCTCAAGCTCTTTTTGCTTTATTGGATCTGTCTTCTTCTCACAAGGTGGGGGTACTACTACCGGCCCACCTGGAGAAAGGGGCTCGCATGATGGGTTCTAGACTGAGGCCTCGTAGCTCACAGGGTCATCGTCATGATCCAAAGCTAGTATCCTATCTAGCTGTCTTTGCGAAGACATACTGAATATTATCAAGGAGTGCCATGATCAGATGAGCATATATGTATATGACAGTAACAATAATGGGGAGCTGACTCGAGAAGGAAAGTGAAAGACTCAATCCTATGTGATGCCCAAACCAAATTTCCCTGCAACGAGTGTCTCAGCATGACGAGTCGAAAAGTGGGTTATAAGGGTCCTGGTGAACGAATACGTCAGCCACCACACCATCACTAGACTCCCTGGATTGAGAGCCGCTCTCGAGACATGTTGACACTATTGCCCCAAAACTCAACCAATTCCTTTTTAGGGACGTCCGAACAATGCCCCAAGGAATGAACCACCTATGATACCACTTTGTCATGACCCGACCCTACCTGGGCTCGAGCCCCAACAACCCCAAGCCTACCTCCATAGGCCAGTGGATGGAGATAAGTGCCGAATGCTAAAAAACTCTGGGAGGCCTTTGCCTAAGTACCTGTACACACATACGCAGCCCACTCAATGCAATAGTGTAGAGTAAAAAGAAAATTAAAGTACCAACTACTATAAATATACCACAAAATGCATTGACCTCTAAACAGTACAAAGAAAGTGATGAAGGTAAACTTAAAAGAAGGGGGGGGGGGACACACGCCCAACCAGTAAAGTGCCACAACCCGGCAACAGGTAAACAAAAGTAAAACAACTGGGAGGGTCCCACACCTGGAACACAACTATGACCACTACATGCAGTACAAGCTCCCGAAATCCTACGCTCATCTGTAGTCATGAGCAACCTTTTCATCATCTGCAAGGGCACACCAAGTGTGGGAAAATCCCAAGCAGGGGTGAGTATAAAAATACTCAGTAGGATACCTCGAAGTCTCAAGGGAGCAACAAAGGAGGTACTGAAGAGTGAACAGTAGATCGAACAGGGAACAATAATGGAGTACAACAGAGAGTGCAGTAAAGAGTACAACTCAACCCAACAAGAGGAAAGAAGTAGACTCGTCCTAACACAAGGAGCTAGAAATGGTGAGAAGATGAGCTCCTCATCGAGTCTTCGCTACCTATAGTAGGAGAGTAGACTCGTCCAACCACGAGAAGCTAGACAAGGAAAGAACGTGGCATACCCCATGCGTCTTCGCATCTCCTGGAAGGAGAGTAACCAAAACCCAAAAAGTGGGTACTGGAACAAGGTATATATATATATATATATGATTTGTCACGAAACCCGAATAAGATCGTAAGGGGATCTCCATACCGTAGCTCATCCCAAGATAGTGAGTATCCAACAGTCCCAGAAGTAAACACCATCGATGCCCAACATCCCACCTGTCTGCCCCGAACTGCTAGTCAAGGGGCTCAAATCACCTCACCTTGACACTATCCGCTTTGGGTGACACTGACTCACCCACATGGTTTTAGGTCGCATCACAAGGATGCGTCTTGGTGGGGAAAGCGCCCCACATACTTGAGAGTTTTGGGGAAAGTCAAACCAAACCTCATCACTGCCACGCAATAAAGTGATATTCTCAAAGTCAAAGCTGTGACATCACTGACCCGTACAACCAAGGGTCCTACTTCGGTAATCATGGAGAAAAGCCACATACTAGCCTAGTAGAAAGGACTGAGTCTGAAAGAAGTCATCGGGTAACCCACTGCCTAGGCCCGCTAGAGGGTAAACCCTAAGAGGTCTTCAGGTGACCCACTGCCCAGTCTCTGCTGGAGGGTAGACCCTAAGAGGTTGTCGGGTGACCCACTGCCCAGTCTCTCCTAGAGGGTAGACCCTATGAGGTCTTCGGGTGACCCACTGACTAGTCTCTGCTGAAGGGTAGACCCTAAGAGGTCGACAGGCGAACCACTGCCCAGCCCTGTTGGAGGCTAGACTTGGAATAAGTCAACAGACGACCCACTGCCCAGTCTCTGCTAGAGGTTAGACTTGGAAGAAGTCGACAGACGACCCACTGCCCAATCTCTGCTGAAGGGTAGACCGGGAAGAAGTCTACAGGCGACCCACTGGCCAGACCTGCTGGAGGTTAGACCCAGAATAAGTCAACAGGCGACCTACTACCCAGTCTCTACTGGAGGGTAGACCTGGAAGAAGTCGACAGGTGACCCACTGCCCAGCCCTTCTAGAGGGTAGATCCGGAACAAGTCGACAGGTGACCCACATCCCAGCCTTGCTAGAGGGTAGACCTGGAGGGAGTCCGATAGCTCCGCACTGCTACTGACATCACCTGGTGTCACTAACAACGCCACCGTGCATTGGTTCAGAGTGCATCAAAAGGGATCTCCATTCAACACCATCTCATGTTTCCACATTTAACATGATCTCAAAAGAGGCTCCACATGCCCAAACAGATTACATCGTTGTAGTCCTCACGGAAAAACACGTGAGATAGACTACTTACTAGCCCGAAATGGACAACTGGTGAATATGGTACTATTCACCATAGCCAACCCGTGTGGGGTCCGCACCCCAACTCCGATACTCGTCGGGCGAACTGCGCCATCGCGGTGCTCTTGAAAAAACACACTGAATCGAATATTCATACGCCCCAAATAGATGTGTAATGAAAAAGTCACAGTATGCCACACATCTCTTAAGAGAAGGCCCGTGGGGCCCACACATCAACTCCAGATTCAACTCTTGAAACCACCCCGGTCTATTTCACCTCAATGCCAGGGTCACAATGCCGCTGACGGCACCTAAAATAGACTCCAGATGCAGAAGTTGCAACTCCCCGCGTTATACGCAAATGGGGCCCTCTGGGGCCCGCACTTCAAGCTTGAATTTAGGCAGGGCGGATTGTGCCGTTGCAATCCCCTCTAAAAAACACTCAGAAATGAGTACTCAAACACCTTAAATGGATGACGGGTGAAAAAGTACCATTTCACCGTAAAACGTGTGATCCAGGCCCTGTGGTGCCCGCATCTTATCTGCAACCCAAACGCTTCGAAAAGCATCTCAAAAAGTCCGCACGAGCACTGGGGTCACGCTGCCGCTAACGGAACATCAATCAGACATCCCAAGAAGGAGTTCAGTCCGACGCAAAAATTAATTAATAAATTAAATAAATAATTAATTACTCACATTTAGCATTTCGTGCCACCGAGCAACGAAACCAACCCACAAAGGTTCCGAACCAACTTTGGAAGGACCGCCTCAGCTCCGGGGCAACCGTTCCTCTGGCGGAACGTCAAACAGACGTCCGTCCTGCAAAGTACTTCCGTCGTGAGCTTTAATATAATTTATTAATATCAAATTAAAGCTCTTCGGGTCACCCATCATCGGGCACATAACCCAAAAACCCTGAAACCCACTTCAAAAATGTTCTTCTCACCGACACGAACCCACAGCTATAGACGACGCGTCAAATAGATGCGCCATTTAGAAGATACGACCCCTTGAATGCAAGGGGCCCAACCGGGCCGGTCCACCCCGGTCGGCCCGGTCCATACCACCGGCCCGCAGCCCAGCCGAGAGTCCGGTCCTGCTCACCGCGGCCTTCTGGCCGTGGCCCGCCAGCCGCGGCCCGCCTCAAAACCACCGAACCCACCTCGGGTCCGGTTTTTGTTGTTGTTGTTGTTGTTTTTTTCCAAACGGACCGTCCATCCTGGCCGGTCTCCCCTCCTCGCACGCCGTGTCAAAGAAGACCCACAGCACGCGAGTCTTGATCCCCTGAGGTCGCTGACTCCTCCGACCGACCATCCTGAGCAGTCCCTTCTCTCCATGACAAGAAAAGGAGACCCGTAGAATTCAGGTATCGGTCGGCCTCTCCCACCTCCCAAGTGCTTCTCCCGACCGTGACGGGCTACCGCCGGAGACCCGCCCTACTGAGCACACCGCCGCGACGTCGGGTGCCCATGCTGCCTTCGCACCAGCACCACCCAGCTCCGCCACTGGGTTTCGCCGACACCACCCTCCAAAGCCCGGCCTCTCCCCTGGCTAGACCGCGCCGAAGCCGCGACCCAATGCCTCCTTGGTCACTCCTCCAGCTGCACTGGCCGGCCCGAGCTTCTCACTGACCTGCTCCGATCCTCCTGGAAAAACCCCATCTGTACCGGTGAAACCCGATGCCTCTACCTCATTCCGAACCCTCCGGTCGCCCCTCGGCTAAGCTCTGCACTCCCGGCCGCTCATGCCCTGCCTGCCTGATCCCCGTGCTGCCGCTGCCGGCCGCTATAGCTAGCGGAGATCCGGTGGTCCCTTCCACGGACCACCGGAACTCCCGCGGTTATCCGAAAATTAATCTGAGCCTATTCTTATGATTCCTGTGATGAGATCATTGCTTCCCCTTCCTCTAATCGAGAAACCAGTAAAGATTCAACGCACTTAATTGTTAGAGTCCAGGAACCCGAAGAACAGTTGAAGATTTCGATGAAGAAACTCGATTTTCAGCATGGGTTGATGGCCGTGTTCATGCGGCCGTCAATGATATTTACCACAACAAAGGGACAGGGGATAACAATGGATTTCCAAATTTGAACTTAAATCGGAACTGATAAATAGAATAAATCCTACCTGAAACTTGGATCTTTTTTTTGATGAAGAACGCGCTCGCTAATAGAGGAGGAAGATCCGTTGCATTCATTGTCGTTCGATCCTCCTCGAGCCAAGGGTTCTTCTAGAGAGGATTTATGTTTTCACTAGAGAATTTCAGGGATTATCAAGACAAACCCTTAAAGCCTCATAATTATAAACTCTTATTAGGTTAAAAGGGGTTTTTTATCAAATAATTTAATAAATAATCATTTAATTATTTAATTATTTTCCCTCGATGACGCATAAGCCGAACACCTGACGCCAACAAAAGTTATACCCTACCTAGGGTAAAGCCTACGTTCTGAGCTCATCGGTGACCTCAAAATTTTCATCCAATCCCCCTTCCATGACTTATTCAGGTTTTAGCTATTAAATGAATAATTTAATAATTTAATTTATCCATTGAACACACCGCCAACAAACAAGTGGTCCGGACGCCCCACGCCGACTTATTTTATGTAACGCCTAGGGTAAACACTGCATTCCTGACCCAATCGTGGTCTTGAATTTCCAATCTGATCAACCGTTTAGGAGATATCACATTTTATTTAGTTAACCACATGTGCATAATATAAAAACACTCAACTTTTTTATATAATTAATTTCGGGCACACCGGGCCTCGGAGTTGCACGTCGTCTGATTTCCATACTTTGGAATAACATCAAGAAAATTTTCAAAGTCTCAGAGTCCCAAAACCTAGGTTCTTACATGTACGGACTACAGTCTCCAGAAATGATGTAACTCATTTTACACTCTCTATATTTTATGAATGAATATAATAATCTATATAATAAGTACAAAATAAATTTATGTCATAATTAAAAATATGGATATTATGTAAACATGTTCAAAGTATAATGACCAAATTTACAAAGCCAAAACATATTCGAAAAGCAAAACAGTTATCACCAGGAATAATGATTTTGGTAATGATTTATTGAAAAATAAATGATAAAATGTTATAAGTAAATAATATATGGTACTATATATATTTTTATGGTTCATTAATTAATGTATAATAAATATATATTTATTATTCATCAGGTTTGAATTCATATGGATGAAGTCATACCTATATTATGGTATTTCTAGTTTCCCAATTAATTTAGGGAGAAATATTTCATATTCACCACACCATTCTATTATGTGTTGTATATACCGAACCTCTGACATGTTATATCATGAAATTATTTATTTTAATGATATTTAATATTTCATTCATTTTTATTATTTCATAGTTCTTAAAAATAAAATTTTACCAAACTAGTAAGGGTTTTATGTTACAATATCAATATTTATCACGATTAATTATGATTAGGTTTCTAGTTATGAATTCTTATAATATAAAATTAAATAAAATAGTGAAATTAATTACCCTATAGTTATTTGAGGGGAATAATTATTTTGAATTTATTTTTCTCATCATTTGGACTAAACATACCAAAAACATGTGTTTATGGATATTCAACATTATTTATTTCTTATGTTAAAAAGATTTTTATTCCATATATTTTTTCCCTAAAAAAAAATTAAAGAATATTTTAACTATTCTAATATCTTTTTTAATGAAATTTTCATCCACGTTTTAATTTTTACAAAAAAAAGGAATCTTTTTTTTCTAAACAAGCCACTTCGTAATTTAATCTAAAAAGGTGTAAAATGAATGTTTTATTCAAACATATAATGTATGAACATAATTACTTGATATAATGAAAAATTAATTTTTTGAATCTTCCATTACATTCCTCCATTTTTGTTTTCAAATAAACGTTTTCATTAGTCTTTTGAAAATATTTGTGTCATATAATGTTTTTTCATTGTGAAAAATAATATTTTCCTTCATAAATATGCCATTTAATATTTTAAAATCATTTTACAGATAATATATTATCCTTTGATGTTACATAATCTTTAATAGAATATTATCAAATGATTTTATAAATCTTATTTATTTGGGTGGTTTATGTTAATAATGTAATGATGTTTATAAAACATATTATTTTTTCTTGGGATATGTGATGACGAAATGATGAATTGTTTATGAAACCTATATATTTTTAATGAGTTATTCAAGGTTGAATGGATTATAAAACAAATATATATTTTTAGGTTATGATGAGATAAATATTTTATAATATTTTGTAACACATATGTATGTTTTTCTTTATTTGACAGTGGTTATTTTTTATCCAAGGATGACAATTATATAATAACCCATGATGGTGGTAATGTTTTAAACAAGGACAGTGGTTACATTATAACCATGGATGGTTATTATGTTGTAACCAATGATTTTGTTTACATTATAACCAAGGACAATGGTAATGTTATAATAAAGGATGGGTTGGGCCTATATCTCCCTCCAATTCATTTTGTAGTGATTGATATCTAATGCGATGAATAATAGTAGAATTGGGACAGAAGTCATATTTGTAAGGAAAAATATCCATCATGATAGTCTTGGGATGAATGTTAACTACTATGATGGTCTGGGGAGTTAATCCATTCCCCTAAGATAGTCTTGTAAATGATTCATGTCTACAAACGAAATTGTATTATATGATTATGTGTATTCCAGAAATATAAGTATTATGCCTATATTGTTCTCTAATGGATCATGTTCTATGATACCTTTATGTTTAATGTCTTCTAAAATTTCATGATTTATGTCATGAATCAATATTTTGATATATGATATACAATGTATTATTTTGAAATTTCATGTCCATGTTCTCGTACCCTTCTGTTAATTATATGCTCAAGTGACCATTGATATCTCTGTTCTTTACACTTATTGAGATTTTAAGCTCCACATTTCATACATTTCATTTCCACATGTTATAAAGAAAGTATTTATGTATTATATCTTTGAAAAACATTCTATTTATGTATAACTATGTGGGAGATGATGTAAATATTTAATGAAAATGTTTTTATGTGTATAATATTCTAAATACTCTAAACCATTTTGGTCCTCATGCATTATTTTTTATCAAGAAAATCAATATTCATATATTATGATGTAATATCTATATATTAAAATTTTGGGCCATTATAATTTCAATGACATTGAGATGTTAGGGTCTCCTTTAAGAATTTATCTTTTTATAGAATTCCTTTTGAAATTATATCATGAATTTTATTAATAGATTATTGAAAATTATAATAAAAATGATTTCAATAAATACTTACTGAATATCTTCAATATATTGAGAATAACTGAGTTGGGAATAGTTGTTCTAGGATATAGTTATTTATTGTTAAGGAAATAGGGTAAAATTTAAAATTAGAAGAAGAAAAATTCTATTAGAAAGTTCAATAATGTTTCCTCTAATAATAAGTTAATTTTTTAAATTCCTATAGTCGTGCTTAGAAGCAGAATAATTTTTCTACTATAGTAATCCAAATTACTAGATGTGGAATCACTTAGAATTCTTGATGGGTAAATAAAATCCCATTGGATAATCAGTATTAATTTATATCTTATAGAAATCAGTTCTTAAATTTTTTGAAGGTGTATCATGAAAAATATATGTTTTACCAGCATGATAAATATACAAAATGTCATTATATATGTATAGTTAATAATAAATGATTTATGTGTGTGTTAAATTAATGGGATAATGGTTTCTAAATAAAGTATTTGTAAGAAATGTATTACTCCAATGCTTTGATAGATTTAAAATATAAAATTTTCACATTCTATTTATTTTCCTCTTATATGATTATGGGTGTTATTGTAATCATCACTTAACAGAAAAAAATAATATAATATTTTTGATACACACTGTTATGATTTAATATAGTTCTATAACATGGTTTTAGATCGATACAAGGCTATAATTGTTCAATCATAGGTTAAAGTGTTTTAGCCAAGAAATTTGTTAAAATAGAAGTAAATGATATCTCACAACCCATTAGTGGTAGGTTTTAATTAAAAATATAATCATTTTAGAATATATCTCTAGACACATATAATAAAATTTGAGATATGGTTATTAATAGTTTTTTATAAATATTACAACTAATGGATATTGTTATTATTTCAAAAAAAAAGTTTATATTTCATATCCTAATATTTTAGAGAAACATAATTTTCTAAGGTGATATTGGTTATATGTTCAGAATTATATATGTTAAAATGTAGAAAATATAATATTATTCCACATTTTTTAAATTTGATTGTGGCGTTATATCTTAATATATTTTATGATGTTATTGTAATTATAAAATAATATAAAGTGATTCATTTAGTTATTATAGATATCTTAGTTAAAATTATGAATATAAATGTTACATGATTATGATAAACCTAGAAATATTCTAATTAGGAAAAATATGTTATTAACATCATAACATAAGATATTGTGAAGTTATATAGTTTTCATACTTGTTAAAAAGTTGAAGATAAAAAATATTATTCTTAACGTCAACATGACATAAAAAAATTTATTCATATATTTTTACCATTCAGAGTGTTTAATGATTTAATTTTATCATATGGTAAAATATAGATGTTTTATGAATTACATTAAGTTAAAATTTCATTAAAAAAACTAAATAATGTTAGAAAAAAATCATTTTGGCAGTCCTTCATTGAGATATGAAATTATAACTTATTTATATTTTTATTAAGATTTATTAATAGATTTTGAAGAATATAAAATATATAATTTTATACAATCCTAGTCCCCACTTCATCATTTTTTTCATATTGGATTCATATATAAATGAAGTGAAATGATAGATAATCTAAAAAATTATGACTTTCAGTTTCATAAATTTTCCATAACATACTTTTGAATATGATTTAACAAGTTCTTTGATATGATATGATATAAGGGTAAATGGAAAAAATATATTTTATTTTTTTCTATAGAGTTTTTAATGGGTTACACATATCCAAATAGAGTGTAAAATATCAACAAAAACATATAAATCCCCAAAACACTCAATTTATACTATGCTAAATATGTAAATTGATAATAGTATACCTTATCATTTTTATATTAAATCTGTCAAGGATCTTCACTACTGTATTTATAGAGATCACTTATAAGTAACATATCAGATCCTTAATTCTATATTATTTATGGGTTTGATGAATCTCTCAAACCTTATATTGATTTTATCAACATCGTATTTTTTTGGAACTTTGTATTTTCAAAACTGAGTTAGAGAGAGAGATAAATGGATCTGGCTTGAGTATTTTATCAACAATTAGATACATAATAATATAATACTATGATCCCCCATTAATAAGGAATATAAATGCACTCCATTGAATCTATACATTCATCCATTTTAGGGGGGGAATTTTATTAGTTACAACGCTTTAAAACTCATGACTACTTATTATAGATTTTTTTTAATATTCAAATTTTTATTTTGAACATTATAAACCAACAAATTTTCATTATATAGTAATAAAATAGATAATTATATAGAGAGATTGGATAAATACTAAAAACAGTGAAGTATCATAAGTCATAAAAAACTATCATAGACAACACAATAGTGTGGTGGAAATCACAATGACATAGTTTAACCAAATGTTTACATTGAAATGGTCTAAACTAGTGCA
Source organism: Viscum album (assembly GCA_963277665.1). Lineage (NCBI taxonomy): Eukaryota > Viridiplantae > Streptophyta > Magnoliopsida > Santalales > Viscaceae > Viscum > Viscum album. The sequence goes on along the minus strand of OY728134.1, from coordinate 344,992,872 downwards.
TCATGGAATATATTTTAGTGTATATTTTTATAAATATTCCACTTTCAATATAATCATAATATATTTAATACAATTTCACCATACATGAAATCATATGTATTAACATTTTAATCAATGTCCAAAAATAATTTTAAAATACCACCGAAAAACATTTTGAAATGATATCATTTATTTTCACTATAGTAAATAATGTTTCCCCATCAAAACATAGCACAATTTTCTACTTTCAAGTAATGTGTTATTTAGATGCTGTAAATTGGATCTTTTAACCTATAACATGACCTCTAAATAATTTTATGGTTTTGTTGATTGGAGAAGATAGTCATTGTCCTAGGGATAAAATTTTCTGGAATTCCAGTCGGGTTGGATTTTAAAGGATATATAACATTTATGAAATAAATAAATATTTTTCCAATGGGAATAAATACTGATATATCCAAAAAGAGAATGGTGTGAGGATTTTTACACTATTAATATCTTCAAAATAGAGTGTTTACATAATTGAGGTATCATTTTACGTATTTATTAATGGGTCTCAACTCGATAATTTTATTAGTGCCTTAAGTTTTTATTATCTTATGATTTTATAGAATAATAAATTCATGTTTATTAATTTTCTCTATGGTTGGTTCTCACATTTTCTTAATTCTATGATACATATATAAATTTAATTATCTTTAGAGTAGGGATAATCTATAATTATCATTTATAGTAATGAAATTCATTTAATGTGGAATTATTGAACATTCATTATTTTTTATTTATTCTATCAAGCTAATACATTAAAAAAATCAACATGTAATTAATTTTATAATTCTATTAAATACATATTAAAATTCTATAATAATTTATTGTGAAAATATCATGTTAATATTAATTATATTAAATGTTCTAAATATACAGAAATAATTTGGAATTTCTTAATATTGAGAAAACAATATTTTTTTTAAAATTATGAACACGTTTATTATTTTTAGGCTAATGAATTTTTCAATCAGGTAATTCATCAGAAATTTAAAATTCTCATAATTTTTCTGATTAAGTTAAATGTGAGAAATAAATTTCATCCCTAAACATGTCTGATGACATTTAATCATTCAAATTTCTTGTTTTTTGATAGATGGTCATCATTTTATGTTTGGTAGACTGGAATAACTTTGTCTGACATCCATAAAATTTACTATTTTTTAGTTTCGACATCCTTGTAAATTTTATAGAGAAATTTTCAAATCTACACTTTTAAATGGTTAGAGGTTCATTAAAACTAGTGTAAAATGTTGTAGTGGAATTATAATTGACAATGGATGTTTAATAGTGTTAATGAATCTAATGAGGTGTGGTAGTAGGAATAAAAAAGGTAGGGTAATGTATCCACACCCTTATAGTAGTGGTGCTTGATGTGTATAACAATGGAATATGGCTTGGTTGTAATTTAGTGATGGATTGACAATGGAGCTTTTATAGAAGACAAATATAGGGATCATTTGGAGTGGATGATGAAAGAAAACATGAAGGTTGTTGCATGGATCATTTGAAATCACAGTAAAAAAAGATAGACCCATATTAATTGAAGAAAGTAGATCTAGTTTGTAGTCACTTACTACATAGCATGTAGCACTTCATGTCACACACTATCTACATTGAAATATTTGGTTGTTAGTGTTCTACATGAATATAAATATTACTAAGGACTTAAATATGGGTTATACATAATGTATTTTCATCTACATATTCTTACCATGTATATGTGTACATTTAAATAAGTCCAACTAGTCCCACATCTCATATTGTTTGTGATACAAAATTTATATAAAAGGGGCATTACTCAGTTAGTTTTGGTGATGCATTCTTTGGTGGTGTATATGTCACTCATGTCTTTTAATATTTTTGGTACATCTTACTGTTCAACCCTGCATGATCTATTTAGATACAGATCACATGACATGTGTTTTGTAGTATATATTATATTTTAAGTTTTGTGAATCAATGTGACCTTTAAGTACATACATGTGGAGTGAAGAAATATAGGGGTTTCATGTACTATACTATATTTTCCAAGAATGTAGATTTTCCAAATTCAAGGTATCAGATATATCACCAAGAAATAACTGTAGGATTAAAAACCAAGTTACCATGGATTACATGTTATGTAGTGGGTATAATTTTCATTCATTGTATCTTCTCACTCTAGTGTTTCAATTGGAAACTTGAGTTCTATTTTCTATGTGACTTTTTATATATTCCATAATAGATCATGTTTAATTTACTATTTAAGTTGTTTCCATGGATTTTATGTTGTATGTTGATCTTGGACTTTTTGAATATGTTGTTGGAATATGGGTGAGGTGTTTCGTATAGATAAGTGATTGGTAACCCTATAGAGACATTCTGTGGATAGGGATCAGTCCATTATATATATTAAAAATATGAGTACTTTCCACCTCTATATAGGGATAATAAAATAAGTCTACCATTCTAGTGGCGTGGTTCATCCATTTATTAATAGGTTCATTAACCTCTTGATCCCGATGAATCATTAGTCACCATACTAAAATCTGTGTTAATATCCCAACACATTATGGGGTAAAAATCCTCCACCAATAGAAGTTATTATTCTTGTATAAGATATTTTTTCCCATTCAATTATTATGATCTTCTATACCCTTGACTATAACACTCCATTGTGAGGTATATTTCTCCTTCTGTAAAGACCTGTAAATTCCATGGAATTTTTTTTTACTTAAATTCATGGCAATTTTATGAGTCCGTAGTTTCTGACGGCGCTTGATTTTGAGCCCGGTGTGTCCGAAATCAATTTCTGATGTTTTTTTTGGGTATGTTCAGTAAAAGTACCAGCATATTTTTATATCTTTTGAACCGGTGCTCAGAATTGAAATCCGAGGGCACCGTTGAACTCGCAGGGTCGGTGAATTCTTAGTGAGACCATCGCCATAGTTGCATTTTAATGAGAATGGAAGTTAGTTTATGGGTTTTTTAATTAAATTAAAAAAAATTAAAGTGTTACTTTATTTTTATTTGTGACGGATTAATCCTCCAAGTGGAGGTTGGAGGTGGGGCCCACCTGCACATAACCCCCCCTTGGGAGGATATTATTTAGTGAGGCCCACATGAGCTTCTTACCCACATTAACTCCCCATTATTAATTGGACACCTCTCTTCATTAATTGGAACTCATCACCTTCTCTAATTTTTGAGTTTGAACCATTCCTTAGCATTAATTATATGATTTGCCTCATTTAATTAACCATAAATTTGTGTTGTTATATCAAATAATTAATAGAGATCATCCTTTATTATTTTTGGTTGTTGGAATAATCTTTTGGGGAAGCTTGAGAGAGGAGAGTTTCCTCCATCCAACGAAGAACCACCGAAGAACGACGAACTTATCCTTTGATATTTGACCGAGTCAAAAGAAAATGAGCTAACTGAGAAGAACACGAATGATGATTCTTCCTCTGTCTCCTACCCCAAATGATTCTCAATTTCAATAGAACAATTTCCTCCTTACTGCCACTCCGCCAATGATCACTGAAATCGAGGTAGGGGTGTGAGTGGAATTCGTATTCTTGCTCTTTGTCGTTCAAACCTCAAAGTATTTATGCTGAATGATAACACCATAACGAGGAGGGATCAGGCAACACGAACACGGGATGACCCTCCCCCTTTGGTTGCTCTTGTTTTTTGACGATGGAGGTGGACCGCGAAGAGAACCAGTGGAATAAGGCCACCGGGTCACAAAGAGGTTGCGACACCGTCGTAGGAGAGTCGCGGCCACAATGGGCTGAGGTAGAGGCGTACGGTGCAGTAGTGCCGTGCGGAGGAGCCAAGGGCCGCAGCCAAACTGGTCCGTGGTGGAGGAGGCGCTACGCTGTCGCACCGCACAAAGGACCAGGGGGCCGTGACCAGGTCGGGATGTGGTGGTGGCAGTGCAACACCATCGCGCCGTGCGGAGGGCAGCAGGACCATGGCGCCATCACGCCAAGGTGGAGGTGCGGTGGCGGTCAGCCAGGCCGGCCACCGTGGAGCCGGAGTGGCGAGCCACTCATCCAACCGATTGGAGTGGGACCCCGTTGGGTCCCGCGTGATCTAGAACGACGCCACCTGGCGCCGGTTCGGCCCACCCAAACTGTTATACCGTTTGGGTTCTAGGGGGTGCACGCCACTCCCCTGGGCACGGCTAGGGAAGGCCGCTGGGCCGCCCATGGCCGGGACTCCCTCAGGTCGGGCCGCCTTCGGGCCGGGCCGCCCCCTTGAGCCAGGTAGTTTCCTCAGACCGGGTCGGACCCCGGTCCGGAACGGGTCGGGCCGGGTCGCTCCGACTAGGTCAGACCAGACCAGGACCCGATATGGCCAGGTTTCACCTTTCCGCCCATATTTTGGGTTACCAGTGTCCAAATGACGAACCGTCTGTGGTGACAGAAGGCTTAGAGCAGGAAAATTCTTTTGGAATACCCCACTTGAGTTTTGGACATAGTTGGGGTACGATCGGTTTGGTTTGAACTTAAAAACCAATCGGGCCTCTGGAACAGAAATGCCAATAACTCACAGACCAGGCTTCTTATTGGCGCGGCGTCTGTCGCATTGGGTTCTTTAAGATGAGGAAGAACTACAGGATACATAAAATCGAGACTTCGTGGTAGTTAATGTATTTACACTTGGCTCGAGGAGCGGACCCTCTCGGAATCAAGCGTGCTGTGTGCGGGAATCCTATGGCTGGCTCTGTCTGAGATGATACGATCCTCCATGGGTTCGACAACGACGATACTGTACCGGGATCCTCCGTGGGTTTGACACTAATGATACTGTACCTGGATCCTTCGTTGGTTCGACAACGACAGTACTGGAACAGGATCCTCTATGGGTTCAATAGTAATGACTTCTGTACCAGGATCCTACATGGGTTTGATAACGCTGATACTCTTCCAAGATCCTACATGGGTTTGACAGAGGAGATGATTTAGTGGCTACAACTAATCATCTCCACCCCTCTAAATGATTTGTATACCTGTGTGATATGATTCTTGTCTTTAAGTTGTTATCCATGAGATGATTGAATTTACTTCCTTTGTGGAATGGGTTGTGCTTGGGCTCGAATGTTGGAGCCTTACTGTGATTGGTAACATAGGTATATGTATGGGCATATACCTATGTAGGGATGGTTGATACTTCATGATTGTGTTTTACTACTTTAGTTTATCCTTAGTGTATTCTGGGATACCTTCAGGGGTGTCAGGGTCCCCTACTGAGTATTTTATACTCACCCCAGCATGGGCTTTGCCCGCGCCTTGTTGTGTTCTATGTAGACGACGGTCAGTAGTGATCGATGTTGATGGAGACGGACGGGAGACTGATCAGAGATGGACTATATGGGACATAACTCATGAATGAGTTGTTCGAGATATGTAACTACCCTTCAGGTTGGATTCCCCAGTTGATGATCTAGGAGCTGTTTTTCCTTTTTTACTTGTACTTGTACTTGTTGTTCAGTTGGGTTTGTATACTGGCCCACTTACTTTCAACATGCATTTTTTTCTATATTAGTACTTGTTGCTTATACTTATTGTGTTCAAACTGGGTGTATTACAGGTTTACAGGCAATGCCTCCCCTTTTTTATTAGGGATTCACCTTTGGTGCTAGTCGCCAGCCCCTCACCTATGGAAGGCGGGCTTGGGGTAGTCACGACACGGGCCCCGAGGACGGTTCGTGTCGGTTCTACCGTAGAAACTAGGACTCCGATATTTGTTTTAATGGAAATAGTGTTAATTGTTTTGGGTGTGGTTATCAGTTTAGGGAAACCAGTTTTGGTGCAGTGGCCGATGTATCCATACACTAGGACTCTGACTTCGGATTTCCGACTCAGTGCACGAAAACACTGATTGTGTGGGTGTTTCTTTTGAAATTTTTTCTTCGTAATTACTTTGTGTCAGCTCACCAGGTATATTGTTTTTACCATGGCACACTTTTTTCTTTTTAGGATGGCCCCATGTAGGCAGCCATATAGGGTTCCAAGTTTCATATGAGATGGTAGCCCACCAAGTGACGAGGCCTCAGTGCAGGGCCCCATCATAGCGGAGGTAACCGCGGTACCACTACCCGCTGGGCCACCGATACCACCAACTCTAGTAGTAGAGAGTGCACATTGTCTGAGTGTGTTGCATGAGTTCCAGTGCCATAGGCCACCCTGGTTCAGGGGATAGACAGACCCACATGCAGTTGAGGATTGGCTGGAGGCTGTTGTGAGAGTTTTCATATTGGTAGGGAAACCAACCGACATCATGGTGATCCTTGACGCGAGTCTCCTGCATGCAGCAGCAGGCAGATAGTGGAGCCTGATGCTCCAGGTGCATGATGAGGCATCACTACTCTGGAAAGATTTAGAGAGTCTCTTCCGGTTAGAGTTTGTTCCATACACCCTTCGTGTAGTGCAGACGTAGGATTTACTGCATTTACATCAGGGTAACATGACGGTAGCTCAATACTCAGCGAGGTTCACCGACCTCTCGCGCTACTCCACGTATATGGTATGGGACCCATTCATCAGGGCCCTTACCATCGATCATGGACTCAGACATGAGATCAGGGCTTCGATGATCTCCCTCAGCATCCCGACGCATGTGGGGGTGTTGGAGCAATCCCTTATTGTAGAGAGTTTTCTTGCTGAGCAGTCACCAATAGCGAGTCCCACCATAGGGTGACACATGGCAAAGTCATCTGCAGCCGGCAGTAGAGGGATGTCAGAGAGGTCTAAGAGGACCAGGCCATTAGGTGGGTGACCCCAGGATACATGTTCGGTTGTGTGGGGAATAAGAGACAGATCCAGTCATATGAGGACCAGGCAGTGCTATGCATGCGGTGGGCAGGGTCACATGGCTCGTGAATACCTGACCCTCCATGTAGATGAGAAGCAGATAGTAGAGGGACCTCACATGCAGAGGTGGATGTTCAACTATGGTGGTCCACCGGGAGCAGGCAGACGTGGCAGAGGAGTTGGCCAAGCAGTAGGTGGTGGAAGACGTTTTGAGGCCCTACCACCACCATCACCAGGAGGTCCACCCCGACCATAGGGAGCTGGAAGACAGGGGTGGGCTAAGCTCCAGGTAGTCGAGGACTACGACCACAGCGCACCTGAGATGATTCGAGGTACTATCTGTGTCTACTCCACCCTTGTTGCAGTACTTATAGACACAGGTGTGAGTCATTATTTTATTGCCACTGCCCTCGTTTAGAGCTCGAAGATTCTGACAGAGCCGTTGGCTTGATCCTTATGGCTAGAGACTCCTACAGGAGTAGACTTGATGATTACGCCCTAGTTCCAGCAGTGTGAGCATAATTTAGGAGGCTAGAGCTTCGGCTGGGATCTCTTCATAGTGGCGTTGAGGCCTTACAATGTTATCTTGGGTATGGACTGGTTATCCATAGTTCATTCTAATATTGACTGTATTATGCGGAATGTGCGGTGTGTCTGCAAGGACGGGATGAGGTTTACCTTCACCAACAAAAAGGTATCCTTCGCAGCGCAGGATGGACTTACCCAGAGGAGGGGGCAGCTGATCACACATCAGTTGGTTAGCCTCATTCTCAGAGCGGTTGATGTGCGTAGTCCAAGTTTTCCTATTTTGGTGGATTAGTACGTGGATGTTTTCTCTGACAATGTTTTGGGACTACCTCCTCTCATAGAGGTGGACTTTTACATTGACCTGTACTCCATGACGACACTGATATCTACTCCAGCATATCGGATGGCTCCCACTGAGCTTCGTGAGCTGCGGGTACAGCTGGAGGACTTGCAAGGGAATGGATTTATCCGACCCAGTGTTTCACCCTGGGCATCCCCGATTTTGTTCGCCAATAAGGCAGATACGAGCTTGCGACTATGTGTTGATTATTGGCGCCTGAACCAGGTGACCGTGAAGAACAAGTACCCACTCCCGAGGATTGACGACCTCTTTGATCACCTGAAGGGAGCGTATTGGTTCTCGAAGATAAATCTTCGGTCAGGCTATCACCAACTCAGGGTATGGGATGAGGATGTGCAGAAGATAGCCTTCAGATGCCGGTATGGCCAATATTAGTTCTTGGTTATGCCATTCAGTGTAACCAACGCACCAGAAGTGTTCATGGGACTCATGAACAAGATCTTTCCGCCATACCTTGATCGCTTTGTGGTAGTCTTTATCGATGAAATTCTGATCTACTCAGCTACTGAGGTGGAGCACGCCTACCATTTGCGGGTAGTACTGGACACACTCCGAGAACACCAGATTTATGGTAAGCTCTCGAAGTGCCAGTTCTGGATCCGAGAGGTACACTTTCTAGGACATGTCAACTCAGAGGCTAGAGTTGCAGTGGATCCAGTGAAGATCAAGGGAGTACTTTCTTGGGAGCCACCTAGGAGTGTGACAGAGGTACATAGTTTTCTGGGACTGGCTGGGTACTATCAAAGATTTGTGCCAGACTTCTCTAGAGTTGTAGCACCATTTTCAGCATTGACGAAGAAGGGGAAACCCTTTGTGTGGTCAGAGAGATGCCAGCAGAGCTTTCAATAGCTGAGGTGGAGGTTGACTAGTGCGACCATCTTGAGGCTATCGGAGGAGGACATTGGGTATGTAGTTTACTGCGACGCACCATGGACCAAAATTGGGTGTGTCTTGATGCAGGAGCGAGCAGTTATCGCTTATGGTTCTCGGTAGTTGAGACATCATGAGCAGAACTACGCTACCCATGACATGGAATTAGAAGCAATGGTCTTCACCTTGAAGATGTGGTGGCACTATCTGATTGCTGAGAATTTTACATTCTACTCAGACCACCAGAGTCTCAGGTACATCTACTCGCAGAAGGACCTGAACCTGAGACAACGACATTGGCTTGAGTTCCTCTAGGATAATGACTTCGAGATAGTCTATACTCCTAGGAAGGGGAACATTGTAGTAGATGGTCTCAGCAGGAGATCAGGAATTTAGCTGCTAGGAGAGGTGACAGAGCAGCTGGCCACATTACAGATATCCTCTGTGGATAGAGATAAAGCATCCTTTTTACAATATCTCACAGTCACTCCTCCATTTCTTTAGTGAGTCAGGGAGGCACAGCGTGGGGACGTTGACTATGAAACGTGATGTGCTCAGATATATATAGGGCAGACACCTGATGGATTTTGTGAAGGTGGGGAGCACATCATTATATTCAGAGGAAATACCATGCTACTAGTTATAATTCAGGAGGAAGTGTTGAGGGAGCTCCATGCATCTCCTTTAGCGGTACATCCAGGAGTGGCTAAGATGTATCAAGACCTCCGACGACAACACTGGTGGCCAGGTATGAAGAAGGTAGTAGCAGATTTTCTCTCTCAATACCTCAGTTGTCAACAAGTGAAGGCAGAGAACCAGGTTCTAGTAGGATTAATTCATCCCTTAGAGGTCCCAGAGTGGAAGTGGGATGTGATATCCAAGGAATTTGTGACAGGTCTTCCTCGTACATCAAGGATTCACGATTCGATATGGGTGATAGTCGACTGACTCAACAAGTCAGCCCACTTCCTACCGATCAGAGAGTAGGGTCCAGTAGAGACCTTGGGACGCCTCTATATATAAGAGATCGTACGACTTCATGGTGTTCCATCAACGATCGTCTCTGATCGAGATGCTCATTTCACTTCCCGGCTATGGAAGGGGTTGTAGAAGGTTTTTGGGATGCATCTTTGCTTAAGCACCGCCTTCCATCCTCAGAAGGATGGTCAGATTGAGAGGACCATTCAGGCTCTCAAGGATAATATCCATGCATGTGTCCTCGAATTCGGTCAAAGTTGGGAGGATCATTTACCCTTGGTAGAGTTTTCATATAACAACAGCTACCACTCCACCATTGGGATAGAACCTTTCGAGGCACTTTATGGCCGACCTTGTAGATCGCCTCTGTGCTAGAATGACCTAGGGGAGTCAGCACTTATGGGACTAGAGATGGTACATGCTACGACGAAGAAGGTGCAAATCATCCAGGAGTGGATCAAGACTGCATAGAATAGGTAGAAGTCCTATACTGATAAGAGACAGAGACCACTGGAGTTCGAGGATAGGGACCATGTCTTTCTATGGGTCTCACCTCGACAAGGTCTATGGAGATTTGGCTAAGGGAGCAAGTTGTCTCCGTGATTAATCGTAACTTTATAGGTCCTCTACAGTGTAGGAGAGGTGTCTTACCACTTGAATCTTCCACCTCAGTTGCACTGAGTGCATGGAATCTTCCACGTATCTCAGCTGAGGAGATATGCGCATGACCCTTCTCACATCATCGACCATGGGGAGCTGGACATCGATGATGGGGCGACTATCACAGAGGTTCCAGTAGATATTGAGGATCGATAGGAGTAGGTCCTACATGGACAATCGATAACTCAGGTGTGCCTTCAATGATAGCATGGAAACCTCTAGGAGAGAACATGGGAGCAGGAGGATGAGATGCATGCTCAGTACCCCCATTTGTTCCCTTAGTGTGAGTTGTAGCTTACGGGGACATAAAGCCCCTAGGTGGGGAGAATGTAAATACCTATAAATTATGTTGATGTTTTCTTTAAAATTCATGGGAATTTTACGAGTCCGCAATTTTTGATGACGCTTGATTCCGAGGCCCGGTGTGCCCAGAATCAATTTATGAAGTTTTGTTTAGGTACGCTCAGTAAACATACGAGCAGATTTTTATATATTTTGAACTGGTGCTCAGAATTGAAATCTGAGGGCACCGTTGAACTCGCAGCGTCAGTGATTTCTTAGTGAGATCATCACCGCAATTGCGTTTTAATGATAATGGAAGTTAGTTTATGGGGTTTTTAATTAAATTAAATAAAAAATAAGTGTTACTTTATTTTTATTTTTGGCGGATAAATCCTCCAAGGGGAGGTTGGAAGTGGGGCCCACCTGCACATAACCTCCTTTGGGAGGATATTATTTAGTGGGGCCCACATGATATTCTTAACCCCATTAACTCCCTAATATTAATTGGACACCTCTCTTGATTAATTGGAACTCTTCACCTTCTCTAATTTTTGAATTTGAACCATTCCTTAGCATTAATTAAATGAGTTGCCTCGTTTAATTGAGACCAACTTTGTGTAGTTGTGCCAAAGAATTAATAGAGATATTATTTTAATATTTTTTGTGGTTGGAATAATCTTTTGGGGAAGCTTGAGAGAGGAGAGTTTCATCCTTCCATCGAAGAACCAACGAAGAACGACAAACTTCTCCTTTGATCTTCGACTGAGTCAAAAGAAAAGGTGCCGACTACGAAGAACACCAATGACGCTTCTTCCTTGATCTCCTACCCCGGATGCTTCTCGACGTTAATGGAACAATTTCCTCCTTACTGTGACTCCTCCAAAGATCACTAAACTAGAGGTAGGGGTTTGAGTGGAATTCTTATTCTTGTTCTTCGTCATTCAAACCTTGGATTATTTATATCGAATGATAACACCATAAAAAGGAGGGATTAGACCACATGAACATGGCCCAACCCTCCCCTGTTTTTTGTTATTGTTTGTTGACGATGGAGGTAGACCGTGATGAAAACCAGTGGTGCAAGGACACCGAGTCGCAAAGAGGGCACGACACCATTGTGTCGCACAGAAAGAGAGCCACAACCACGACGGGCTGCAGTGGAGGGGCGCGACGCCATCGCGTTGCATGAAGGAGCTGAGGGCCACGACCAAACCGGGCTGCGGTGGAGGAGGCGTAGCACTGTCGCACTACACAGAAGACCAGGAGGCCACAGACAGGTTGTGCCGTGAAAGTGGTGGCGCGTCGCCGTCATGCCGTGCAGAGGGCAGTAGGACCGCGGTGCCGTCGCGCAGCGGTGAAGGTGCGGCTAGTGGCTGGCCGGGCCGGCCACCATGGAGCTGGAGCGGCTGGCCGCTCGGCCAACCGACAGGAGCAGGTCCGCATTGGGTCCCGCATGAGCTAGACTAGTACCACCTGGAGCCAGTTCAGTCCACCTGAATGGTTATACCGCTTGGGTGCCAGGGGGCGCGCGCCACCCCCTGGGCTCAGCTAGGGCAGGCCGTCGGGTGGCCCTCGATCGGGCCACCCCCTTGGGCTGGGCCGTTTCCTCGGACTGGGTTGGACCCTCTGACTGTGTCGGACCTTGGTCCGGATAGGGTCAGGCCAGGTCGCTCCGACTGGGTCGGACCTGACCCGGACCCGCAATGGCCAGTTTTCACCTTTCTCCCCATATTTTGGGTTACGAGTGACCGAACGACGAACTGTCTACGGTGAGGGAAGGCTTAGAGAAGGACAATTATTTTGGCATACAACACATGAGGTTTGTACATAGTTGGGGTACGGTCGGGTTGGTTTGAACTTAAAAATCAACCGGGCCCCTGGAACAGAAATGCTAATAACTCACAGACCGGGCGTCCGATTGACGCACCGTCTATTGCGTTGGGTTCCTTATGATAAGACGGAACTACGAGATACATAAACTTGATACTTCATGGTTTTTTTTGTATCGACACATGGATCGAGGAGTGGACCCTTACAGAATCAAGCGTGCTGTGTGCAGGAATCCTATGGCTCGCTGCGACTGAGAATATAGGATCCTCCGTGGGTTCGATAGCGACGATACTGTACCGGGATCCTCTGTGGGTTTGACGTTGACGATACTGTACCAGGATCCTCCGTGGGTTCGACAATGATAGTACTGGACCGTGATCCTCTGTGGGTTCGACAGTGATGACTTATGTACCAGGATCCTCCGTGGGTTCGACAGCGCTGATACTGTTCCAGGATCCTACGTGGGTTTGATAGAGGAGATGATTAAGTGGCTAAAACTAATCATCTCCACCCCTCTAAATGAGTTGTATACCTATGTGAGCTGAGTCTTGTCATTTAGTTTTTATCAATGAGATGATTGAATAAACTTCCTTTGTGAAATGGGTTGTGCTTGGGATCGAATGTTAGAGCCGGACTGTGATTGGTAACTTAGTTATATGTATGGTCATATACCTAAGTAGGGATGGTTGATACTTCATTATTTTGTTTTAATAATTTTGTTTGTCATTAGTGGATTCTGGGAGACCTTTAGGGGTATGAGGGTCCCCTAATGAGTACTGTTATACTCACCCCTGCACGGGCTTCACCCACACCTTGTTGTGTTCTGTGCAGACGATGACCAGAAATGATTGAGGCTGAAGGAGATGGATGAGAGACTGCTCAGAGATGGAATATATGGGACGTACCTCAGGGATGAGTTTTTCGAGATCTGTACTTTCCCTTCAACTAGGATTCCTCGATGGATGATCCAAGAGTTGTTTTTCCTTTTTACTTGTACTTGTACTTGTTGTTCAGTTGGGTTTGTATACTGGCCCACTTAATTTCATCACACCTTTCTTTTCTATATTAGTATTTGTTTCTTTTACTACTTGTGTTCAGACTGTGTTTATTACAGGTTTAAATGCAATGCCTTCCCTTTTTTTATCGGGGATTCACCTTTGGTGCTAGTCGCCAGCCCCTGGCCTATGGAAGGCGGGCTTAGGGTAGTCACGGCATGGGCCCCGAGGATAGTTCGTGACACCTTCTATAATTAAGATAATGTAATGTGAAGAATATGAGGTGTATATAGATTTGTTGATGAGATATTTATATGTCATAGATCTTGTGATTCACTGACCATTATGGTTGATTTTTCTCTATGACTTATAAAAGTGATATCAACATTATAATTTATTTTACTGTATGTATTTGATATAATTTTATTGTTTTTGATATATGATCCTTTCTAAATATGAGATGAGAATATTATTAATTTTACATTTTATAATGGCTACAATGACCTTGATGCATATCAAGTACCTTTGGTTTACATCATATTTTCCCCATAGTCATAGATTTTATCTAATGTGTTGTTTTTATTCCTTTTTATTTTTAGGTAATATTTCTAGGTAAAACTGAATTGCCCCTTTTAGGGTATTTTTCCCTTATTTTTCATGTATGTCTATATGTTTCACTATTTGGTGGTGACTTTATAAAAAATATAGATTGATAGTTTAGTTGAGATAGTTCTTAGTGGTGTATAAGAGTTTTTGGAAGATATATAGATATTGATATTCTATTTCCAAAAGTTCTTACAACGTGTATTTTTCCATTATCTCATTTAATATGTATATGGTTATATTATATATTCTATTTATATATTTTTGGTTATTAATTTATGGTTTTTTAATTTATTATTTTTTTGTAATACATTAAGTATTATATATTCTGGGGGTTTATGTGCATTTTTATTATTATTGATTATTATATATTTTTATTAAAGATGAAATTTATTATACAATGGAACAAGATAAGGCCTTTCATTAGTATTATAACTTCTTGGTGCTTAGATCCAGTCCCTAGAAAAATGTACGTGGGAATATAGAATATTACTTTTCTTACTTTAAGTCTTGGATTACTTGTGATGGGTAGGTACATGTTATAATGGTATCAAAATGGTTGAGGTCCTTGATATATATTTTAGATTGTTTTCGATAAATGGTTTATAATTTTAGGAAGGAGATACTAAGGGGAACATAGTTCCATTATCAAACCAAAGAACCTAGAATGATGGTGTTATAAATTTTATCTTAAATCAAAGAATATAAAAACTTTTTTTACCAATAACTCATAGAATCATTTTCATGGTATAAGTAATGTAAGGTCTTAATCATCAAATGACCCAAATTATTTTCTCAATCACAAAGAGCTTGTATCTTGTGAAAAGAAATCAATATTCATTCACTATGAAGGATTTTTTTCAATAAGGACTTAAATTATAAAAAATGGAGAACTACTTGAAAGCTAGGATATACCCATGTATCTCCAATAAAATATGGGTATAGTTCAACACTATACTGATAGTTTTCTTAAATTGTGGGAATAGGTTTTGCAGGAAAAAAGATATTCTTGGGAATGACTTATACCCACAGTTTTTCAAAAATTGTGTGTATAGGTCACCCCTATAACCATAAGTTTTATAAACCCGGGGAATAATTTTCATTGAAAAAATAATTAATGGGAATGACATATGCCCTTGGTTTTTGTAAACCATGGAAATATGTTACATGGGGAAATTTTTTTGAGATTGGTGCGAGAAAACCTATACCCATGGTTGAACCAATTTGTGAGTATAGGGAATTGTTCTGGGCACCAATAATATTGTTTTGGGAAACCAATTGTATTGGTTTGGCCATTATTTTTTGATAATAATAATTATAATAAATAATTTAATATATATAATTTTTTATTTCTATACATATGTATTTTTGAATATAAGAACCAAAAATGAGTTTTAGGGTAGTGGTAATGTCATATTATTATCAGTGTAAGGTGATAGGATCAATTCCCAGTAGTAGATTTTTTTAATATTGAACCAATGCCCATGGTTTAACATAACTGTGGGCATAGCTTGACCCTTTTTCCTAATAATAAAATTAATAAAAAAAGTTTAGTATCTATAAGTTCATATAGACATATATATGAATATAAGAGTATACGATGTCTTATAGGATTGTGTTAAAGTCATTAGAGTGTATGTATAAAGTTCATGGATCAAATCTAAGTGGATGATTTTTAATAATGAACTAAAACCATTGTTTGAATGAAAAAAATAAAAATAATAAGTGATAAAAATATGATGGAGAAATTCACATTTGTGGAGTATAATAAAATCTAGATATCAATTATTGCAACCCATATTCATTTGAAATATGGAACATATCCCCTTTTGTCACCTCTATTGGGCCCACAAATATTTTTTCATGATCCCACTTCACAAAATGATTATTTTCCATTATATATGCCTCATAGAACAATGAATTTATAAATCTAAATGGTTTATGTTTGGTGTGATTATAGAAATACCTATAGGATCCCACTATGTTTTCTATGTAAAACCATTGATATATAATCTATATAATTCTGGATTGAATGAAATATATATAAGTATCCATTATTTTTATGAAAAATAGTAATCATAAGTACATATAATTAAAATATTGAGTCATACAAGAGTATGTGTGAAATAATTAACAACTATTTCACGAAACCTCGTCTATGAATCACGGGAATGTCCCTAAAAAACCAAGGTCAAGACACACTACTATTTTTATAATAGTTAATTCAAAATATTACTTTCTATCAATATTCAAAATCAATCACATATAGACTACTCATTAGACTACAATACTAAGATAAAGAGAATGATCACTAGTTAGATTTACATAATTACAATTTATATCATCTGTAGATAACTATGTAATGTGGCCGCAAAAGTTTTAATGGTATGTTTCATTGTTTCCCACTTAAGTACCAATCATTCCAATAAAGCATTCCCATTATTAAAAATAGTCAGTGTACTTAAAAAACTACTTAATTATAACAATATTGTAACAACCCAATGTTTTTAATGGAAATTCACTTCCTATAAATATGCCATAAAATCACATAATAATTAAATACTAAGTGATAAGTGACCTTTATACATAAGTTGTCACTTCGGTGTTTGGAATTTTGAAAATCTAACATACACGATTGTGTTCAAGATGTTTTTTTGGAGTCTAATTAAAAAAATAATTTTTAGTGAATAATAACCTACCCTAATGAATAGTAACATACCATTATGAATAGTGATATACCCTAATGAATAGTAACCTCACCTATGGTGGTATAAAAATAATATTCATGTTGGAAGTACAATATACCTATAGTTTAGAATGAGTTAATGAATGTTCTAAAACTGATTTTGATAATAAATTATTATTTTAATTAAATATTAAAATAATAATATTTAGAAAATTATTTTTGAAAAATGGACTTCATTTTTGGATTCTACACATCTAAAAATGGTTAGGGTGAATTTTTGGGATTTTTCTGAAATACATGAATTTTTGATGAATAGTAGAATCCGATAATTCCCAATAAATGATAGATAATGGATTAATTGAGTCATCGATGATGTTCTACTGATGTAATTCCACTTGGTTAGAATTAACATGAACAATTTACTATTATTGTTCATGGAATACTTACTATTCTTTGTCTTGTGAAGAAATAATAAATTAAGGATTATAATATCATGAAATCCCTCCTCTCCTCCAATATAAAACCCCCCTTCACTCCCTCTTCTCTCCACTCCTCTCAATCTTGAAGACTTCTCTAATTTATCCCCAAATCTCTCCCCAAGGTCCTCCCCCACGCCCAAAATCTCTAAGCCTCATCAAAATACCAAAACCTCTCCCCTTAAGAGGTTATCAAAGGAGGAAGTCTCAAGAGGTAAATTCCTCTTCCCAAATTTCTTCTTTACTTTTAAGTTCCTTTCTTTTTTATTTTCTTTCCTCACCTCCCTTAACCATAATAGTATGATAAATATAGATACATACATGTAATTTAATTTCTTCATGCTATTGGTATATTTCATAATATTCCCTCCTTTCCCCCCTTTTATTTGAAAGAAATGAAAGCACCGTTTGAGATGTGCTAATTTAGCACATTCAAGGAAAACAATTTATCAATTTCTATTATTATCTTTAATTCTGATCATGAAACCATTTGTGTTATGGTTTAACCAGATTATTATATATGTAATATATCCTATTTTTGGTTCTGTAATCCTTTGGTACAAATGGAATTAATTTATAAATCAAAACACATTCTTTGTAATCAAATCCACCGATTAAGAAGAACGATTATCACTAAGGTTATATATATAATAATTAGACGTCAATATAAGTAACCTAATTAAAATTAAAACCATGTAATCTCCTGGATATGAACTAAAGAACATAAATTAAATTCTGGAAAACCACTTTCATCTTGCATATGATCCAAACTTGAATATAAGTGAACTGATCTTTTAAAGCCTAGTAAACAAACGACCCCGAACAATGAAATTGAACCTTATAACTAATAAAAAAGGATTTGAATGAACTAAATAGGGTTATAATAAATCAATTAAACATAGAAGAGGTTCTAGAATTATTAATTAATAAGCCTAATTTGTTTATTTAGGTCATTAATAACAAGTGGATAACACCAACAGATTTAAGGTAAGGGATCCTCTCCTTTTCTCTCTTAATCAAGATTGTCCTCTATACTATGCCTTTTTATGTGTACTAGAAAATGACGAGGTATGTTTAAGAACCTCCCCAATACTTCCTTCTGTATTTATAAGTGATGAGAAACCCCATTTCTCTCTCATCAATCCCACTTGGTCACACCCGACACCATACCGATAAAATCATAACGAATTCTACCCGAACCTTCTTTGTTCTTTTGGGTTGCCTTATCTTTTTTTAAAAATGGTGTTAAATTATCTATTTATGTGAGTCTTATGAATTCTGGTTAGTTGTAAAATATTATTATATCAAGACCCTTTCATCACATCCTTTCGGGGATATACATGATTTGGAAAGATTCCCTCCTTAGAACTTTTTGATATGCAAACCTGTTTTAAGGGGACTTCCCAAATTTTTACCCAAATTTCAAGTGCACTATATCCTATGTTTTAAAACACCATTGTATTTATAAAATAACTATTTTCATTATGAAAACCTTATTGGTTCAATTATAGTTTTATATAAAATAATTTCCTCTTTTCTATTTGAAAAGATCTAGAATGCTTTCCTTAAAACTGTACAAAAAATGTTTTAATGCTAAAGTTTCTAAAATACATTTTTAATATGTTGTCACTTATATATGACACCAATTACCATGTTATATTCCTATTTTACCCTATAAATGTCCATGTATATTCTAGTACTTTCATTTCATGGACACTTTCGTGATATTCCCATTGGATATGTTTTATGTCCTAATTGTGGTACCCAATTCTTTCCATGGTACCCTTTGTTTATGTATGGTTGATTATGTAAGATTATTTATGTGGAAAGATTATTTATGTGGCTAGAATATTCCTGAATATGATGATATGGGTGCACCTAGATAGCACTCCAATGAATTGGGTAAGGATAAGTCTCATGAGATGCAATGTGAAACAGGATTGGTGGTTAGCCATGACCCGTACTGAAATGGGAAACGAGATTGGAAGTTATCCTTGACCCATACTAAGGATATGATTTATGATTCTTCCATATTTATATGATTCCATGTTTATATGATCCCATTATTATATTAAATTATTTCATAAGTTTCATGCTTTGGATATCATTATGTCATTCCTCTTAACTCATGTGCTTGAGATGTATCCTTATGTTCATTCCCTTACTGGGATTTTTAGATCATCTCTTTGTTCATGTGTTCCCCAGGGTACCCTATGCAGATGTAGGATCTCAAAGGAAGTTATAAGATCTTTATGGAGATTAAATAAAGAAGTTTTTTAGTCCCATGTTTTATGTTATATTTACCTAGTCTTCCAAGACACTAGACTTAACGATCCTTGGCTTGTACTTTGATGATTAATTATGATTAAAATCTTGAAATGTTTTATGTAAAAGGATTGTGTCGCTATAGTTGGTATCAGAGGATGGTATAGTTATTTTTAGAGATTAGGAATAGAGCATCTTAGTGAGAACCTTAAGGATGAGACTATGTATAAGAAAATAGTCCTAAATTTTGGTGAGTATAGTGTAAGTGGTTTATCAAGAAAATACATCCCTGTTTGGATATGAGCAGGTAGAGGCGGATCTAGCACAGATGTACCTAGTGGTAAAACCCAAAAACACCACTTTGAGCTAGACTCGAACGAGAACTGGTGGATGACAACAGGGCTTGATGCAATCTTGGTTATGACACTACCAAGGGATATGATTTGGTAGATTCATGAGATTAGTACAAACCATTATTAAGGGACAAAAAGAAGCCCATAAGAATATAAGTTAAGAAATAGATCGAGGATAACCTAGATTTAAACATAAGGAATCACAAGTCAGGATATACTTTTTCTTTATAAGTTCATACTTTTATATTCAAAGTTTCTTTTTATGCTCAATATCTAAGTATTCAAGACCTCTAATTATACATTCTTTTACTATTTAAGGGAGAGAAATAGAAAATATGTTCCCACAACCAATGTGATAGGCAATGTAATGATTTACCTAATGACATGACTGATGTGATGGAAGCAGGTGCTCAAAACTTCATGGAAGTACTTGTTCAGCTGGCTCGAGTTATGAATAATAACTTGAATCAGGTGGAACACCCCCCTCCTCCAAGGAAAGAGCAAGTTTCCATAGAATCCTTCATGAAACAAAGGCCTCCCATGTTTAACGAGTCTTCTGATCCCCTCCTCGCAGAATAATGGATTAAATCCATTGAAAATATCTTCTCTGTCCTCCAGTGCTCGGAAGAAGAGAAAGTTGTTCCGACAGTCTATCGTTTTAATGGGGAAGCTAATCAGTGGTGGGCACTGATCAAGAATACAAATTCCCAAGAGGAAATTGATTCCATATAATGGGAGGAATTAAAGAGGATGTTTTTCAACAAATATTTTCCTCGAACCATCCATCTCAAGATGGAAAGAGAGTTCCTTGGACTCAAGCAGAAGGAAGATGAGTCCATTGGGGCATATTAAGCAAACTTTACAAGGCTTTCACGGTACGCCTCTGGCATTTTCATGAACACCAAAAGCAAGGTGGATTGCTTCTTTAGCAGACTAAAGCCGAGTCTACGAAAAGTGTTGGCGATTCGAGACTTTGAAATCTATGAGGATATTGTCCGTTGTGCCCTAAAGGTTGAAATGGAGATGATAGACTCTCAGTGGTCTCATGGGCCTAGTGACAAGAAGTGGAAAATGGAGAACAACTGTAACATACCAAGTAAGTAATAAATAATAGATATTTTTATCTATGTCTATTAATGAATTATATAGTGTTTTAGAGGCTTAAAATGAAAATAAATCCAATCTTAAGCATGGAATACACTAATATTTTTAAAAGATTGTTTTACTGCCTTTTGATGGCAAAACATTTTTAAATCTATCTTTTGACAATTTTATAAGCTATTTTTTTCAAAATAAACTTATTCTTTATGATTGGGACATCAAAATTTACTTTGTGTGAATTTTTGGTATTTTTCTGACAATGCTCATTTTTTAATGAATAGTGAAAAATACTGCATTTTACATCAAAACTACTTTTTAATATAATTTATTTATATGATTATATTATCTTTTTAATTGGTTTTAAAGTGAAATTAGAATATATTTTTACCATTTAATCCAATAGTGGTCATTGGAATTAATTTCACTTTGAAATTGGACTTAAACTAGTGTCAGTCTTTTGATACTTATTGTTTCATAAAAACACGCTATTTGCTATGACAGCGGGAATTAATTATGAAATTAATCAATGAAAATTATATGTTTTGAATTTTGTAAAATAGACAACATTTTTGAATTCAGAATATCAAATATATCTTAGGGTGAAGTTTTGGTATTTTTCTGAAAAACTTCAATTTTTGATGATTAGTGAAACTACTAAGTGGTACTTAAAAAACTGATTTTTCGTTTAAATGAAATTTTACCACCTTTGTGTTTTGAATTTCAAAAATCCGACATACATGGTTGTAATTAAGAAGTAAAATGTGGTTCAATGAGATTAAAATAATTTTTTGGTGAATAGTAACTTTTATGTTTTTAATCGCGATTAGTGGTAGTTAGTGTAGTTTAAGGTAAAAATAATGTTTTAATAATATGAAATGACCTAGAAACATGTCCTACCCTTATTGGATGTGTCATGGCAGACCAAGAAAATCCATGGGTCAACTTGGGGACCCCATGTATCCACTTTGGAAGGAAAATGACATTAATATCTTTTTATTTAATGTTAAAGTAAAAATGACACAAACATGAGTTATTTTACTAAAACAATTTTTACATGGTGTTATACAAGTCAGATTTTTTATTATAAATAGTCATTGGAAATATAAAAAGATTTACTACATCATAGTATTTGTTTCATAATTTTTATACTTTAAATAAATTAAATTATTTATGACATCATGATGATGCAACGATTACCTCATTAATAAAGGATTTAAATAAAATGAAACGATAATGTACAATATATGACCTACACATGTCCAAAACCTATTGTATGGGTAGATTTAAAACCCTTATCACCTTAACCTAGAATTATATCAATGTGGGACTTTTTGAACCTGAAACTCATTTTAAAATAAAGTAACATTTCTTTACTTTCCAAGAGTTCCCTCCTCTCCTCTTATAAAAGGCCCCCACCTCTACCTCCTTAACCACACATACAAAGCCTTTGGATCAAAAAAAAACCTGCCCATTTTGTCTCTCCACTTCCCTCTATTACTCCTTTAAGCCTCACTTTGGGCAGAAGTCTTCCCAAGGAAGCCTTTGAGCTCAAACCAAAGGGAGTTACCCGATTTTAAGGTAATGTCTTCACTTGAGTCCTTTTGTATTATTTTGCTTCTCCAACCCCCTAAAATCTTTTTATTAATTTCTTTTGTAACAAATCTAGTATCTTGAATATACTAGGATGTTTTTATAAGAAGTATTCGAGCTACACTTACACACACCTACATCTAATGGTTAAAGGACATACTGTTTCCGTGGATGGTGAATTTATGCCTCCCGAAACGATGATTGTTCAACATTATTTTAACACCTTCAAAGGTGTCCATTAAGATGTCACTATATTTATATATGATATATAATATGTTTATTTTTTCCTTAATCTTCTGTATTTTTCATTTTCGGCATACCTTTATGGTTTCCATTATGGGTAAACGTGATATCTTCATTTAAGGAAGTGCGGACTACCGCCCCCTCAAAGTGATTTGATTCGTTTAATACCATATGTGGGAGGTATAAAGGATGGTGTTATGATATTATATATGATATTACACTGGAATTATAATATACCTTTATATAATTATGATTCCATTTCATAAAATATGAAATAGAAATGGAAGCAGCGTTCATGCGTACGTACGGCTTACCGTCTCCATGAACGGTGCATTTCATTTCTTACCTCTAAATGATTATGTAATATTATAAATGCATGAATGTACTGGATATATATGACATATATGATATCTACATCATGAATACCATTCTGGATATAATGGATACATGAAAAAATTGTAATTATAAAGGGTTTATTTTTTGACTCAAATACCAATGATCGTTAAAACGACCGTTATTAACTTAAATAATTACATAGTGTTCATGACATGGAAATAAGTGATATAAAAGGAATAATGAACTTGAAAAAGGTTCTTAAAAAATTAGAAATTAACTCAAGTTTATTATTCAGGAGATTAAATAATGACCGAGTCAAGTCGGACCTGAGGTATGAGACTTCATCTCAATCTCCTTTCATTGAGGCATATTTTGTTTTATACACAACCTTGTTTTATACGGTGTATAAACCCATTTGACTTTTACATTTATCCAAAAGTAATCTTTCTTTATACGAATAATTTTACAAAATGACAAAAGGGAATGTTTTTGTCATACGTATGCGGCGACAACGACTTCTCCGCCGCTATGACCATTATTTGAGTTTCAGCTTCCTCTACAAGCCATACCTTTTTATAAAAGAAAAATAAATACCATGTTTTAATTTTCTTTTATTTTGGTATTAAAAATGGTTTTTATAATGTTTTTATTATATCACTGTGTTATTGATACCTTGTGATTGAAATGTGGAAATGTTATGTTTCTTTTATGTATATTTTATGTGATACGATTATGTTATGGTTCTTGGGCATTGTTATAAAGACGGGTGGTTCCGTGATAAACTAAGGGCGGGTGAGCCTGATATATCTCTCCAATTCATTGGGTAACGCGAAGGAGTGAAACGTTAAGGTTTCTCTGAAGAGATTTAGGGAATATACTGTGATGGGTATTCCAAACGTAACCAAGAGGGTTACTCCCTACGTAAGAATGTTATGAATGCCTCAAGTTACCTTTATGTCTTATGATTTCTATGATTTATTCATGATTCGATGAGGTATGTTAAAGTGCTTATGTTTTATGGGTAAAGTATTATTTCATTCTTATGTATATATGTACCCATGTTTCCTTTCCATATTTTTATATCCCTTACTGAGATTTTTATGCTCATCCCAAGTTTTTGAAATGTTTTTCACAGATCAAGGGAAAGGTACATGATATGATGATAGTGTCAAGGAAGTGTCAAGAAAGAATCCATGTTTTACTTTAAATATGTTTCTATTGATGGAAAAAATGAATACTATATTTTATGTAACCACTTTGTTTAAATGTGGAATGTAATGCATGTTTTATGATCTAATTCTCTAAAACTCTAAACCTGAAAAGATACTCAAGGTGTAATCCTGTAATAAATCAATATTAAGTAATGTTTAAGGCCGGGGCCTTATAACAACATGGGTGTTTCATCAAACAAATCCCATGATAGAAAGAATCCTCACCTTTCCCTTTTCAAAATTTATGGGAAGAAGCATCTTGGTGACTGTCTCAAGGGAACCATGAATTGCTTCAAATGCTGAATGTTTGGTCATATGGACAAGAACTACCGAAGGGATATGAAAAATCCTGCTAATATTGAAGAATAATGGAAGGTTTAGATCAACACTCAGCCTGTAGTGCAGTGTTTTAACTGCAAAGAGCTTGGGCATTATGCGAACAATTTCCCTAAGCCGAGGGTTGTCAGAGGCAATCAGCAACAACCTCCAAGGCAACAAGGAAGGGCTTATGCTATCACTACTACTGAGGTGGATCCAGAAAACGATGTGGTGACAGGTACACATGTTATTTATTCAAGAATAGAGAACTTACTATTTGATTCTAGTTCTACGCATTCTTTCATATCTTGAAAGTTTAGTAGAACTATTCAAAAACCACCTCAAAATTTGGAGGAAAAGTTATCTGTGAGAACAAAGAATGGGGAAATTATTTCATCCATGGTTTATAACTCCTCCCTGGTTAATTTTTGTGGACTGAACCTCCCAGCAAATCTTGTCATACTTCCTTTAGTGGAGTTAGATGCTATCTTGGGCATGGATCGACTATCTTTGTACAAGGCAAAAATCAATATTTGGGAAAGGGAGATTACTCTTCACATCCTGAAGCATCCTACGATTCTTTACAAGTGAAAGGAGGAAGATGAGCCTCCTTTAGAAGAATCGTCTCAAGTGTGGTTGCTTCCTTATGAGCATGCATACCTAGCTCAAATGATTGAGACAAAGGATAGAATCATGCTTGAAGACAAGCCCATCGTCAGGGATTACACTGATGTATTCCCCGAAGAGTTTCCTGGTCTTCCTTCTAACTGAGAGGTTGAGTTCTCAATTGAACTTATCCTTGGATCTCTGCCAATATCAAAGAAACCTTACAGAATGGCCACCGTAGAGCTGGAAGAGCTGAAGAAGCAGTTACAAAAGAATATAGAGAAGGGTTTTATACGCCCGAGTGCTTCAGCGTGGGGCGCTTCAGTCATCTTCATAAAAAAGAAGGATGGATCAATGCGCCTCTGCATTGATTATTGTGAGCTCAATAAAATCACTATAAAGAACAAGTATCCCCTTCCACAGATAGATGACTTGTTCGATCATCTTCGTGGGGCCAGTTATTTCTCTAAGGTAGACCTTCGGTCGGGATATCAGCAACTAAAGGTGAGGAAGGAATATATTATCAAGACTGCCTTTCGAATGAGGTATGGACACTATGAGTTCATAGTGATGCCCTTCGGACTCACTAATGATCTAGAAATTTTCATGGATTTAATGAATAGAGTCTTTAGAGATTACCTCAACAAATTTGTGGTGGAATTTATTGACGATATTCTGATATACTCCAAGAGCAAGGAGGAACATGAGGAGCATTTGGAAACTGTGATAAAAATTTTATGAAGGGAGAAGTTGTATGAAAAGTATAGTAAATGTGAGTTCTAGAAGGAGGAAGTATCATTCTTGAGGAATGTTATCACTGGGAAAGGGATATCTGTGGACCCTTCCAAGATGAAGGCAATTGAAGAGTGGTTGAGGCCAACTTCTGTAATAGAGATCCGTAGATTTTTAGGTCTAGCTGGGTATTATCGACGATTCGTGAAGAAATTTTCACGATTATCAAACCCAATGACCAAGCTGACACGGAAGGGGGTAAAGTTCGTCTAGACACATGAATGTGATGGCTGTTTCAAGGAGTTGAAAAAGAGGCTTATCACTGCGCTGGTACTCACACTCCCTTCAAGTGGGGAACTCTTGGTGGTGTATAGTGATGCTTCCAAGAAAGGATTAGGCTGTGTGCTAATGCAAAATGATAAAGTTATAGACTATACCTCAAGGTAGCTTAAAATCCATGAGCAAAACTATCCCACTCTTGATCTGGAGTTGGCGACTGTGATCTTTTCATTGAAAATCTGGCGGAATTATCTCTATGGGAAAAATGTGAGATATATACTGACCACAAGAGTATCAAATATATATTCACACAAAAAGATATTAATATGCACCAAAATAGATGGATATAGCTCATCATGTATTAGAACTGCTCAATCTACTACCATCCCGGTAAGGCAAACAAGGTGGCGGATGCTCTAAGTAGAAATGATCCTGCATCTTTATCAATGATGAGAATTGAAAAGGATCCAATATTCTTGGATTTGAATAGGATGGACATGGGAACCATTATGGGAGGAACATCATCAATCATTTATCAAATTATTTCTCAACCATCCCTCTTGGAGGAAATAAATGTTTCTCAAAGAAAGGATGTGGAAATTTAGAAAAGAGTGGAAGTTGTTAAAAATGGGAAATCCTCTAATTTTAAAATTGTTGAGGAATGATTTGTATGATTTGAGACACGATTATGTGTACCATCTAATCCAGAGATAAATAAAGAGCTATTGAATGATGCACATAGCTCGAAATTCTCTATCCATCCTAGGGGTACCAAAATGTACCATGATCTCCGAGAACACTTCTGGTGGGATAACATGAAGAAGGAGATTGTGGAATATATATCGAGTTCCTTGGTATGTCAGCATGTTAAATCTGATTGACAAAAGTCCAAAGGTTTGATTCATCCATTGCCTATACCCATGTGGAAATGGGAAAATGTAACTATGGACTTTGTCACGGGTCTCCTGAAGACGTCGAAGGGAAATAATGCGATATGGGTTGTGGTCAACTAACTCACCAAGACATCCCATTTCATCGCTATTCGGGAAGATCTCTCACTTGAACTACTTGAAAAGTTATATGTGAAGGAAGTGGTGAGACTGCACGGTGTTCCACTCTCAATTATCTCTCACTGCGATCCAAGGTTCACATCTAAATTCTGGAGGGTCCTTCAACATTCTTTGAGTACTGAATTAAATTTCAGCATGACCTATCACCCCCAAACTGATGGCTAGTCTGAAAGAACTATTCAGACACTTGAAGATATTGTTAGAGCTTTCTCTATAGAATTAAAAGGTGGATGGGACCAGAATCTCCCATTGGTTGAGTTCTCATACAAAAATAGATTCCACTCGAGTATTCAGATGGATCCATATGAAGATCTATATGGAAAGCGATGTAGAACTCCAACCTGTTGGGATGAAGTTGGAGAAAGAAAGCTACTTTGAACTGATCTTGTTCAAGAGATGACAGATAAGGTTCAAGTCATCTAGAAACACATCAAAGCTGCTCAAATTTGACAAAAGATCTATGCTGAAAACCATCGAAGGGACTTGGAGTTCGACATTGGAGATAAAGTATTCCTTCGAATATCTCCATAGAAGAGAGTCATGCGATTCGGGAAGAAAGGGAAGCTAAGCCCAAGGTATATTTCCCCCTTTGAGATCCTTAACTGCATAGGAGTCGTGGCCTATCGTCTTGTACTTCCACTGAATATGGAAATTTCATGATGTTTTTCATGTATCACTTTTGAGGAAGTACATACCTGATCCCTCACATGTACTAAACTCAGAGGTGGTGCAGCTGGAAGATGATCTCTCCTATGAGGAGCAGCCAGTAAAGATTCTGGATCGGAGAGATAAGGTTCTACCCAACAAGACAACCCATCTTGTCAAAGTGTTGTGTAGGAACCATAAGTTTGAGGAAGAAACATGGGAACAGGAGGGATCAATAAAGGAAAATTACCCACTTCTGTTTTTGGCCTAGAATGTAAAATAAAATTTTGAGGGCAAAATTTCTTAAGGGGGGAAGAATGTAATGCCCCAATGTTTTTAATGGAAATTCCCTTCCTATAAATATTCCATAAAATCACATGGTAATGAACTACTAAGTGATACATGACCTTTAAATATAAGTTTTCATTTCTGTGTTTGGAATTTTGAAAATCTGACATACACGGTTGTGTTCAAGATGTTTTTTTGGAGTCTAATAAAACAAAAATAATTTTTGGTGAATAGTAACCTATTATAATGAATAGTAACATACCCTTATGAATAGTGATATACACTAATGAATAGTAACCTCACCTATGGTGGTATAAAAATAATATTCATTTTGGAAGTACGATATACCTA
Organism: Viscum album; assembly: GCA_963277665.1. Classification (NCBI taxonomy): domain Eukaryota; kingdom Viridiplantae; phylum Streptophyta; class Magnoliopsida; order Santalales; family Viscaceae; genus Viscum; species Viscum album. Next base: position 344,964,385 of record OY728134.1, on the reverse strand, counting down.
TAGTTTAGAATGAGTTAATGAATGTTTTAAAACTGGTTTTGATAATAAATTTTTATTTTAGTTAAATATTAAAATAATCATATTTAGAAAATTATATTTGAAAAATGGACTTCATTTTTGGATTCTACACATCGAAAAATGGTTAGGGTGATTTTTTGGTATTTTTCTGAAATACATGAATTTTTGATGAATAGTAGAATCCGATAATTCACAATAAATGATAAATAATGGATTAATTGAGTTATAAATGATGTTCTGCTGATGTAATCCCACTTGGTTCGACTTCACATGACCTATTTACTATTATTGGTCATTGAATACTTAATATTCTTTTTCTTGTGAAGAAATAATAAATTAAGGATTATAATATCATGAAATCCCTCCTCTCCACTATAAAACCCCCCTTCACTCCCTCTTCTCTCCACTCCTCTCAAGCTCTAAGGCTTAACTAATTTCTACCCAAATCTCTCCCCAAGGTCCTCACCCACGTAAAAAATCTCTCATCCTCCTCAAAATACCAAAACCTCTCTCCTTAAGAGGTTCTCAAAGGAAGAAGTCTCAAGAGGTAAATTCCTCTTCCCAAATTTCTTCTTTTATTTTAAGTTATTTTCTTTTTTATTTTCTTTCCTCACCTCCCTTAACCATAATAGTATGATAAATCCAGTAATATACATGTATTGTAATTTCTTCATGCTAGTGGTATATTTCATAATCTTCTCTCCTTTCCCCCCTTTTATTTGAAAGAAATGAAAGCACCGTTTGAGATGTGCTAATTTAGCACATTCAAGGAAAACGATTTATCAATTTATATTATTATCTTTAATTATGGTCATGAAACCATTTGTGTTATATTTGAACCAGATTATTATATATGTAATATATCCTATTTTTGGTTCTGTAATCCTTTGGTACAAATGGAATTAAGTTATAAAGAAAAACACATTCTTTGGAATCAAATCCACCGATTAAGAAAAACTGTTATCACTAAGGTTATATATATAATAATTATACTTCACTCAAAGTAACCTGATTAAAATTAAAACCATGTAATCTCATGGATATTAAATAAATAATACAGCTTCAATTCTGTACAACCACTTTCATCTTGCATATAATCCAAACTTGAATATAAGTGAACTGATATTTTAAAGCTAAGTAAACAAACGAGCCCGAACAATGAAATTGAACCTTATAACTAATCAAAAAGGATTTGAATGAACTAAAAAGGGTTATAATAAATCAATTAAACATAGAATATGTTATGGACTTATTAATTAATAATCCTAATTTTTTTATTCAGGTCATTAATAACAAGTGGAGAACACCAACAGATTTAAGGTAAGGGATCCTCTCCTTTTCTCTCTTAATCAAGATTGTCCTCTATACTATGCCTTTTTATGTGTACTAGAAAATGATGGGTTATGTTTAAGAACCTCCCACATAATTTCTTCTAGATTTATAAGTGATGAGAAACCCCATTTCTCTCTCATCAATCTCTCTTGGTCACACCCGACACCATGCCGATAAAATCGTAACGAATTCTACCTGAACCTTCTTTGTTCTTTCGGGTTGCCTTATATTTATTTAAAAATGGTGTTAAATTATCTATTTATGTGAGTTTTATGAATTATGATTAGTTTTACAAGATTATTATATCAATTCCCTTTCATCACATCTTTTCGGTGATATACATGATTTTGAAAGATTCCCTCCTTATAACTTTCCGGTAAGCCAACCTGTTTTAAGGGGACTTCCCAAATTTTTACCCAAATTTCAAGTGCACTCTATCCTATGTTTTAAAACACCATTGTATTTATAAAATCAGTATATTTATTATGAAAACATTCTTGGTTAAATTCTGGTTTTATATAAAATAATGTCCTCTTTTCTATTTGAAAATCTCTAGAATGTTTTCCTTAAAACCACAAACCACACAAAAATGTTTTAATGCTAATTGTTTTGCACGGAATTCAGGGATGACCTCCTGGACGGGAGATTCAAACATTCCGATCGGTTTCTATTGGGTTTGTTCGTAGAACCGGAAACATCCAATGATTCCACATTCGTTTGGACCTACTTTCCAAAGGTAGGTGCTCATTAGTTTGTGGACTAATGAGGCTTAGGAATTTGCATTGGTCGAGAGGATGGGAGGTCGGACTCATCACACCTTTTTGAGGGGAATTATTGTCTACTCCGGGACTCTCTTTATAGATTTAAGTTATGTTTGTGAATCATTATTACATGACCAAGTATAAAATGAGCTTTCCTTTAGTTTTAACAATCAATGATTAAATATGCAAGAAATTTAGAGAATCTTTTATATGTATTTGAGGTTCTTCATCAATAGAGAATCATCTATACCTGTTTAGAGATTCTTGGTCAATGGTATCCTTCAAAAACATTTATATAAAAGTCTCTTGGTCATTATGATGACCAGGCTGGTTTTAAAGCCACTCAGTGGAGCACTTGAAGTTTATCGTCATTCAAAAGGACATGGATTATTTCAAAGTTGGGATCGAACCCATAAATGGGCTACCTATGTATCCTTTGTTTTGGAAAAGTTATCAGAACCCACGTAGTTCGAGTAATGGAGTATGATGTTTATGATTGATGGCTCAAAGAAGAATTTCATAATTACTTTTACACTCTAATCTCACGTGAGTCATGCTCGGTGTGAGAAACAAGAGGTATTGGTAAAAATTAGACAATTGTTCCATGAAATATGCAATCATAAGAAATTGTTTGGGGCTTATGTATGTATGACTGCCCAGATAGATGAAGGTTTAGGATTTACTTTTAGGGAGAAAATCCAGGAACAGGGTCCATAAAGGTATATGTGCTTTATGGAGATTTGAATACTCTAACCAGGGACTTTTTCCTAAAAAGGAAGCCCAGGTTAGGGGACTTGGGGTTTACTCCTGAAGAGGATGCCCAAGATTATGACTAGGACTTACTCCTAAAAAGGAGGCCCAGGTTAGGGGATTTGGGGCTTACTCCTAAGAAGGATACCCAAAATTAGAGGACTTGGGGCTTACTCCTAAGAAGGATGCCCATATTAAAGGATTGTGATTGGGGCTTACTCCTGAGGAGGAGCCCATGTTTGGGAACTAAGGTTTGGGGCTTACTCCTGAGGAGGATTCCCAGATTAAAGGACTTATAACTGGGGATTATTCCTGAAAAGGAGACCCAGGTTAAGGATTCTCTCATCTTAAAGGATGAGGTTGAATGAAAGAACTCTCAATCTTTGGTGACATAAATATGTATAAATCACTAGGTTTTGAGAGATTTTCCACCGAATTCCTTTCAGATAAGGAAGTCAAATCAAGAAATCATGCCATAAATGGCTTTGAAGAGTATCTTGAAGACTGAATCTTGAATAGAAAAGGTGAAATGGCTTAAGAGGGGTAAAATGGGCAAGATGGGCACCCAGAAAGGTAGGGGCGCACAAGCCTTGAAAGGTGCACAAGTCTTGCGTGGGCGCGCAAGTATTGGTCGCACAGGTATACCTTGCGTGACACATGGTGTACTTGCGCGATTTTCAATCGGAATTGAAATACTTGAGCGACTCATTTTTAAACCCTTTAGAATCCCCTTGAGGTTCTTCCAGAAAAGTGACGCGCAAATTCTATTGAAGAAATAAGGCCGCGCGGAAGTATGACCAGTTCCCTTAAGGGCTGTCCATTCAGGCGCGCAAGTGTTGATGAGTTTCAACACTTAGGCCTTCCTCCCTCTCTTTAGATTTTCCGTTCTAGGTAAGAAATTACCTTATAAGTGTTCCAGAAGCTTTGAGAAGAGACTTGGGCATCGGGAGCTTCAATCCGAGTTTCTGGAAAAAAATCCTCTTGAATGGGGGGCCCACAGGGTCTATTTATATGCAAAAGAAGGCCCTGGGCGGTTACCGGGCAGTTATCACTTAGGTCGCGCAAGTCACTTGTGCGGCCAAGGTCGCCACGCAAGTGTACTTGCGCGCCAGTGAGATAACTTGCGCGGTGCAGTTTGCTGTTGATCCTTTGTTCATTCCTTTGTCGATTTTTGATATTTTCTTCAAAGGTTGAATCAATTTGAGCTCAGATATTCCCTTTTCCGATCTTTAGAATCTGTGACGAAAGGAGCGTCAACAAAATCCCCCCCTCAGAGTTGGATCCGGAGAGAAATGAGGATTTGACTCTGAGGAAATCGAATCCATTCAAAGGAAAAAGGGGGGCGTGCAAGTCTTTAGTGCACAGAGGGCGGCGCGCAAGTTTGCGTCGCGCAGGCCTTAAGCGCTCTGGGTACGGCGCGTAGATAGGCCTCCTGGCCTATAAATACATGGCCTCACCTCCGTACAAGCATCTGGATTTCCGGACTTCATACCTTCGAGCTCTCGCCACGCAGGTCACTTTGACCGCGCATGTTGCTCTGTTTTCTAGTGTTTTCCTTGATGTCGCGCTACTGTAAAGGTATTTGTATTTGCGCGGTTTATACTTGCGCGTCAAGAACTAGCGCGGCACACGAATACTTGCGCGCCATGTTTTAGACTTGCGTGACTTAAATTCCTTAGCCATTTTTCCAAATTACTTCACAAATTTTATGAAAAATAAACCCATTTAAGAGTTAGTTTATTCATCTTTTGTGCAGATTCAGTGGTTCCTAAGGGAATTGGAACGACTGATGAACTGGCTAGTAAGCGGATTGATGACACGATGAATATCATTGGCCATGATTACTATGATATCTGCAACAACACTCTCCCAGATTTGGCTAAGTACTTGAAGAAATATCATCCTAATTTTCCACATAGCATCCATCTACCTCTGTGTGGTCATGGTCATCTGCAAGGATTCAATGTTCCAAATGCAAACAATTATACACCTGAGATGCAGTTGCACTGATACTCCTCTATTTCGGTTATGCTGTGCATTAAGAGCAACAATAATGGTGTGAACTATCAAGTTCTTCCTTTATGTCATTTCCTTGCAGATATGAAAATGGCAAACCCATGGGCTGAAATGTTTTCCACTGCCAGTTGGTGGAGAGAAGACAAACATGGCATTAGAGAAATATCTGAAAAGAGTACTCTCTCCAAATGGCTCTTTTACTTCCAATGCTCCATTCTCAAATCCATGTATCCATCTTCCAAGTCTCTTGGACAGAAACAGAGTCACTGTTTGATCAGCATAAAATTTTCTCAAACCACACTCAAGAACATCCTTTTACAATTGTTCCAAGAAGAGCTAGTATCACTACATCTCTTATTGTATCCAGTTGAATGAATGAATTCCAGGTGGTTGATGATGAAGCTCGGGATGCCGTAAATCAAATGAAGTGTGATGTTGAAAGACTCTTGTAATTCTTGAAAAAGAGAAGAGACTCCAGTCTGTGGATGTCCTTCTAACTCTTGTGTATCAATGATAAATACTTTCACTTCAATCATTTGTACCTGCATTTTTTTCACTACCTGCTTCAAATTTACTTAATCCAATGGGCCTAGTAAGCATAGTTTGATTTTTACTAGGATTATTACAAATAATCCTACAAACTTTGAATCTTTTAATTTCTCAATATTACCTAAATCATACAAAAATGTATATTTAGTGAGCTGGAACATGACTTTTATTCAGAGTTCCTTTGTCTTTTGTGGGCAGTTTAAAGTCATGCATGCCGGACATAAAGGGGCTAATGTTTAAGGTCGAAATAGCTTTGACCGAAATGGATTAGAATTGACACAATTCCTTGAAAGTTCATCTGAAAACATACTACCATACTCAAGTATGAGGGAAAATATGTAAACTATGACTTAAGAATATTTAAATCTGAGGAATGATACAAAAAAGAGATAAAAGGCATTAGAAGAAGTAGTTTCCAAGAATAAAGTTACTATTTTTTAATAAAACCCGTTAGGGGGTTGAAATATGCAGGTCCACCTAAGGGCATTGGCTGCATGGTTAAATAAATAGCATCTTTCGGCTGGAAAGTCTGTTATGTGGACTGTTTATGCAAGGCCACCTATGGGCACGTGCTGTATAGTCAGGCAAAAGAAATCCCAGAAATTTACTTTCCTAGTGCTAAAAGCCAGTGAAAGTTTATGGAGATTCAAAATTTCTAAAGTATAGAGTTTGTTGTATGAAAAGAGGTACTTGAATATGGAGAAGATATTTCCGAACAAGAATATCGAAGAACTGGATGAATATCACTCCTACGAAGGTCTGACCCAAACGTAGGGAAGAAGAATAAACCGTAGACTTGAATAATTTCAGATCATGAAAAAGGATATGGGACAAATATGTTAAGGATGACTATTTTTTGCGGATCCTACATACTGTCATTTAAAACAAATAAGGACAAAAGAGGCATTCTTCCCAAGAATGAAGTTACTATTATTTAACAAAACCCGTTAGGGGGTTGAAATATGAAGGGCCACCTAAGGGCATTGGCTGCATGGTCAAATAAATAGTATCTTTCGGCTGACAAGTCTGTTATGTGGACTGTTTATGCAAGGCCACCTATGGGCACGTGCTGCATAGTCAGGCAAAATAATTCTCAGAAGTTTGACATTTTTGTGATTAGAAGTCATGAAAAGGGTTATGAAGATCTGAAAATATTTAAGGTTAGGATTATAACACATAAATATGGGTATTGTCCAATGTATATAGAGATACATAGGTCAATGAAAACCATAATCATGTTGTGGCTGGGTCCTGAATTGAAACTTAGACTTCACTACGTATCTCATAAGAATGAGAATCAAGCCATACGTAGTTCTTGAAATGCAGTTTAACGTCGTGCAGGACGAAATTATGAGAAATCTTAGTTTAGGGTCATAGAGTTCGGACCATAATAATGAATACACAGTGTGTGTTTTCATGAGGATTTTTTTTTAGCCAAGGGACTGAAAGTGAAATTTGGTGTTAGGCCCAAAAGACTTGGGGCTGGATTCGAGGGATAGTCGAATGTTCCTACGTATCCCATAAGGATGGGAATCAAGCCCACGTAGTTCTAGAACTACCCTTTGTACAAATTTGGTTCGTACAAATGAAGGGTGAAAGGGGACTTTAGTGTAATGATGGTTTAACCTGAGATAAAAAAATTAGGCATTACCATGTATGCACATAGTTTTTTTGAAATGAAACATGATTGAAAAATCAATGTCAATAATAGTTCTCTCTCAAGTGAGGAGATCAAAGAATATTGTAGTTTATTGTCGTACTGGACAAAAGTGTTGTATAGTTTAATGTCGTATAACAAAGAAGAAAGTGAATCAATGTAAAAATATTGATTCTAGGGGCGGTTTCACAAATCAACATCATATGAGATGGTGGTGAACCGATGTGAAAAGATTGTTTTTGGGCTTGAACCCTGGGAGGTTGCCTACATACCCATCCTGGAGGGCAAGGATCAAAGTCCGTGTAGTTCAATTAAAGAATGAATTAATGATCAAGTTGTTCTTGGGGACAACGATCTAATTAAAATGTTGTTGGGACTTACACAAGGTTAGTGGCCCAAAGGGAGTTTTATGGTTGATGTTCGCTCTAAGATCACGTGATTCATACTCGGTGTGAGAAACAAGAGGTAACAATAACCTTAACGATGCACAGTTTAATGTCATGTAGGACATATAAAGGGACTATGCAGTTTAAAGTCTTGCAATTAGGACTATTGGTGCTGCACAGTTTAGTGTCATGTAGCAGGGACAAAATACAGTTTAATGTCATGTAGGACATATCAAGGATTTTCTGTACAGTTTAGCGTCATGTAGTTAGGATGATGGGGATAAAATAGTTTAACGTCATATTGGACGAAAGGGGGACTATGCAGTTTAATGTCATGTAGTAAGGAAAAAATAACACACCATTTATGTCATGTTGGACGAAAGTGCGAATAGTTTAAGGTCATATGCATGGACCGTGGATGGTGCAGTTTTAATGTCATGCTGGACCTTTGATGATTATATAGTTTAACATCTTTCCGGACGTGAGGGACTTTTATACAGTTTAGCGTCATGTAGTTAGGACGTCACAGTTTAACGTCTTGCTGGACATAAGGGATTTGCAAATAGTTTATGGTCATATACATGGACCAGGGATGATGCAGTTTAAGGTCATGCTGGACGATTTAGGGAACTTTTTCACAGTTTAATGTCGTGTGGGACGAAGTTACAGTTTAAAGTCATACAGGACCATTGCTGTATAGTTTAACGTCATGTTGGACGAAAAAGGGACTTTCCTACAGTTTAACGTCATGTTGGACGAAGTTTCAGTTTAAGGTCGTACTGGACCATTGCTATATAGTTTAACGTCATATATCAAGGACGAACTGGTGAACCAATATGAGGATATCAGTTCTGGGGACTTTTTACAGTTTATCGTCATGCTGGACGCTGGAAGTGCCACACAGTTTAATGTCATGTTTCTAGGACACAAGATAGTTTAACACAATACAGTTTAGTGTCATGTAGGACATAATAGTAACCAATGTGACAGTTTAACGTCATGCTGGACGATGAAAGTGCCACACAGTTTAATGTCATGTTTCTAGGACACAATATAGTTTAATGTCATCTTGGACAAAATATAGTTTAATGTCATCTCGGACAAAATATAGTTTAATGTCATCTCAGAAAAAATAGTAACCAATGTGACAGTTTAACGTCATGTTGGACGATAAGGGAACTAACACAGTTTAACGTCATGCTGGACGATGAAAGTGCCACACAGTTTAATGTCATGTAGATAGGACATAATACAGTTTAGTGTCATGTAGGACAATAATACAGTTTAGTGTCATGTAGGACATAATTGCAGTTTAAGGTCATACTGGACCATTGTTGTATAAACCAATTGTAAGAGTCTTGGTTCTGGGGACCATATTTTGTGTTTATACAAAATATTTCTTCAGAAATCTGGCATTGGTTGGAGTCGTGATGAGTTTTCCATCCATTGAGATTAATGAATAAGCTCCATTGGAATAGACCTTATGTATTGAATAAGGTCCTTCCCATTTTGGTTCAAGCTTGGGAGGCTTCTTTCCTGGTATCATTGGTGCTCTGAGAACCAATACCAATTCTCCCTGAATGAATGAACGAAGACGAACTTTTTTGTTAAAAGCTCATTCTATTCGATTCTGATAGATTTCCAAGTGGTGCAAAGTGCACAATATTTTCTCATCTAACTGTTCCAATTCATTCAACCACTTTTGGGATTGCTCATCTGTAGATAACTGATCACAAATGGCTATTCTGAGTGAGGGAAATTGAACTTCAATTGGCAAGACTACTTCTGTTCCATATACCAATGAATATGGAGTTGACCGCGTTTCATTGCGAGAGGTAGTCCGATAAGCCCATAAAGCATGAAAGAGTTTATCAGGCCATGACCTCTTATCTTTATCCACCATCTTTTGCAGTATATTTGCAAGAGTCTTGTTGAAGGCTTCTATCTGGCCATTAGCCGCCGCATGATATCGAGATGAATGGTTGGACTTAATGTTGTATTCTTGATACAATTTCTTCACCTCAGAAGAACAGAAGTTGGTGCCGTTGTCCGTCAATATGGTATGAGGGACACCAAATCTAGTAATGATGTTAGACTTGATGAAGCTAACAATGCATTTAGAACTGACTTCTTTGAGAGGTACTGCCTCTGCCCATTTGGAAAAGAAATCAGTAGCAGTAAGAATGTACTTAAACTGCTTGGCCGTAGCTGAAGGGTAAGGTCCCACCACATCCATTCCCCATGTGGAAAATGGCCACGAGTATTTAGCTGTATGAAGCAACTTTGGAGGTTGATGAATGAAGTTGGCATATACATGGCATGAATGACACTTCTTTGTGAAATTAACACAATCTTGTATCATTGAAGGCCAAAAGTATCCAAGCCTTCGAATTTGATCAGACAGTCTATGTCCAGACTGGTGAGCACCACAGACTCCTGCATGCACTTCTTTTATGACAGCCATTGTCTCTTCACCATCAATACATCTGAAGAGAACTCCATCAAAACCATGTTTGTAGAGAATTTTCTCGAGGTGGTTTGGGCTATCATAAAGAGTAAAATTGACCACACGTCGCCGAATTTGTTATTTCTCGGCTCTATCAGGTGTAAGTGTTCCATTTTGAAGGTATTTCCTAATAGGTGACATCCATCCTGTAGTATGACCATACGGTTCAGGAATGGGACTAATTTCATTAATTTCCTCTGTTCTGACTTGAACATAAGGTGAAATTGCACGACGGTGGGCAATACAGATGGTTGTCTCATCCCGATTTGGATCTGCTAAAGTTGTGGCTATATTAGCCAGTGCATCAGCTTGAGCATTTTGTGATCTTGGGACATAAGAAAATGTCGGTTCTGAAGGGAATTCCGACATTAACTCTCTGACGTAATCATACAAAGGGATTAATTCTTCTTTTCTTATGGCATAATCCCCATTGACTTGTTTGATTACCAGGTCTGAATCACCTTTCACTTTTAAGTGATTCACTTGTGCTTGAAGCGCTAACTCCAAGCCTATAATGAGAGCTTGGTATTCAGCTTCATTATTGGTACCACCTTCCCACAACAAAAAGGAATAAGGTAACCCTGCCTTATCTGGAGAAATGAGCACAATTCCTAAACCAACTTTGTTGAATTTAGGATTTTCCAATTTCTTCCCTGTTGGACTTCTAGAAGCACCATCAAAATACATTTCCCATGTTTGAGGACTCTCTTGAATAGAGAAAACTTCCTCATCAGGGAGTTAGATATTTGAATACGTGTCTTCCACTAAAGGATGTTCAGCCAGGAAATCAGCCAGAGCTTGGCCCTTAATTGCCTTTTGAGACACATACTGAATGTCGAACTGTTGTAGAATAACCGCCCACCTTGCCAGACGTCCTGTAAGCATTGGACGACTAAGGATGAATTTGAGCGGATTATTACGAGATACCAATTGGACCTCGTGATGTTGCAGGTAGTGTCTCAGTTTCTGAACTGCAAAGATTAATGCTAGACAACACTTTTCAATACTTGAATACCGGGTTTCTGCTTCAAGCATAGTTCTACTGAGATAGTAGAGACTATTTTCATTCCCAACATCATTCTTTTGAGCGAGAAAGGCACCCAATGATCACTCTAAAGCTGTCACATAGAGGATAAGCGGTCTACCCTCGACAGGTGGCATGAGTACTGGTGGACTCAAGAGGTATTTCTTGATAACATCAAATTATTCTTGACATTCTTCAGTCCACTGGTAAGTGACTCCTTTCTTCAATAATTTGGTAAAGGGTAAAATTTTGCCTGCCAAATTGGCGATGAAACGCCGAATATAGGCTAAGTGTCCTTGAAGTCCTCTTAATTCTTTCAAATTCTGAGGAGGTGACATACCAAGGATTGATTTGGTTTTCTCAGGATCGACTTCAATACCACGATGGCGTACAACAAAGCCGAGGAATTTTCCTGAGGTTACCCCAAAAGCATATTTTAAGGGGTTCATCTTCAAATTATGTTGTCAAAGCTTGTGGAATATGACTTCCAAATCAGCTAAGTGATTAGAACGTTGTTTGGATTTAACCACCAAATCATCTACATAGCATTCAACAAACTCCCCTAAAAAAGGTTTGAAGATACGATGCATGGCGCGTTGATATGTTGCACCTGCATTCTTTAAACCAAAGGGCATCACCCGGTAACAAAAAACACCTTGAGGAGCTCTGAAGGCTGTATATTCCTCATCTTCTGGGGCCATTCAGATCTGATTATATCCAGAATATCCATCCATGAAAGAAAGTACTTCATAGCCAGCCATCGCATCAATTAAGAGTTCTGTAATCGGAAGTGGGAAATCATCTTTAGGACAATACCGATTAAGATCTCTGAAATCGATGCAAACCCTAATTTGTCCGTTCTTCTTCTTTACAGGGACAATATTATCCAACCACTTGGGATATTGAACTTCTCTGATGAAGTTGGCTTTGATCAGCTTATCCACTTCAGCTTCAATTTTGGAAGCATAGGTTGGGTGTGTTCTTCTCGCGGCTTGCTTAAAACCTCGATGTTCTTTTGGTAAACCCAAATGATGAGTAGCAACATCAGGATCAAGCCCAGGCATTACTGTATAATTTCAAGCAAAAATATATTTATTTTGCTTTAGAAAAGAAATATACATCTCTTGATCTTCAAGGGTCATGGCCTCACTAATTAAAGTGGGGCGTGGATCTTTCTCTGTACCCAGATTTACTTCTCTGAGTTCATCCACAGTGGTAGAGATACCCTCTTCAAATGCTGGAGGAGCATCTATAAGATCTTACTCTTCCTCTTCATCATGTGTTATTTCTTCCGTTTATACTTGAAAAGTAGATGAAAAAACGAAATTCTCATGATCATAAGAGATGTCAAAATTTTCACATTTTGAAGAAGAAGCTTCCATTTCTGACCCTATTGATGATAAAGGGTTTTCTTTGGGAAATAAAGAGGAGATGATGGATTGAGAATCGACATCATTATTCACCTATGGTGTTTCTATACCTTCTTCTGGCCTGATTAGCGAAGTATAGACTTGTTGGACTTCAGCAGATGAAATGAAAACGTCACCACTTATGCTTTCATCACTGCTTGGTAGGTTACCAATTTCTCCCATGTTGTCTGGCTCGATCGCCGTAATTGACATTATGGAGCTTTCCATAAGAGTATTTTGATTTGGGCCTATTTTGTCAATTTGACTGATAGGTAACACATAATCTGTACTCATATGTGAAAATGGATTTATTGGAATTTTCTCCAAACCATATGGAGCATTAACTTTGTTAATTTCCTTCATTGTAGATTTTTCTCTTCCCTTCATGTGATAAAATTCTGCCTCAATGTATTGAGACTCACATGTCTTGAACGAGGCCTTATCACCATAAAAGGTTCCAACTTGACCATCGAAACAGTATTTGAGACATTGATGGTATGATGATGGAATAGCTGCATGCTGATGTAGCCAGGGTCTTCCAAGCAAGATATTGAAAGCTGAGTCTTGATCAACAATCATGAAATCCGAATTGGATACAAGATCTACAAACTGATTTCTGAGTGTAACTTCTCCCAGTGGTTCTTGTTCATTTTTATCATATCCTTGTAACATCATGGTAGAAGGAGATAAATCAGATTCCGTGAGGCCCAATTGATGAAGTGTACGAATGGGCATGAGGTTGACTCCTGAACCATTGTCAATGAAAGCTCTTCGAATATCTACACCATTGACTTTGCCAGATAAGTACAAAGGTTTTATGTGCCCATGCACAACATCATCTCCATCTTTATCAGTAAAAGATATCACTGCATGGCATTCTGCAGGATTATTCTCTATGTGATAGATTTCAGCTGCAGCAATTTCAGCTTCAAACTCCTGAGGACTTGACAAAGCTTCGATGAGTGCTTACCGAAGATCTTTTGATAGATTAAAAGCATCCAAAATTGATAACTTGGCTGGTAATTGGGCCAAGTGTTTCAATATATCATACTTTTGATCTAGAGGTCTGCGTTTCCCAATAGGAATATGCGGTTTAGCAGGTACCTTGGAAGCAGATGCTTTGGAAGCTGATGCATCTTGTATTGAAGTTGGCAACATCCTTGGTTTTGGAAGATTAGACTGATTAGATCCATTTACTTGCTGAGATAAAGAATATTTAACCTTTAATCAGTCTTCCAAAATAACTGTGCCAAAACTGAGTTGGCCATTGGCAGAAGAACTTGCTTGTTCTTTTTGAGCTCGCTGAAGGGCTCTACCACGAGTTTCTGCTGCATATACAGTGCTAGCAGGGGTAAAATTAGAGTAGTGGCTTCCGAAAGATCCACGTCTTCCCCTATATCCTGAACCTCTAGAACTTCCTCGGATTCCCTTATTTGATACAGGTAATTTAGGCTCATCAAGACTGGAATATGGATCTGTTAATTGAATCATATTAACAGAACCAAATATTAACTCTTCGTCTGATAAAGACTCTGCCTGGTTAGCCTATTTAGGCTGTGCCATTTGATGGGGCGGTGCCCGTGGCTTTGAAGTAGATGGCATGAAGTCTGCCAGAGTCAAAGACAATTTAGGTTTTGATACATACTCATCTTCTTCTGATTCCTCTTTCTTCTTTGAATTGCGCTGCCCTTCTAAGGATTTGTCTTTTGATGGAGGCTTTACTGCAGCTTTTGTAGGAGACACAATTGGCTTCTTCAATTGTGTTTGCAAAATAGAATGGGTCCGATTGATTGTCTTTCTAACCATCCAATCATCATATTTTTTCACAGTTTTGCTTTTGACTTCCTGCCACTCACCTCCTTCCTCTGGATCTGTAGCGGTAATACACGCTACATGAGTTGAAGAACCCTTCAATTTGACTTGTCCCAAGTCGACCATCTTTTGCAGGAGGTCTTTAAAGACAAAACACTCCTGGATGGGATGCCCCAACATTTGATGAAAGAGACAATAATTGGGACGGTCTTCATCTCCTTCCTTGTTTGGCCTCTTGGGCACTGGTAATTGAACCAAATTATTTTCCAGAGCTGAAATGAAGTAACCAGGAACTTGCTCACTTCGGAAAGAGTATGTTTTACTCTTCAAATCCTCAAATTGTTTTCGTCGTTGATCTTTTTGATCATTTGGACGAAACAACCTTTGTTGTTGGCGTTCAAGAGGTGGAGCCCTTCGGGAAGATGAAGGTTTTGAAGTAGAAATAGGTACAGGTTCTTGTTTAAGCATAACTGTAGCAGTTTCCGCTTTACCCATTCTCCTTCCTGGAACTGATGGAATTACACGAGATTTAACCTTAGCCTGTATAAGGGAATCTTCAATCTGTTGAGCGATTGAAGTAATGTCTCGAAACCCTCCTGTGTATTTCACAGGGATCAATGGCGTGCGTAATTCGTCACGCAAATTTGCCACACAGATTGGCAACAATTCCTCCTGAGGGAGTTCTAAACTCAGGGAATACGTTAATCCCTTCGAACGAGCAATGAAATAAGAGACTCTTTAATTCTCCCTTTGCTTGCAGTTTGTAAGATCGAAAACTGTCGTTTTTGGCAAAGTTGAGCTGAACTGAAGAAGGAATTTTTGACGAAGATCCTCCCATCCGATGATTGACCGGGATTACAAGCTTGTATACCAGACAAAAGATGGTCCTTGCAAGGTTCGCATGAAGCATCTGAGTTTCACTGCTTCTTGCTGCTCTGGAGTTCCCATCATAGGATCACAACAAGACACGTAATGCGTCAAATGTTGTTCAGGCTCGCCTGATCCATTGAAAGTAGGGAAAACAGGGTTTCCAAAACTGGATGGAGGAGAAATTGAATCTACCCATTCAGGGTAAACTTTCTTTTCAGGTTGAACTTGCGCCCATTTCCCTTCCATAGTTTCTAACCGAGCTGTTAATGACTCAATATTAGTTATTAACTTTTGAGAAACATCAGGTTGAACTTGGTTTTGGGTAGGTGCAATGAATGGAGCTTGGACAGACGTGGTGGTTGGTGCTGCAACTGATGGTAGTGTTTCCAACCGTTGTTGCGTTTGACCCGTAGGATTAGACCTCTGAGGGTGTACTGATAAAGGAGGATATTCCTGATCCATCTCAGTAGTTACAACAAATTCCTTCGGCTATCGGACTTCAACATTCTTAAGAAGAAGACTACTCTGAAGTAGTTCTGCATTCAACCTTCTTAATTCTTTCATTTCTTCCTCCTGTTGTGCAAACCATTGCTCTAATGAGAGTGATTGACCTCCTTCAGAGGAAGGGTGAGAAGTAACCTGATTCTTTCCTTTCCCCTTATTGGATCCTTTTCGGAGAGGGGGAAGTGGGTTACTTGAAGGAATACCCAGATTTTGGGTAAGCCTTTGATTACGTGTGCACACACCTTCTTCATTTAGGTCTGTGTGCGCAACTTCTTGAGCAGGAACCTCTTCGTCTGATCCCTCTGATTGAGCCTCATCTGGTGAATCAGCAGCAACGACATTGATGACATTAATGGATGCATATTGCATGGAATCCTTTCTATCAGCATTTCTGTGATATTGTCTTCTTCCATGTTCATGATGAGACATGGAATTCCGTTGACTTGATCCCTCAGTAACTTCTTGGAGAACCGTCACTTGGAGAGAATCTCCTGATATCTTGGCTCTTCATTCCTCTTGAGGCTTATTCCCTAATCGAGAGAATACTGACTTTCTTTGAGGGAGGGATTGAGGATTTGAAAAAGTCCCCAGTCCGGTGGACTGGGGATGTTCCTGCTGCTTCCGCTCAACTCCTCGAATCCCATTTGTTGACTCTGAGGGTTGGGTTAGAGAAGTCCCCAGTCTGACAAGCTGGGGTGTCTCTTGACATGCTATGTCTGAGATCTTCTTAAAATCTATCTTGATCTTGCGAATCTTAGTTTGGAAATTAGCTGGATGCATTAACCTGTATCCACTTTTATCACCTGGTTCAACAGACTGTTGGATGATTTCCGAAACTTCTGTCATTTGATGATGTGTTTGCTCCAGACGAGAGGCTTGTGAAATATTCTCGCCTGCTTGATGTAGGAGCAATTCAACAACTTGTTCTCTATATACTTGATTTTGAGAGGAACTAGTTGAAGCCTGTTCTTGAGCAAGCTTTTGATTATGAACAAATCCCATTGACTGTGGCCGGCCATGGGCAATAACATTGCATGAGACCATTTTCGGCGGGCTTTGCTGACTGGAAAGCACTGTGAAGTGTAGTGCTCCGTGAACACCCCATCCTATGATATGAACATCAGATGGAGAATTGGCAATTAACTGACGCAATTTTCTTAGTGCGCCAAGGCATGAACGTTGAAGGGTTCTCTGTTTCTTTTCAGCCTTCGGATACCGAGAGACTGATAGAGATGCCAAATCAATCTGACGTTGTAGCCCTTCTATTATATTAAGATGATTTTCATATTCATCATAATATAATACCTTCTTCTTTAATTTACAAAGATTTTTCCATATGTTGAGATGAATATCATGGATTCCATCATCCGTCAACATCTTTGGAATGTCATACTGGGAGTCAGCCAAAGGCCAAAACATGACTGGTACTTCACCTTTTGCCAGTTTTTTTCTCATGTTCAGTATTTCCTCTTTATCATTAAATGAAGATTCTTCTACCTGTTTTGACCAGAGTTGGTGTTTCCTTGTTGCTTCATCAGATTCAACAAGATTGGTAGAGAGATCATTAATCAAACTAGAAGATGCATGACTTAGGGGTGGTTCGGAGAATGACCTACACCCTGGGCTATCTTCTGATTGAGAAAGTATTTCAATTGTTAGCGATAAAGCATCAGACATGACTGGTTTCGCATTTGCAAGTGACTCAAGATAAGAGGGCTTTCTCGGCACTACATTATCCACTGGATTATTTTCCAGGCAATGTGAATCACTACTGCGGAGAGGACTTTCACAACGAAGTTCATCATCATGGGGAGGACCACCATAATGGGTTACAACAAAAGATGAAATCTCTTGATCCTTGGTCTTCTGACCACACAGAGGGTTCCTGTGGCTCTCATCTGAAGAAGAAACTTCAAGATTGACCAAATTTTCATGAAGCAAGCCTTCAAGAGGAAGTGTCTGTTGAAGACCTTTAGAATTAATGTTCCCGTTATTGGGAACTGAGGGAGTAGAGTCTTGAATTCCGATAGATAAATGTCTGAGGGCTTCAAGAACTCCAGCATCGAGCAAGGCCTTGTTGCAGATTAGACTTTGATCTCCTGACTGTGATGGGCGGATCTTTTTCTTAGATGCCTTCTTACTCACTTTAGAAACCACTTGTTGATGAAAGTGGTTACTCTGAGCAGGTGTATGTGCCTGATCAGGAAATATGGCCAGGTTAGGCTGACGATCTCCACTCAAATCAGGTGTATGTGCCTGACTTGGTTGTCCGTATGATATGGGGGAGTATGCCCCATAACCCTCTTGGACTGGAACAGATGTGTATGTCTGTTCCGGAGTGAATCGTTGATGTGTCACTCCACTGCTAGGGATAGATTTATGTGTCTATCCCTGAGATGATGCTGAAGCTGTTATGATATCCTGGCAAGCATCCAGAATATGAGCAGGAATTTTCTTCTGCTCTTTCACCATTGACAAAATATGTTTGGTGACTTCAGCCGCCGGAACGGGGATATACGTCCATTCCAGGCTTGGAGTAGGTGTAGGTGCCTGCTCTTGTCCTCCTTTTCCTGTCAGTGAATCCTGACAGTACTCAAGTGTGGAGGCAGAGAGTTGAGTCTGCCTCCTGTTTATCGTCGGGGCTTTCCGACTGACTTCTCCGTGTGCTACCAAGCGAGACTGTTGGTAAGCTTGATTAGTATTAGCAGGTGTATGTTCCTGCTGATTACACTTCGCCAAACGTGGTTGAAGAGATCCATCATATGTAGTCAGACGAGCCTGCTGACTAACTGATGATGTATAAGCAGGTGCATGTTCCTGCCTATGGTACTCCGCCGGAATTGCCTGGCGGGATTGGCGTGATGCTGTCAGACGAGTCTGTTGGACAGCGGAATTAAAACGGGCAGGTGATTGTGCCTTCTCGTTGTTCTCCACCAAGTTAGGTTGGTGGACTCCATCATATGTAGTCAGGCGAGCCTACTGACTAACTGATGATGTATAAGCAGGTGCATGTTCCTGCCTATGGTACTCCACCGGAATTTCCTGGCGGGATTGGCGTGATGCTGCCAGACGAGTCTGCTGGACAACGGAATTAAAACGGTCAGGTGATTGTGCCTGCTCATTATTTGCCACCAAGTTAGGTTGGTGGACTTCTCCGGAGATGGCAGGGATGACAACCTGCCCATTGTTAACCGGATTCCGTCTCTGGCGGTTCATCTTTACTGCTCGGGTTCGAGGAACCTGAGCTGAATGCCTGGAGTCGGTACCCTCATCATGTTGAGGGCGCACTACCGCACGAGTCTGACAGCGATTGTTGATGGGAGCCCTCGAGAAGGACTCCTGTTTTTTTGAATTAAGGCCCTGCAGGACCTGCTCATTCACTTCCTCAAAGTAAGGGAGTGAATGAAAATTGCGTTTTGGGGATAACGACCCAAAACAGTTGGAGACGGTAGTCAGCACCGTCTGCTTCTTGATCGCTGGCCGCCGTTGTCCGGACGACCAGGTAGAGTTGTTAACTTGGAGGGCTTGATGAGCGGCCTCCATAGTTGGGATAGTACCGTTACGATGGTACTCCTTAACCAGTGCATTAGAAACCCAGCGTTGAAGACGCTGAGTTGGTGATGTCATCCTCAGAGCGGACGACGTTCCAGCAGGAGTACCAGTATTGGTTTTCACAGCAGCAGACCTCACAGTAGAGGTGTTCACAGCAGCAGTATTCATAGGGGTGAATTTAAGAAAAGCCATTTTGCAGAAGATCTTGAGAAAAGAGTGCCTGTTCCATATAACAGACATAATCAAGATGAATCTGGCCACTGCATCTTTTGGATAAGCATATGTCAATGATTGATTTGTTGGCCCAAGGGGCCTAACAAATAAGAAGAACATCACTTTAACTTGGTTAAGGATTCACGCCGGGTTCACCATTTTTTGTTTCGCACGGAATTCGGGGATGACCTCCTGGATGGGAGATTCAAACGTTCCGATCGGTTTCTAGCGGGTTTGTTTGTAGAACTGGAAACATCCAATGATTCCACATCCGTTTGGACATACTTTCCAAAGGTAGGCGCTCATTAGTTTGTGGACTAATGAGGCTTAGGAATTTGCATTGGTCGAGAGGATGGGAGGTCAGACTCATCACACCTTTTTGAGGGGAATTATTGTCTACTCCAGGACTCTCTTTATAGATTTAAGTTATGTTCGTGAATCCTTATTACATGACCAAGTATAAAATGAGCTTTCCTTTAGTTTTAACAATCAATGATTAAATATGCAAGAAATTTAGAAAATCTTTTATATGTATTTGAGGTTCTTCATCAATAGAGAATCATCTATATCTGTTTAGAGATTCTTGGTCAATGGTATCCTTCAAAAACATTTATATAAAAGTCTCTTGGTCATTATGATGACCAGGCTAGTTTTAAAGCCACTCAGTGGGGCACTTTAAGTTTATCGTCATTCAGAAGGACAGAGATTATTTCAAAGTTGGGATCGAACCCACAAATGGGCTACCTACGTATCCTTTGTTTTGGAAAAGGAATCAGAACCCATGTAGTTCGAGTAATGGAGTATGATGTTTATGATTGATGGCTCAAAGAAGAATTTCATAATTACTTTTACACTCTAAGATCACGTGATTCATGCTCGGTGTGAGAAACAAGAGGCATTGGTAAAAATTAGACAATTGTGACATGAAAGATGCAATCATAAGAAATTGTTTGGGGCTTATGTATGTATGACTGCCCAGATAGATGAAGGTTTAGGATTTACTTTTAGGGAGAAAATCCGGGAACATGGTCCATAAAGGTATATGTGCTTTATGGAGATTTGAATACTCTAACCTGAGACTTATTCCTGAAAAGGAAGCCCAGGTTAGGGGACTTGGGGTTTACTCCTGAAGAGGATGCCCAAGATTATGACTAGGACTTACTCCTAAAAAGGAGGCCCAGGTTAGGGGATTTGGGGCTTACTCCTAAGAAGGATACCCAAAATTAGAGGACTTGGGGCTTACTACTAAGAAGGATGCCCATATTAAAGGATTGTGATTGGGGCTTACTCCTGAGGAGGATGCCCATGTTTGGGAACTAAGGTTTGCGGCTTACTCCTGAGGAGGATGCCCAGATTAAAAGACTTATAACTGGGGATTATTCCTGAAAAGGAGACCCAGGTTAAGGATTCTCTCATCTTAAAGGATGAGGTTGAATGAAAGAACTCTCAATCTTTGGTGACATAAAGATGTATAAATCACTAGGTTTTGAGATATTTTCCACCGAATTCCTTTCAGATAAGGAAGTCAAATCAAGAAATCATGCCATAAATGGCTTTGAAGAGTATCTTGAAGACCGAATCTTGAATAGGAAAGGTGAAATGGCTTAAGAGGGGTAAAATGGGCAAGATGGGCACCCAGAAAGGTAGGGGCGCGCAAGCCTTGAAAGGCGCGCAAGTCTTGCGTGGGCGCGCAAGTATTGGTCGTGCAGGTATACCTTGCGCGACACATGGTGTACTTGCGTGATTTTCAATCGAAATTGAAATACTTAAGAGACTCCTTTTTAAACCCTTTAGAATCCCCTTGAGGTTCTTCCAGAAAAGTGACGCGCAAATTCTATTGAAGAAATAAGGCCGCGCGCAAGTATAACCAGTTCCCTTAAGGGCTGGCCATTCAGGCGCGCAAGTGTTGATGAGTTTCAACACTTAGGCCTTCCTCCCTCTCTTTAGATTTTCCGTTCTAGGTAAGAAATTACCTTAGAAGTGTTTCAGAATCTTTGAGAAGAGACTTGGGCGTCGGGAGCTTCAATCCGAGTTTCTGGAAAAAATCCTCTCGAATGGGGGGCCCACAGGGTCTATTTATAGGCAAAAGAAGGCCCTGGGCGGTTACCGGGTGGTTATCACTTAGGTCGCGCAAGTCACTTGCGCGGCCAAGGTTGCCGCGCAAGTGTACTTGCGCGCCAGTGAGATAACTTGTGCGGTGCAATTTGCTGTTGATCCTATGTTCATTCCTTTGTCGATTTTTGATATTTTCTTCAAAGGTTGAATCACTTTGATCTCAGATATTCCCTTTTCCGATCTTTAGATTCTGTGACGAAAGGAGCGTCAACACTAATGTTTCTAAAATACATTTTTAATATGTTGAAACTTATATTTGACACCACTTACCATGTTATATGAATATTTTACCCTATTAATTTCCATGTATGTTCTAATCCTTTCCTTTCGTGGACACTTTTGTGATATGCCCATTGGATATGTTTTATGTCATGATTATGGTACCCAATTCTTTCCATGGGTACCCTTATGTTTATGTATGGTTGATTATGTATGATTATTTATGTGGAAAGAATATTCATGACTATGTTGAGATGGGTGCACCCAGATAGCACTCCAATTCATTGGGGAAAGATAAGTCTCATTAGATTCCATGTGAAACGGGATTGGCGATTTGCCATGACCCATACTAAAATGGGAAACGGGATTGGCAGTTAGCCATGACCTGTACTAAAGAAATGATTTATGATTATACCACATTTATATGATTCCATGTTTATATGATCCCATGCTTATATTAAATGATTTCATAAGCTTCATTCTTTGGTTATCGTTATGTCATGCCTCTTAACTCATGTGCTTGAGATGTATCCTTATGTTCATTCACTTACTGGGAGTTTTAGCTCATCCCTTTGTTCATGTGTTCCCTAGGGTAACCTATGAATATGTAAGAGCTCAAAGGAAGTTAGAATCTCTTTATGGAGGTTAAATAAAGAAGTTTTTTTAGTCCCATGTTTTCTATTATATGTACCTAGTCTTCCAAGACACTATACTTCACGATCCTTGGCTTGTACTCTGATGATTAATTATGCTTAAAATCATGAAATGTTTTATGTAAAAGGATTGGATTGCTATAAATATATATAAATTACATATAATATTCCATAACAAAATGATTCATCCCACATGAATCAATTTTAACATAAATGATATAAAAATAAAAAGTGTCCAAAAAAAGATATAGCATATTTTTACAATGGATTATATTTTTGAAACAATCAGATTAATTTAACATGTTTTATAGATAATAATTTAGTGGAAAACGTTCCTAGTATTTATAGGAAAAATTCTTATTTGAATTAAAAAATCATTATAATAATTTTTTGATTCAACACTAGATTTATACATTTTATATTCATTAAACTAATGATTTTTTTTAAACTAAAAATGAAAAATTTAACAATATAATAATAAATACTTAGAAATATCAAATATAAATTATAATTATATTAGAAAATAATTTAAATGGTCAATAATTAGTAGTTCTTAAAATTAAGGTTATTACATACAACCACCTACCTTGAATTAATGAAAACATTAGAGGGTGGTGTTATTCCCTAAGAAGACTATAAGAGAAACTATTATATATATATATTATAAGCCTTGAATATTGAAACCACCAAATTATACCTTCTTTAAAAAAATTCATTTCCCACCTAGGATATATGGATAAATAAAAATTGCTGGATAATGTAGATAATAATGAATTAATTGAGAAAAAATAACATAATTGATGAAATATTATGATTTTATGAACAAAATCTAATTTTAAACAATGATTATATGGATTAGAGAAGGGGTCATATGGGGAGAGGTGTGTTGAGACTATTGATGAAATAGGTAGAAAAAATAATCACCCCTACTTAGTTTTCAGTTAAAAAAAATAAAAATAATTTTAAATTTGATGAGTCTCATGGTTTGGTAGAACAATTGTTTTAACCATGCACTAACCAATTGAAATGTTCTAGAAACTATTCTCCAACCATTCATGATTTAGTCACATAGTTGGTCAAAATATGAACCTACCATTCTATAATGTTTCAAATCCCCAAGTCTAAAACTCAAGGCTTACCATAAATATAAAGGAAATGTGGGTTGTAATTGTACACCATAGCGAATTCTTCAAAATTTCAAAAATTATAATTTCAAAAATCAAATTAAAATTTTATGCCATAAATATTTACTCATGTACCTATATGTGGAATCATATCTGTCACATGTATATAGGTACATATATTGTATAGATGTCAATCATGATCTTTCTTATTCCTCTTATGTCATCTCACCAAAATATTCATTATTATCCATGGGTTCAAACCATATGATTAAGGACATTACCAGAAAATAGATATAACTTATTTAGATACATTTTCATGATTTTAATATTCATGTTATTCATAATTTCATCATGGAAATGTTGAACAATAGGGGAACAATTTTGATGCCAATTGAGAGATATAATTTTCCTATAAGAAATGGGAATATCCTTTATTATTCATGTTTAATGAAAAAAATTATAGAATCAAGGGTATTTTTTGTTGATCCAAGTAGTACTATCCATATAATTAATGTCATATATGAGTCCCACTAAGTATTACCTCATGTGTTTATATGGTGATCCCAATCCTTATGTGATGGGGGGATTTTTAAAGTCACATCCACAAGCTTCAACAACTTTTTCAGACACCAACCAACTAGAAAATGGTTCTTATATTGCATTTTCCCCTTATAGTGTAGTGAGCCATGGTATAAAATTTACTTGGAAGTTTAATTATATTATAATATAATGGTTGGAGTTTAATATTTATTTAATTAAGTTATATTCGAAGATGGTGAAAATGAATTTAGTTCAGGAGTTTCTAAAGCATTTTATAGTGGAATAACCAAGACCAAGAAAATTTAATGGTTTATAAATGAGGTACATCGTATTCACATATGGATGGGATTTATATAATTATTTATCATTTGATAAACACATCCAAAAAAAATTATTTTTAGGGTTTTGTTTATATAGATTTTAAACCTAAAAAAATACATAGATTTAGCATTTACATTAGGGGATATTCTGTAAAATGTTCTCCCAAGATCTGGAAAAGTC
Organism: Viscum album; assembly: GCA_963277665.1. NCBI lineage: Eukaryota > Viridiplantae > Streptophyta > Magnoliopsida > Santalales > Viscaceae > Viscum > Viscum album. Next base: position 344,939,874 of record OY728134.1, on the reverse strand, counting down.
AATTATCACCTATATCTAATAAATGAGGCGTTACATATGGATTTCAATGATAAATATATCTTGGAGATCTAAAAATTTCATACTATAGGAACTATAACCTTTTAAGAGGTGATGCTAAAAATGTGTTGGTGGTGAAAGAGTAGCTAGCTATAGGTGATGCTTCAGAAAATCTATGTCACCACTATCAGGTAATTTTCATCAAACATGGTTTGGTTAAATCTCACCTATAAATGATTATATGTGGTGTGAGGATCACACAATGCGGTTCCAATAGGAATAAAGATATGATATGTGTCTTTTTAACTACCACACACACTCATAAACCATAGTTTGAGCCAATACTTTCCCTTTTTTCTTTGGTATCTAGAGATTGAAACAGAGTTTTTATCTAGACATATACAAATAAATAATATTTTTGGAAGTGATCATAATTTTTATAGAATTTTAATGTTCAAAATAACCCTTCTATGAAGGAAATAATGTTTTGGATACCATCATATTTTTATGGTCCCATTTGAAATCATCCTTAGTATGGGTTGGATAACTTTTTATGGTTTTGAACTAACGTATAGTTTAAGGAGTGGGAAAAGATTCCCATTTAATAAATAACAATACCTGGATGAATAAAATTTGATCATTTACCCTAAAATGAAATATTATTATATGTAAAATTTATTTTGGGTCTGTAAATATATCTTCTACTACTTAAAAGGTTTCCTAAATAATCATAGGATGTTTATGGTATAATATGTATTTCTATAATGGAATGGTTTTTTGTTCATATTTACATCAATATAACCTATTTCTATTTACAAATATGATCAAGTGTGTACATCAAAAGTATATTTTTAATTATATTCTCATTGGTGGGAATGCCATTCCTCAAACATCATTAACGAATCAAACATGAAAAAATCAATTCCAAGTAATATCATTGGGAGTAATAGAAAAAAAAGTAGTTATGTTTCTATGATTCATTGATCATTTTAGTTGTTTTATTAATGTCCCTTTTATTGAGTGGAATCATGGGTGAAAATTCCAAAACATTATATTCTTATCTATGGAATGTATCGAGAGAACCATTAATTTATTGAATCCTCAAGGTCTGATATCTATTTTTGTGATTTAATTTTTTTTAATGTTAATAATATGGTATTAAGGAAATTAATATTTATAATTTTTATGTTTTTGACGAATTATATAATCAAAATGGAATAGTGGTGGTTTTTGTAGTAGTAATCCTTGTATTAATAATGTGCCAAATTGTTTGATAATAAAATTTTGTATATAGTCATGTTGTTGATAGTTTAAGTGGGGGAAGGTGTTGTGGTACATCATTCATCAATCATGTTGCCCCTAAAATCTCAATTTTTGTGTGATATATTGTATGAAATCATCGATTTGTGGAAAATCTGTGATTATGAATTTTTCTTTAATGGACCTAAAACAATCTCCTAATATAGGGACTACAAAATATTTCTATCTTGTATGATTTTGAATTTTACATAAGACTTATCTTGAACGTTATGATGAGATTATTAGACTACATTCCCCTGGAGGGTGTGAGACTCTGGGGGTTTGGGTTAAATTGATAATTGGTGTTAATTGAATGGAAAATCTAATAATAAAGTAAATTATAATTCCATATATGTTGAGGATTTTGGAATCTTTAGTTTCAGAATTATTATCATGGGTTATAGAGCTAAATAAGTAGGTTTTTTTAAAGGATCAAAATCATACAATTTGAATTTATATAGAAGGGGTCATCGATGAGTTGAGAGTTTATTTAATGGTAGTTTGAGAATATTGGTGTGATATATTTTTATTCTCATTTTAAACTCTTGTAATGAAAATTTGGAACGAAACTATGTTATCAATAAAGATGTATTCTCCTATTTAAATTTAGAGATATGGTTTTATAGACTCAACACATAATGTAGGTATAAATTATCCATCAAGACATAAGTTGTCTTTATTCTTCGTGTTGTTGAAATTAGTATATACACTATCCATGTTGTTGATGAGAATCTAAATCATCCCTCAAGGATACTCCCCATGTCATATCTAGGGGAATTAATGTGAAATAAATATGTGAATCACCTTATATGAGGGTTTGATAATAAATTGTTGTTATATGTGATGCCTTTTGGTTTTATCTTTAAAGGATGGGAGACTAATGTTGTTGCAGTCTATACCATTTGTAACAAACCAATTTAATGTCCATGTTGGAGTTTTTTGGGTTTCACACTATGCTATGTGGAAGGGTAACTTGAGGATGGAATGTTTTTTGATAAATAATATTAATGAGAGTTATGTAATGTAATATGGCACATTCATTATAGTTTTTAATGAATGAATTTGAACTGATCAAACCCTGTAAGGCTGTGTAAATCTAGGGAAGGTAATTTATGTGAATTAATTGAAATAGAATGTGTATCCTATATGTTTGTTTCCTATATTTGTATAGATCTTAGACCTCAGTTTGTAAATCTAGTATATGTGTAGATTATTTAATTCATGTATGAGATTATTTTCCTAGAATCTAGATTTGACATATCAAGTTGTTTCCATTTTTAGGATTAGATGTTTTGAATATTAGGATAATGTAATCACTTGAAATATTATACATTAATACATAAATAATTTTTCAGTTATAAAATACCAGGTCCTTTAAAGGGGTGAAATACTAAATTTAACCTATTAGATAAACTTGGATAAAATTGTCTATGTTTCAATTAATACAACGAAAAATTTGTAAAAAAAGGGATAAATTTTATTTTAGATCAATTATATTCTAGCTGGATTTTAAAAAATATATAAAATTTATTAAAACATTTATTATTTATCTCATTTGGGTGAATGTATTTGTCTATTGAATAGAATCTTTAATGAAAATTCTGAAAATATGGTTGTCTCTAAAATGTGGGGTTTTTTATAGGTGATCTATAGGTTTTATACTTGGTTGATGATCATGGACTAACCCTTTTTTTATATTTGAATCATTACCCTGTAATAATACAATAGAATTTTTAATATTCATAAAACATTTTCTATGATGTTGGAAATCATTTTTTCATGGTCCTTAGATTGATCTAGACATGTGTGTTATTAAATGTGGATGAATAATTGACACTGACCTCATATGTTAATGATGTTTGAAAAAAATGTAATCATCTAATATTGAGGATTCAATATTTTTTTCATTTTGGTGGGAATTTTTATATTTTTTTCCGCATTCATCATGTTTTTATTCATGTTTTTCCAAGATGGAATTATCTAAAAAAATTGGGAAAATATATTCTTAGTTTTTATTAGATATCATGTTTTTAATATCCATTTATTATTTAATATTTTTTAATGTGAATTAAAACTTATTTATGATTTTGAGAACTTTTTAAAATTATTATTTAAATATATTTTTGTTTTTGATGATCAATTGAGAATTTTAAACTCCCATGTTTTGTTTAGTTGAGTTGAATGTGAGAAATTATTTACTTCCATATCCTTTTCTATGTCTTTAAATCCTCTAATATTCTTATTAATTGATGGAAGATAATTAATTATTATTTATGTGAATGGAATCTATTTGATCATGGTACTTCTTATTCTTAGGTTCTTGGATTAATCCACCTTATTTATTCTTGTGATATTTATATCACCCACATTTAAATTAGCTATAAATTCAATGAATGAATTTAGGATAAAGAAATATTTAAATTGGAATTGAATGGTTGTCATCAAATTGAATGGATAATTTTAGTAAGGCATAGAAACACGATTTTTTGAGGTTAAGTGACGGGGATTAGGAAAAATAATGTTTATTCTTAAGTTGTTAAAAAATATAGGAGGATATTTAGTGTTTTAAATGATAAATAGATAGTAATTATTTAATATAATATATATGTCGAGCACCATATGAGTAGAAAAGTCAACTAGGAAAAATGGTAGGTGAAATGAATTTAGGAAATCATGCTAGAGGAAACTATTAATTTATCGAATGAAGTAAATAGATCTTATTCATTTTCCCTGACTATATATTGTGCATTTATCTATGTCGAATTCCATGTATATCTCTATCCATAAAATCTAGGGTTTCAGTGGAATTATAAATAATACATGTGGTTTCACTCTTGTATGTACTCCATCAATTTAAGACCGTTTAGTTTAAACATGCATAGGAGTACACATCTCTTTATCCAACTATCCCCCACACATCGTTTATTCTATAGTACAAAACAAGTATTAAATTGATCAGTTTTTATAGTATATCCCCAGCTGGTATATGAGTCATACACGTCATATGTTTTACTAAATATTTCATATAAGAAAACCCTTCATGAGATATAATGATACATTTTACTCATCCGATAGATATTTTTAAATTCTATGTATCTAACTATTTTTTCATGGTGATTACTATCAGTACTCCCAATGCCAGAACAAAAAATTTGAATTCTCATGTACTATATTAGAGACTAATTAGGTTAACATTTTATGACATATGAATAGATAGTTTATACCTTTATATATTCATACTATTACATGTTATATACTCATGGAGTACATACAATGTACTACACTATTTTTGGTATTTTTTATATCTTCTCATCTGATTCTTTTGAATTTGGCACTTGAGTAGACTATTCTATGAAATTTTAATATGAATTGTAGTAGAGAACATTTTTTCTAATTAAACTTTTTACATTATTTTAATTGATTATTTTGATCCTTAACTTCATATATATATCATTGGAATTTTTGGAATATGTTTGGTTTAGATACGAGTTAGATAACCCTGGGATATATTCTTAGGATATGGGATGGGTAACACATGTGTTTTATAGAGTTGATTAGACTCATCAAATACATACACATTGGACTACCATTCAAGGATATTTATTCCTTTTCTCATGAATTAGGTCAATACCTACTTGATATAAATGAGTGATGGTCCGAACATACTTTTGGAAGAGTCAATATTTCCACATATATTTGGGTGGGATTCCTCTATGTGTAGAAGTTAGTGTTTTCCTATGAAAATGGTTTTGGGTATTTCTTTAGTTAGGGTCAGGGGAATCCATGGAAATCCCTTTCCACAATGAATTCCATGACCCCTCTTGTATATATAGTGAGGTAGCATGGTGGTCATGATGTATGGATAGATTTGATAATGTTTTATATAGATTTCATGAGTCTTGTGATACAGCTATCATGCCGAGTTATATTTTGATATTACTTATAGTAGGGTACTTCAAAAATAATTTTAGGAGACTATTGTTATTATGTATATCTCTAGTTGTTGGTGAGATATGGTCCTTAGTATATATATGATAATATGATTTTAAATTTATCGTGTACTGATGGTTTTTTTTACCTTAGAGAATCTTGGGACCCTTTTAGTTACTCCCTATATCCCCTCTATTCTTGAGATCGATTTGAATTATTTTTTATATCATACATTTGGTTTTTTTTTAAATCTTATTGGGTTTTACTATTATAATCCAAGCACAAGCCTTATGCTAACATGTATTATGTCTTGGAGATTTTTTTATCACATTTTGATTATGAATTTAGAGGATATAGATCAATCATACAATGTTGAATTGGTGAATTTTGGTATATAGTGGTACATGGTGGAAATATAACTACTTGTTTCATCCTAGAAGTTCTTTGAGCATTTTGGTGTTTTCCCATATCACATTATATATGTTTATGGTGATATTTTATATTTTATATTTATATTTTTTAGTTTTTCCTTTATTCCATTGCATTGGATAGTTATTGTCTCATTCATATATTTTTATATTGTCTTTTATTTTATGTTTTTTTATAGTGGTTATTGATTAAATATTTTTTTATTAGAGGTTATGTTTTTTAATGGTAGGTATAGTCTATTTTCATCCCTGAGAACTATGTCTTCTTTATACATATTTTCATCCCTGAGTTGGCCTTGGGGTGGTCGGCTCAACATGATGTAGGTCTAGGTGGGGCCCTATAGGGTTATGTAATTTCATTTACCATATGTTAAATCCTATATAATAAAATGTAAAAATCTGTCCAATACACATTTTAGATGAAATCCAAAACACTTTTTGGGATGTTATCAAAGTATTGTAAAAACAAATTAAAACAAAACATTATACAAATTCACACAATAATGAATGGTCAATCCATAGTACATAGTGTTATTAACAAAAATTATGAATTTCCCAACCCAAAAATATAAGAATTTATACACATCTATCAAATAATATATTATACTCAAGTTACAAATAGATATAGATTGATCTCTAACAAAGACATATATCTCCATACATGTTTTGATGAGAACTATCATATGCACAATTTAATAATAATTTAATAATTTTCCATAAAATAGACTGGAAAAGGGAAAAAATATTTAAATCTCTTATATACTACTTATTCATTATTAATTATCAAATTATAGACTAAAAATATATATGAATTCACAACTATTATTCACCCATGTTGATGTGTGCGTCATTTTCTTTTTTTCATGTAGATAATCACATCTTATGCATCCAGTATTGGTATTTATATACAATTATTTATTCTATTTTAATCAATGTAACTAATGTTGTAATAATATTATGAGAGTAAAAATACTATTTTTGTTAAGCCTTAATCGACAACTTGGCCGGTGACATACCCAATATCCCCATGATTAGGTTAACCTGAAGCCTAGCATATGAAAGGTATAAAATGATGAAGAATCTAATGCTTGGTACCTCTACAACTCTTATAGGGAGATTAAATATAAAAAATGAACCACTAGGATAAAATATCTATAGTGTATGAAACTCTAATATATTCCCAGTAGGTAACATAGAAAACTACTCTCGTATCTAATTGGTATATCTTATATCTCTATATGAAATCATTCTCATACTAAGCTTGATATTTCATTACAACCTATAATACTCTACGATAAACATCAGTTATGGATATCACAATGTCACACATTGATAGGTCAATTATCATTACACATTTTTAAATATATACAGTTGTAGTGAATAAATGATAAACAAGAGAGTTCTTTTTATATAACATGATAAATTTTACATTCTTAAAATAATTAAAAAATATTAATAATACAATAAATAATCACTCATCAATTAATATCTCATAATATAGAACCCTAGAGAGGCCATATATTAGTGATCATTTTATGGTTTTTCTAAATTTAGAATATCTATATGAAATTCCTCCCACATATATATATTCATCTAATAAAAATATCCCACTAAACTCCTTTATATGTTAATATCATTAAAGAACTATCTTCTAATTGATTATAATATATATGAATCATATTCCAAATATTCAACTTCTTGAAAATGGTATTAAAACTACATTTATTAAAAAAAAATTATGATGTTAATAATTTTTTAATCTATGTAGTAATATATCCCAGTGCATCATCTTCACAATGAAACATTTCCACACAAACATTTCCTTAAGATCATTTTGGTAAAAATTGTATATTTTCATATTATAACCTTTTATTTCAAATCATCCTAAACTATTTTGGGAAATAAAGTGGCTTTTTATTTTTTTCATACTAGTTTAATCTATTATTTGTAATATTTTTAACTTATATACATCTATAAATTCCACCTATCCCTCTAAAAACAATGAAATATCCAGAATAACATGCTACGATACACAAACACCATTATGTATTATAAAACACTAATTTGTTGAATAATGTATTGATAATAAATTACATAATTTCCTCACATAGTGATAAATATGTTCATTTATGAAATATTTGGGATTAGATCAATCATTTGAATATTTGATGGAAATTCCAGTTTTACCCTTCTGAGTGAACAGTAGTATTTCGAAGATAAATATTTCAAAATTTATTATTTTATCCTGAAATTTTGTAAATATGTTCTTGAATTAATGGGTATGACTTTTTTTAGAACTTTTGAGCTAAATCGTTCATTTGGTTGGACTAAATGTACCATGAAGTCAAAGGTGGGATGGACCCACCAGATTGGACATTGGTTCTGTATTTGGGAAATAACATCTTTATCCAAGCTTGGATTGGGCCCAAATTTTAAGAGGAGCTCTCCAACCAAATTTGGAACAAACCATTCTTCAGGAAGAATAGTTGTTTCACACGTTTTGGAGGTGAAATGGGCGGTTCAAGATGGATTAAAATATTTGGAAGAGATTCCACATTCACACATGAAACCTCTTTAATCCAATCCTCCCCTCCACTCAATAAATTAGTATTTTTCTCATTTGGAGGGGTTTTTATGAGAATTAGGAAGTTGACGGAAAAAGAGAAGAGGTTCCACTCCAATTATCCAAGCAATTAAATAAGGGTAGCTCTTGAATAAAGGATCCCTTTGTCGAATCCCTCTTCTTCTTCCTCATGTTGTAATGTTTGTGTTTTCATAATAAACTTCTTTGTTCTTATTTTATTTAAAATATTATATTCTATTTTGTTCAAATTTTTTTCTTCTCTAAATTTTTCTAATTGGACTGGAATCAAGTGTAGAAATGTGATTGGGTTCTACCCTTTCTAAACCATTGCACATGCAAAACGTTTCAACGATGACTAAACCACCCATGGAAGAGTTGTTCTCTTAGTGATCGATATATCTTCTATCCTATTCATTTAATTATTTTTAATCACTAAGATACTATAAATAACATAATATGATACATGAATTATGTTTTTAAATTATAATAAACTAAGCAAGCAACTGAACAATTAACACAAAAACACGCGAGGTCGAGGTTTGTGTAAATTGTGCGAGTGTGATCATAATCGTTAAAAAAAGACTAGATGAGATAAATTTGTAGAGTTAAAATTTTATATATAAGCACCATTCATCCTAATTTTCCTAAAAGTACATGTTTCTTAATTTACAACTGACCATAAGCTATCCTTAAAATATAAATCAAAGCTCGGTGCTGCGATTGCATGTTCCAAAGATAGCCTTGGGTTTAATTCTCATCATATTTATGGTAAAGTTAATTCTCGTAGGGTTCAGGGGTTGAAAAATTAATTGATCATAATTAAGTGGATATTAATTAAAATGATAATTATTTTTAATTAAATTAATAGGTATAGTTATATCAATTACTTCTTTTAAATATTGTCTAAAAACATCTTCTTGTTGTGTCTTTTTAATCGATCTTCATTTAAAAAAATTAAAAAAAAGTATTCATCATACAGAAAAATTCTTTTAGCTTTTAAATGATAAAAAACCCCACATCATTTCAAGTAGTGTTTTTTGTTCTCTATTATATTATTATTATAATAACATTAAGAAGTTATTTTAATTCACTTCCTCCTTTGAGAGAAGAATTTGGTCAGCTACTCTACTGCACCTAAGTACCCCAAAAAACATAAATCAATTGAGGGAACCCATGAAAATACCTTTCAAATTAGTGTCATTGATTTTAAGGTAAGAAATTTCTTCAACCAATTAGAGGTATTTATTTTATTTTTCACTTAATTATTTTCTTCTCCTCTATCTTTCTTCTTTCCATTTTCTCATGTTTTATCTCTTACTGTCTTCATTTATTTTTATCGGACAAACTCAAAATTATTTTCTTTTTATTATGGTCAGATTTTCTTCATTTCATTTTTTCCTTTTCATTTATTTATGACATGATAAAATCCCAAATATCTCTTAGATCTTGACCCTGAGATTGAATGTAACCTTAGAACTCGAATCAGACATTCTCAGTCTACGAGATGTTTCAAAATTCAACCAATAGGGGAATTACTCTACTCAAAGATCATTGAAATTGGATTAAACTCAAATTAAAACATAAAATAAGAACCAATGTCTGTAAATAATGGAAATGAATATAATAGAACCATTCTAGAATTATTTGCACCTGATATTAGTTATCAACCAAATTACATTACATACCCAAATCTTGAATCAGATTTTGAACTAAAATTTGGGTTAATTCACCTGCTTACTAAATTTCATAGTATCTCTTGTGAGGATCCTAATGAACACCTTATAGAATTTAATGTGGGTTGCTCAAAATTAAAACCAAGAAATGTTTCTAATGATCAAATCAAACTAAGAGCATTCCCATTCTCACTTGATGGAATTTCGAAAGATTGGATGTATTATTTACAACCTGAAGATGTAAATTGTTGGAACGATTTGAAATGTCTTTCCATGAAGAGATTTTTTCTAGATTAATGGACCACATCCATTTGAATGGGGATATTGGGGACCAAGAAATCACAAGGGGAGCCAATGTATAAGTACTGGGATCGATTCAAGAAGTTTTGTGCAAGCTGTCCACATCACCAAAGCAGTGAGAAACTCCTAATCCAATACTTCTATAATGGACTCACACCATTGGAGAGAATTATGGTGGATGCTGAAGCTGGAGGATTATTGATGGAAAAAACACTAGTTTCTTCATGTACATTGATTGAAAAGATGGCCCAAAACTTCAAACAATTTGATGATCGAGGCAAACCACCTGTCAGGGGAGTACAACAGGCAAGCACCTATTCTCTTGAGATTCATTTGATTGATACCATGATATAATAATTGAAAAATATGGTGAGAGAAATTTCTTTAGATCAAAATACCTCCTAACCCCCTCCTTCTAGGACTTGTGACATTTTCACTAAAACAGACCACCCAACTGATTTCGGCCCCCCAACTTCAAGAAATAGAAGATTGTGCAGCAGTGTTTCCGTGGAGACCATATCAGCAGTAAAAACAACAACCATATCCCTATAAGAAGATTGATTCCTTTTCTCCAACATACAACCAAGGGTGGAAGGACCAATCAGACATGAAGTATGGATCTGGACAACAATAATGGACCCCCTTTCAAAAAAACATCCAGCAGCATCCGCCTTACCAATAGGGTTTCCAACAACCCCAAAGGAGATTTGAAGCTCAAGCATCAATGAGTCAACAACAAGGGAATTATAACACTGATGACCTTTTGAAGCAAATTGTTCTTAATCAACAGAATAAGCCGAAGAGTCAAGGATCAGAGCTTAGGGAGTTGAAGACCCAAATGAGCCTGATTGACACTACCCTCAATGAACTAGTATGTAATAATTATAGAAATCTACCTTCTCAAACAATTCCAAATCCCAAGGATAATTTCAGTGCCATCACATTGAGAAGTGGGAAGCAAACAACTGATACATCTTCACCTATCATTCCACCGAGATTTACCTCAAATCTGGTGAAGCCTCATTCCATACCAACTGATGAGAAATCCAAGGATAAAGATAAAGGTATGAAAAAGATTTATGATGTTCTTCCTAAACCCCTTTAATTTCCGAATAGAGTTGTACAAACCAAAAATATGGAAGAAGAGGCGATGAAAAAAGACATTTTGGATACATTAAAGCATGTAAAGGTCAATATCCCTTTACTTGAAGCCATTTAGAAAATCCCACGGTATGAAATTTTTTTAAAAGAACTTTGTACCAATTGAAGAGGGACTATTAGAAATGAGGGGATAAACCTTGGAATGAATGTGTTAGCACTCACTACACCAACTGAAGTAATGTCCAAAATGTGAAAGGATCCAGTGAAATTCACCATTCCATGCACCATAGGGGGTTCACACTTTTCTGATACCCCTTGTGATTTTGGAGCTTCCATAAATGTGGTTCCTCACTTTGTATTCACTTCTTTGCAGGTTGGTGAGTTGAAGCCCATGAGAGTAGTGGTGCAGTTGGATAATAGAGCTACAACATATCTAGTGGGAGTTCTTAAGGATGTACTTGTCCGGGTAAGATAAATGATCATTCTAGCAGATTTCTACATGTGTAAAATTGAAGACAACCATGTATGTTCCCATGCACCAATTATATTAGGTAGAACCTTCCTCAAAACTGTAAAAAATATCATAAATGTCAATGTGGTTACACATTACATTGAGTTTAGAGATGAAGTTGTGATATTTAATGACATGGAATCCATGATGTACACCTCAGAAGACCATTTTGATTTTGTTATCTCCCATTTTGAACCACCAAAAAAAGACTCCATGAAATTTGATTGTCCTATTCTTAGAAAGATTATGAATATTGGTTATAGTTTGATGAGTAAGAGTACTTCCACACCTATTTATAATGCACAATAATCTCTTATATTTGATTTTTAAATGGAATCATATTCTTATATAGATCATTAGAAATCTGATTATGAAATGGATATTGAGTATGCTGATGGATTTGATGCTTTATTCCTTAATTTTGATGATATATATTCTAATACTGATGTTCCTTGTGCACATATTTCAGTTCCTTCAATTACTCCATCCATACGTCACCCCCCTTCATTGGAACTCAATCCATTTCCACAAAAATCTCAAATACTCATACTTGTTATGTGGCGAGAGATTACCTGTTATAATTGTTAATAATATTTCTTTTGAACATGAAGAAAAGCTTTGGAATCTTTTGAGGGAGAACATTAGGGCAATCAGGTGGACCTTGGCTGACATATTAGGTATTAGTCCCTCCATTCTCAAGCATATGATTCTTTTGGAGGATGGGGATAAACATGTTAGGCAGCCACAAAGGAGAATCAATACAACCCTTATGGAAGTTATTAAAAAAAAGGTTAAAAAATTAATCGAGGTAGGTATAGTCTATCCCATTTCAGATTCCTAGTGAGTGAGTCCTATTCAAGTTGTTCATATGAAAAGTGGTGTTACTATTGTTAAAAATGAGAAATATGAGTTATTTCCAGTGAGGGTACAAAAGAGTTGGTGTGTGTGTATTAATTATAGGAAACTAAATCAGTCCACCCACAAGGACCATTTTCCCCTCTAATTTATTGATCAAATGCTTGAGAGACTTGATGGGAAGACACATTATTGTTTCTTTTATGGATTCTCTAGATTTTTCAGGTTCCTATTTCTCTGGAGGATCAAGAGAAGACAACATTCACTTGTCCATTCAGTACGTTTTACTACCGAAGGATGCCATTTGGTCTTGGCAACGCCCAAGGTACCTTCTAGAGATGCACGATGAGTAATTTTCATGATTTTATTGAGACATGCATAGAGGTATTTATCAATGATTTTTCAATGTATGGATCCTCATTTTATAAATGTATAAGTAGTTTGGGAAAGGTGTTGAGTCATTGTATGGGGAAAAATTTGGTCTTGAACATTGAAAAGTGTCATTTCTGGTTGTGCATGGAATTGTCTTAGGGAATGTAGTTTCACAACATAGGATAGAGGTTGATATATCTAAGGTAAATATTATTTCATCCTTACCATATCCTTCATGTGTGTGTGATGTAAGATCTTTCATGAGGCATGCAAGATTTTATCTGCGCTTCATCAAAGATTTTAGAAAGATTGGTCTTCCTATGTTAGGATGACTACAAAAGGATTCTGATTTTCTGTTTGATGATTCTTGCTGGACTTCTGTTGATGAGATAAAGAAGTGTCTAATCACTCCACTGATCATACATCCACAATGATGGGAGAATCCTTTTTAGCTTATGTGTGACACATTCAGCTTCGTAATTGGAGCTATCTTATCTCAGACGGTGGATGGATGTTCACATGTGATTTCCTATGCATCATGGAAACTGGATTCAACCCAATAAAACTACAAAACCACCGAAAATGAGTTTCTCGCTATTATATTTTCTTTAGATAAATTCCATTCATATTTATTGGTCTATAAAGTAGTTGTTTTTTCTGACTAAGCAGCTCTGAGGTACCTGATGAAGAAACTAGAAGCAAAGCCTAGGCTAATTCAATGAATGATCATTCTACAATAATTTGAAATTGAGACAGAGGACAAGAAGGGGTTAGAAAACCTAGTGAAGGACAACGTGAGTAGGCTTACTCACACACTAGAGGATGAAACCATGGACCAGGTACCACTTTGGGACACTTTCCCCAATGACCATCTTTATTCCATCTTAGGTACGCATCCTTGGTATGATGATTTATTGAACTACCTTGTTGCATAAAAAATCCATGAAAATTTAAAGAAACATCATGTCCAAAAATTAAAAATTGAGTCTCAGTATTATGCGTGGGATGATCCCAACTATTGGAGAATGTGTAGTTATAAAGTCATTAAGAGGTGTGTTCCTGATGATGAGTTTGATTCTGTTCTGCAATTCTATCATACACTAGATTGTGGTGGTCACTTTGGGCCCCAATGGTCATATAGGAAAGTCTTAGACTCTGGATTATACTATCCTAGTTCATTCCATGATGCCTATGTGTTTTTTAAGTAATTCTCTTATTTCAAACACACTGGGAACATTTCTAGGAGACACAAGATGCCCCAACATCCCATACTATTCATGGAGATTTTTGATGTGTGGGGAATTTATTTTATGGAAACCTTTTCATGTTCCTTTTGTTTCTTGTAAATTTTGGTTACTGTTGATTATGTGAACAAATGGGTGGAGGATGAGGCCCCCAGGACTGATGATTCTCATGTTCTTGTGAACTTTGTCAAAGTGCAGATTTTTTGTATGTTTGGAGTACTAATGGACATCATCAGTGACCAAGGGACACACTTATGAAATCGTAATCTTTCTTCTCTTCTTTGGAAGTATGGTGTGACACAAAAAACATCAACACCATACCACCCTCAAACAAATGGCCTGGATGAGGTTTCAAATAGGGAGTTGAAACAAATTGTGGAGAAAACTGTGCAGCCGAATAAGAATGATTGGAGCATGTGCTTGGATGATGCACTTTGGGCTTATAGGATAGCATAAAAGACACCTATAAGTATTTCCTCATTTTAGATTGTTTTTGGGAATGCATGTCCTCTCCCAGTGGAAGTTGAGCCTTGGGCTTATAGGGATATAAAGAAATGTAACATGGATTTGGACCAATATGGAATCCAAAAGAATCTACAAATTCAAGAGCTTGAGGAGAATCAATTGTCTTCATATGAGAACTCAAGGCTCTATAAGGAAATTTCAAAATCATCTCACGAAAAAATGATCCAGAAAATAGAATTTCATGTTGGAGAGAAAGTCTTTCTCTATAGCTCATAACTGATGATGATGCCTAATAAGTCATGTTCTAGGTTGTTAGGTCCATATATTGTATCTAATATTTTTATTTATGGTGCAGTGGAGATCGCACAAGAGGACACTAGAAGGAGATTTACAGTCAACGAGCAACGTTTGATGAAATACATTGAGGGACTTCCTACTGATGCAGTTGATTTCATCACACTGCATGTCCCCATCATCACTTGAACATAGAAGGATGTTCCTAAACCTTTCATTTTTATATTATTTGTTTTATTTAAAATTATATTTTTTATGTGCACATATCATATCATGGGTTCACATTGAGGACAATGCAATATTTAAAGTGTGGGGTAGGGAACCTTTTAGTTTATAAATTTCAATTGTTTTAATATTTTTCAATGATTATCAAAAGAAAATGTGTGTTTTTCAAAATTTGTGTGTTTATTTTTAAAATTTTAGTGTGTTTTTTAATCATTTGAGCTGAAATGATTCTCATCACCATTTTTAAATTCAAATCAATAAGGCAAAAAATTTATCCCATGAAACTGAGCATAAATGAATGCTAAAATTAAATTGGTTTCAAGATCAAATCTTTAGTAATTTATGAAAATTACTATGAATTTTGAATCCCATGACACATCTCACTGTATTTATATTTGAAATCACTTTACTATGAAGCTTCTTAACCATTCTTTTCATATTATTCACATTTATCTCACTTCTTGAGAGAACCAAACCACTCTTGATTTAACTAGAATTAGATTTATTCCTGTCAAAACATTAGGGTTTGAGGTACTTATGTTTAAATTATTGAGGCACTTGTTTGGTATTAAAGACACTATTTCAAGGAATCCTATTTTTATATTGGCCAACATTGAAAATTTAATCCTTGTATCCCTTATAATTCATGAACATCTTGTTAGGTAAGCCACATTAAAATCCAATTATCTCTATCCAACCAATACTTGAAGTGAAATTGCATAATCTAGTTGAACTTATGTGTGGAAGAAGTCATCTTGTGATGTGCTGCCACATTTTGTGATACATTGGGTGGAAAATAAAATTCCAACAGATGTTTTTACAGCTGAAAAATATAATTATATTGTAATTTGTGCCTTTTCTCAAGCTTTCATGATAAGTGAAGTAGTGCCTTTATAGAGCTTCTAATAGAGAGAGATATTTGTGCCTATCTGGAGCTCTCAAGAAAATCATGTTTGAGATGATTAACACTTTTGTTGCTGAATTGATGAATGGTGTAAATTTTGCATTACTTTTCATGATGATGGAGCTGAATTGATACTATGGGGATTGAGGAGGAGACCATATTTATGTGAAAATTAGATTAATGCAATTTTTCTTCAAAAAGAGTTAAGCCCTGCTTATTCAGCCTCAGAAATTTTAACATCTAAATACTACCAATCGAAAGCCACAGAACAACCCTAAAAAGTCCTCATGTTAAACTTATTTCCTTGACACACATCGGGTGGAGATGTAGGAGTTTATCAAGCTTATGGTGACCCTTACATGAGTTTGGATGAGAAAGACATTGCTGAAAAATTGTCATTTGTGTGATAAGAGAAAATTCAATTGAGGTAAGTGTTTTGTGAATGAGAGGATAAATGAAGTGGAAATATATTTAATGATATAAATGTAGAATGTGAAATAATGGGTTTTTATGCGACATTATATATTTTTTTCTTGGGGTGGAATTGTTGGATCTCAAGGATATGTGTTTTAAAAAATGTTTTGATTCGATATTGATGTTTATTTGATACAAGGTTTTTCCATGGAGTGAAAGAGGTTAAGTTTGGGGGATTTTATAAAACACTATTTTGTTGAATATTTTATTTATAATAAATGACACTATTCTCTCACATTGTGCTAAATATGTTAATTTATAAAATATTTGGGATTAGATCATTCATTTGAATACTTGATGGAAATTCCAGTTATAACCTTTTTAGTACACCATAGTATTTCAAAGATAAATATTTTAATATTTATTATTTGATCTTTAAATTTTTTAACTATGTTTATGACTTAATATGATACAACATTTGTTCTAGACATTAGAGCTAAATCGTGCATTTGGTATGACTAAATAGACCATGAAGTCGAAGGTGGGATGGACCCACCAGATTGGAAATTGGTTCTATATTTGGGCCATAACATCTTAATACGAGCATGTATTGGGACCATATATTGAGAGAAGATCTCCAACAAAATTTGGAAGAAACTATTTTTCTCTAGGAATAGCTGGTTCACGTGTTTTGGAGGTCAAATGGGTGGTTCAAGTTGGCATAAAATATTTGGCCGAGATTCCCCGTTCACACTTGAAACCTATTTAAACCTGGCCTCTCCCACTATATAAATTAGTGTTTTATTATTTGGAGGGGTTGGGAAGTGAATTATAATTTTTAAGGAATAGGATAAGAGGTTCCACTCTAATTCTCCAAGAAATTAAATAAGGGTCGCTCTTGAAGCAAGGATCCCTTGGTTGAAGCCCTCTTCTTCTTCCTCATGTTGTAATGTTTGTGTTTTCATAATAAACATCATTTTTATTATTTTATTTATTATCTTAATTATGTTTTGTTAAAATTTATTCTTCTATTAATCTTCCAAATTTTTCTGGAATCAAGAGTATATATGTGATAGGGTTATACCATTTCTAAACCTTTGCACATGCAAAACGTTTCTACGAGGACAACAATGCCCATGGAAGAGTAGTTCTCTTAGTGATCGATCTATCTTCTACCCTATTCATTTAATTATTTTGAATCATTGAGATACTGTAATTAAATTAATATGATCCATGAATTGTGTTTATAAATTATAAGAAACTATGCAAACAATTGAACAATTAACACAAAAACACACGAGGTCAAGGTTTGTGTAAATTGTGTGAGTGCGATCTTAATCGGTAAAACAAGAACACATGGGATAAATTTATAGGGTTCAAATATTAACTATAAGCTTAATTCATCCTCATTTTCCAGATTTGACTTGTGTATTAATTTTCCAATGACCATAATCAATCCTTAGAACATCAATCAAAGTAGGGTACTGTGATTGCATGTTCTGAAGATATCCTAGTGTTTAATTCTATTCGTATTTTGTGGTAAAGTTTATTCTCATAGGGTTCAGGGGTTAAAAAAATTAAGGGATCATAATTAAGTGGATATTAATTAAAATTGTAATGATTAATAAGTAAATTAATAGGTATAGTAGTATCAGTTACGTCTTTTAAATATTGTCTAAAAAAACATCTTCTTGTTGTGTCATTTTAATCAAACATCTTTTTAAAAAATAAAAATTCAAAAAAACTTATTCTTATTCCAGAAAAATTCTTATAGTTTTATAAATTATAAACAACCCCACATCCTTTAATGTAGTGTTTTTTATTCTCTTTTGTATTAATTTTATAATACCTTTAAGAAGTTGTTTTAATTCACTTCCTACTTTGAGAGACGACCTTGGTCAGCTACTCTGTTGCACCTAAGTTCCCAAAACAACATTTATCATTTGAGGGTGCCCACGAAAACACCATAGAATTTCTATAAAATATATATTATTTATTATTGTGGAAATATTTATCAAATAAAATTATATATATATGAAATATGATATTATATATTTTGAGAAATATTTTTGAATAGAATAATTTATTCACTAAAATATGAAACTTTTGAGTGGTGGGATAAAATCTCTTATATTTTTACAAACCTTTTTTATAAACTAATTTATATGAGATAAAAAATTTATTTGTATCTTATTTTAAAAAAAATTATATAATATGATAAATCATAAACCATATGTATTTACATAATAATATAATTTAATTTATAATAACTCTTTTTTTAAAAATTTCTTCTCTTATCACAAAACAGAAATAAGATAAATACACATTCTATGTTATTGATTCATTTGAGATTTGAATTAACCTATTTAATCAATCTTATTATTGTATAAAAAACTTTAAATGTCCATTTAATGCATAATTTATGATATTATCATCAACTCTTTGTAAATTTTTATCTCTTATATATATTTAAACACATGTGTAATTAATAGTTTTTATCGCATAATAATTGATATAAAATAATTTAATTCTATAACATTAATTCCTTACATAGAATCTCTATGAATTTTTCTACATCCATTTCATTATTTAGTAAATTTATTTTAGGATCTTTAATTTTCCCATAGTGAAAACAAAATCGTTCTGTTGAAACCCTATTCATCAATTTAGAGTATTTTTTTGATTACATAGACCTATCTTGTAACACCTAAGAACCAAGAGTAAAAAATTTAACAATAATTTTATGATAAAAATTCATACATGAAACATCATACTAAAATGAACATTACATTATTTCATTAAGGTATTAAATGGGAATACCAAAATAAATATATTACATGATATGTAAATAAAACATATTTATAAAAATAATGAATTGAATAAACCCATAAGAGAATAAAAATAAAAAAAATTATTTATTCTTTGTATTGATCTTCCATAAGTGTCATACATATATTAATAACTATTTAAAAAATAAATATCAGCCGGAATATGATAATCATATTTAAAATGAAATGAGGTAATGAAATGAGTGATTCAAACAAACTCTTATTGATATATATATATATTATATGGTTATTAGGATTATATGGAATTTGGGATCCTATAGTCATTGATACTATCATAATACATAATAATACATAATATTATAAATTAGTAGAACTATTGAATTAAAATGTCATATTTATAATATAGTCATTTAATTGATGGGTATAAATAGATGTAACTGTATTACTAAATTTGTGTAAAAAGTAAAATAAATACAATCATGTAGTATAATTCTTTATAATGATAATTGTTTTGGATTTAAACTATCACATACGCATTAATCCTGTGATAAAAATTTGTAACACCATGAAATATTAAATTACAACTATGTTTTATAGTGTACAAGACAAAAATCATTATGAATAAATGAATACTAGGATATTAATATTTAAATATTACCATTATAACCTAGTTTTTAAATTGGTGGGTATGAATAGGATCAATCATATTATGAAATATATATAAATTTAAAAAATATTAAAAATTTATCGATTAACTCTTAGAAAATATCCACTACATTTTTAGGGAAGTTATATTTTTCATTAAAAATATCTATTCTTTAAATAAGATTTTTTAATTGGTATGTGATTGTATTATCATTATTTTATGAAACATTATGAAAATTTATTTGATAAATTAAGAATCATTTTTTAAATCAACATGTCAAAATTAGTTTAGAGTGAGTTTTCAGGAATATTTAGAAAAATATGATTCTCTAGTAAATAGATAAAAATAGTGTTTTTTATTAAAAATGGTATTGTAATGGCCTGGGTTGTTGGAGGTCCATTACATAGTAAAAATCTGATGCTTGAGGTGTTCTGGGTGGTCTGGGAGGCCATACCAACTACTCGGTGAAGTTTAACCCACCGCAGGCCTACTGGTAGCCTAAGCCTATCGGTAGCAGGCTTACCAGTAGCTCAGCCTACCGGTAGCTTGGTCTATCAGTAGCCGCAGCCTACCAGTAGCTCGGCCTACCAGTATCTCGGTCTACCGGTAGCCGCAGCCTACCGGTAGCTCTGCTACAGGTAGCTCGGCTACCGGTAGCTCAGCCTACTGGTAGCTTCTGCCTACCGGTAGCTTGGCTACCGGTAACGGCAACCTACCAATATCTCGGCTACCGGTAGCTCAGTCTACCAGTAGCTGCTTCCTACCGGTAGCTGTCATCCACCAGTAGCTCTCGGCTATCGGTAGCTCTAGCCTACCCCCACGGGTTTTCCAGTAGCGCCTCCTTTTTGCGCAAATTGGGTTTAAAACCCTATTTGACCCCTTTTTAAATCCCATTAACACCAATTAATGGGGTTTGATTAAGTGAGATACCCTGGTGTGCGTCAGTTTAAACTGCCCCTAAAGGCAAGGACCTCTTTAATGACGTGTGGGGCCATGTGGTCAACCCACGACCCCGCTCCTTACGCGGTTTCACGTTCTTATCTCAGCTGTCCCCGACCCTTATAATCGAAAGTGTTGGTTGGAGTGGATACTCAAGAGGGGGGTGAATTGAGTTCCAATTAAAATTTTCTGTTAAAAACAATGTTTATTAAAATCCACCTATTTCAAAAACAGATTAAACTGTAGTGAATTTATACATATCATAACGGTTCAATTAGTTTCTCAAAGATTGATTAGTTCTTAGTTAACTTAATCTTATTATTAAGTTAACTTTTGAAACTAACTTACTGGTTTATAATAAATATAAACACTTGCGAGTTTAACTATCAAAGTAGCTTTGAAAATAAATTATATTTTAAAGTAATAGCAGCAGAATATGAAATAAATATGTAGTATGGATAAAGTATGTAGCTACAAACACAGAGAATTAACCAAGAGGTTTAGTCTCAAGCCGAGACTTAGTCCTCTCAAAAGTTTATATAAAAATGATCCACACCCTGGATCGGGGTTAACAACAGTGAATACACTGTCCAGGTCACAAGACCTCTACCACAGTTCTGCGTGGGAAAACAAACAGCATCTTAGAGCTGTCCAGGTCTCACACAACCTCTACCACTATCCACAGTGGGAAATGAAGTGTAAAAAGGTTTGCTGAGGATTTACAGATCCTCCAGTGAAAGTACAGGAGTCAGTGTGTGTGTTTAATACAGCAGATAACACACACTGCTCAAAATGTAAAACAAATGTATCACAGAGCAGAGATGTAGAGTTTAGAAATGGATCTGGTTATTCCAGTGTAGCTCTGGACTCTTTTGTATTTGGTCAGAATTTATTCTGAGTCCTCTTCTCATTTTTTTTGAGAAGAAGAGTTTCGTATGCTTCAGGTTCAAAGGCAGTGATATGTAGTCGATGAAGTTCTTCAATGTTCTTTTGTATGCACAAAACTCTTCTTGAGTAGGCTTGATTGTGTATGAGGTTCTGTTCTACTTGGTTCTTCCTCCACTTTCTTTCCTCTATATTCTACTTGTGTTCTTCTGTCAACCAACTTCTTCAGTAGAGTCTTCTTGTATTTATGTCACGTGCTTCGGAAGACAGAAAAAGTTTCCTTTCCGCAGGTATGAGGTACGGTTTCCGGACATCCAACAACCTTTATTAATTAATTGACAGAGCATTAAAATATACCTAATATGACCGTTGGTTAGATAAAATAAAGATAAAGATAAAGAAATTCAAACAGTTGTTTATGACTATTGAAGAATCAAGTGATCGGTAGGTCATCAGCATTAGTGAGTAATGATCAGTGACTCAGATAGATCAGCATCGGTCTGTCATCTGATCGGTGAGTCAGTTTGATCAGCATCAGTGAGTCATTTGATCGGTGGCTCATTTTGATCAGCATCAGTGAGTCATCTGCATCGGTGAGTCATTTTGCATCGGTGAGTCATTTTGCATCGGTGAGTCATTTGATCAGCATCGGTGAGTCATTTGATCGGTGGCTCATTTTGATCAGCATCGGTGAGTCATTTGCATCGGTGAGTCATTTTTCATCGGTGAGTCATTTGATATCGGATCGGTGCGACCGTTGTCCTTTGATATTGGATCGGTGCTTCCGATGTCTGTTGATATTGAATCGGTGCTTCCGATGTATGTTGATATTGGATCGGTGCTTCCGATGTCTGTTGAATCTAGAAGACTTCCAGAATGCTTTGTAAGTCAATAAGCATAGACAAAAAACATGATAACAGATTCATTAACAGATAGTAATGAAGTTTATGAGAAATCAAACCATATTAAGCATTAATGGTATGTGATGATTTGTGATTATTAAAACATCAATCATAGACATGAAATCAACAATCTTCCAGAGGGATCAACAATCTCCCCCTTTTTGATAATCACAAATCTTTATCATAAAATATAAATAATATGATATATCAAAAACATAATGAAAATGAAACCATAAAGAGAATAAATATAAAGAGATATATAAATCTCCCCCTTAATTTAAATTTCATATATATATTATACAGATTTCTCCCCCTGAGATATATACATCACTCATATATATATAGATCTTTCTCCTCACCTTAGATATATACATCTTTTCTCCCCCATATATCTCTCCCATACATCTTTCTTCTCCCATATATCATTCTTTTTCTTCTCCCCCTTTGGGATAATCAAAAAGGATGGAAAACATATAAGTGAAAGTGAAAGTAAAAGCAGTCAGCATATAGTATAGAGAAAAAAATTTTAAAGTACAGAATATTACAAGCATCACATTGTTCACCCTATCAAAAACAATACACAACTATTTGTTGGGATACAAAGGGGCTTTCCCTTTGTCTTTGGGATCAATAGTGGGTAAGTTTGAAGGCTTGGAGGCAGGCTGTACTTGGCGAATCTAAAGTGGTGGTAGGACAACTCGGGCAGGTGTAGGAGCAGGTGCCACAGAGAGTTGTTGTTGAGAAACAGGAGCTGGTTGAGAAGCTTGCTGAGGGACTGGTCTTAACTGAGATAGATCTTGAGCAACAGATAGCTGATTTGGAGATACATCAGAGTCACTGAGAGGTTCAGAAGTAGGAACTACTATTGCAGTGACCTGTGCATTCAAATAGGGCTTCAAAAGTTGAATGAAGTTCTGAATGAATTCTTCCCCATACTTCATAGTTTTTTTCAAAATCATCTTTATTCTCCATGAACTGTGCCAAGGAAGGGGTAAAATCTTGCAACTGATGAACTTGAGTTTTGAAGGCCTGAGTGACTGGAGGTAATTTCAGATTCTCTTCCAACACCTTGAAGTTTGCATCCATCTCATGTTTTGTATAAATCTTGGAAAAGTAATTATCAACTTTCTCTTTGATCTCTTGCATAGCTTTCTTAGCATCTGCTGAATACACCAATGCCAGCTTATGACTGTTATCACAGAGCTCTTTCATCTTCCTCAAAGATTCTAAATCAAGAATTTGTCTAATAGCAGCTAACTCATCATGCACAACTTCTCTTAGAGCTTCTAGCTCACAGGTAGTGATCTTGGTTACTTTTCCTGTACTGGCTTGGCCAA
Organism: Viscum album; assembly: GCA_963277665.1. Classification (NCBI taxonomy): domain Eukaryota; kingdom Viridiplantae; phylum Streptophyta; class Magnoliopsida; order Santalales; family Viscaceae; genus Viscum; species Viscum album. Next base: position 344,915,780 of record OY728134.1, on the reverse strand, counting down.
CTATGTGAGTTAACTCAGCTTTCAACTTCCTCAGGTCAGACTTGTTGAGATGTTCAATCAAATTTCTCAAAACTTCCATCATACCAGAGATGGTTGATCGGAATTCACTTGATAGAGATACCAAGCCAGTGTGAAGATCCTTCATAGTCTGATTCAAAAAGGCTATGTGCCTACCAATAAGTTCACCAGTATTGGCCAGGTCTGGCTTCACAGAATTAGATACTCTTTGTGAGAAGGCTTCCAATGAATTTTCAGAAACTTGTAGAGACACTTGAGTAAGAGCATTAGAAATTTCTTCTCTAACTGTGTCTCTCACAGTAGTTAGCAATTCAATCTTAAACTTCTCAAGATCAGCTTGAGAGATTCCAGAACCAGGTAAATTAACATTTGTAGGATCAATAGCAGGAACAGACCTTGCTTCTCTTGGGAGGTTCCTCTTCACAGATGCAGCAGATTCTGGCATTGCTTCTTCTTCTTTAGAATATTCTAAGCCCAACACAGCATAACCAGGGTAGTCATCCCAAACAGCAGCACACATGGTGTATTTTGGTTTCTCATAGCTTGCTGTTCCACTGATTTTTGGTGAAACAACCTTGCCACTAATATGTATTTCTTGTACTAACTGAGGTGGTTCTATTTGATCTACAGAAAGACCATCCACTGGTCTGTTATCACCATCAACAGTAGCCTCAGCATCATCAGCATGTCCATCATCACTCTTCTCAGAAGCTTCACTATGATATTCTTCAGTATCAGAATCTTCTTCATCACCAAGAATAGGTTCTGATTCTAGTAGGGCTAAGGGTGGACTAGCAGGTCCAAATTCTATTCTTCTTTTGGGACTAGCAGTGTCAGAATCACTTCTATCGTCAGGAGATGATATACTTCCTTCCTCAGTCACAGCTTCTTCTTGCTCTTGGGCTTCGGTGGCCTCATCCTTTCCTTCTTCTTGCTCATCATCATCAGAATAAACTGGTTCCTCATTTGGTTTCAAGCTAGGGTCTCTCAAATCCTTTGGCCTCTTTCCATGATCTATGGGATTGTAGGCTTCATACAATTTATCTTCATCTGCAACCCATCACTTCTTCCATGGATTCCAATTGATTTTCATCCTCTTGCAGATCTCTTTGTTGAGACAGAAGGTATGATCTGTTTCATCAACTTCATCATCTTCATCAACACATTCTATATTCTTGAGCATGGTAGATATCATCTTTGAATAAAATAAGGCAGTGGATTTCTTGGACGGTTTTACCATTCTAGCTATGTGCACCATCACATATCTACACAAATTGATCTTCTCATGTGTTTTCAGAAGAAACAACAGGAAAACATCTTGGTACTTTACAGCAGCAAAATATCCTCTCCTAGGGCAAAGTTGGTGCTGAATAAACTTGAAAAGAAGTCTGCATTCACCATCTAATTCTGAAGATGTGATTCTCCATGACTCTCTGTTTCCAGTCAGAAGCTCTAGAGCTAATTTATAAGAGAAGTAATCAGATGTTGGAGTAATATTCCCAGCATAATCCTCATACCGACCTTCATGAGGTACATTCAAGCACTCATCCCACTGCTTAGATGAGAAGGATATTTTCTTTCCTTTTACCACAGACGACATCCTGGAAGCCTCCACACCATCTAGAGTGATTTTCAGATTCATGTAGAACTCATGTACCAGCTTCGGGTAGTCTATTCGAGAGTTTTCTGAAAACCAGTCTATCCATCCTTGCGATTCAAGAACTTGCAGCAACAGTGAATTACTTGACAGAAGCCACGCAGAGCTGACTTCTCTTTCTACAGAAACAATCCGAGTTTCTAGGTTCGGATTTACTGATCGTTGAGAGGTACTACTCGACTTGCCTCGAGCACGTTTTGAAGGTACAGGGCTATCTGGTCCTTTGCTCGGTCTCTTTTGCTTAGTCATTTGAAGATTTTGGGAAGGCAGGAGTTCGAAGGTTCGAAGTAGAGGGGAAGAGAGGTTGAAAGGTTCGGCGGGAAATGAAAGGTCAAAGGTTTAGGGAAGATAAATAGCCACGTATCATTTATTTTATCATTTAGGGTTCCCATAAAAAGTATAAAAGAAATTTACTAATTAATTAAAATATATATAAAAAAAATAGATCGGTATGACAGATCGGTTGCACTGATCGGTTGCACTGATCGATTTGACAGATCAGTTTCACAGATCAGTTTCACAGATAGGTTTCACAGATCAGTTTCACAGATCAGTTTCACAGATCAGTTTCACAGATCAGTTTCACAGAACAATCATACACAACTCTTGTTTAATAAATTTCATTCTTTCAGAGCATAAAGGCTTTGTGAAGATATCAGTTAATTGATGTTCAGAACTAATAAATTTTAAAGAAATATCACCTTTTTGATAATGATCTCTTAGAAAGTGATGTTTGACATCAATGTGCTTAGTTCTAGAGTGAGACACAGGGTTCTTAGATATATTGATTGCACTAGTATTGTCACAGTTAATTGAAACATGTTTAAGATCAAATCCATAATCCAACAAAGTGTGTTTCATCCACAGAATTTGTGCACAGCAACTACCAGCAGCTATGTATTCTGCCTCGGTAGTAGACAATGCAACTGAGTTCTGTTTCTTACTACACCATGATACTAGGGATTTTCCAAGCAAATGACATGTTCCAGATGTTCTCTTCCTATCTGACTTACATCCAGCAAAGTCAGCATCTGAATAGATACTTAGACTAAATGATTGTCCTTTTGGATAAAACAAACCTAAATTTACAGTATACTTAAGATACTTAAAAATCCTTTTAACATCCAGTAAGTGTGATTCTTTAGGATTAGCTTGAAATCTAGCACATATACATACACTGAACATAATGTCTGGTTGACTAGTAGTAAGATAAAGTAAGCTCCCAATCATACCTCTGTAATTGGTTTGATCCACTGGTTTCCCAGCTTCATCTGTATCCAATTTACAGGTAGTACTCATAGGTGTATCACTTTCCTTAATACTATCCAATCGAAAACGTTTTAAAAGATCCTTTGTATATTTACTTTGATTTAAAATAATTCCATCTTTAGTTTGAAAATTTTGAAAACCAAGAAAATACTTAAGCTCTCCCATTAAGCTCATTTCAAATTCATTTTGCATAACCTTTGAAAAATCAGTACATAAATAATTTTTAGAAGATCCAAAAATAATATCATCAACATAGATTTGTACTATTAATACATCTTTTGAAATCCTTTTTATAAAAAGAGTGGGATCAGCTACTCCTTTTTTAAATTCTTTTGAGATAAGAAAGTTTGAAAGCCTTTCATACCAAGCTCTTGGAGATTATTTTAAACCATATAAAGCTTTAGAAAGTTCAAAAACATGATTTGGAAAATGAGGATTTAAAAAACCAGGTGGTTGTTCTACAAAAACATCTTCAACAATAAAACCATTTAGAAAAGCACTTTTGACATCCATTTGATATAGCTTGAAATTCAGATGTGATGCATAGGCAAGTAAGATCCTAATAGCCTCTAATCTAGCTACAGGTGCAAAGGTTTCCTCATAGTCAATTCCTTCTTCTTGATTGTAACCCTGTGCAACTAGCCTATCTTTATTTCTAATGATGTTTCCAGATTCATCAACTTTGTTTCTAAACACCCATTTTGTGCCTATGGTCAAAATGTCCTTAGATCTTTCTACTAATTTCCAGACTTTGTTTATTTCAAATTGATTTAGTTCTTCTTGCATAGCCATTACCCAAAATTCATCATTGATAGAATCATTGATATTTTTAGGTTCTAACTGTGAAAGAAAAGCTTGATGTTCAACCTGATTTCTTAGAGAAGCTCTAGTCTGTGTTCCTCTATCTAGATTTCCTACAACAGCATCTAAAGGATGGTTCTTTAGAGTCCTAGATGGTCTTGAAAAGATAGGGCTAGAGATTTCAGATTCATCTACAGATTGAGGTTCAATAGAAGCAGGTTCTGGAGAATTTCCAGAGCTGGATGTTTTAACTATAGGTCCATTGTCTTTATCATTGAGATTCAAACCAGAGAGATCATCTTCAAGAGAGATTTTAGGTTCATGTGGATCAGTTTCATCAAATTTGATGTGAACAGATTCTTCCACACATTTGGTTCTTTTATTGAAAACTCTATAGGCTTTACTAGAGATAGAGTAACCTAGGAAAATTCCTTCATCACTCTTGGATACAAATTTTTCAAAATTGTCTTTAGTATTGAGAATGAAGACTTTGCAGCCAAAAAATTTGAAGTAGTTAACCTTAGGTTTCCTATGGTTCCACAACTCATAAGGGGTCCTCTTAAGAACTGGTCTGATCAAGACTCTATTAATGACATAACAGGCTGTATTTACAGCTTCAGCCCAAAAGCAAATAGGCAGTTCATATTCATTGAGCATGGTTCTAGCTATTTCTTGCAGGGTTCTATTCCTTCTCTCTACTACACCATTTTATTGGGGTGTCCTAGGGGCAGAGAAATTGTGACTATAGCCATTGTGTGAGCAGTAAGAATCAAACTCATGATTTTCAAACTCACGACCATGATCACTTCTCAAGGTCTTAATCTTGAGTCCACTAAGATTTTCTACAGACTTGGAGTATATAACAAAGTAAGAACAAGCTTCAATTTTGTGAGCTAGAAAATATACCCAAGTATATCTAGAAACGTTATCTACAAGAACATAGACATAGTGCTTCCCATTAAAACTAGAAACTCTAGAAGGTCCAAATAAATCCATGTGAACCAACTCGAGAGGTTGAGAAGTTGACACTTCTTTCTTTGATTTAAAAGAAACTTTATGTTGCTTTCCTTTTTGACAGGGATTACAAACTTTATCTGCTGGAAATTCAAGTTTGGGTAAGTCTCTAACTAAGTTATTCTTAGAAAGTTTTCTAAGAGAGTGCATGTTGTAGTGTCCTAATCTTCTGTGCCAAAGCCAAGACTCCTTATGAAAAGCATTTAAACAAGGAACATTCTGCTTAGCTAAAGAATCTAAATCAACAGCATAAACATTTTCATTTCTTAAAGCATAAAATACTAAAACATTATTAGAGTTAAAAACATTGCAAGAATCATTTTTAAATTTCACATAAAAACCATCATCACACAACTGAGAAATGCTTAACAGGTTATATTTAAGTCCATCGACAAATAAAACTTCAGAAACCAAGATTGAATCAGTGTTACCAATCTGGCCTAAGCCGATGATTTTTCCTTTTGAATTATCACCAAAAGTGACAAAGCCTCCATCAACTTTTACTAAGCTCTTGAAACATGAAAAGTCTCCTGAAATATGTCTTGAACATCCACTGTCTAAGTACCATATCTTCTTGTGACAGCTCTTCAAGCAGGTCTCCTACAAAACAGAATTAGATGGAAGATGATTTTGGTACCCAGATCTTCTTGGGTCCAGACATGTTAGCCAATGATACTTTAGGTACTCATATTTGTCTAATGGGTCTCATATAATTTGTAGAATTAACATTATTTGAAAGATAAAACTTATTAGATCCATAACTATGAATATAACTGGTTGAGGCATATGAAGTTACATAATTAACTATCTTCTGTCCAGATTTAGGAATGAATCTAGTTTTGGCAACTTTTCTTTGTCCAGGTTGGTATCCTATACCAGTAGTATATCTAGGTGCAACTTGCTTTCCTAGCATTTGTGTTAGAGTATTATTTCCATTTGTGAACTTCTCTAAGTCTTTTCTGAGTTGCTCATTAGACAATTTTAGTTCAGTATTCTCTTTAAGCAACTGAGCATACTTTTCTACTTCTATATCCAGATCAGATTTATGCTTAACACTTAAAGAATACTGTTTCTTTAAACCTTTATATTTATCTTTAAGCTCATTACAGGTTTCTTAAAGCATATCACAATATTCAAACAGTTCAGATTTAGACATGTTATCACATTCAGAATCATCTCCAGAATAATATGAATTTGAAGCAGGAGTTTCTGATGTTACCTCAGAAGTGTTTGTCATGAAACACATGTTGGCTCGATTCCTTTCAGAGTCTGAATATTCAGCTTCACTTGTGCTGTCTTCTGAAGCACTCCAAGTAGCCTTCATAGATTTCTTGTACTTGTTATCCTTGTATTCATACTTATTTCTGTATTTCATCTTTGGACAGTCTGCTTTTATGTGTCCTTTTCTTTTACATTCATAACAGACAACTTCATCTGATTTATCAGACTTCTTCCAATCCTTTTTCCAGTGTCCTTTGTTATCATACTTGCCTTTGTAGTTTGATTTTCTGAAAAACTTCTTCTTCCTATAGAATTTCTTAAATCTTCTAGCAATGTGAGCCATCTCAGCATCACTATCAGAATCATTCTCACTTTCCTCACTGCTTGAACTTTCATTGATAGCTTGAGGCTTTTCCTTATCCTTATTCTTTGAGGTTGTAGTCTTGAAGGAAATAGAGTTCCTTTTAGGTTCATAATCTTCTTCTTTGTTTACCTTGAGTTCTTCTTCATACATAATCAACTTACCAATTAGTTCCTTGACTGGCAGTTCTCCAATGTCACATGATTCTCTAATGGAGACAGAGGTTCCTCTCCATCTTTCAGGTAGACATCTCAAAATTCTCATGATTTGTTCCTTTACTGGAACATCCTTTCCTAGAGAAGTCATTCTGTTGAAAATTTCATTGAACCTGAGATACATATCAGAAATGGGTTCATCAGGCTTCATCTTAAAATTATCATACTTAATAGTATAGGTATTCAATCTCATCTCCTTAACATTAGTTGTTCCTTCATGAGAAACAGCTAAGGTATCCCAAATTTCATATGCAGTTTTACATGCAGAAATTCTATTAAATTCATCATCTCCTAGAGCACAGTATAAGGCATTCATAGCTTTACAATTATTATTGTAAGCAGTCTTTGTAGGTTCATCCCAAGTAGATCTATCAGTACTGGGAATTTTGTATTCAGCTTCAATGGCAGTCCAAATATCAAAGCTCATACTTTCTAAGTGAATTTTCATTTTTAGCTTCCACTGAGCATAGTTGTTTCCATTAAAGAAAGGTGGCCAGTTAGTAGCAGCACCCTCAAGTCTATTTTCCATGATATCACAAAAAGAATTTTAAAGAGATAAAAATTTAGAAATAACAGAAATTTTAAGAACTTTAAAATACAATGAAAATCACAGTTGAAAAACAGAGTACTTTAGAAAATATTAACCAACCTTTGATACCAAATGTTGGTCGGAGTGGATAGTCAAGAGGGGTGTGAATTGAGTTACAATTAAAATTTTCTGTTAAAAACAATGTTTATTAAAATCCCCCTATTTCAAAAACAGATTAAACTGTAGTGAATTTATACAGATCATAAAGGTTCAATTAGTTTCTCAAAGATTGATTAGTTCTCAGTTAACTTAATCTTATGATTAAGTTAACTTTTGAAACTAACTTACTAGTTTATAATAAATATAAACACTTGCGAGTTTAACTATCAAAGTAGCTTTGCAAATAAATTATATTTCAAAGTAATAGCAGCGGAATATGAAATAAATATGTAGTATGGATAAAGTATGTAGCTACAAACACAGAGAATTAACCAAGAGGTTCAGTCTCAAGCCGAGACTTAGTCCTCTCAAAAGTTTATATAAAAATGATCCACACCCTGGATCAGGGTTAACAACAGTGAATACACTGTCCAGGTCACAAGACCTCTACCACAGTTCTGCGTGGGAAAACAAACAGCAGCTTAGAGCTGTCCAGGTCTCACACGACCTCTACCACTATCCATAGTGGGAAATGAAGTGTAAAAAGGTTTGCTGAGGATTTACAGATCCTCCAGTGAAAGTACAGGAGTCAGTGTGTGTGTTTAATACAGCAGATAACACACACTGCTCAAAATGTAAAACAAATGTATCACAGAGCAGAGATGTAGAGTTTAGAAATGGATCTGGTGATTCCAGTGTAGCTCTGGACTCTTTTGTATTTGGTCAGAATTTATCCTGAGTCCTCTTCTCATTTTTTTTGAGAAGAAGAGTGTTATATGCTTCAGGTTCAAAGGCAGTGAGATGTAGTCGATGAAGTTCTTCAATGTTCTTTTGTATGCACAGAACTCTTCTTGAGTAGGCTTGATTGTGTATGAGGTTCTGCTCTGCTTGGTTCTTCCTCCACTTTCTTTCCTCTATATTCTACTTGTGTTCTTATGTCAACCAACTTCTTCAGCAGAGTCTTCTTGTATTTATGTCACGTGCTTCGGAAGACAGAAAAAGTTTCCTTTCCGCAGGTACGAGGTACGGTTTCCTGACATCCGACAACCTTTATTAATTAATTGACAGAGCATTAAAATATACCTAATATGACCGTTGGTTAGATTAAATAAAGATAAAGATAAAGAAATTCAAATAGTTGTTTATGACTATTGAAGAATCAAGTGATCGGTAGGTCATCAGCATTAGTGAGTAATGATCGGTGACTCAGATAGATCAGCATCGGTCTGTCATCTGATCGGTGAGTCAGTTTGATCAGCATCAGTGAGTCATTTGATCGGTGGCTCATTTTGATTAGCATCGGTGAGTCATCTGCATCGGTGAGTCATTTTGCATCGGTGAGTCATTTTACATCGGTGAGTCATTTGATCAGCATCGGTGAGTCATTTGATCGGTGGCTCATTTTGATCAGCATCGGTGAGTCATTTGCATCGGTGAGTCATTTTGCATCGGTGAGTCATTTGATATCGGATCGGTGCGACCGTTGTCCTTTGATATTGGATCGGTGCTTCCGATGTCTGTTGATATTGAATCAGTGCTTCCGATGTATGTTGATATTGGATCGGTTCTTCCGATGTCTGTTGAATCCAGAAGACTTCCAGAATGCTTTGTAAGTCAATAAGCATAGACAAAAAACATGATAACAGATTCATTAACAGATAGTAATTAAGTTTATGAGAAATCAAACCAGATTAAGCATTAATGGTATGTGATGATTTGTGATTATTAAAAAATCAATCATAGACATGAAATCAACAATCTTCCAGAGGGCTCAATAGAAAGGATTCTCCATGGGTTTCTTTTTTTTCTCGATCACCCTCCCATCGATTTGTCTGCTCGTCGAGGTCACACCCCTGCAATTTCCTTGCGTGTGAAGAGAAGCTTCGATCGTTGATTAATCAAGTAGGGTTTCACCTTCGTCTCTTCTTTATCTGTATCTTGTGGGGTGGGTATGCTATTTCTGATATAGAACTGGATTAACCAAACCCTAATGAAGATAATAATCGTATTCTAAGAATGAAGGGGGAGGGGTGTGATCGATGATGCTGCTTTGTTTTATGATCTTCCATGATTAATGATTTCTGAATTGTGCGGGATTACGGATCCTACACTAATGAACCCTTATATCTGGTGATGTTTAAATGGATTTTATTGTGGTTGTGAACCCTTTCCATGTAAATGAATTTGGTTAATTACGTAAATCTGGCTAAATAAATTTAAATCACCAGGATCAACCCTTTTCTGTGATAACCCCGGTTAAAGTACAACAGAATTGGAATCATGGAGTGTGTTAAATCGTTTAAATATGAAAATACCGGCATGGGACTTATTTTCTTTGGTGGTAGTGGTTTTATTGTTTTTCATTCACAGGCGATTACTAGGTGATGTGGGTGGGGATGGGATCCTCTGTTGTTATGATATCGCTGGTTGTAAATTTGAGGCAGGGTGGTTACCTTGATTATATCACGATTTGGGGTGGGATCCTCTGTTGTTGAGAAACCGTTGGCTCTTGGGGACATGGGGATGTACCTTGGGGTTTTCTTTGGTTCCAGTACTTCGAGGGATCTCACTTATCCCTTTGTTGTTGTGACTTTACAAGAGAACCGGGTGTGAATGTTTAAGTTGATGTTTAAATGTACTCTTTCCTTGGCTTGTACTTATGCTTGGTAGTTGCCTAAGTGGGTTCAAAAACTTATTTAAACATTATTACTGAACATGAAACAAGTATGGGGAAAATGGGTTTTGATTTAGCGTGAGTTTTGAGCATGGGTGATGTTGTTTTCTTTAGGCTGATTGAAGAAAAACCTAGATTGGGTGAGTGCTTGTTACCTATACATATACTTGTAGTTTTGTGTTTCTTATTTGCTCCCCACCCAAGTTGAGCACTTAGTGCCGAACACCCCCATTTCATGGGGAGGGTATTTCCCCCAACACTTCTATTAATGGATGGTTATTAATTCCTTTCTTCTCCCTTTCCCAGATAGCCCAAGTATCTTCGAGCAGGCTATGATGTCCTGAGGTCCATTACTATCCCGAGAATCTTCGGGCAGGGTGTTGTGGTGGTTGGCCCAGGTGTGTGCGGGAAGGTGGTTTCCCAAGTGTCTTCGGGATGAGGCCTAGGTTTCTTCGGTCGTGGTAGTGGATCTTCTAGCCCTGGTGTCTTCGGGCGTGACGGTGGTTGTTCTGGCCTAGGTGATTGCAGGCATAGTTACGTGAGACAGTTGAGGCCCAGGTGTTTGTGGGCAGGGTTTGGCAGTGGGACTGCGTGAGGGTACGACCCAGGTGTGTGTGGGCAGGGTGTGGCAGTGGGACTGCAGTGAGAATGGAGGGATTGGTTCGATGTGTAGGATGTCGTCAATAACCAGTGTGAAAGTGGCGTGAGGTACCCAAACATCGATGTGCTATTACTATGCATTACTTGACTTGCATTATTTGGGGAGTGTGGCTTGGTGAGGATTGGGTGGTTAGTTTCCTTGGTAGGTTTTTGGTTATCTCTTTTCTCACAGGGCATTAGTATGTCTCCCCACTTGTGCATGAGAGTCTTTGGTTTTCCCTACTGAGTATACCTGTATGCTCACCCTACGTATATAAAACTGCTTTCAGGTTTCCAAGAGGACCTCGGGGATTGTGCTGGATCGTATTAGCTCAGACCTTGTTACAGATCATCGTAGTTGCTGTTGTTCCTTCTTTTGGTACTTTCCCTATAGTCTCCTTATACATTGTGGATTTTAATTTTGTAACATGCATTGGGAATGGTTCTTGGCTTTGCTTTTACCTTCAGTTTGGTGTTGTGGGATTTACTGTCTTATCTGCCGATCCTATTAAAATAAAAAGGGTAATGCCTTCCATTTAGTGTGTGATATTATACCTTTGGTTCTAGTTGCCACTCCGAGACTTATTGAAGGTGGGTCACGGGGGTCATTATCTCTCCTTCAACTTGAAGAATGAAGGGTCTGGCAATCTGTTGTCCCTTCCCTCATCTTGGTGAATGCGGGTCTTGACAGAATGGTATCAAAGGAGTGGTTGAGAGATAGGATGAATTATAGAGTTAGGGACAGTGAGGATTTCATGGGATGGTAGGGCAACGGTTTTGGGTGACCTTGGTGCGTGAATTAGGACAGGGAAGACTGGCTAGGACACAGGATTTTAGGGCCCCCATGATCTAATGCAAGGACTCTGGACCTACCAAACGACGAAGTGAGGCCACGCTGATTGCAGGGTAGAGACCCTAGGGGAGGTACATGCATCATAATGACTTGTGTTATTGTGTTTCTGGGGTGTCTTGGGAATTAATAATAAATAAAAAGTTTATGAAGTTTTGAGAACAATATTTTGCACTACCTCTGCTTAGGCATTCCTTGTTTACCTTACAGCTATGGCACCCAAAAGATGACCACAATTTGTACGGGAAATCGAGGCCCAGGAGGTTGACTTGGCTGATCAACAGAGGGCTGACCGAGAGGAGGATGTAAATCAATGGAAGAGGACAATTCGAGCCTTCCAGTGACAGACCCTCGAAATGTATGAGGGTAGCACCTCTGAAATGAAGACAGAGAGATGGCTAGAAGAGATAGTGGTAGCTTTCAGCCTGATTCGGGCCCCGACCAAGTACTGGGTTCCTCTGGCCGTCAGCCAGATGCAGGGAGCAGTGCGTCAGTGGTGGACGCTCTACCTGGGAGAGGGGAGAGAGGCTGAGGTGGCATCAGCTGATTTTGAGGAGTTCTGAGCGGAATTCCTCTCTTCTACGATGAAGGAGGAAAAGAGGCAGGAGCTACTCTCCCTTCAGTAAGGGAGTATGTCAGTAAGGGAGCTGGGAATCAAGTTCAAGGACCTCCTACGTTTCGCTCCGGACCTATTTCTAGATGAGGAGTCTCGGGAAAGATGTTTAGAGGAGGCACTCCGAACCTCCCTCCAGTATGCTGTTACCCCCTTCACCCTACTGACATACTTAGAGGTCCAGAAGAAGGCTGAAGTGGTGGAGAGGATGCACATTCTTGGAGGTGTATCAAGAGAGGGGATCCAGTTAGGATTATCAAAGGGAAAGGCTGTCAGCACTAGACCACCAGCATCATGACCCTCTCGGTTCCGACCAGTAGGAAGCAGGCCACAACAGTTCCAGTTTCGGTCCACCGGTCATCTCCCTTTTCTTTCAGGCCCAGGACCGAGGTGATTTGTTTGTGGGAGCCATGGAAATCTCCAAAATCAGTGCCCATACCGAGTACAGTACGGTGATGGCAGACAGGCCCAGCACCCGCCCCAATAGAAGCTTCTAGCTAGGCCCTTCCAACAGCATCAGCCGGGGAAGTGAGCTCCCGCTCCTCTGAGGGCAGGCGTCGCAGGAGGATGCCGACCTCAGGGCGCTCCTTAGGGACCTCGACCAGGGCATGGTCAGGGAGGCGGCCGACAGCCGAGGGGTAGAGGAGCTGGGCGTGGACAGTTGCACACCGTGGAGGCAACAGTTCCAGTGGGACCGAAGGTTGTTCGAGGTACGATCAATTTATTTGGTACCCTTACTTATTCCTTGTTTGATACCGGACCTTCACACTCCTTTGTTGCACCCGGTCTGGCCCATGCTCTGGTCCTAGATGCCGAGAGACTTCCAATTCCCCTGGTGCTGAGCACACCAGTCGGAGGTCAGACCGACTTACTATATGTTTGTCGAAGATGCAGACAGATGATAGGGCCACATCAGTCGGTCAGGGATCTACTACTACTACAGATACAACCATATGATTTCATTCTAGGCATCGACTGGCTATTCTCCATGGGTGCTATCATGAACTGCTTCCGAGGAAGGGTTGTGTTCTCGGACTTGGGTGGTCGACGTGTTACTTTCAATAGTGAGAGTAGCAGTCAGAAGGGCAGCATGCGAGAGGAACCCCTCCTCTCCTTATTAGTTGAGCTGTCAGTAGAGCTAGTAGATGCTGAGATGGTGGAGGTTCCAGGAATCATTAGAGAGTTTATGGACGTCTTTAGTGAGGAGGTAAGGAATCTACCCCCTCGATGTGATATCAAGTTTGGGATAGACTTGAAGCATGGTGCTTGACCGATTTTGATAGATCCTTACCGGATGGCACCTTCGGAGCTACGAGAGTTGCGAATTCAGATCGATGATATAATGAAGATGGGTTATGTTTGACCAAGTGCGTCACTGTGGGGTGATACAGTCATATTCGCAAGGAAGGAAGATGGTGGTCTCAGGTTGTGCATAGACTACAGGAGGCTGAATGAGGTAATGATCAAAAATCACTACCCTCTTCCAAGGATAGACGATCTCTTTGACCAACTGAAAGAGGCATGATTGTTCTAGAAGATTGACCTATGGTCTGGATATCACCAGTTGAAGGTGAAGGAGGGAGACATCTTGAAGACAGCCTTCAGGTGCAGATATGGGCACTTCGAGTTTATGGTCATGCCCTTCGGCGTTATGAACACCCCGACTGTGTTCATGGGGATTATGAAATCCATCTTCTGGGAGTACCTAGATTGGTTTGTAGTTGTGTTCATCGACGACATCCTGATCTATTCAAGGTCAAAAGAGGACCACACGGAACACCTGAGGATGGTTTTGGAGGTCCTCTGACAGCACCAGCTCTATGGGAAGTTGTCGAAATGCAAGTTATGGACGCGAGAAGTACACTTCCTTGGGCACGTAGTGTCCGAGAAGGGGGTAGCAGTGGACCCATAAAAGGTTTAGGTAGTTGTTTCTTGGGTAGCACCTAAGAATATGGTAGAGGTTCGCAGTTTCCTCGGGCTAGCGGGTTACTATCGAAGGTTCGTAGCCAACTTCTCCTGAGTTGCAGCCCCTTTGATAGCCTTGACCAAGAAGGACCAGGTTTTCGTGTGGAGTGAGCTGTGTGGGGCAGCCTTCAGCTATTTGAAGAAGAAGTTGGTTAGTGCCCCAGTGCTGAGACTACCAGAAGAAGGGGCGGCGTACGAGGTGTTCTTTGATGATTTAGGGAAAGTCCTCAAATGTGTGTTGATGCAGTGACAAGGGGTGATCTCTTATGGGTCTAGGTATCTATGCCCTCATGAGCGTAATTACGCCATCCATGATCTGGAGCTTGTAGCGGTCGTATTCACTCTAAAGTTGTGGCAGCATTACCTCATCGGAGAATGCTTTGTGTTCTTCACGGATCACAAAAGCTTGAGGTATATCTTCTCCCAACAGGACCTAAACTTGCGGCAGTAGAGGTGGATGGAGTTCCTCCAGGATTATGACTTTGAAATTTCCTACACTTCAGGGAAATGGAATTTAGTGGCCGATGCCTTGAGCAGGAGGTTACAGAAGGATGTAGTCCGAGAGTCGGCAGATGCCTGGAAGGAAATGGAGGAGTTTGCTACCTTGCACCTAGATGCAAGGATGGATAGCAGTAGAGGTTTCCTGTATCAGATGACAGTGCAGTCGTATCTGTTTCAGCAAGTGGAGGAGTCTCAGTGGGGAGACCCAGAGTGCGAAGTGATGCGAGACCGAGTTGAACAGAATGATGCTCCGGAAGGGTGGACAGAGGATGGTCAGAACCAAATGCTTTTCTGAGGAAAGCTGTTTGTTCCAGAGGTGATGCATGGAAAGGTTCTTAGTGAGTTCCACAAATCACCCTTAGCGGTGCACCCAAGAGTTTCCAAGATGTACCAGGGTCTAAAGAGATAGCTCTGGTGGCCCAGAGTAAAGCGAGCAGTGTCAGAGTTTGTGGTTAAGTTCTTAGTGTGTCAGTAGGTGAAGGCTGAACACCGGGTTCCAGGCAGCCTGCTGCAGTCTCTAGATGTCCCCGAGTGGAAGTGGGAGGACATCTCGATGGATTTAATCACGGGACTACTCAAGGTTCAAGGGGGATACGATTCCATCTAGGTAGTAGTGGACCAGTTGAAAAAACCATCTCACTTTTTGGAAATTAAGGAGTCTAGTGCAGTGGATGATTTGGCACGAAGGTACGTGGATGAGGTGGTGCGGTTGCATGGAGTTCCAAGGTCCATAGTCTCAGATAGGGATACACAGTTTACCTCACGAGTCTGGAGAAGATTAGAGCATGATTTTGGCACCCACCTACGTCTTAGCACTTCTTTCCATCCCCAGACAGATGGACAGACAGAGCGCACCATCCAGACCTTGGAGGATATGCTGTGGGCATGTGTTCTAGACTCAGGAGGATCGTGGGTGCGACACTTGCATTTGATATAGTTCGCCTACAATAACAACTATCACTCTACCGTTGGTATGGACCCGTTTGTAGCCTTGTATGGGAGACCATGCCGCTCACCTGTGTTTTGGATTGAAGTTGGAGAGGTAGGCATCCTTGGCCCATAGGTGGTGCAGAGCACGACGGAGAAGGTTCAGCTTATACGGGAAAGGGTGAAGGCAGCCCAGGACCGACAGAAGTCGTACACTGATACAAGGAGAAGGCCCTTGGATTTTGAGGTTGGAGACCATGTGTTCTTGAAGGTATCCCCTCAGCATGGACAACAGAGGTTCGGCAAGGGGAGTAAGATTTCTCCCAGGTTCATCGGACCCTTCGAAGTGTTGCGGCGGGTCGGCGAAGTAGCTTATCAGCTAGCGTTACCACCACCACTACTAAGGCTGCATGATGTTTTCCATGTGTCCCAGCTTCATCGGTATCTGTACGATGATTCACACATCCTCGACTGGGGATATCTAGACATAGAGGACGACGGGACCTTTGTGGAAAGACCAGTGATAATCGAGGATCGGGAGGAGAAGGTGCTTCGTGGGTGAACCATTCCCTTGGTTCATGTGTTATGGGGACACGGTGGGCTTGAGGAGAGTACGTGGGAAAGGGAAGAACAGATGCATGCCCAGTACCCAAAGTTGTTTTGAATTTTGTGATGTTCTGTTTATACTTGTTGTGGTGGAGAGTTTTACCCTGTTGCCTATGAAATATGTGGTTTTTCTTCCCTCTCTGAATGTTTGTGAAAAGTCCTAGCTATGGGGAAAGGAGAATCAGACCCCTAATCAAGACACATTAAGGTGGATGTGATTAAACCCATGCGGGCGAGTCAGTGCCGACCAAAGCGGATAGTATCTTGACATGGGGGAAGAGACTCACCAACCCACAGACTGGGCAGTCTGACATGGTATGTTTCTTGGTTCTTAAGAGAAAGGTGTTTTTAGTTAACAATGGGGTTCACTCTTGAGAGGTATCTTTCGAGTTGGTTGTTCGGACCCTCTCTTTCCTTGTAGGTTGTTTTGATTCTTGAGGGCGAGAATAGTTTGAGATGTATCTGATGTAATGGACCGGGTTTTTGGAGGTCCATTAATTAGTAAAAATCTGATGCTTGAGGTGTTCTGGGTGGTCTGGGAGGCCATGCCAACTTCTTGATGAAGTTTGACCCATGGTAGGACTACCGGTAACCTTATCCTACAGGTAGCAGGCCTACTAGTAGCTCGGTCTACCGGTAGCCGCAACCTACCAGTAGCTCGGCATATCGGTAGCTCAGTCTACCGGTATCCGCAACCTACTGGTAGCTCGGCCTACCAGTAGCTCGGTCTACCGGTAGCCCCAGCCTACTGGTAGCTCAGCTACAGGTAGCTCAGTCTACCGGTCGTTGCAGCCTACCGGTAGCTCAGTACCGGTAGCTACAACGTACCGGTAGCTCAGCTACTGGTAGCTTAAAGCTACGGGTAGCTCGGCTACCGGTAGCTCTCGGCTACCAGTAGCTCTAGCCTACACCCACAGGTTTTCCAGGAGCGCCTACTTTTTGTAAAAATTGGGTTTAAAACCCTATTTTGACCCCTTTTTAAAGCCCATTAATGCCAATTAATGGGGTTTGATTAAGTGAGATACCCTGGTGTGCGTCGGTTTAAACCAACCCTAAAGGTGAGGACCTCTTTAATGACATGTGGGGCCACGTGGTAAACCCACAACCCCGCTCCTTACACGGTTTCACATTCTTATCTCAACCGTCCCCGACCCTTATAAACAAAAGGATTCTCCATGGGTTTCTTTTTTTTTCTCGATCACCCTCCCATCGATTTGTCTGCTCATCGAGGTCACACCCCTAAAATTTCCTCACATGTGAAGAGAATCTTCGATCGTTGATCAATCAAGTTGGGTTTCACCTTCATCTCTCCTTTCTGTGTATCTTTCAGGGTGGGTATGCTATTGCTACTGTAGAACTGGATTAACCAAACCTTAATGAAGTTAATAATCAGATTCTAAGAATGAAGGGGGAGGGGTGTGATCGATGCTGCTGCTTTGTTTTATGATCTTCCATGATTAATGACTTCTGAATTGTGTGGGCTTACGCCATCTGCACTAATGAACCCTTATCTCTGGTGATGTTTAAATGAACTGTATTGTGGTTTTGGACCCTTGTCATGTAAAGGAATTTGGTTAATTACGTAAATCCGTCTAAATAAATTTAAAGCACCGGGATTAATCCTTTTTTGTGATAACCCCAGTTAAAGTACAATGGAATTGGAATCATGGAGTGTGTTAAATCGTTTAAATATGAAAATACTGGCATGGGCCTGATTTGAATTGATGGTAGTGGTTTGATTGTTTTTCATTCATGACCGATTGCTGGGTGATGTGGGTGGGTATGGGATCCCCTGTTGTTATGATATTGCTGGTTGTAAATTTGAGGCCGGGTGGTTACATTGATTATATCATGATTTGGGGTGGGATCCTCTGTTGTTGAGAAACTGTTGGCTCCTGGGAACATGGGGTTGTACCTTGGGGTTTTATTTGGTTCCAGTACTTCGAGGGATCTCACTTATCCCTTTGTTGTTGTGACTTTACTAGAGAACCGAGTGTGAATGCTTAAGTTGATGTTTGACTGTACTCTTTCCTTGGATTGTACTTATGATTTCTAGTTGCCTAAGTGGGTTTAGAAACTTATTTAAACATTATTACTAAACATGAAACAAGGATGGGGCAAATGGGTTTTGGTTTAGCATGAGTTGTGAGCATGGGTGCTATTGTGTTCTTTAGGCTGGCTGAAGAAAAACCTAGATTGGGTGAGTTCTTGTTACCTATACATATACTTGTAGTTTTGTGTCTCTTATTCGTGCCCCACCCAAGTTGAGCACTTAGTGCCGAACACCCCCATTTCATGGGGAGGGTGTTTTTCCCAACACTTCTATTAGTGGCTGGTTATTAACTCCTTTCTACTCCCTTTCCCAGATAGCCCAAGTATCTTCAGGTAGTCTGTGATGGCCTGAGGTCTATTATTAGCCCAAGAATCTTCGGGCAGTGTGGTGTGGTGGTTGGCCCAGGTGTGTGCAGGAAGGTGGTTTCCCAAGTGTCTTCGGGATGAGGCCCAGGTGTCTTCGGGCATGGTAGTGGATCTTCTAGCCTAGGTGTCTTCGAGCATGATAGTGGTTGTTCTGGACTAGGTGATTTAAGGTGTGGTTACGTGAGACATTTGAGGCCTAGGTGTTTGTGGGCGGGGTTTGGCAGTGGGACTACGTGAGGGTACGACCCAGGTGTGTGCGGGCGGGGTGTGGCAGTGGGACTGTGGTGAGAATGACAGGATTGGTTTAATGCGTACGATGTTTTCAATAACTAGTGGGAAAGTGGCGCGGGGTACCCAAACATCGATGTGCTATTACTATACATTACTTGACTTGAGTTATTTGGGGAGTGTGCCTTGGTGAGGCTTGGGTGGTTAGTTTCCATGGTAGGTTCTTGGTTATCTCTTTTCTCACAGGGAATTAGTATGTCTCCCCACTTGTGCATGAGAGTCTTTGGTTTTCCCTACTGAGTATATCTGTATGCTCACCCTACGTATATAAAACTGCTTTCAGGTTTCTAGGAGGACTTCGGGGATTGTGTTGGACCGTATTAGCTCAGACCTTGTGATAGATAATTGCAGTTTCTTTTGTTCCTTCTTTTGGTACTTGCCCTGTAGTCTCTTTATACATTGCGAATTTTACTTTTGTAACATGCATTGGGAATGGTTCTTGGCATTTCTTTTACCTTCAGTTTGGTGTTGTGGGATTTACTGTCTTATCCCCCGATCCTATAAAAATAAAAAGGGTAATGCCTTCCATTTAGTGTGTGATATTATACCCTTGGTTCTAGTCGCCACTCTGGGACTTATTGAAGGTGGGTCTCGGGGGTCATTATCTCTCCTTCAACTTGAAGAAGGAAGGGTCTAGCAATCTGTTGTCCCTTCCTTCATCTTGGTGAAGGTGGGTCGTGACCTGTATTTTGTTTAATGAATGTACAATGATCCATTATGTTAAATTTTTTAAAAGTGAAATTGGTTCTAATACCTTTTATTTAATCCAATTTTAATTCCATTTAAATCATTTTTATGGTTTAATTTGGAATAAAATTATTTTTTATATGTAAACATTCATTTTCCTAGAAAACTATTTTTATGCTTGAAATGTGTTATTACATAAATAAAATAAATTTCTCACAATTGATTAATTTTTTAATTAAAACTATAGATTATATATTAAAAAAAATATTTTATCATTCATTTAAATTTTTTTATGCATTGGATTTGAGGAAACCAAGTTTTATTCTTAAAAATATATTTTTCTCAAAAATTTCTTTTGTCCCATGAGGGATGCTTATTTAAAAATTATTTTCTAACACTTATTATAATTTATTGGGATAAAATTTATTTCATATTTGGAATCATTAGGTTCATATTTGGTATACACTTCCTTTTGTTATTTGTCAATATGAATAGTAAAATTCGCTAAATCTGTTACCACAATAAATTGTAAATCAGGTCCATTTAGGTTCACACTATGTGATAAGGCCATAAATTTTTATCTTAATTATTATTGGTTTAATTATATTATATCTTTATCACCTTAGGATTGAAATTAATTTAATTAATGGTCAATTTTATTTGAAAATGACCTGTGTAATTTTTAAAGCAATCAAACTTATAAAATTCCATTTTTCTATATATATATATCCCTTATATGTCCACATAGGGTGAAAATTGTGTTATGAATGAATATAAATGTGAATTTTGAAATTAATGAATTTATTTTCTAGATTTAAATTTAGTTCCCTTTTTTTATTTCATCACCATGCCCAACGAGTCCCAAACCATAACCACCCCAAACCCGCCTCAAGTAGGCCATGGGAAAGCAACCAGTGTCGAGTAAAAAATTTCACACACATGGGAGGAATTATCCTAATGTACCTATAAACATGAAAACATCTCCATGCCTATAAAATGATAAAAGTTATAAAAAATAAAACCAATGAATGAATAAAGCTATGATCCCACAATCAAGGTACAATAGTAAAATAATAAAAGCGATAAATAGGGAAAAATATAAGCCAAACCAAAAATTGTTGAGTGTCTAACATCCTCTAAGGGAAATGACTAAAGCCAAATGAAACCACTCAAAAAACACCACTTTTTGTCAAGATCTTGTTATTCCCCACCAAGTCCACATCCTCCTTAGACACCATCAAATGGGTCTCTATCTGCATAAGACATTACACATGAAATAGAGAACATATAGTGTTGAATATAACAATACCCAATAGAACACCACAAAACATTAAGAATCAAGAATAGTCATATCATAACAATTATATAGTAATCAATTCATAAAAAATACCAGATATATATAGGACGGATATCACGCCACTAGTAGGTCACAAAATAACAACCAGCCAAAGGATTCTGCTTGAAGAAATGGTTGTTCATGGAGAATCCACTCTAGGATACATGCAATCATTAGATACTCTCATAGATAAGGTCATGATAATTGGGCCCCCCTAAGAAAATCCCACCGGTCTTTGAATACCCTGATACAAAGATACGTGATCAATCCGAGGTCTGTTCAGGGACTCCATGAACCTAATCTAGATCAAAACTCTATGTAGTAGATCTTATTCCAATGATACCAAGATCCCTTCAAAAAAGGAATTCTAAATTCCCAATTGACACACTTCCCAATGTGGTTACACTAATTCTACAAACCCCAGATATTATATAAAATGAAAGAGGATCACACCTTTGTCTTTTGTAGGGACACCACAAACTCAATCTAAGTCTCATCCCCCAGAGGATATCATGATCTAGATATGTGGATGTAATTCCACATTATCCACTCGAATTGATTAACCAAGTGAACTCACTCAACTGATAATGGTCCAAACTGAAGAAAAAAATGGATTTAAACACCCTAAAAAAGAAGAACATGGTGGGTTCTGAGGATACACGACATGACTATCCAACCCTTGTTCTTACACTGTGGTTCTACATCACATGAAATGTATATATCCCTATACATGACATGTAGGAATAGTAAACTACATGTACAACTCTTCTGGAATCTTAACCATGCTATATGACCATACCAAAGTGCATTGGACTGTATCTGGTTACCTTCATCATGTTCATGTACTCATGTCATGCCTATTCACCTTTAAACATCATTTTACATGCTGAGAATTTGATCATGTGCCACACAACTGATGAAAGAGTCACATGGCACATGATATTTAAATCTCCATAAAAACCCTAGTGTTATATACAAGGGGTAACATTATTATTTAAATTTTATATAACACATCATGTAACCTAGGATTATCACGATCTCACTCGTTCTCA
This sequence comes from Viscum album, assembly GCA_963277665.1. NCBI lineage: Eukaryota > Viridiplantae > Streptophyta > Magnoliopsida > Santalales > Viscaceae > Viscum > Viscum album. The sequence continues at coordinate 344,893,980 of OY728134.1, read as the reverse complement.
TTCATGATGTCATTCACATCATTGTTTCTTCCTTACTCACTGAATATGGTATGTTCACAATCATCCAACACTCATGTTGATTGAGATCGAAATTCCGTGCTTTGAATACACTTTGGAAACAACCCCACAATATATCCATAGCTGCACAATTTAAGCATAACTGAACAAGAATCAACCATCTTCTACAATCTTCCTTTGACCATCCTCCATATTCATCGCACATTGATCACACCCTCTATCATGATCCTCACCCATGATATTGATCTGTTGTGCTGAATAATGGTTACACAAAGATCAAATACTAGGTAAACATCAAACCATGGAATAATGAAAATGTATGTGATGAATGTATGAGGAAAAAAAGAGAGAAAACAATAAGAAAAAAGATTTGAAAAAGAAACCTCGGTATATATTTATTCAGCATCGATCTATTGTTGTAAATTTGGATGAATGAATAGTAGAAACAATGAATAAAAATAAATCCATCAAAATGAAATCAAATTTCAATGATCAATTGAATTCTTCATTTTTGAATTGATTTGATTTCATCCTGTAAAAAATAATCTATTGGAATTTCCCAAATTCACATCCTACCATGAGGTTGAATCAATCACCAAGAAATAATGGTTCTAAGATTACAATGTTTTAGATATCTACAAAATCCCATGGTGTTTGTTCATCAATTTGATTTTATTTTATGTTTTATATTAAGAATCATTTGAAATCTAGTCTATAATGGTTCCTCTCAGACCCTACTTTATACAGCTAAACCTATGGTTGATTTATAATGGTGTTTATATAGAAGTGATCGGTCCTTTCATTTAAACAAATAAAATAAATAAATTTATTTGTTTACTAAATTAATTAGTTCCTATGATAATATTTTTACAAAATATTCCGGTCAAAAAAGCCTATGTCATGCCTAATGTGGAACACATGTTTCGAACTCAATGATGCCTTCATATTTCTAATCTGGGTGCCTATATTGGAGTTATTCTACTTTTTCACGAAATCATAATGATTTTGATATTAATATATTTAATATATTTTAAATAATTACTTCTGAGAACATCAGGACTTGGAATCTCACATCATATCACCTTCTAGATCTATATATAATTCATAAAATATCCAAAATGAAGTTCTTGGAAAAATTAGTCTCCTTATTTTCTCCCCACCTTAGTAATTTGCATCCCTAAAATGGAAATATATTCTCAAAATATATGGTTTCCTAAATAGTATTTGGTTATACCACTCCTAGGTTCTCTCGAGATGTTTATTGTTCATCCACCAGACCCACACAAGGGGAATCAATCACTTAGAATGGATCATTTATTTTCAATCTCTGATCTCCAATGGGTACTAATGAAAAGTAACTCCATCCTCAATGGTCATCAATACCCATTTAATAACATGTGATGGTTTGTGCATGTACCTCCTCGGTGCCAAAAACTGGAAGACATCATATAATTAATCTGACTATTGATGGGGGTAAATGTGGTATTCCACCTCTCTAACTCTACACAGTATCTAAAAAGTGATAATGATTCTTGGAGATAGTTTGTATCCATGAACAAATTCTCATAATCCTTGTTGAGGTGATACCTGCAAGAAAACATGGACTCCCTTCTCGAACACTAGAGGTCTCCATCATTTGTCCACATAAGACTTCAGATGAATATGTTAGTTCCTTAGCTATTCATGTATTATTTTCACCTTCTCTTTTATATTTTTCACCAACTATGGGTCCATGAGTACTGAATCACCTAGATCATTCAAAAAATGTGTTGACCTATAAGATTAACCATATAATGCCTGTAATATTTCCATACTAATGGTATAATTTTAGCTATTATTTAATGATAACTCCACCAAGGTTAGGTGAAACTCCCAACTATAGAGATGATTCAACAAGAAAACCTGAAACATGTACTCCAAGACAAGAATGGTCTGTTCAGTCTGGCCATAATTCTTTGAATGTAATAGTGTACTGAAATTAAACTGAGTCCCAAATTCATACTAAAGTCATATACATATTATTTATATGAAGTGAGCTTCATGGTCTAAAATTATTGTTACGAGGACTCCTTAGATCCGGACTATCTTCTATATGTACAATCTCTTAAAAATATCTACTAACATATACTCTCAAATAACTACAAATTGAGATGACATAGAGAATTAGTCTACAATCAACATGATTGAATTATGTTCCATGGATGTACATGGTAACCTACCTTAAAGTATATTAATATCAAATCCAACATATACTTTGGAACCCCATGGGGTTTAACTAAACCCATTGTAACCTTATGTTAATTCTTCACATACTAAAATGTGAGGCATCAAGATAAAAAATCTACAACTCAATTTTTTTTCCTCACCACCATTGCTGACATCAAAGGTCTGGGTACATCTTTTCCATTCTAGGATATACTACAAAAGGAGCTATATGTATCTCCTTCATTATCTCTTACCACATCATCTACTTTACCACCATCCATCATCTAAAAGGTTAAGGGGTTCCCCACTTACAAAATATCTATATAGAGTACATACAATGGATATTTGAGTAAAAAGATCTCATAGTTAGAATCATACTACAAACCTTCCCTAACATGATGAAAAATTGATAGGGAAAACCCATAAATTGTAGACATGTACCACTATCCTTTTCCACTCAAGAAAAATTCCATGAGGCTAACTAATCACAATCCTCAATCATCAACTGAGAACAAGATATCATGTTGAGAGCATCTCCCTCCATGTTCCCAATCCCAAGAGTATAGAAAATCATAAATTCATTGTCTTTTAGGATCTCTATCCATCTCCACTATCTCAAATTAAGATACATTTGACAAAAAATATACATCATAATATTATGTTCAAAGAATACAATAAGTAAAGTATGGAAATAACATGGTGGGTCCCTCTCCCCACCCCACTCCCCACTGATGTCTTAGGTGAAGTGGTCATACTATCACCTCCCCTCCTTGTCACTTCCCTATCCTCTGGGGAGGGTCCCTCGAACACTATTTTTTTACTCCTTTAACTGGCCCTTCTCTTCTCCCTAGATTCCACTCAATTGATTTTTTCATAAATATCATTAATTTGTGGATGGGGATCTTTATGTTCTAATTTCATCCTGGGAATTCATGACAGCCTTGGCAATGATGGATCTTTCATTGGTGTCCTACATGGGTTTGAAACAACCCTTCTTGGATTCCTTTGATAAATGTTTCTTCGATTATTGGATGTTTCGAAAAATGGGGATTATATATATTGAATGCATGTCATTTTTTATACCTAATCTCAATAGAAGATGGTTTATTATCATCTTTGGTGAATTCAATTTGTTATTTAATATGTTTTAATTTTTTCCTCAGGTAGGTACTATTCAATTTTTCAATAAAGTGATATCCCCCCATCACAATGATTTGCGTCTCTCTTCCTGGCCATCCATTACCATTTCAGAACCCATAGATCCTTTGGTTGATGTGAAATATTGTGGGATGTTTCCCCTTATATAACTATCACACCCGTGATATTTTTAATCCAATATATTTTGTAATATGCATCAAATTCAATGTCTCTATGAACCTGATGGATTTTATCAGCATTGAGGATGAAGGTGGACTGTATTGGAAACATCAAGTGTGCTACGAATTGTGGGATCCATTTTCATCCTTAAGAAATCTTGGTCATGAATATTTCAGATTCCAATATGTAATACATGGAATTTATCCAGTGATCCTTCCATCTAGTGCCTCCAATGATGGTTATCCTATGATAAAATTAGAAAAGGATGGGTTGATCACCCCAAATGTTGTGACAACGTATGCTCAGGTCGTGATTTTTGGAAATGAAGGAAGTTGATGGGATGTTAAGCATTTGGGAAATTCTCTTGTTTCAAGGGTATTAGTTTACTATATGGATCTTAAAGGATCAAAACAAGACACCTGGACATTAAGGGAATGATAGGTGAATGAAATTTTTTTCCCATTTTCCAGATGGAAAAGTATTTATTTTATTATGCGTAACAAGTTTTTTGTTTCGAATTTGTTAGTGTTTTAGACAAGGATGATAAGAAGACTATTGTTGGTCCAAAAGGGTGGAAGTTAATCATACCAATATGGAAGAGGGATTATTCCAGATCTAGGACTCGAGGATCTCCAAAAAATAAACAAAGATTCAGATTACTAATCTACATTGGAGTATGAGCATGAAAATCATTCAATAATGGTTAATGGGTGTAGATTAAAGAATGTGAATCAAAGAAACTTGGTTTCTGTAAATTTTCTAGTAAAATAAATGAATAAACTAAGAATTGGAAAGATTACTCCAACCATGAGAAACCTATGGTCATCATATCTATGAGAAAATTAACAAATACAATGGTGTAGTCATGTTCAGATCCTTAGGTGGTGCATCAATGAGGAAATATTTGGGTAGAAGCAACAAATTCTTGTGAAAAGGTTCCAGTTTATAATGATAAGGAAATAGAGACTAAGGAGGAAGAAAAGGTGGAACTGAATCTCCTTATACATTCTTATGAATATATTATAGATAATTATTTTAATAATAATGTTTTAAAGGTTGATTCTAATATAATGTATGAGAGATTGATTCGAGTTTCTCTAAATGATGTGAAAATTGATTAGATAAACAAACAAGACTAGATATTTACTCATTGAATCATCATGTGTAAAATACTTCTAGGAAAATACATCAATACGTAGGATATGTAGGAATACCACTTTGATTAACTCATAAAAGAAAATCCAATAAAAAAGTCATCCTCTTATTTCTGTAGATTTCACAAGGGGATAAATATTAACCATTTGAAAAATTTTATAGAATATATTTATAATTTCATAGGTAGTATGAAATTTTATGCTACGTGTAAACATTATGGGTTCTCACATTCCCTTGTAAATATTCTTGGAAATAAAAAAATCAAAATTTTAAGGTCATTGTAGAGGATTAACATCTCGCACATCTATTAGTGACTCCGTATCTTTATTATTATGGCTACCACAACGAACTTGAGATCATGGGTTGCATAGTTATACTCATTTTGTCTTAGCTGATGTGAACAATAAGGAATTACACCCTACCTATTCATTAGAACACAACCAATACCAGTCTTGAATGCATCACATAACAATACATACTTGACACATTCATATGAAAATCTCAATATGGGATCTCTCATCAATCTCTGCCTCAATTTTTGAAAACACTCTATACACCTTTCATTTTAAAATAAGGAATTTACCTATTGAGTCATTGTTGTCAAGGTAACATACAGTATAAATAAATTGTGTACTTACCCCCAATGATACATTTTTATTGAAGGAAACTCTACGCCTTGGTAATAATCTTGGGTTCCTCCCAAGCTAGAACTACCTCAATTTTCTTCAGGTCCACTACCACTACTACCACTAAGAAGATGTGTCCCAAGTAGTTGACATCTTGGATTATAAATTTACTTTTCTAGATCATCCTATAAATCTGGTTCTCTCAGATTGTGTCTATTATTATCATCATCATGTGTAACACATGATACTCCTATAATGGCAACGATAATAGGATGTCCTTGATGAAGGCCAGCACAAATCTGTCTATGAAATTTTAAAAGATCAGTTTCATGAGTCCCAGGAACACTGATTGGGATTTTTTCACGCTAAAGAGAATCACCAAGTACTCATAGTGACAATGGGTAAATCTAAATGTAATTTGGTATATCATTATCCCATGCTTGTAGCTTGTGAGATATTGATCTATGGCCTATTTTCTAGAACCAAAGAGACCCTATAAAATGATCAAAGAGGTAATTGATATTTTTAGTGGAAAATTTGTCTTCATGGTCACCTTTTTCAAGTGTCTTAAATCATTACATAACTTCACTCTCATGTTCATCCTTTATGTGAACAACATTGGGAGTTCTGAGGGGGAAACACTGGGTTTTACATATCCATTCACATGCAAGTACTAAAATTACACCCTCATATCCAAAAGAAATATGTGAGAAATATAATTTGTTTGTGTATAAATTGGGTCCATTCTAGTGTGTAATTACTTGCATTATTTTATATCACATTATGGAGAAAAGCAGGTAATGTCATCAAGAACAATTTACTTATACTCCTCCACAACAACATGGAACTTATATCTCATTACATCCAATTCTATGAGAGTCATTATAGGAAACTGTTGAGTAATTAGCTACACTATCCTATTCCTATGGTTTTCTAGACCCCCCCAAGGATTCATTTTTACCCATGAAGGAAAACCTCATCACATCAAATAAGACACACTAGATCATCCATCTATTACAATATATTTGGGAATGAACTATGGTTATCAATTAAATAAATAATATGATTTTATATGTCCTCATAACTACTACATAGATATCACATAAAAAATTTTCATCTCCATGTGTCTGATCGCACTATCACCAGAAGTGTGCCATCAGAAGGTCACTTCCTATCAGATTTTCCAAGCATAAGGGTCAATCCATTATCATAAATCGAATATTTATGACATTATTGAGAGAAGAGGACTGAAATTTATGACACACTCATGTTCCAATCAATACCATTGATAAAATAGAAATTAAATATATCATACCTAATATCAACCGAGGAACCTCATGATCATTATCCTCCCTAGAATACAGCTGTCCCCATCCCTAAACACAAACACCCTAAGGTTGGAGTGGATTGCTTGGGGTATTTATTGTAAAATATCAAACTTCTGACCACCTATTGATGCTCTATCGCTCCGTATTCCATGTTCTCCCCCCTATAGAACACCCTTCCATTGTCTCGGACTCAGGGGTCACCTAACTATATCTCTATATTATATTATATGGTTTTGATAATCCAATGTAATATGTCCCGAACCATTGAAGGAGAAACACCACATCGCTTTCAGTTGACTTGAGCCTTCCTGAAAGCCATGTACTACAGATCATATTACATAAGATTGTCTCATGGAGCACCCATAATAATTATATCCCAAAGAATACCATTAGATACCTTCAATTGAGGTTTTAACCCTTGGTTTCCCAGTAGTAGAAATCATTATCATCATGTGATCTACCAGGAGGCTCTCCACTACCATGTCTTTCTCAATCACCCCATCGTGGGTCAGAATACAATGATATATCACTAAATCTATGATATTCTGATGTAAGAACTACTAAATGGTATGTTATCTAAAGAAAGGACCTTGTACCATATCCATGAAGTATCCTAATATATCATCAAACCTCACCGAATAATCTCCCATAGTAATAGTTCCTAGGAATAGAAGCTAAATCTTTTTTATGTTCATTATTTTCAATATAGCTAGATATAACTCCTCCATGATGTGACCCTTAAAGTCTGACCAAGAGATAAATCTATTTTCATGTGACTAGGTCTCTAAAATTCACCATCTTTGAGCGGATCCATGAATAATACTCACTATAAGAACATTAATATGATCTATTGGTGTACTCACTGGGTGGAAAACACAAGTGACTATCTCTATCCAATCATCAACCACCCAAGGTTCAAGTTCCCCATGAAACCAAGGAGGTCACTTCCACTATAACATATGTTACTCACTTAGCCTTTGTGAATCCTTTTTCGAAACTGTTAGTGATGTCTACTTCTCATTAGGTTGTGGTATAGCTGGTAAACTACTCGGTTGAGCTACCTCTAGTAAAGAACCTTGTACTGGTGCCTAATCATAGGAAAGATCATCCACATGATCATACAGTGCATTCCTAGATAGCTTCCTCCACGTAGGCATCCTGAAATAAACACGATGTGCTAGATTCAATGATTATATATATGATTCCCACTCAAAATGGAAATAGAAACCAAAAATAAATCATATATGATTTATATTGATATTTTCCCCCAAAACAAATTTTTATGTTTACTGAGTCAAAATGGAGGTGGTCAGAGTCTTTATTTATGGTTTTGTAGGTCATCACAACAGCACTGGAGCCACTAGTCTGAAAGGAGAACTCATAAAATATAACACTATTTCCCTAAACAAATCTAATATAATCTGAATCTAATGTAGAACTGACTTCATTGATAACACTATGACATGACTCATCCTAATGGGGCATGAACCATGACTACTCGAAGTCCTCCAATAATAGTTCATTGGATAGAGTCTAGTATAGAGTAGTAATATCACATGCATATGAGGCATTATCCAAATGTAAAAGTACAAACACACACATATACAATACCATAAAATGATGAAATGTAACTCAAATAAAACCAATAAATAAAAAACATCTACAACCCCCAATTAGATTACAACTGTAAAATACAGATTGAGATAAATAGGGCCAAATAGAAACCGTGTAGAAAAATTCAGAGAGTCCAACCTACTCCATGGATGAGGATAATGTTCAAATGAATCCTCTTAAAAATTACCTCATTTTTTTCAATCCTATGTTATGCTCTACCAGCTCTGTGACCTCCCAATACACCATCAAATGTGTCTACATATTCATAAAAAATGACACATGTGGGAATATCATTGGGAGGGTGAATAAAAAAATACCCAATAGGACACCCTGAACATACTAAACATGAAGCATCCAAAAATAGTTTTCTCATAAAAATGATTTATAAATCAATACATAAAAACCCTAGATATATTTAGGAAGGACACCGACCCTTTTTATGGTCACAACCAAACATCAATCCATAGTATTCTCCTCAATGAAATGCTTGTTATGAGAGAATAAACTCCACATGTAATTAAATCATCAGATACATTCATCCAATTGGTCATGATCATTAGGCCCCACCTAGTAAAATCCACTAGTATCAGCATACCCCGATACTTAGATAAGGGATCAAAGCTAGGATCGCTTGGTATCACCACAAACCCAATATGGATAAACCTGCTATGTGGGTGATCATACTAAGATGATACTATGAATAATAAGTAACATCATTCAAGATAGAGGATCCACATGCTACCCAAGGTGGTCATGTCGATTCCACAAACCCCACCAAGTGTATAAAATGATAAAGGATCAAGCTTAAATCTCACAGAGGGACAATACTAACTCTATCTAAGACCATTCTCTTTAGGGGATCAAAACATTGTTATGTGGATGTTATTACACACTTTAACTTCAATGGGATGGTCCAAGTAAATATAATCATTAGATAGTCATAAAAAACTGATTAGATGAAGGGATTTAAACACCCTAAAGGTTGGTATAAAACTTGTACTAGGTGTACATGAAATATGCATCCATCCATTGATCTTTCTATGTGGTACTACCCCACAAGTCATGCATATCTCCCAATAAATGACTTGTATGAAAAGTACATGGACGGTAGAGATCATCTGACACCATTCCCATATCATCTAAATGTGATAATGTACACCAAAAAGTTTATGTGAACTCTATTGTTGTCAATGTACCCTGGTTGTGTTTAGTCCCATGTAAACGTTGGGTTTCAAACATATCTACCAAGAACATGTCACATAACATGTGATGGAGTCACACCACATATGATATTTAACTCTATACAGAAAAAAGGCTGTCCTATTCTGGAGGTTCCACACTATGATTAATTTGGGAATACAAGTCATGTATCCTGATAATTGTTAGATCATACTAGTTCTCTTCTCCATTTTCCTTTTTTATCTCCATTACCTTCTTTTAAAATGATTGTAGATCCAAGGTCAGAAAACACTCCCATTTCTAGAGAATAAGTATATGGGCTTCGAATCCTATCGGGAAATTCCCACAGCACCATATGTAGTTTCAATTTTAAAATGAAGATGAAAAAGATTCAAAAATCCACTCATATATGACTCAGATAATCCTTCTTCATTGTATCACCTCGATCACAACATCAATCAAGATCCGTACATACTGTATTGATACATTGTGCTGAATAATTTTAATGGAGTGATCAATTACTAAGTAAACATTGAAATACAGACAAAGGAAAATTCCCTTGATAAATGTATTAAGAAACGGGGGAGAAAACCCTAAGACAAAAGTTCTGTGGAATGAACCTTGTACTTTAGTAATTCAAAATAAATCTCATTTCATTGATTATATGAATTATGTATAAGTAATCAATGATCAAAAATGAATCTTCTGCAAAGAAACTTATCCTTGATGCGTGAATGAATTATTGTTCCAGGAATAGATATCTGTTTATCCAAGATAAAATAACGGGATGGTGTTAAAAAAAATAAACATCATACTTGGAGTTTGAATCAATCATTGATTAATAAAATTTCTAGATTTTTGTTGTTGGAGTGACCTATGAAATGTATTGGCACATAATACTTGATCTAATCTGGTCTGATATATTTTTTCAATGATCCTCCAATAGATCCTCTCCATAAGTTTCTCTAAGTACCTAGATTATGGGGATAACCCTAGGGTTGACGCACATCCATTTTTAAATGGAATATCGTAGTCACTGATTTGGAAAAAAACAAAATTGATTAATTAATTTATATATATTATTTACTTGTTCATGTGATAACTTATTCACAAAATCACGATGCTAAAAAAGGTTGTGTCATGACTACGGTAAAACCCACATTATAAACTCAACAATTCCCTCATATTTTTTATTCAAAAACATGTCTGGGATTTCTTCCACTTTTTTTTTTAAAATCTACACATGTGTAAAATTAATATTTTTAAAATACTTTTAAAAATTAATTTTAGGCACATCGGGCCTCAGAATCTCATGCTCTCTTAGCACCTAGCTCTGAAAATAATCCATATTATACCCAAATTAAAAACATGAAAAACCTATATGAAATACATTATATGATTATTAATAACCTTAAATTTATTTACAACATAAATATAGTATTTATTCAATTATTATACAAATAAACCATATGATATTTTGAAATATTAAATGTAATATAGTTTGATTGAGTTATAGTGTTACACAAATTTTATAGATGAAGATGAGATATTATTATTATGGGAAACTATTATATTATGATTCCATATATTACTTTATTTAATATAAGTAAAATTAAATGAATTTTTTCAAAATTTTCATTAATGATATTTTATAAAAATATAAAATTATTTAACTATTTTAAGAACTTAATGATATTGAAAGAGGAAACTAAGATTAGATATGATCTAAAATTTAATCTATTTTATAATTAAGAGCCAATTTTCACCTTATATGGAAAATTATAACCCATTAGGTGTGAACAAAAATGTTACCATTGTTAATGATAAAATGTGTCAATTAAGGGGTTAAACCAAAAATTTGGTTTTAAAACACTACTTAAACCTATTAAAATTTATTTTTTTGATGGGATTTCCACCCACCATATATTAAATAATAATACATAGGCGTTTGAATGAATTTTTCTTAGAAAATTAATTCATTATATTTAAATATTTTACTAAATCCCAAGAGTGTCCCTCCCATCAATTATAAAAGGAAACCTCTCCTTTCTCTTATTCAAACAACATTGGGTCTTCTAGATCAACCATCCCTTGAAATAGTTCTTTATCAACATAATTATATATAATCTAGAGGTTTTTTACATCCAAATATAATAAATCTAGGATCCTTAAGAGGAATTCTAAATATTAACAATGTAATTATTAAGATGGGATCTAATTGAGTTCTTTCAAAGGAGGGGTAATTTACTAAATGGATCCCTTTAATTTCAATTAATCTATTACCCACTATGAATCTCATATACACTTCATTGAATTATTACTTATTTATTCTCAATGTACTGAAATGTTACTATTATTTTTAAAATTATGTTATTCACCCTCTATTTATAAAATGCTAAGATTAAGTATTGCATATGCAAATGTCCGGATTATCGTCTCAGTATAGTGATTTAATTCATATCACATCACTAAATTTTATAGAATGTAATTTTTATGGGTTTAATTATTATACATGATATTCATGAAATAATAATTCTATAATTATAATATCATATCTACCTTTTGGCCTTCTGTCCCGTTGAAAAAAGATAATGTTGCAACTGCGTACATGTGGACTACCACCTCTATGTAGCAATGTGATTCATTTTTCATTTACTTAAAAAATTTGTGGAAATAAGGAATGGTTTAGTAAATATATATAATATAATAATTATTAAAATAAGGTATTTTATTATTTACCTTTCTTTTCTTCCATCCATCAAAATAATGATAATCATTTTCATGCATATGTATAGCCTACTGTCTTATTGAATGGTGTAATTCATTATATATCCCTATATTTTGAATGAATATAAACATGTATATAATATATATTATATTTATTTCCTTATTTTAATTATATAGATTATGGAACCATGATCAAATTCCAATTATCAAGACTAATTAAACAATACATACATGAAAATCAAAGCTAAAATCAACCAGAATGGTGATATTAATAAAAAAAATTGTTAATTAAAAGGGAGATTAAAGTATATAAATATATCATATATTTTATGATATAGAATATTAAGAATCATTAATTTATTTATAATAAATCAATATGTATATTAAAAAAAGTTTCTAATGTGTGCAATGGATATTAGACCAAAGGAAAGGGGTTTTCCTATCACTAATATTTTTGTGGGAGACATGCCATATCCATCACATGATTAATTTATGTGGTATATATACACCATTTGAATTATTTTATGATGGTGGTTATGATATATATGGGGATTTATATATCCATATATTTTTTTTCATTCTTTTTATTCACAATTCCGATGATATAAAAGTTATAAGGGTTTAATATCATAATCTAATTGTGTATTGGGATTGATTATTATAATGTTTATGGGGATAAAATATTCTAATCTACCTATCATGAAACTAAAGAAATTTATATACTATTATTATTTGACAAAAAACAATTTTTATTTGATTAATTTTCATCTATTTACATACTCAATATATTAAAAATTATTTTTAAGAAAAATAAAATTTATTTCCCTCTCCAATAGAAATTTTTTGTTATCCATATCCATATTTTTCTAAACATTAATTAAAAACTATTTATTGATATTCAATTGTTTTTTTAGTTATTTTTACTCGTGTTTTATTTTTTACATAATGATATAATATGAATCCTCTAATAATTTTCCAAAATAGCATGTTTTGAATTTTTTTATAATAATGTGAACATAATGTTTTATTTTAAATTATATCATATTAAGGGAATATCCCAAAATCATTACCACTAATGGTTTTAATTCTTACATTCCATGTTTTCAATTTTCTTACTAATAAGAAAACATCTTTAATATTTACAACCTTTTTATGTTTGAGAATTTGTTTTTCAAATTTAAAATTATATTTTCATCAAGAAATATTCCAATGAACCTTAAAGGAATTTTCATCTATGATAATATCTATTGATGTTTCTTATGAATTATGTAGGATATGATGAAATTATATAATCATCATTCTTTCAATGTATGCATTATTCTTAACATGACAATATTTTTATGAAGTATATTTCTTTTCCATTAGTTCTGATTTAATTAAATGATGAAATGTTATTAAACACATTTATTTTCTATGTGTTATGATATGAAAAAATGTAACAACCCAACCTCCCATGGTACAATTACCTTTTAATAATGCAATAGCTTACATTGTATGCAACTTTGATAGTCTAACACACTACGACCAATCAAACTAGCCGTTATGAAAAGTAATACCCACTTTTTAAAATTTTATAAATTTTACCTTTCAGGATGGACTTAATTTTTTAATTTCTAATATCAAAATTAGATTTCGGTGAATTTTTGGTACTTATCTTAAAACTTTCAATTTTGATGAATAGTGAAAAATACTACATTTTAATTAAAAATATCTTTTTAATCGAAATAATTTATAGTGTTAAATTACACTATTGAGTGGTTTTAAAATATAATTAGATTATATTTTTATCATTTAATATAATTTTGGTCATTGTATGTAATTTCACATTTAAAGTGGACATAATCAAGTGTCAATCTTTTGATTGTTATTATTTCTTAAAAACACGTTTTTGGTTTTGACAACAAGAATTAATTTTAAATTAATTTATTCCACTTATGTGTTTTGAATTTGGAAAAATGGATTTCATATTTGGAATTTTTATTTCCAAATTGTGTATATAAGTAATTTTAATTTTTCTACATTTTGAATAATTACCTCGGTAAATATTTTATTTACCACAGTTAAAGGGTAAATCCGGTAAATATGGGTAAATAATAATATTGTAATAATATTAAATTACCCTAACATGTGTCCTATTTTTATTTTTTGATACAAGTAGAACCATGGTAATTCTTGGCTCGATTTGGGGACCCCATGTAGCCACTTCAGAGTGATAATGACACTTTATATAAATTAATTTAAAGTAATGACAAAAATGACATAAACATATATCTTTTAGTAAAACAATTTTTACATGGGGTTATATAAGTTATCATTTCGACTATAAATGATCAATATAAATATAAAAATATTTCCTAAAAAATTTATTTTATTTATCATTTTTAGACATCAAATAATTAAATTTATTTATGACACAATGATGATGTAGTAATTACCTTATTAATGAAAGAATCAAATAAATGGTATTACAAATATTAAAATACATATAATTTCAAAGTTTTTATGACACAAAAGAATTTTCTATGGTACTATTACATGTTATGATTGATTCAATGTATTTTTTTGATGTAATTATGTTGTTATAAATTTCACAAAAAAGCAATACTAAATAGTGTCAAAATTAACATAATTGAGTTTTTAAAACTAATATTATTTTGTTTATTGATATAATATTACTAAAAATCTAATATTAAGACAAAGGAAATAGATAAGGTTATATATATTAATAATTATCAACTTGTGGTTCTCTTGTCTTGTTATAGTATGTTTATTAACCATATAATATAAAAATGAAAAGAAACATGGTAACTGTCCAACTATTTAACTAAGAGTTAAATCTAAAAGATAAGGTTAATATGGTGTCCTAAACTTGTATAAAACCTATTTTTTGAGATTTTATAGACCCATCCCCACCTTAGACTCTAAATAAATAATTTTGGAGCCATTAAAAACCGAAAATGTTTTTATTATAAATAATATTTCAAATTTTTCTTAAAGTGACCCTCACCTCTCTTATAAAAATCACACCTCCAAAGCCATTTGGCTTGGCCAAAATCTACCCAAATATCCTCCAAAATTTAATCTATTAATTATAGAGGCCTTAATTTGGTAATAAACCCATCTTATGGATCCCTTTTGATCTAATCAAAAGGAAGAACCCGAAGAAGAGGTAAATATTTTATCACCTCTGTAAAGTTGTTTTCTTCTTCCACTTCCTCATTTTTTGTGGTTTCCATTATAAAATAACAAATATAGTATCTTATATATACTATTATATTGTTATAAAGATGGTACAACCTTATTCATTATTCTATCTATCATATGAATGACAAAGTCACCATACATGCGTACGTACGACTTACCGTCTCCACGTCGTGGTGTAGTATGTTATTCAAACACTTAATTATTTGTATGGGTATAATAATGAGTATAACTAATGTAAATAATAAATATATCATTTTAATGATTCGGTATATATGATATATCATCTAATTACAAACGATTTCACCATCAATATAATGATATTGTTGCTCGTGCGTACGTACGTATTACTGTCTCCACGAACGCGATGAGATTCATTTCCACATCATAAACAATCAAGAATAATTTTCATTTGATTACTAAAAATATTTTTTATGAACAAAATATAATTATGTATATGAATCAAATACATACTATCCATAACAAACATGGCTTAATTAAATCAAGTATATAAAGGAAAACAAAACAATTAATACCTGAAATGATGATACTACTGAAATATTATTAACAAAGAAATATTAGAGGATCATATAGGATATCATATTTTTGTATAGAGATCTTTTATAATTTAATAAAAATTATTTTACTATTATATAGGAGGTTAATGTACCCTTGACCAAGGAAAAGTAGAAGGTAAGGGTTAATTTCACAATCTCTTTATTATCTAAGGTTGTTTTTACATAAGTATCTACTTGGACCTCTATATCATCCACATCCATGTTTTTAAAAAAATGTATTTCAATTTTTTTACTATTTATTATACTATGGGTTCAAGTCACTTATACTCTTATTTTACCATATATGTTTTGAAATGAATCTTAAAGTCGTTTTTCAAAAAAATGTACATTATGACCTTTTCAAAAACATTTAGATAAGAATGTTTTTTTAAAATATATAGCGGGTGCGGGTATTTTCCTCCGTTATGAAATCATCAAAGCTTAACTTACAGGATTATAAGAATATTTTGAAAATAAAAATTTTCTTTTATAATGATTTGACTCTTAAATGGTTTCAAAATAAGAAGAGGTATTTCTTTCATATAGTTTTTATTTCATCTATGTCAACATCCTTGGATAAATTTTACACTTTTTTTAAGTTGATTTATTATGATACAAATATTCCATATTGTATCTATGGTTTTGTAATATGTTTTACTGTAGATGAGTTATTTTTATACCATTCATGGTTTATGGTTAAAGTATTTACATTTTGTATTCTAGTTTTAATACGAATGCTTATGTTATGTTTCAACCTTTTCATATGAGGAATGTATCAGACTTAGTATGTGATGGTTCGAGCCTGCTATAACTCCTCGATGAATCGATAGGTATCATGAGACAATTATATTTTTAATTGGATGTGTCCTTTCCCAATTTGATATATGGTTTTTCCTGAGGCCTAAATCATTTTTAGATGTATTGGGTGAGGCCTTGACAAGATGTTTCAGAATTTCTGGCATTATACATTCCCTCAATATGAAAATAATAATTATAGTTTATGTGGTTATTCGACTATTAGAATACCCATGACTATGTTTTATTATGCAATTGTTTACTCAGCTCATATTCATTCCATAAAGTGTTCATGATTATTATTTGTAAAGGAATGTGTTTTGAATTATTCATCATGCCTAATGTTTATGTTATCTTCCTCTATATTTCATACCCTTACTGATCATTTTAGGTCACCCCTTTCTTATGTTTAATTTTCCCATGATATGAAGAAGTTAGTTATGAGTTACTTGCAGGCATAATCTAGGAGTCTTGGATTTTTCTAATGGAATAAATTAATGTTGTATTTCATTTCAAGTTGTAATGTTGAACTTGTGTATTAATCTTATTTCCAATAATACTAAACTGACCGGTCTTTCGGGACATGATTCATTGTACCATGCCAATGTTATGTAATAAAGAACCTACTCTGGGTAACTGGGGTCGGGGTGTTACAGTTGGTATCAGAGGAAGTTTAGTACAAACCTTGGAAACTAGATTTAGATAAACTCTAATTAGAGCACATTACCCTATGATAGAATTTGAGGATTAGTATAAAAAAACATCCTATAATTTCAATACTATATAGATTTTGTGATTTTTCTGTGCAATAAATCTCTGTCTGGATACAAGCAGGTTGATGCGGCTCTGGGATAGATGTAACTAGGGGTAAAACCTGAAAACACCGCTTTGAGATAGACTCGAACATGAACTGGTGCACGACAATGGGATTTGCTGCACTCTTGGTTATGACACTCATGAGGGATATTCTTAGGATAATTATCATTTTCTTTACAATACATTATGAATTATTTATGAGTATATACCTCCTCAAAGAAACATTTTTAGATTATAGATTATAACCATAAAATGTTCAATTTATTAAGTGTTTTATAAGTTCAGAATTATGTATTGTGGTTCATAATCTAATATACTGTATTCTATTGTTTAGAAATGGTGTATAGTGTAAGGAATGAAAACCATATCAATGAACGTAATTCATGTAGGTATTTCCCTCATGCTCAAGATAATTATAGTGGAGATGGTGATACAACTGGTGTTGATTAGATTATTACTATACATGGAAAACTCACTCAGGTTATGAATAATATCCTTACCTGTATGGAGCACCCTAATCCACAATGTGGAGGATCAATGTTTGATCGCTTCATGAGGAAACAACCAAAAGCATTCAATGGGTCTACGAATCCATTTATAGCTAAACAATGTATAAGTTCCGTAGAAAAAATATTTCATGCTGTGGGGTGTAGCGAAAGGGAAAAAGTTGTCGTGGTAGTTTATCACCTCACTGGAGATGCAGATCAAATTTGGTCATTAATTCAATACACAAAGGATGAATAAAAATATTCATGTATGGAATGTATGGATTTTAAAGATATTATCATATATAAAAACTTTCCTCGTGATCATCGAGCGGATATAGAAATGCAATTTCTGAGCCTGAGACAAATAAAGGACGAGAATATCGCAATGTATGACACTAAATTTAATAGGTTATCAAGGCATGTTGTAGATTATATATGTAACCCAAGATTTAATATTGATTGTTTCTTTAAGGGGTTAAAACATTTATCCATCAAGAATTATTCTTACAATCCTTCTCATCATATAAAGATATTTTCTCATGTACTCTGAAGACAGAAAAGGAATTATCTAAGTCTTACAACATTAAAGAAAATCAAGAGAAGAAGAGATCTGATAAACACAATGGGAAATGAAATAAGGAAATAGGGAATAAGGGAAGAGGTGAATTTACACCCTGTGATAATTGGGGAAGGAAGTGCCCTGGTGCCTGTCTAAAAGAAAAATTATTATGCTACAAACGTGGACAAAAAGTCCATACTGCTAGTGATTATAAGGGGAATAAAGAAGCTACTAATGTTCAATGATACAATTGTAGGGAGATGTGACATTATGAAATTGAATGTCCTAAGTGTCTAGGAAACTTATGTCAGAAAAGACAAAAGGATCAGGGCCAAGCTAATGTTATCCCTACTGCTGAGGTTAAAGCCTCAAAAGACATGGTGGTAGGTAATTTAATGGTTTCCTCAAGTTTAGAAAATGAATTATTTGATTCTGGATCATCACATTATTTTATATCTTCCCAGTTTTCTATGAAAATTATATTTTTCCAATTTGATTTAAGAAGGGTGTTGTCAGTAAAAACTTCTAAGGGAAGTATCATTACAACAATGTTTTGTGAATCATTCCCCATTCAGGCATATAAACAATATTTATCAGCTGATCTAATCACCATACCCATCATTGAATTTGATATAATACTTGCTATGTATTGGCGTTCAGACCATGATATGAAAATTTATTGTAAGAAGAAGGAGATTACAATTCTTGATGATGATATAGAGTACCTTTTTTTAGAGCATAAATTTCACCATCTAATTCTTGTCTAGATCCACCGCCAGTAGCTCTATTAAATTAAATCATGGGGGAGGATGAGAATGAAATAATTATGGGTGAGGAAAATAATGTTCAAATAGAGGATGTATCTATTGTTCAAGAATATGTTGATGTGTTTCTAGAGGATTTACCGAGACATCCTCTAGTACGAGAAATTGAGTTTTACAATGATTTAATTCCTCGTTCAAGGCCCATATCGAAGACTCCTTATTGAATGGCCACTGTGGAATTAGTGGAACTAAATAATCAACTAAAGGAATTGAGTAATCATGGATTTATTCTCCCTTGTTTTTCTCGATGGGGAGACTCTATCCTTTTTGTTAATAAGAAATACAGATCTATGAGTTTTTTCATTGACTACAGAGAGATCAATGAAATGAAAACAAAGAAAAAGTATCCCCTACCTCACATTGATGATTTATTCAGATAACTACATGGATCTCAATATTTTTCAATGATTGAACTTCAATTTGGATATCATATATTGTGTGTGAAGAAGTAAGACATTTCAAAAATAATAGTTCAAACCATGTATAGGCATTACGAGTTTACAATAATGCCTTTTGGATTGACTAATGCACCCTCTATCATCATGGATTTAATGAATAATGTTTTCAAGGAATATATTGATGACATTTTAGTGGTATTTATTGAGGATATCATCTTATAATCATAAATATACAGAGATCATGAAAATCACATGCATACTATTACGAAAACCCTCATTAGAAATGAATTATATGGGAATTTTAGAAAGTGCGAATTATAGATTCTAGAGATTTTTTTAATGGACATATTGTCTCTATATATGAAATCTAGGTTGATACTTTAAATACCAAGGCAATCCAAAAATGTCCAGCACCGATGAGTATAACTGTGGTACGCAGTTTAACTGGTTTAGTGGGTTATAATTGACATTTTGTCCAGAATTTTTCCCAGTTGGATAACCCATTAACCATGCTCACACGTAAAGTGGTAAATTTTTTTTGGGAAAAAGAGTGTGGAGAATGTTTTGATGAAATGAAGAGAATATTAGTCAATGATACTATCTTGATTCTAACATCAGGGAAAATGGGTTCGTTATTTATAGTGATGCATCAAAGAAAGGACATGGTTTTGTCCTTATGGAAAATGATAGAGTTATTTATTATGCATAATGATATCTAAAAATTCATGAGCAAAACTATCTCACTCATGATCTTGAGTTAACAGCTATAATATTTTCTCTGACGATATGGAGACACTATTTCTATGGTGAAAAAGTGATATTTATACTGATATCAAGAGTTTGAAGTATATTTTCTGACAAAAAGAACTAAACATGTGTTAAAGGATATAGCTTGAACTACTCAAGGATTACGATTGCATAATACACCACCACCTGGTGTAGGAAAATAAAGTGGTAGATGCTTTGAGTAAAAAAGATCATGGAGTTTTGAACAAGATGACAGTTGAAAAGGATCAAATATATATGGATCTAGTAATGATGGATATGGGAATAACCATGGAAGGTGAAACAACAATACTTTTTCAAATAGTTTCCAAAACATATTTACTATAATGGATAAAAAATTCTCAGACTGATGATAAGGAGTTTAAAAAGATGATTAAATCTGTAAATGATGGGAGATTGAGTGACTTCCTTTATGAAGATGTAATTTTGATATTTGGCAAGAGAATTTGTGTTCCCGATATACTTGATCTAAAAAGGGAATTGTTGGATGATGCTCATAGATCAAATTTCTCTATACACCCTAGGAGCACCAAGATGTATAGAGATTTGAAGGAACATTTTTGATGGGACAACATGAAAAAATAAATTACAGATTTTTTGTCAAGATGTATGATTTTCCAACAAGTGAAAGATGGAATAAAACATCCTAGAGGAGTATTTCAACCTCTTCCCATTATTGAGTGGAAATGGGATGATATTACAATGCACTCTGTCATGGGACTATCAAAGAATACAAGAAGGAATGATGCAATATGGGTCATTTTTTATCTTCTTAGCAAGTCAAAACATTTTATTACTATAAGAGAGGATTTACCACTTTAATGTTTAACAAGAGTATATATTAATGAAGTTTTAAGACTTCATGAAGTACCCCTATCGATAGTTTCTGATCGTTATCCCTGTTTTACCTCATGATTCTGGAAAAGCCTTTAGAAATCCCTGGATACTAAATTTCATTTGAGCACTACCTACCACCCTCAAACTAATGGAAAATCAGAACGGATTATTCAAACCTTATAATACATGTTGAGATCTTGATCACTTGACTTTTAATGTATTTGGGATCAATATTTTCCTCTGTTATAATTTTCCTATAACAATAGCTTCCATTCTAGTATTCATATGGCACCATATGAATCATTATATGGATATATATATCTCACACCAACTTTTTGGGATAATGGTAGTGAATGAAAACTTGTAGGCCCATAACATGTTGAGGAAATGATGGAAAAGGTGAAGGTTATCCAAACCCACATCAAAGCAGCCTAAAGTAGGCAAGAGATATATGCCTATAACAGGAGGAAGGGTTTGGAATTTCAAGTAGGAGATCATGTTTTCATGAAGGTATCTCCATGGAAGGGAGTTATACGATTTGATAAGAAGGGTAAATTATGTCCCAGATACATCAGACCTTTTGAAATTCTAGAACGAATTGGGGCTGTAACTTACCATTTGGAAATGCCACCAAGTCTCTCCAAATATCACGATGTGTTCCATGTATCACTATTGAGAAAATACATGCCTGACCCAACACATGTACTCACCTATGAGGAAATAAAACTAGAACCTGATCTATATTATATTGAATAGCATGTCAAGATTCTTGATACTAGAGAACATGTGTTGAGAAACTGGATGACTTTTCTCATAAATGTTTTATGGATAAACCATACGATGAAAGAGGTAACATGGGATCCCGAAAACAAATGATGAAGAACAACCTGAATATTTTTATGTGGTATTATTCAAGAAATTTTTAGGAAAAAATTATTTGAAGGAGGGAAGAATTTAACACCAAAAGCTTCGACGATAGTTTCCCTTTGAATAATGCAATATCATGCATTGTACGCAACTTCGAGACTCTAACAAACCATGACCAATAAAACTAGCCGTTATGAATATTAATACCCACTTTTTGAAATTTTATAAATTTTATTTTTCGAAATGTACTTATTTTTTTAATTTGGAATATCAATATTAGCTTAGGTTGATTTTTTGGATGTTTTTAGAAAGCATTCAATTTTTGATTAATAGTGAAAAATACTAAATTTTATTTAAAATCAACCTTTTTAATCAAAATAATTTATAATGTTAAATTATACTTTTTTCGGGTTTCAAAGTATCAATGGATTATATTTTTATCACTTAATATAATTTTGGTCATTGTATGTAATTTCACATTTAAACTTGACATAAACATGTGTTAATCTTTTGATAGTTATTATTTCTTAAAAACACACATTTTGTTTTGACTACGGGAATTAATTTTAAATTAATTTCTGCCACCTATATTTTTTGAATTAGGAAAAATGGATTCCATATTTAGAATAAGAAGGTCAAAATTGTGTAAATAGGTAACTTTTATTTTTAGACATTATGAATAATTACTTCGGTAAAACTTTTATTAAGCATGACTAGATGGTAAATCCGGTAAATAAGGGTAAGAAATAATATTATAAAAATATTAAATTACACTAACATGTGTACTATTTTTATTGGTTGATACATGTATGACCATGGTCATCCTTGGTTCTATTTTGGGACCCCATGGAGCCACTTAAGAGTCATAATGACACTTTATATTAATTAATTTAAAGTAAATACAAAAATGACATAAACATATATATTTTAGTAAAACAATTTTTACATGGGGTTATATAAGTTATCATTTCGACTATAAATACTCATTAGAAATATAAAAATATTTCCTAAATTATTTTATTTTATTTATAATTTTTAGACATTAAATAATTAAATTTATTTATGGACCAATGATGATGTAGTAATTTCCTTATTAATGAATGAATCAAATAAATGGTATTATAAATATTAATATAAATATAATTTAAATATTTTTATGACATAAAAGAATTTTTTTGAGGTTAATATAACATTTAAGGGTTGATGAAATGTATTTGGTTATATGTAATCAAGTTTCAATGAATTTCACAAAATCCATATACTAAATAGTGTCAAAATTGGCATAATTGAGATTTTAAAAGAAATACTTTATTATTAATTGATATAATATTCCTAAAAATCTAAGGTTCAGAAAAAGGAAATAGGTAAGGATATATATATTAACAATGAACTAATTGGGGATCTATTTTCTTGTTATAGTAATTTTATTAACCATATAATATAAAAATACAAAGAGACATGGTAAATGTCAAACTATTTAACTAAGAGTTAAATATAAAAGATAAGGTTAAAATGGAGACAAAAACCTCTTCAAAACCTATTGGTTGAGAGGTTTTAGACCCATACCAACCTTATCCTAGAAATAAATCATTTTTTAGAAGTTATTAACCTAAAAATAATTTATTATAAATTAATATTTCAATATTTTCCTAAAGTGACCCTCAACTCTCTTATAAAAGGGCACTTCCCATTCTCTCAAAATCACACCTCTTAAGAAATTTGGCTCAGCCAAACATGGACCAAATATCCTCCCAACTATTCTCAATTCATCCTAGTGGCCTTCCTTTGTTCCTAAAGCCATCTTAAATATCCCTTTTGATCAAATTAAAAAGAAGATCTTGAAGAAGAGGTAAATATTCCATCACCTCTTTCAAGTTCATTTCTTCTTCCACTTACTCTTTATTTGTGGTTTCAATTCTAAAATAACAACTCCAATATATTCTATAAACTGTAAGGTTATTATAAAAAAGGTACAACAATATTCATTATTCTATCCATCATATGAGTAACAAAGTCACCATACGTGCGTACGTATGACTTACCATCTCCATGTCGTGGTGTAGTATGTTATTCTAACACTTCATTATTTGGATGAATATAATAATAAGTATAACAGATTTAAATAATAAATATAACATGTTAATTATTCTATATATATGATATACCATCCAATTACATTTGATTTGGTAATCAATATAATTTTATTGTTTCTCCTGTGTATGTATTGATTACCGTCTCCACGAACGCGGTGAGATTCATTCCCCCATCGTTACCATTCAAGAATAATTTTAATTTGATGACTAAAAATAATTTTTATGAACATAATATAATTTGGTATAGGAATCAAATACATCATATCCATAAAAATCATGTCTTACATAACAAATCATATAAATGAAAACGAATCAATTAACACTCGAAATGATGATACTACTGGAATATAATTAACAAAGAAATATTAGAGGATCATATATGATATCATATTCATGTATATAGTTCTTGTATAATTTAATAACAATTATTTAACTATTATATAGGATGATAACATACCTTCGACCAAGGAAAATTACAAGATAAGGGTTAATTTCACAATCACTTTATTATCGAATGTTGTTTTTACCTAATTATCTACTGGGACCAATATATCATACACATCCTTGTTTTCTTAAAAATTTATTTCAAAACATTTTTACTATTTACTAGACTATTTGTTAAAGTCATTTATACAACTATTTGACCTTATATGTTTTGAAAGGAATCTTTTCATTGTTTTCCAAACAAGGTACTTTATGACCTTTTCTACAAAATCAAGGAAATAATTTTTTTAACATATATGTCGGGTGCAACTATTTTCCACCATTATAACATCCTTGAAACTTACCATTCATGATAATAAAAATATTTTCAAAATAAATGTTTTCTTTTACGATTATGTGTATCTTAAATGGTTTCAAAATAGAAAGAGGTATTTCTTTCAAATAGTTTTCATTTCATCTTTTTCAACATCCTTTGATAAATTTTAAACTTGTTTGAAGATGATTTATTATGATACAATTATTCCATATTGTATCTAAGGTCTTGTGATATGTTTGATAGTGGATGAGTTATTTTTATACCATTCATGGTTTATGGTTAATGTATTGACATTTTGTATGCTAGTTTTAATATGAATATTTATGTTATCTATCAACCTTTTCATTTGCGGAATGTATTGGACATAGTAGGTGACGGGTGAAAACCACTATAGATCCTCGAGGCATCGGTCGGTCTAATGAGACAATTAGATGTGGAATTGGCCAAGGCCTTTCCCAATTTGATATATGGATTTGGCCGAGGCCTAAATCATTTTTAGACATCTTGGCTAAGTCCTTGAAAAGATGTTTCAGAATGTCTGACATTATACATTCCCTCACTATGAAAATAATAATGATAGTTCATGAGGTTATTCGACTAGTAGAATACCCATGACTATGTTTTATTATGGAATTATTTACTCATCTCATATTCCTTCCATAATGTGTCCATGGTTATTATTTTTAAAGGCATGCGTTCTGAATTATTAATCATGAATAATGTTTATGTTTTCTTCCACTGCATATTGAGCATTTTATCTCACCCCTTTCTTATGTTTCATTTTCCCTGGATATGAAGAAGTTAGTTATTAGTGACTTGCAAGCATGATTTAGGAGGCTTTGATGTTTCTAATGGAATAAATTAGTGTTGTATTTATTTTCAAGATGTAATGATGAACTTATGTATGTATCTTGTTTCCAATAATACTAAACTTACCGGTCTTTCAAGACATGATTCTTTGTATCATGAAAATGTTACATAATAAAGCACAAACATTGGGTAACTAGGGTTGGGGCGTTGAAAAAATTTCAATGGAACCCAATTCTTCTCATTTTTCATAAAATGATGAATATTTTTTTGATCTTGTAGTGTAATTTTGTATGATTCCTATCATGTGAGGGGTGTGACCAATGTCCCCCACCAATGCATTGGGTGAGGATTGATATCTCATGATGTAAACAGAACTTTAATGGGGAGTGAATCCATTTATATAATGGACTCTATCAACTACGAAATCATCGGTAGTGAACCCTGATTATTTTTATGATTTGGGTAGTGAACCCAATCCACTATGATAGTTTTGGGAGTGAACATTGACTAATGTGATGGTTTTTGGAGTGTACAAAAATCATATATGGTAGTATATTTTGTGATGACTTGATTATTATATAAATTATTTTCTATGCTTATGTCTATGACAAAAACTTCTTTCTTATGCTAATGTTATTTTGTAATAGAAAATCTTCATTTATTATTTTTTGATTCATGTGTTATGAACTGGATGGCTTTATTTGATGACTGAAAATATTATGATCTAGTATTTCAATGGTATGGTTTTTAAATGTTATAATAGTTTTATCATACCCTTCTGACCATTAAATGTTTATATGACCATTAATGTCCCAAATTTTCATCTTACTAGTCCTCTAAGATCACTCTTTATTATTTTCCCATTACCCATGTGATAATGAATGGTATAAGTATGATATAACTATGAAGAATACTATGTTGATAGATATTTTGGGGAGACTTTAAAGATCATTTATAAACATATTTGTTATCTATTATCAAAAGATACTAAACCATTATAGTATTTATTTATATATTATTCAAATATAAATAATATTAATTTAAAAATATGTATATTTATATATGAGAAGCTGGGGTCACTACAGTTTATATCAATGGATTGGATTATCCAATCATTGGATATTAGGATTAATAACCTTTAGTGAAACCCATGGGGATAACTTTAATCATATGATAACAACCTAATGTTTTCATAAGTAATAGATAATGTGATATTCATATAACTACCTCCTAGTGGATGTTGTTTTGGAATAAATACAAGTAGGAATAATAACCATAAAAAGAGTAGGATGGGTGTTTATCAACCATCACTTAGGTTAATTTTGAGTGTAACGTTATTGTCACACATGGATTGAGAATATCAGGGTATATTCTTGGGTTAATTAATTAGGAAGAATTTGAATAGATTCTTATTAGATATTGACTAGGTTAACCATAAGGTTTCATGTATTGAAAATAATTTGTGTTGATTTACACATTCTATAATTTATTTTCTAGGAGTATATGGTTTTTCACTGATTATTTTTCTTGCTCAATGATTTTTTTTCCAATGGAAGGAATCAGAAGGAATTAGGTTAACATTGAATGTTGTGGACAATGTATAGATGAGAAACCAAATTATAGGATGAATGGACTAATTATTATTTTGATTACTTATAATAATATATAAAAATATATAATTTAAAATTTCACATTAACCAGATCTCAAAAATCACCATAAAAGAGAATGTTAGAATTTACTGGGAACTTGGGTGGTGGAGACTATAATGGAATGAAGATTTAGTTTTATATATTTTGATAATTTTGGAAGAAATACTCAAGGGAATATCCCAAAGTAATGATAATATGTCTTATTGGTGCAGATGAAGGGCTCATAGAATTTGATTTCCATATAAAAATGAAGTGATTAAGGTGGGGATGTGAACATCACTGTAAGGTATCATTTTCATCTTAATATCTTATGTGATGAGGCACCTGGAGGTTCGTGGATACTATCATCCTTTACACTGCATGATTGAGTCATGTTGGACCCCTCCTTTTCCTAAATGGATTAAATGTAATACAGATTAGGCCTCTAAAGGGAGCCCATCAATAGAATTTTAAGGATTAGTTTTCAGGGACTTTTTTGGGGATGTAATCAAATATCTATATAGTCCTAGTGGTAATGATTCAGATTTAGAAGCATAGATGAGATACTTAATTAATGCCATTTTATTTTCACATCAAAGGAACATGAATAACATATGGTGTATGTGAAACTCCACTATCATTGTCCAAGCTGTCAAAAATGGATGAGAATATCTATCTTGGATTATGACCATGAAATGGTTAAAATATGTTGATCATCTTTCATCAACGAGTTACATCATCACACAACTCTATAGAGAAGCCAACAAAATTTTGTATGCACTTGAAAATAAACAAATTTGTGAGTAGGTTTTGATTTATTTTATTATTATTCATAATGATATATTTCCACTGCTTCAAAAGGATAAATTTAAGGTTCCTTCTGTTAGACTATTGTAGGCTATGTTTTCTTCAATGGAATAAAAGACACTGGTCTAACATTTTTCAAAAAAACTAGAGAGAAATCTTAGAAAAAACAACAGACTATGTTATGTTGATTGAATAAGTTGAATTATTGATGTATTTATGCATTGTAATTTGATAATTATATTGAACAAGTATTATAATAATATTATTATGGATATAAGTTCCATGAATCATCTTGGGATTACTATTTAGAGGTTTTTATTATTGGATTTTCAAAAAAATGTTTATTGGTAAGGATGACTGAAAAAAGGGATTTAGTTATAAGGAGATGGTTTTGGAGAATACTTGAATTATGGAAATATAACATATAATTTTAGAATGTTGTTTAGAAAATAATTATACTTATAGATTTATAATTATGATGAATTAAATGGGAGAGTATTGATTAATTTCTAACTAATTATTGATTTGATACAAATGTTTTTTGTGATATCCTTGATGTTGTATACAACATTTTCGAATTTAAGAGATATGTTCTATAAACATTGATATTATTTAAGGATAAAGGGGAGAGTAATTTTTTAAATACTTCTTGTTTAATTAATATTATTATTTTAATTAAGGTTATTACCATGTTTTATAAAAATATATAATCAATGTAATCATAATTTTTTTTTGAATGTTGAAAGTCTCTTTATTCTATTTGGGGGATTAATGTTAAGCTTATTTTATAAATTTAATAACCTTAAATTTTTTTTGGTAATTTTTTTGGCCAGATGATTTTTGGAAGGGTTTAAAGGTTACTGTTTTTGGAATGATGTAAGTTGATATTTGGATGAAGTTTTATAGATTATTGTATGATTTTTCCATATTTCATAACCTGTGTTGATCATTTTGGTTTTACTAAATTTGTAGAGATAGTATGAATAAATTTTCATTTTCTTGAGAATCATATAATCTATTAAAATATTATTTTAGTGCTTTAGGTATAAAAAATTAAATGTAATTATTCATTTCTTATAGAAATATATGATGTAAATATTCATTGTAGAGTAACTAAAGAATGTAATTTTTTCTTATTATAGGGAAAGAACTAAAATAAATATATTTTTTCGAGTTATTTTCCATTATATTAAAATAAATTCTCATTTTTATCACAAGGAAATTGATATAAAAATGTAATATTTTACTATATTTTCACAGAAAATTATGGTTTTTAACTTATCATAGATTCATGGTTTTATGGTCATTAAAAATATCTTGACTAGGTTCTCTATTACTCTCAATTATTCCTTGGGAGTTATTTTACTCTTCTATGTCTATATTTTAAAATAACATAAATGTCCTAATTATCCTAGAACTAGATTTAATGTCATTTAGGTTACCATTATTATTCCCTCAATCCCTTTTTGTGGGAATTTTTATTATTCTTTTATATGATCTGGGTTTTGATAATTTTTTTTTTGAAAATTAAACATTTTCTAATAAAAATAATTTGGTGGGAAATTTATTTAATGTGGGGAATAATGTAATATCATAATATTTTAATTATATATTGCGATAGATATCATGCAAGACACATAACACTATACTTAAACGACCAACGATATATTATTAATTAATTATGACTGTCATAACATAGTCGTTAAATGGGAGGGTATGAATAGGAAAATCCATATTTTAAATTATAAAAAAAATTCTAAATAAATATAAACGTATTGATTAATTCATAGGAAATATGAACTCAATTATTTGTAAAGTTATTTTATGCTTTGAGAATGTTTTTTCTTCAAAATTGTTTTTATTGTCTTTTTATTTAATGTTTTAATGATTTTTTAGAACTTCTAAAAAGTGTTTTTGATAAAATTTAATTAATTTTAAAATCATAATATCAAAATTATCCAAGAGTGAATTGTTGATATATTTATGAAAAGATTGATCTTCTAGGCAATATTGAAATATAATGATTTTCAATGAATAAATTATTTTCTTTCAACATTTTTCAAAAATAAATTTCATTTTAAAATAATTTCAAAGTAAAATTTATTCAATTTCATTTTAGATAATTCATTTTGGTTTATTTTAAACAATTTTAGTTTTTATTTGGTATAAAATTTGTTTTATTTAAAATGCAGATTTCTGAATTACTATTTTTAAGCATGCAATTTTTTTATCCTAATAAGTTAAATTGATAAAAATTTGTGAATTATTTATTCTAAATAAATATAATATATTTTCAAGAAAATTTTTTAATATTCAATTCATATATTTTCTAAGACTTGGAAAAGAATAAACCTTGTTTTATGATTAAAATTGTATTTTTATAAAATGTTTTTTCATTGCGTGTTCTATGATAATTTTATAATTAAATTATTAAATTTATAAAAACTAAACATCCTAAAATGGATTAAATATTTGGAATATGTGGTGAAATTATTTTAAATATTTCCCTTCTATTTTGTTTAATATGACTACTAACCTTATAATTACTCATCACCTTAGTAATTAGTGAATCATGTTAGTGTAGGTCAAAAAAAAGTGGTAATGAAATAATATTTCATTCGATCTATATTGAATGAAGTATGTGAGAAAATTATCACATTAGTCTCTAAATATATTTTTGCATAGTGAATTTTCCCATGAAAATGATATATATTATTTTTAAAGTAATAAATGTTACCAAAAACTCCACTCTCTTAGTTTTCAAAGTATATTATATGTAAACATTGGAAACAATAATGTTATAAATGAATAATTTTTTTTATTTTAATAAAAATTTAGTTAATGTAATGATACAATTTTTTTTTGAAAAATATATTATTAGTTTAAATTCTCATACAACATCTATATGATATTATTATATTAGAAGAACTATATAAATGACTTCAATATATTAAAAGTGATAAAATATGAGATATTTATAGTGTTAAATGAATTTTATATATGAATTGAACAGATTATTGTTTTTTGAAATGATTATATTGAAACTAAAAATTTATAATAATTTTTTATTAAGTCAAATTAAATGAATAGTTTCAAAAATGAAATTATTGTTATTTTTTTTAAAAAAATTATTAAATAATTTTCAAATTATAATAATAATATAAGAGGAAGAATAGGATATTATAGGGTTTTAAAGTTCCTCCCCTAGATATTTATGAGCTAATTTTTACCTTATATGTAAAGTTATAAACTATTAATATTGAAGAAGAAGAAGATATAATTGTTAATGTTCTAATGGGTTAACTAATGTGTTAAATAAAAATATGAGGTTACAAACACCACATAACCCTATATAATATTTTTTTAATGATGATATTTAAACACCATCATATGATATCTTCAAATACTTATCCTTTTGGTGGAATATCTTTAATATAATTAATTCATTATATTTTAATCTGTTAAGAAATCCCAATAGCCCCCCCCACCTCAATTGTAAAATAGAATCTCTAATTTCACTTCTTCATACCACATTGAGTATTATAGAATTAAAATTTATATATAACATTCCTTATAAAATATCATATCCACATTTAATTGGTTATTTCTCAATGGACCAACCAAATGGTTTTTAAGATGATATCTAAAGGAGTACATTCAAAGGGGAGGTAATCTCCTTAACCGATCACTTTCTTTTCAATTTTTTTATTACCTACTCTAAATTTTTTATAATATAAAATATTTATAAATTGAATATCCTAAATATTCTTAAATTTTATTATTATTACGAAACTTCCATTATTCATCCACTTTCCATCAAATTGGAAGTGAATGTATCGCTTATGTGAATATACGTCATACCATTTCTACATAATGATACAATTAATTTCTCATCAATATGTTATTTGGATGGTTATTTTAATGATTTTACTATTTACATATTATACTTAAGTGAATATTATACCGCTATAATTAAAATATCACATATACACTATTACCTTCCTATCTATTGTAAAGAGATAACATCGATCGGGCATACATGTGGCCTACCACCTCTATAAAATGATGTGATTCATTTTTAATTTCCACTATTAAAGGGATTGCAATAAAGAAAATTTTAATAAATATATAAGATATACTTGATTTAAAAATGAATATGTAAACTTTTGTTATTATTACCCACTATTTAATTATATATATTGAATATTAACAATATTTTTTCTTTTATACGTGTGACCTACCGTCTCCAGGAATGATGTATTTTTTCTATATCTACATTTTTTAATGACTCAAAACTTGTTTATAATAAAAATATAAAGAATATTTAAATTGTTATTAACATTTTGCAGATAATGGAACCATGAACAAAGTAAAAATTACAAAATTACCAAAACAAATCATACATGTATAACAAAGAAGCAATCACCCAAAATAGTGATTTTAATAAAGAAATTTTCATCTAATATGTGATAAAGGATATATGTAAATAATATATTATAATAAACAGAACTGGGAATACCCTCTAACAGATGCCCAAAATGTCCCACCAGATGACCAAAGGAAGTTTGTTCCCATGAATCATAGAAAAACACTTAGGAATAGTTTCTCTCAATAATTGGAGTAAAATTGATTGTAGGAATATAAGAAAAAAAATTCATGGCACATGCATTGAGTGGAAACGCATATTGAAACAAAAATAAGCCAAAATAATTAAACAAAAAAATTAATCATACTGACTAAACACTCCAACAATGTCACCGTCCTCCCATAAAATGAAGACTATAAGCCTCCATTAGTTCCCTTCTATGACCTCTATAGATTTTTACTTCCCTAAATCTGTATAAAGAGATAAAATAATAATTCTCACGATGATAGAAAATTAATGAATAACCCTAAATCATAGGCAAATTTTTTTCTAGTTATCATCCATACACCTAAACTATAAACCTATAACCATGATGGTAATATAGGTGTGAGCACATAATCACTCAACTGGTCACAAAAACCAACTGAATCTATGTAGTATGTTTTTATAAGGATTACCATTAATGATGGTTTTAAAAAAACATGAAATTATGTTTTTCACATATACCTTCAAGAAAACCAAAAAAATAAATAATCACATTCCAAAAAATTTCACTTTGTTTTCTGAAAACAAAATATCCTGTTTTGAAAATAAGATATCGTCCCAAGTCATTCTAAAACCTCACACCCATTTAAATTTCTCAAAGCAACCCATTTTTTCTATATTAAAATGGCCACTTTAAAAAATATAAATTCCTATCTAAAACATTAAAATAAATAATCCAATTTTTAAAATCACATTAAAGTACCCACACAAGAGTCTTTTCTTTCAAAACATGTTTTCTATTATCTTTAAAAACCCATTTTTTCAAAGAAAATGATCAAATGGAAAATATAAAGCATAACCAAGTATCCAAAAAATTTATCAAAATGCATATATCTTAATAATAACAAATATAGTCATAATAGTTTAAGTCCTGAAAATGATATAAACACACTCTTGATCAAACTCACCTTAAAAAAACTCAAGAAGAAATTAAATGTTTCATGGTAACATTAAAAGTAACTAATGTGATAATAATAAAACTATATAACCTCCTATACTATCTGTCTACTTTCTCTAATCCCATACCACCATCCATGGTATCCCATACAAGCATATAATCAATAAAGAACCCTCATCTAGCCCTTCTACCTTTCACTCCTTGGGGAATCTATTAGAACCTGAACCACCTTGATGTATAATCTAGATATTCAACCTGGTACATGGCATACCATTACAAATAAATTGAGTGGGTATTATGGAAAAGAAGTTGTAACTACAAAAAAGTTATAAAAAAATCAACCCTCATACCTAACATGTAATGATTTAAATACTCATATAAAGAAATAATGAACTAAAGGAATAACAATCAAATTACCACATATGTGGAGCAAGAAAGAATTACATAGTGATCAGGGTGGCACAGAAGGTGTAAATAATCATAGGGGAATCAAGGGGTTCCATTTAGTATTAATATTTTAATACAATGTTACAACTACAACATTGAAACTATAACACAGATTAGGATACCAAACCCTATCATATTTCATAAAAACCCATTCCAAACACCATTTTGAAAATGAGGGAAATTACCACCAAAATCACAAAAAAACATTTTTAAACCATACACAAAGTTATATCTCCATGAAAAAAATACAAGGTTACGTGAAACCCATTTCCATCCAAATTAATTTAAATCACGACGTCATGGAATTTTCAAAAGGATTAAATAGAACCAAAATGTCAAATCGCCATTTGAAGTACACTAAAACCATTTATAAAACATTTTGATGCTGACACTCTCATAAAAAATAATTTCAATTTAAAACATAGTTTTCACTCCTAAAAAACAAAAAACTGTATCAAAATCCCACAATTTTCTTTTATAAAAATTTTAATTCCAAATGACATTTCACAAAAAACTCATAATTATTAAAAATTTAATTTCAAATATGAATTCAGATAATTTATAACCAAATCCAATTATAAAATACATAAAACACATCAAAATGGTTTCAAATATACAAAACATTATTACATATAATTCCAATTTCATAAAAATTTTATTTTAGGAGGAAAATGATACGTTTATTTGAAAAAATACAGCATGTAAAAACCAACCTGAAAACATGTTTCCCTTGAATATGGTTACTCAGATCCACCTTTTTTCCCTTAAAAAAAATTCAACTTCACACACACATACACACACACACACACATATATATATCTATATGTTGACCTAGTGTATACATTCCCCTTTCCACAAGAGATTATGTAAAAAGTGGGTATATATTTGCACTCACCAATGAATACACAGGCAATTATCCATTACAGAGAACCATGGAATCGTAAAACACAGAGGGAAAACTAAAAATCACAAAAACAATAATTTAAATTGGTCCAAATAAAACATTAAAAAACCCAACATTATATTGTGGTGGATGAGATGAAATAAATAAAAATGATTCATATTCAGTGGTGAATTCCTAAAAAAATTGAATGAAGATGGACCAAGGGACCCATCACAAGAACTATCAGTGGATGAAAATACCAAAAATTAGGTCAAACTTTGACCTATAGATCTACCAAATGGATGATGTGGTGGAGAGATAATAAAAATGCGTGAAATTAAAGGATGAGATAAGATGATTTAGCAACCCTGGCCCCAAAAACCCAGATTTGGTGCCTTATATTACTACATTGGAATTGTTACAAGGAATCAAATCCAAAAGAACCTGTTAGTTTAGAAACTTTTTAATCACAATATATAAATGACACTCATTATATGATGTGAAATTAAAAATAAAACATAATATATAACAAATTATAATAAAAGGCATCCGTGACCCTTAATCTAAGAGTCTATCATCATATCTTGGGAAAATAAACCATCTAAGGGTGAGATAAAATGATCATTATAGTTTATGTATAGTGGAATCTATCATGAATAAA
This sequence comes from Viscum album, assembly GCA_963277665.1. NCBI lineage: Eukaryota > Viridiplantae > Streptophyta > Magnoliopsida > Santalales > Viscaceae > Viscum > Viscum album. Next base: position 344,858,065 of record OY728134.1, on the reverse strand, counting down.
AAATGATTAATCAATATGTAATGATAAATAACTAATCACACATACCATTTAATAGATAGAATGAAATTTAAATTAATCTATGTATTTTGTTAATGTGGAAATACCATAGATAATAATAACTAAATACTAAATTATGGAAATGAGAAAATATTGGATATCATGTATCTTGAACAGGAACCATTATACTGTCAATATCTTTTCTCTGGACAATTTAAACTACTCTAATTTGGATAACTAGTTCATCTAATTAGACTCTCAATACATCATGGGGCTTTCCATAACTAGTCTCTAATCTATGTCATGAATTTACAAATAACTCCTCATATATTGAATAATCAATTTAATTCAAATAAAATGTTCCTTATCAAATATATTCACTGAGTAAAATTTATGTATTTATCTACATTTCCCCAACTATTCAAATAAAATTAAAAGTAAACACCTTATGTAAAATTCATATATAGATTAGGAAATAATAATATCAAATACTCTATAATATGTATATTTAATTTAATTTTAATGAAAAATAAATCAATGGATCATATGTAAGTGTTTATTTCAAGAAAATGTTAACAATCACAAAAGAACTGAGTATGAAAATATAACATTTACCACAATGTATATTTCAAGTCAAAACCCCATGGATGGGATAATTCAAAGTGAAATGTAAAATATCATCAAGTACTAGTGAATCATGATATTAAATAAAAAGGGTGCAGTATATACACCACATCAAATTGAATTCATTCATATTATAAAATAAGTAAAAATGCAATGTAGATTTAGACAAAATCACTTACCTTACACTCCATTTATGTTTAATTATCTTTAACCATCTATATAATTGTTATAATCATGTAATTAACGTATGAAAATCACATTAAAACTTATAATACAAGACATGATTATTTTATAACATTTCATGACCTGTTTTTTATAATCAATCATTATTTTCACTATTTTGTGTGTTAAGAGCATTGTTTTTTAGAATGTTTTGACATGTTACATTTCTTTAAAATTAAATAGATCATGATTTTTTCATCCCGGGAATATAAATCATGATTTATATATCATATATATTCTGTATATTTTTATATATTACAATCAATAAATTTTAGAGTTAGAAATTAAATACATCATTCATAGAGATGGTAGGTCGTATGTAGGCATGGATATTGTTTCCATTTTCTTTTCAAATTAAAAAAATACTAATTATGTATATTATAATTCCATTATAATTTTTTATTTTATAAAGATCACATATTTTTATTAAAATAATCCTTAATAAATTTCATTTCAACGTGAACGAATCATATCGTTTTAAAGAGGTTATAAACCACAAATCCAAAAAATAGTTTTATCTTATTCAGGGAAAATGAAATGAAAGATGAAATGTGTTATATAATAATTATTGAAGAAAAATTAAATCATAAATATAATTTATGAACATTAAAACCATCATTATGCCTAACCTTTAAGGGTGGTAATATAAGAACGAATGACATCGATTCATGAGGCAGTAGTCTACCATACACATGAAAAATTATTTGGTTTCCCATTTGATGGAATTGTGTGGGAGTGTAGGTATACCCCATAACATAAAAAATTATTATATTTATTATAATTATTTTTTATGAGAATTATATAACAATAAATTAATGGTTTTAATGAACAAGTAAAACAAAATTTCTCGTTGAAGAACATTAATTCTTCTTTGAGTAACTCTTTTTGGTTTATAGAAAACTATTCCTGTGGATTTCATTATGCCCATAGTAATTATTATATGATGAGTTTTTGGATTTTGGGGATCTATTTGGGATGTTTTTTTATGATTAATGTTTCTTAACATGTGTGAATTTGTGTGGGGTTAGTGCCTTTTTATAGTGTAGGAGGAGTTCCATTCTTGTAAATATAAAAACATAAACACTATTGAGATGTATACCTTACAAAGTTTACCTCCAATATTGGTATTTTTCTATAAAATTGTTAATATGTTTCAAATAGTTCCATAAAATTCATTTTTTACATGTTTCTAGGTAATTTAATACCTCAAGATTAAATTTTTACAAGTAAGTAAACCCATTTTCACTTAAATCATTGTGAATTATTTTAATTTCTTTCACTAAATTTTTTGATGAAAAACTATTTTTACCTTTTTATGAATTATAAATTATAATTGTTAGAAATATGGAATCCAATTTTCCAAATTCTAATCATATAAGTGACATAAATAAATTAATAATTAATCCCTCTGACGGAATGAGAAAGCGGGTTCTGAAGCAGAAAATGTTCAAATGTATGAAATGCTTTTATATATAAATTCAATATAAAATTGATCCCAATAACCTAAATTGGATTAATATATTTAATATTGATCTAATAAATATTTAAAACAAAATAAAAATATAATTTAACACTGTAGATTATAAATATAAAAATGCAGTTTTCAATTAATGTTTAGTATTTATCACTATTAATAAAAAACATCACATAAAAATACCATAAAATCACGATTAGATAAAATTGACATTATTTCTTCGAAAAAAAGTTTATTTTTTTTAAAAAAATTATTAAATTTCAAAAATTTAGTTATAAAATAGGTTTTCCATTAAAAGACAGAAACACTACCTTTTAGAAAAATACAACTTTTCTGTACTTAAAACTTGATTTGTTTTTATCTGTATGACTATAAAATCAATTGGATGAATGTAAAAGTATTATATTGATTATATAATATGTAAATTTTATTAATATCATCCACTGATATTCAGCAATTTAATTTATTAGGATAAAACATTCTTGGTGCATAATAATAGTTTTTAAAAGAACATTACCTTTATATTCAATTGGTTTTTATTTTTATTTCTGTTATTTTGAAAAATAATTAATTAGACCATATATTTTATAATTTAGTTAGTAAATCTCATAACCTCCATTTTTTCAGCTACTTTAAATTTTATTATAATAAATATTAACGTTTTAATAATATATTATTTTTCAGCAAAACTTATTCTTGGGTGTAATACAATCAATCGAAGAATGTTGCTACTATGTGTAACACAATCTAAAATTGGGTTTCGTGTATGGGAAAGATAATATTAGTAACGTTTGTAGTGAAATAAAATCTACATATTTCATTTAGAATAATTTTATCTTGGTTATTCTTATAAATCAAGTTTGTAAAAAAATATTTTTATTCTAAAATTATAATATTGTGGAATTGTGGGTTGTTACATTCTCCCCACATTAAATAAATTATATCCTCTAAATTTGATCATGATCTCAGTAATCAAGGGTTTAAAATTTGAAAATAATAATGTTGAAAAATCCATATCAAAAATAGGATTAATAACACACATTATTAATTATAGTTAAAAGGACATGTGAAGGTCACCACCGAACTAGGATTTTAAATATGAGAGAATTAGTGAATACATGGACATGGAATATAAATATAACTATAAAGTTCTGATGGAGAGTGATAGGGAACTTGTTAGTGATTAATTTTTTTCCACAAATCCATGATCTAGAGGTGGGAATATTTTAATTGATTTAATAAAAATATGATGACTATATGACAACATTTTTTTTTCAATAAACTATTCCTAGAGTTAAGGAATTATTTAACTCTATTAGAATGTATGGATATATAAATACATAATAAATTTCTATTTTATAAACCCAATATTATCCTATTTTTGTTCATTGTACTATTTCTAATTCATCTCATAACACAGGTTGTATCATATTTTTTTGTAAAACATTAACAAAAAACCTCATCCAAAGTTCAACATAAACCATTTCATTAATTGTTAACATTATGGACCTTCCAAATATTATGATAAAAACATTTTATTTTGATCCAACTTATTTATTACTATCCAATTTACATTATCCAAGTCAATCATATCTTTATCCCAACATCATTATCTCAAAATTAGTAACATACTATGATTTTTTTAATCTTTTGTTTTCCAAGAAGTTCAACTATATACAGAATAACATTTCTTTGTCATCGGTATTGTTTATCATATTCTTTAAAATTGTTAATGAGAAATCACAATAGTACAAGGTTAAAATATTCTAAATTATTTATAACATGCATGTAAATGATAAAATAATTTCAAAACATTATTTAATGGACTAAATGTGGAATAAAATTACTTACTCTCCTTCAAATATATAAATAGCATAATCTTGACCTTGATCCATTAGCTTTATCTGAGGTATATTCACTTGACTCTTGGATTATTCAATCTCATAGTTCTCCATCTCCTTTCAGTTGTTAGACTTATTAGTAGACCTTTTATTATTCCATTTGTTGAGTCAACATGGTTTCCTTTTGAATTTTCTATTCCACTATATTTTTAAAATCACAAACACATTTTCTTATGAAAAAATTTATTTCCCTAATAATTATTTTCTTAAGGAAAATTTTCTCTCTCTATGTAATGTTTTACAATTACATTGTTTTTTATTATATTTTTCAATTTAATCTTAAAACAAAGTGCTACTTTGTTTTACTATGTCAAAAAATTCGGATCGTTATTAAAAACCTCAGAATCATACCGTTCCTTAAGCTACCATGTTTTACTATTTTCAGACTACGAATTTTCTGAAATGAAGACTCTGAATTCACTGAAATTAAAACTCTGAGTTCTCTGAAATATAGACTCTAAATTCTCTTAAATTTAGACTACTAATTCTCTAAAATTTAGACATTGTATTATCTAAAATTCAGACTCATAATTCTATGAATTTTAGACACCGAATTCCTTAGAATTCAGACTCTAAATTGCTCAAAATTCCTCAAAATTCAGACTCTGTATTCCATATAATACAAACTCTGAATTCCTTATAATTCATACACTAAATTCCTTATAATTTAGACTCTTAATTTCTCATAAATTAAACTATGAATTCCTCAAAATTCAGACTCCAAATTACTTAGAATTCAGTCACCGAATTCATTGAATAACAGAATCTAAAAATCCATGTTGCTAGAATCTAATTGTTTATATGTTTAGACTCAGAATTCTATTTTCCCAAGATTTTTTATTTTTATGATTTTTCTATGCTACATAATTTTACTTTAACATGTTTTTATTATAATATAATGTCATAAAATTGGTTTCTAACTAACTTTTGGTTGAGGGACACATGTACAAAACTCTCTGAAATTCAAGGAAATATATGATGGATAGAGGATAGAGCCAGTCATTGAATCTTTTCCTATAAATAGAATCTCAGTTAAAAGAGCTCATTATCTATCTAGATTATATATTGTGATGTGATTTATAGGGGAAAAAATATGGTCAGGATTGGTTCTTTTAATGAACATCTTGTTCAGCTGTGAACAACTTTTCATCTTGCTTCGTGCTATTCTGATTGTTACTGAGTACAATTGAGGGCTTCCCAGGATAGGAAGACAAAGGATCTGACTACCTTAAAGTTCAAGGGATTACATGGATAGAAATATAGTCTTCGATAATCTTATTGAGTGCTTACCCTTATGTAGGTAAGAATTCTTTTAAGAAAGTATAAATCAAGGGACCTTTATCCATGGTTTTTGGATACCTTTCACTTTGGGTTAAAAGATTTCTTATTTGTTACTTGTTATTATTTCAAGTTTTATATCTGTTGTATTTTTATAATTAAAGAATGTATAACTTTCTTATACTTTCATGTATTTTTACTTAATCTGATAAATAAAATTCTATATGCATTGAGGTAGAATATTTATCTAAGAAAATTGTTCTTACGATTCTTTTCAGGATCCATATTTCTTGGCCCTAAGAAATTTTTTTTCATTATTATGAACTAAATAGGGTTTGTGAATTTACCTTGTTTAACTTTCTTAAAAAAAGTGTTCCTTATGGTTAAAAAATGTTTTTAAACTTAAAATTCACCCCCTCTTTTAATTGAACATCTACATACACTATTTCGGTCCTACAATTGGTATCAGAAGAGGTCTTTAAAATACTTAAACTTATATATAAGTTTTCATGCTCATGTTTTTCTTTCTTAACTTTTCCTATTCATTTTTTGCTTAATTATTTTTATCTTTTCTTATACACTTTTACTGCTAACAAGTTTTGTGGAAATGAATTTTCTTATAGAATGGAATGTATAAATGTTGGTTCCATTATAACCTATATTTTACCAGACCATTCATCTTTGATGGTGATGATTATGTGTACTGGATAGATAGAATGAAGAATTTTTTCATTAACACTAGAGTATGATATTTTTTAATGCTCATTTCAGATTACAAAATTCCAGAAAAGGAAGTTAGAACCTTCACTAATCAAGAAAAATTTAATATCAACTAAATTACAATGTACAAAATAATTTTATGTGTTCCATTACTAGGAATATATAAGTCAAATAACTTCTTGTGATGACACAAACTGCATCTGGAAGAAAAATGAAGTTACACATTTTGGGACTTCTAAAATGATAAAAACTTGAAGAGCTATGTTAAGATCTGAATACAATGGCATTTTATTTCATTATGGAGAACCTGTTTGCAATGTACACAAAAGATTTATGACCACTGTGAGCAGACATAAATATATGAGAGATAATGTTCGTGATTATGAAGTGCTTGTAGATAAAATAATTTACCTCAAGCCCAAAGAGTGGGAATAAAAAAGGATAGTGATTTTTGAGAATAGAAATGTATCTAACATTACTCCTGATGTGTTATTTGGAACTCTTCTTCAGCACGAAACCAGAATCAAGAGAGATGTTAATTTCAAAAAAAAATAATGGAAATGGAAGTGTAGATTTTGAAACTTCCTATAAATCCAACACTCTGGGAAGGGTAACTAGATATAAATCTAAGAAAACTGTTGTTATATCAGAATCGAGCGCTAGTGATCATTTATAAAATTAATTATACAATCTTTCTCGAAGGATGAACAAGATTGGGGGAAGGAAATATTTTTAGTACAAATATTAGAAGAAATATATAAAGGATAAAAATTATTCAGATGTAATATTTTATGAATGTAAAAGGCTTGAAAATAAGACCTGATTATCCTATGCCTAAGAGAAAGGAAGGAAAGAAAATGATTCTGAGAGAAATAACAAGACATATTCCAAATCAATGGATTAGAATATTCTGAAAGAAAATGACACCTGGAGTGTCATTGGTGGTGATTCTTCAGATGAATCTTTATATTATGAATCTTTTGTTCAGAATAATATTTGTTTTAAAGCTATATTACTCATTGAGAATAATTTTCTAATGGATAAGGTACACAATACAGAATACTTAACCAATATTTCTTTAAAAACTAATTTTCTAAATTAAGAATATTAAGAATATTTAGATGATAAATATTCATCATTAGAAGATAATACATTACCTTAATTTTAAGAACTATCAATATCTGCTAAATTATATGAAAATTAATGTTGTAAGATAAAAAATAAGATAGGGAAAAGAAAAAATATAGAATTTCAGTTTTAAATAAAGTAGTAGATCTTTATAAGGATCTTGATTGGACAATTTCTGATTTTGAATGTGTTTATGAATACCATAATGAATATAATTTCGAGATGGATAAACATAATATAGATCTTTAGAATATTATTTTTAAGAAAAATATTTCAGAGAATAACCCATGTTCTAAAACTAATGACTTTGAGGACAAGAATTTATTCATGAGACTAAAATACGGAATTTTTTCCATAAAAAAACTATTTTTAAATTTTACATCAGGAAGGAAAGAATTTGATAAGACTTATTCTCAAATTCAACCTCTAAGGAAAAGTTTAGTAATTGGATATACAGATTCACAACCAGTTTTTAGTAATAATTATTTTATTCCTCAAAGTGTTTCCTTCTGTAATAAATTTCATTATAGTGGACATTGGGAGACAAACTGTTCTTTAAATAAAACACAACCTTTATGTTTTCATAGAGCTTAATTTTCTACAAAAATACAGATTTCTATGATTTTTATTTCTGTAATTTATAGATTCATTAAAATTAGGATTCCAAAAGTCTAAATCATTTATTCTCTAGAAAATGAAGAATATACTAACAACAATAAATTTCACATGGATAGTGGATGTTCCATGGCATATGACTGGTAACAAAAACTTTTTCAAAATGATTATCAAGAAGAAAGGAGGAAATTTATCTTTCAGAGATAAGGCTCAGGGATAAATTGTTGGTATATGTAACATTTTTCTTCTTGAAAAAATGATAATTTCAAATGTTTTATTTTATAATTCTCTTAAGGACAATCTCATTTTCATAAGTTAATTATGTTATTAAGGTTCCATTTGTAATTTAGGAATGATAAATTCTTAGTATAAAATTCAAATGAAAAGTTTATTCTTTCTCCCCATAGGCATCTAAAAGATTATTCACTAAATTTGTAAGAACTTAGGAGCTAAGACCTACCTTGCCATATTGCAAAGGAAGAACAATATTTTTTATGGAATAGAAGACTACGAAATTGTTACCTTAGTAAACAATGAAAACTCTTGAAGAAATTATATGTTATGGATATACTAGAGATTAAATTTGATTATTCAAATGTTTGTGATCCTTGCAAATATAGAAAGAAACATAAATATAGTTTTAAATCAATCGGTTAAGTGTTAACATCTGATGTATTATAGTTAGTTCATATGGATATATTTGATCCAACACAAACTAGAAGTATTGGAGGAAAATATTATGTATTTGTTTTAGTTGATGATTACACAAGATTTACAAGGGTGTATTTTCTAGAAAATAAATATAAATATTTTTATTATTTTAAAACCTTTAGATCCAATGTTAAAAATTTGAAAACCGTTCCATTAATAACTATTCATAGTGATCATGGGGGAGAATTTTAAAATTCAAATTTTGAAATTTTTTTTACTAAGAAAGGAATTACTCATAACTTCTCAACTCCATGAACTCCTAAACAAAATGGTATTGTTGAATGAATGAATTTAATTCTTTAAGAAAGAACTAGAACCATGTTGACTAAATATTATATTGATAAACACTTTTAAGATGAATCTATTAGTACTTCTTATTATAATATAAATCGATTTTTTATCATACCTTTTCATAACAAAACACCTTATGAATTTTAGACTGGTTGAAAACCTATATTTTTTTACTTAAATGTATTTTGATGCAAATTATTTGTTTTGAGTACTAAAGATAACTTACATAATATTCCGCCAAAAATCTGGAGAAATAATATTTTAAGGTATTCCAATACTTAAAAGGCCTATACAGTTTTTAACAAAAATACTAATACTATTTAAGAAACATTGCATGTTGAATTTGATGAAAGTGATCCCTTTATTTTTAAACAAACCTAAAATAAATCCTCAAATGCATTTTCAAAATTATACTGTCAACCCTCGATAAAAGATTCTTCTTATATGGGAAATATTTCATAATTTTTTTTGAAGTATTTACCCCAAAATATTTTCTACCATATGTTGATGAAGAAGTTTTACATAACAAAAATAAATTGTTTCTTAAGAATAATTCCATTGATAGTATCATTGGTGATGTAAATCAACCTGTAAGGACTAGAGGATACTTATGAAATAAAGTAGAACATCTAGCATTCTTTTCCTAATTAGAACCCTAAAGCACTGATGATGCTTTAAGTGATGATGATTGGATTAAAGACATACAAGATGATATAAAGGAATTAAAAAGGAACAATGTTTTTACTTTATTTGAAAGACCTAAGGAAACAACTTTAATTGGAGTTAAATGGGTCTTCAGAAATAAATGTGATGAAAATGGAATCATAGTAAAAAATAAATCTAGATTAGCTGCTAAAGGCTATAATAATCAAGAAGGAATAGACTATGAATAATCATATTCTCTAGTATCTATACATTAATTTGTATGTATTTTACATTCCTTTGAAACATCCTTTAATTTCAAAAATTTTCAAATAGATGTGAAGTGTGCTTTCATTAATAGATATGTTCAATAGGAAGTTTATGTAGAACAAATTCTTTTATTTGAACACACAAAACATCCTAAACATGTTTTTAAACATACCAAATATTTATACGGACATAAAGAAGCCCCTAGATCATGGTATGAAATGCATAAAGGATTATTGTTACAAAACTATTATGTTAAGGGAACAACTGATCCAATTATTTTTATAAATAATTATATGAAAAATATTATGATTTTTCAAATATATGTTTATGAGATTATATATATTTTGACTCATCAATCTTTAACTGATTCGTTTTTTAATATCATGAAATATGATTTATAAATGAGTATTAGGGGTGAGTTATAATTTTTCATATGTTTTCCAATTTATAAAAAAACTTTAAGGAATTTATATATATAAACATAAGAATATAAAATATCTTCTTATAATGTATGGATAAGACAACACTAAATGTATAAGGACTTCTATTGGTTCCTCAAATTATTTTGATCTTAATGAAGCTGGGAAACTTGTAGATCAAATAACTTTTAGAGGTATGATAGGAATTTTATTATACATAACATCTAGTCATCCATACATAATGTTTTTAGTATGATTATGTGGAAGATTTCAATCTAATACAAGGGAATATCATTTAAAAGCAGTGATTTTTTTTCTATTTAATGGGAACCTTAGAATTGGGACTATTCTATACTTATGGAAATGATTTTGTTTTTAAAAGTGTTTTAGATGATGATTTTGGTGGATGTAAAATGGATTGAAAAAGAACATAAAAAACTTTTCAATTTTGAAGATATTAATTAGTTTCTTTTTCATGTTAGAAGAAACAATTAGTAGCACTTTCCATGGCTGAATCTAAATATGTAGCAACTAAAAGTTGTTGTGGTCATGTATTGTGGATGCAACACACACTCATGGTCTATGGCATGAGTTTTACCAAAACACATATATTGTTTGATAATACAGGTTTCATTTCCCTAAGAAAAAACCTTCTACATCATTCATGGAAAAAACCCATATATATTAAGCACCACTTTCTTATAGATCCCACAATTAAAAGAGATATCATTCTTCAATTTATTAGAACTCAAGATAAACTTGTTGATATTTTTTAAAAATAATTTACTGTACGACAGATATGAATATATTAAATAAACTTAAAGAATGATTACCATATGGTAATATTCTATATTAAATTTTATTTGAAACCTATCTCCTTACATTTTGAAACTCCTTTTCAAAGATAGAGTACACTTCTTTAAAATTACCCAAAATTTTCATTATTATATCAATTTTTTTCGAACCTATTTTTTCTTAATCAAATTTTCTCTAACCAAAATATTTTTCCTTAATCAAAATTTTTAACCTTTTTTTTCTTTATTTTACTTCTTAATAAAAAAATTTTGAAACCAAAAATCTAGATTTAAAATTTTCCTTTTCTGAACAAAAAAATTTGGAATTGAAATTTTCGTTTTCTTAATACAATTTTCTGGAATCTAAGTTATTAAATAAAAACCATATCAATACTGACATATTTTTCTATGCAATACATAAGGTTTGTTTCCTTATATAAATTTTTGTAATGATTTTTTCTCTTGTTGGTATGTTTTATCTATTATTAAGAAAACTCTATCGGATTCACATTACTTAAATATGATTTTTTCATTTAAACCACAGAAGATCAGAAGAAACAAAATTGTTTTTTTGGATTTCATCTCAACCATCAGATCTGATCATTCTCATTTCAACAGTATGATATTATCAAGAAATTGAACCTTCAACGTCAAAAATTTATAAAGGACCCCCTATTCCATGTCCCACATTAAATTTCCAGACTTTTTCTGCCAAATAATTTATTCTTCTCAAAAAAATCATTCCATTTTCCAAGTTTACATATACTCCAAATGTCGTGGAATCCTCCAAATAGAAAGAAATATCTTCAAATAATGAAATTAAGGATTGGAAAATATATAGGGAAAAGTTTTTTGAACCAAAATTCAATGCAAAGTATAATTCTATGATCTAGAAGAATATCAAGATAAATAGATTGGAGAATTTTTGTGTTGCTAAACCTAAGGCATAGGATTTAGTTTATCCAAACATGATTATAGAATTTTATGATACTATATGTTTTATTGATGAAGGGGAAAGAGAGTAAGTTTTTGGTGAAAAGATATCAGAAACCTATTCTCTATATTTTAATATGACAATAAATATTTGTGGTATTTTTTATTAAGGTGAGACAATTTTTTTATCCTAAAAGTTGGCAGATAAATCAGTATACTTTGAGAAGGAAATGTAAATTGAGCTCCTTGGACTCAAAGGAGTAAAGTCACCAATGATCAACCACCTTTCAACAAACATCGGAATGTTATCATTACGGGTATAGGGTCTTCACATTGTGATAAATAGTGATAAGGATTCTTTAAATAATAGTGATATATTTATATTAGAATTTTTGGTTAAACTGATAAAGGTAATTCTGGTGAAGTACAACCTCTTGATAATCACAGACATTATGAATGGAAATCTAAACACACATATTATCATGTATTTGGTGATATTCTCTAAGATCATAGTGATTTTCTTCGAATCCTTCAAAATTCCCTGTAGTTATAAACCATGAACCTTTATGATCATGTTGTTGAGTGATGATTCTTTGAGTATGATGAATGTTGAATTCAACACCAAATCAACAGAATTTTATGATCTTTATGAAAGTGAGATTAAAGATTTAGCGAAGAAATGGTAGGTATGATAAACTTACAATAAATCATAGAAGAAATAAAAAAGGGATGGAATCAGGAATTAAAGAAAATTATACAATTTAGGAAATCTAGTTAGCACCACCAAATCTGAAAAAGAAAAAAATATTCCCTGATGAAGTTTTAGTGATGTGGAGGGAAGAGGAGAAGAAAAATAAAGAAGGAGGTCCATGATTTGGGCTAGATCCTATAGAGGCAAAGGCCTTGAAAATTCTAGATACTAAAGAGATTGAAGGGAAATAAAAAGATAAGTTCAAGAGGAAAATGTCTGAATCCAAGATCGTTTTTTCACTTCTCAAGGATACTGAGAAATCCTCTAATCAAATTCATGTACCAGAATCTTTCCTCCAAGAACCTATTTTAGTAGAAACTCCCGTAAATAAAATATAAGTTCCAAAACTTGTTGTGGATGAAGAAATATTTCAAGAAGATGAATTAGATGAAGAACAAGGAGAGGAAGAAGATGAAAGTAATGATGTGATAAATAAAGTATAAGAATATCATGAGAAGGAAAGTCCTTCTAAGAAGCATTCAGTTCGAACATTCCAGGTTGAGTCAACTAAAATTTTCTTTCAAGGAAATGAAGATGATGGATAAGAAGAGGTTGAAAAACCTACTAATGAAGAGATTATCAATCATGATTTCATCCAACATAAGGATGATAAAGAGGATTCTAAGAAAGAAGAGGTTAATCAAGATATGATATTTCATCTTTTTGATAGTGAGAAAGATTCTTTATTGGATGAAAAAGTTATTTTCAATGTCGATAAAGGAAAACATGTGGTTGAAGATATATCTAAGAAGGTTGTGGTAGTTAATAATGATGTTGGTAGATCATAAAAAAATGGCTGAAGATCTAGAAAAAGAATCCTCTCTTGCAAGGGAATTAGGTACTAAATATTAATCTTTAATGGGCTAGGATTTTGTTGTTCAGTCTTTAAAGAAGTTGGTGAAAAAAATACCTTTGATTTTTGATATTGATTTGAGATGTCAGTTTCTTCAACATTCTTTCAATCAGAAGTCAGATTCATTAAATATGGAGATGGAAAATTTTATCAAGCTTGAGGAAGACTTCATAAAATTTCATACCAGTTATGATTCTCATAGGAGATAATGTGTAGAAATAACAAAATGATCTAAAATAAAGATTGAATACATGATAATACTTGATGAATTATAATATTTAGTGAAATATTTATTTGATATGTCAGATGATAGGATCAAAAACCTTAAAAAATGTTTTTCAGAGAAGAAGAATATTAGGAAAATTGTCAGGAATCAAGAGGATAAAGATATAAATGGGAAGTTAAATTCAGTTAATTTAAATTTGAACAGAGAAAGGGAATATAGGTAAGAGATTCAAGAAAAGTTCAATCATAAAGAAGTAGTGATGTCTCATTAAAAAAAATCCTAAAATCATTATATTAGAAAATCAAGGCTTTAGAAAAGAAGAATCAGGATTAGGAACAACTGCTCAAGTAGTTTGAGGATGATCATAAAAATCTCAAGGTGTTAAAGTTTACCTAGAGGAAAATCATGCCGAAGAAAAATCGGATGAGTGATTTGCATGACATTCCGATCTATTTTTGTATTTTTTTACCCTGTATCATTTTTTTCCTATCATAATAAAAAAAAGTATACCTCATTTGTTTTTTTATATAGTTCTAATATTTTATGTACCATTTTTTATACTCCTTATTCATTTTTTGAAAATAAAAAAGGGGGATCATAGAATGTGCAAAAGAATATTATGTAAACAAAGAGAATTCCCCAAGTAAGATGGAGTTTAAGTAAGGGGGAATCTACATAAAGAAAACTTATTTATACAAGAAAAACTAAATTCCCTAAGAATGACAAGAATATGATCCTTTGATATTTCAAAAACTAAGGGGGAGTTAGTCATATTCATCATGGTTCATAATTAAAGTGATACATTTATTTCGTTTATAGTTCAAAAAAATTCATAATCCCTTATATTCTTTTTCGAAATATTGTTTGTGATTTCCAAAAAGGGGGAGATTGTATGGTCAATAAGTTTTCCTTATGAATTTTATCTTCCTCTATGTTTTGAAAATCACAAATGAATTTTCATAAAAAAATATCTTTCTCAAATATGTATTTTCATATAGAAAATTTTCTTTCTCTAATTAATGTTTTACCCTTACTTCAGTTTTCATTATCTTATTCATTGTTTTCATAAAACCAAGTCTAACAATTTTTTTAGTATGTCAAAAAATTAGGAACCTTATCAAAAACATCAAAATCATATAGTTACTTATGCTACCAATTATTAATATTTTTTATACTCCCAATTATGAGAAATTAAGACTCCAAATTCTCTAAAATTGAGATTCCAAATTCTTTGAAACTCGGACTCTAAATTCCCTTAAATTTAGACTTTAAATTATCTAAAATTTTGACATTGAATTTGATGAAATTGAGACTCCAAATTCTTTAAAATTAAGACTCCAAATTCCACATAATTGTGACTCCTATTTCTTCATAATTCAGACTCCGAATTCATTAGAATTCAGACTTCGTAATCCATAGAATACAGAATCATAATTTTTTATAATTCATACTCCGTATTCCTTAGAATTCAGACTGAAATTTCCTCATAATTCAATCTCAAAATTCCTCAGATATCAGGCTTCAAATTCCTCATAATTCAGACACCAAATTTTTTAAAAAACATAATCTGAATATCAATGTTTATAGAATCTGAATATTTATATTTCTAGACTCCAAATTCTATTTTTCCTAAATTCCATATTTTTCAGATTTGGCGAAGCTACTTCATTTTCCTTAAACATGTTTTTATTATGAAATGATGTTGTAAATTTGTTCCTAAATAAATGTTTATTGAGTGACACGTGTACATGTCCCTCTAAAATTCAATGTAAAATATGTCCATTGGAAGAGGGAGTCGACCATTGACGTTTTTCCTATAAATAAGATCTCATGGGAATAAGATAATTATCAATCTAGATTACAAGCTGTGAAGTGAATTCTAGAGAGTGAAAGACTCTCATGATTTTGTGCATATAATTAATATCTTGTTTAGTTGTGAACAATTTTTTCATCTTCCTTCTTGTGACTCCAATTGTTGCTAAGTATAATCAAGGTCTTCCAAGGATAGGAAGACAAATGTGATGACTACCATAAGGTTCAAGGGCTTGCAGGGATAACAAGATAGACTCCGATGTTCTTATTGAGGGCTTACACTGGTGTGGGTATGACAGACTCTATTGAAATTTTAAATCAATGTACCTCTATCAAAGTTTTATGGATACCCTACACTTTTGGTTAAAAGATTTCCTATTTTTTACTTGTTATTATTTCATGTTTTATTTCTGTTATATTTTTATAAATAAAGGAAGTATAACATTCATATACATTCTATTATTTTTAATTACTATGATAAATATTATTCAATACACTTTTAGGTAAAATATTTCTCTAAGATAATTTTTCTTCGGTTTATTTTCTGGATCCATATTTCGGGACCCTATGCATGTTTGTTTCATAATTAAGAACCAAAGAGGGTTTGTGAATTTACCTTGTTTAACATAATTAAACATAGTTTTCCTTGAGGTTCAAAATGACCGTTTTAAACATAAAATTCTCCCCCTATTGTAATTGAGAATATACATCCAATATTTTGATCCAACACCCTTTACATACTTTAGTACGGTGACCTTTAACTCCATACTTATGACAAACACCCTCTACCATCAAGAAATTACCTTGGTTTTTCATTCTACAGTTATCACAAGTTGAAAAATATTTTTTTCCTTTTTCCCTTTATCCATATTTTTCTATATCATACTCTTCTTATTTTTCTTAACTTCTAAGTAATAGGACTTGCATAATTATTTCTCTTTATTGATTGAAATTAAAATAATTCCATCGTATGAGTAAATATTGTGAGAGACCAATGCCTTACAAAGTCTTGGAATAATTCCTTAAATGAAATGGTAAATGAATTATTATGCATTGTACATAAAATCTATAGAGTACCATGAAAACCATGTAAAGGTAGATTCATACTCCTCGCTATATTTTTCAATATTTTGATTTAAACGAAATAAGTTTATCTTCATATCAGTTTGTTTCTCCTAAATGAAATATTTTCCAACAAATGTCTACTCAAAATATTTTCATTCCATGAGTTGTATTCCCTCATCCTCCCTTGTATTCTATCATCAATGACCACCATTGATCATCATATCCATTGTGAAAATACACTTCACATGTAAACTTTTACTTTTAACAACATCCCAATCAGATAAATATATTCTCCAAAGACTTAATCTATTCTGTAGCTTATATTGGACAAGTAGTACATCTAACTAAAGTGGGCCCCTATCACACAATTTAATAAGTATTGTATAATCTCACTATAGAACATTTTTCTCCATATGGGTGAGGTTATTTTCCATAACCTGATTAATATGTCCTAATATATCTATAACTTTCTTAGATCCAATACCATCTATGTTTTCATTATCATCAGGGAAACCTCTATATTATCCATGTGTATTTATTTCCATCATACATCCAGGTTCTTATTATAATCAATGTCTTATACCTGATTATCTCATAAAATTATTCACATTTTATAATAATTTATATGTTGTAACATGTAATATAAATTTAATAACATATGTATATCAATAATCAAAATCATTTTCATGGTTTCATTGGGATGTTCTTATATACTTATCCTCAAATTATTTCACAAGTTTATGTAATCTAATCTATGTTTTCCTAAATCTAGATTACAAGGTTTCTACTAAACTTCTTATGATACTAAATATAAAACCCCCAATCTATGGAGACCATAGCTTGTGCCTTAGTTTATTTCTTTAGAATATTTATGAGGAATCAAATTCTAATGGTCTAGTCAGTTTAGCAGTTTGGGAAACCATATACTTACATTATAAAAATTTTATATAAGGAAATAGAAAAAAAATACATAATAAATGATAATAAAATATATCCTTTAAAATCAATCCATACATTCGTCTTCTTATCCCGAAGAAAGAAAACAAAATAAGGGTGAGATAAAATCCCCAATACAGTTTATTTACTATGGAATCTATCATTAATCATTAATGAATAATCAATATGGTAAGGTAAATAATTGAAGACACATTCCATTTAGTCAATAGTCTAAAAATGAAACGAATCCATATATTTTTATCATAGTGAAAATCCTATATATTATTAGAACTAACTAGTGTATAAAGAAAATGATTAAAAATTTGACATCTTGTATATGGAACATCAACCAAAACACCATTAGGATCTACAATCAAGGGAGTTTAAACTACTCTAATTTGGATAATTGATTCATCTCATGATTCTATTGATGAATCAATTGGATTTCCTTAGCCGGTACCCACCCCATATCATGGATGTCAAAATAATTCTTCATATATATAATCATATATTTAATTCATAATAAATGTTTCTTATTAAATATCTATATTGAGTAAAAGATATGTATTTATCAATAATTCCCTAATTAATCCAATAAAATTACATGAAAAAACTATATGTAAAAATGGTATGATATTTAGGAAAAATTCATATCCATTACAAAAGAATATATATATTTAATATAATTTTAACTTAAAATAAAAAAATTTATCTTAAAGATATGATTTTTTAAAGAGAAACTTAATAATCACTAAATAAAGTGAGATTCAAAATATAACTTCTTCCACAATGTAATTTTTATATCAAACCCCCTGGATGATAAAATTCAATTTTGAATGTAAAATACTATGAGTAATGATTGAATCCTGTTATTAAATGAAAATAGGGTAGTATACAGATCACATAAAAGTGAATTGTTTCATAACAGAAAATAATTCTCAATGTAATGTAAATTGAGATGAAATTTGATACATTACGATCCCTTTTGGTTTAACACTATTTAACATCCTTTATAATAATTTCCATAATTTTATTAACATATAAAATATCAAAATTAATATTTATAACATAATATGTGATTCTTTTATAACAAATCATGACCTTTTTATTGATAATATTTTATTATTTTAATTTTTTGGGTGTTCATTGCTTAGTTTTTTCGAGTATATTTTGTCATTATTGTTTACATTTTGATTACTTAGATCATAATTTCATAATCCCAAGAATATAGACCCTTATTTAAATATAATATATATTAAATATATATGTATTTATTATAATCCATAATATTTGGAGATATGTAATGAAATACACAGTTCCTGGAGATAGTAGGTTATATGTATGCAAGAATGTTGTTTCCATTTTATTTAGATATTAAAAAAATTAAATCTATAATATATATAAATATATTAATTAAGAAATAATTTTTATTTCATTTATATCACTTTTCTATATTAAAATCATGTTTAATACATTCCATGTAAAGTGTGAATCAATCACATCAATTTGAGGTGGAGGTAGTCAACATGTACTCAAACAATGTTATGATTTTCCTATAAAATAGAAATAAATAAGGTATGTGTTATATATTAATTAAATAATACTAAATAGATTATAAATATTACATATATATTATATCAACTATAAATATATCAATATTCCAAATCGTGAAATGTGGGAATGGAAGAAAGAATAACATCAGTTCACAAGGTGGGAGTTCATCGAAACATGAATAATGATTGTGTATGTCATTTGATGGTAGTTTTTGTGATTTTATGTATTAATTTTAACATAACAACATCAAAGTATATTTAAAATACTAAGTTAATTATATAATCTTCATATAAAAATAAATTATTGTGTTTAAAGAATAAATAAAACAAAAGTGCTTGTTATAGAACATTACATCTTCTTCGCGTAACTCCTTTTGAATTATACCAAAAGTAATCCTTAGTTAGATTTATAAAAAACATGAGTATTCCAGGATTATAGAAGAAATATTTTGGATATATTGTTTTTGGATTTTTATGAGCCACATGGTTGGGAGTTGTGACAAAATGAGGGGGGTCATTGCCTTTTTCTAGTGGAAGAGTAGTGGCATTCTTGAATATATTAAAATGAGTAATTTATGGAGAGGTCGACCTTATGTCATGTCAGTCCAATATTATAAAATATTAGAGAAATTAATTAAAGGGTCTAAATACTAAAATCCAATGTCTTTTGGAAAAGTTACTTTGTCATTTGGCCTCTTAAGATAGAAATTTAACCACTAAGTAGACTCATTTTAACCTTAATCAGTGTAATTAATTTTCAATGCTTTCAATAATATTTTTGGTAATAATATAATTTTACCATACCATACAATATAACATATTATTAACACATTTATATAACCCATTTTTTCAAATTCGAATAAAATATGTACAGAAATTAATTTAAAAATAATCTCGCATAAGGGATGGGAAAACAAGTTTTTAATTTGAAAATGTTCAAAAGATTAAAATTTTATTATATAAAAATTCATTATAAAATTGATCTTAATTTCCTAAATTTTATTCATATATGTAAAATTTATCTAATTAATATTTAAAACCAATAAAAAAAAATTTTTCACTAAAAATTATTTAGATGAAAAAGATGTTTTCAATTAAAACTCATTATTTTCACTATTCATTAAAAAATGAAACCTAAAAAAAATAAAAAACATTTAACCTAAGATAATTTTGGCATCCATATTTTAAAAATGAGGTTTATTTAAATAAATCAAATTTATTAAATTTAAATGAAAATATATTTAAAATAGATGCACCTTTAAAATCTAGAAAAACTATCTTATAGAAAAATATAGATATTTATGCTTAAAATTAGATTTGTTATTATATTTATGCTTATTGAATATATTGGATGAATTTAAAAATATTTTATTGAATATATATAATATAAAAATTTCAGTAATATCATCCACTAATTGTATTTAATTTAATTTATTATAATAAAACAACTTGGTCTCATGATATTAGTGTTTATAAAAACAATTTTATTATTTTAAATTGGATTTAATTTTTATTTCTAATCCATTAGAAATGACTTAATTAATCCAAATATTTTATAAGAAGTTTAATAATATTCATAATCTCTAATTTAATTTCTATGTTATATCTTATTTTAATAAATAATAACTTTTTAATAATATATTATTGTTCGGTAAAACCTAGCCCAACATGTAATACAAGCCATCAAAAAATTTCATTTTTTTCGTTTAAGGAATGATAAATTAGAATTTATTTATAGAGAAATATAAAAACAATATTAAATGTAATTAAATATCCACTAAATATTGTTTTAGGGTTTTCTAAACTTGTTGTTTCACATAAAGAAACCTATAAACAAAATTAAATTTATTCTAATAGGAAAATATTGTAATGTCATGGGGTGTTATAGAGGAGACCATACATTTATTAAAGAGAACCAATAATCTTGAAGAAATATGGTATAATCATCACATGAGAGGAGTTTATGATGGATGAGAGGGGAACATAAAGGGGAAATTTCAGGTGTGTTCTATCACATAACAATAGAGGGGTGCAGAAAAATGAAATAAAATGGATGATGAAAAAAAAAATATATAAATAGAAAATAATTTATATATAAAAAATGGACATTATTCATGGTTTATGTTCACATTTCACTAAACCGTGTGTGAGTTGTGTTATCTATACTGGAAAACAATGGGGAACCTCCACATTTACCACTAAAAAGATTCACTACTAAGTTGATTTTTCCCAATTTATATGAATTGTAACTGTCCTGATGACAAACCCTCATACATGGTTGGATCATGTTAACACCTAACAGTACACAACAAATTTTCATAACTACTTCCCTTAAAAAAATTAAAGTGTATTGAAAACCCTTAGGAAATATACAAAAGGTAAAATTAAATTAATTTATACCACTATGACATGGTGAGTGTCATAACAATACAATCATACAACTTTATGTCCCAATAATGTCTCACGTCCAAAGTAGAGTACAAAATGGAATGAATTTCAAATAAACATAAGAAAAAATTTCTTTCTTAATAAAACCATAATCAAAACACCATTAAAAGAATAATCTAGTGTAATAGTGGTTGAACATAGGTCTCCCAATCATTTGGTACTAAATTAAATTAGTAGAACAATAGAAAACCTCATTCTCTAAAAGAAGATAAATTCAGTTACCAAACAGATTCCAAAAATCACCAAAAGTGATTTCACAAAACTCTACCATTCCAAGACAATCATAAATTACAATCTTAAAAATTCAACGATTACTCAATAGTTAAAACTCCCTAATAACTAAAAAAAGGATCTCTATAACTCAATGCATCCAAAAAACTGTCAACAATGAAACATTTCTTTGGAAATAAATGATAAGGATTTAACCTATTGTTCACAACTAACATATGAGGGTGTTTAAATAGAACTAAATTGAACACAATCCCATTGAAATTATTATGGAAAACACAATCTGGTGGTATCAATAGCCCACTTGGAATCATATTCATGCCCCGTGTATCCAATCATTCACTGCAGACATATCTACCACTCGAGGATCAAGGAAGTAAATAGCTAGCTTGACCCTCCCTACTCCAACCACCAAATTTCCCAAGGTGTTTTCTCAATAAATCATACTCTAAAACCTTAAAAAAAAATTCTCTATTTTTTTTGGATTATGTAGAAAAGATAAACCCAAGCCCCATCTTATTGAATTTTGTAATTAACTGATTTTGGACTTTCCTCTAATGAAAGATTCATATATCCCACCACAGGATTGGAATAGTTCTTGAACCCTATGAGATAGAAAATCGTTTTTGGTAATCATGAGAACATAGTTCAAAATAGTTTCGACCAATAATTCAAGAAGAAAATAACAATAATAATATAATAAAAACTCTTGAATACCCTTTATGTACATTGAACATCTATACAAAATCAAAGAGTAAATAAATAAATATAAAATAAAAAGAAGACATAGTAACTAAACTCTTGACCACCCTACTCTCCCTCCCTTAAAAATAATGACTTAATATAGTAACCTTCAACTTATATGATAATATAGGTGTTAGCACATAAGAACTCAATAGGAAACAAAAACCCATTGAATCTCTCTTGTATATTTCATAAGGAAATTCATTAATGATAGTTTTAAAATAAAATAGAATTTATGGTTTTCACATGTTTCTCATAGGGAACCAAACATATCCATAATCACTTTTTAAAAAAACACTCTTTGTTTAGAAAAAAATGATCATGTTTTGAAATTAAGCCATTTTCCTAATCAACAAAAAAACACCAATTTATATATCTCAAAACATCCCATTTTCCTTATCTAAATTAAAATGGAAACCTTAAAACATATAACTAGTTGAAGACATATTTAATATTAAAACAACCATTTTTAAATCACATTTAATCTCCCACACAAGTGTCTTTAATTTTAAAAAAAATCTTTCCAATATCTTTGTAAACAATTTTATAAATAAAATAATCCAATATAAAAAATAAAAAATTGAAAATAATGAATCAAATATATCATAATGATTATATAATAATATAAAAGAAAGTGTCACATATAAATGGAATAATGTAAATTATATATCCCAACTATAGATAAAAATCCCCTCAACAAAACTCACAAATCAATAAATATTTTCACAGTCTCATCTGATGTCAATAATGTTCCAAGAATCTAACTGTATAAGGGTATAACCACCCTAAATATCTACTAGAAAGTTCTATTTCTATACTATTATCTCTTGTAGTCAACAAAAACATCGAGTGATGATGAACCTCCACCTACACCTTATTTAAAGCATGACTTGTGGGAAACTTGTGACTTGTGAAATAACTAAAGGAATAAGCTATATCTTCCACATAGTACCCAACTTCCCATGACCAATACTGGAAGTGAGACATTATTGAAAAATGATGTGTCTAACACACAATGCATAACCAAATTTATGATCCCTATAATACGAAGTGATTGAAATACTCCATACAAAAATCATGCACACAAGTCATAACAAACACATTCCCACACTTTAGTAGAAAACAATCATCCCACAGTGATCTGGTACCCACAATAATTGTAAACAAGACTGGGGAAATCAATGGGTTTCTTTAACTATATTCCTTTCAAATCAAAGAGCAATACTAGAATTTTAGTCCAAAAAATTTATAGGGATTCTAAACCCTTTAACTTTTCATAAAAAATTTTCAATTTTTTTTTTGGAAAATAATATAAATTACCCAAAAATTCAACACATTTTGACCCACCCCTAAAACAAGAGTATTTCTCTGTGAAAACAAATACAATGTCGAAGTACACCCATTTCCATTAAACACTTCTTAAATGAAGCTATAAAAGATTTATGAAAAGTGTAAAATCACAAACACAATTCAAATCAGCATTTAATGTACACCAAGACCCCTCTTTAAACTACTTTGACCTCAACATCTCACATTAAAAATAATTTAACATTAAAATGTTGTTTTTAATACATGAAATATAAAATATAATCAAAATCCCACAATCTCCCTTTAAAAAATTCTATTCAATACAACATTTTCTAAAAATTAATAACAATTAAACATTTCATTTTGAACATATAAACACGGAATTTATTATTGAAACCAATTATATAAATATTAAAACTAATCAAAAAGGATTCATATCAATACAACAAGATAACATATAATTTCAATTTCATAAAAGATGAATTTAGAAATAATTATAACACATTTATTTATAACATTAAATAATTTCATAGAAACAACTACCTCAAAATAAATCTTCCTTGATTTCAGACACTTAGATCCACCGTTTTTTCCTTATAAACATAAAAATCTTCATCTAAATATATATATAAATATATCCTTTGACCTTATGAACATATTCCCATATATATGGTGGAATATTATTAATTAGTGTGTATGTATATATTTGTGCATGCTTATCGATGCATGTACATGCATATTTCCATCCAAGATCATCGAGACACCCTAATCAACAAAGGAAAACTAAAACCCCTAAAAACCCTACAAAAATTGGGCTGAAATAATATGGGTCAAGAAAATAATTCATAAATGGAAGAATGTTATCCTGAATAAACCCAAATTCTTCACCTTCATAATTTGATGCCAAAAGAAACCAGAAGAGGACTTGAGGGACAAGTTACACACCCTAATAGTGGATGTGTATACCAAAAATAAAGACTACCCTTGACATTGGGATCATCTGAATGAATGAAAAAATGGGGGTATGATAAAAACACCTAAAATTTAAGGACATAGTATGTGTAGACCTTACCTCAAGGTACTAAACAAAAATCTAGAATAAATTTGATAGAATCATCACACAAGAGGAGGTCATGATTAAGGAGGGGCGTGCACAGTATGGGATCAAAACTGGGGGATTGTCCCTTAATAACTTGGTGGGACTAAAAGAAATTATATGGGGGAATAAATTATAAAAAATAAATAAAAAATAATAAAAAAAATATATTTTTTGAAAAATAATTTGACAATTCACATGGTTTAGGAGCATGGTTTTTCATACCAAGTTCCAAAAACGAAGTCCCTATGAGAAAGGAATGTGGCACCCACACAGTTTCCACTATATAGTTTCATGAATGGGCTTACCACGCTCAATACACTTGAATCTTTATTGTAAAAATGTATAAACACATGAATGGTCGGTGCACAATTAATTCTAACTATGTGCGAACAATGCACATCACCACATTCCTTGACAATTTATAATTCCGGTACAAAGATCTTAGGAACCCCAAACAACTCAAAATAAAATTAATTAACTAATTTATACCACTATGAGATGGTGGTTGTTTCATATATTGTTTGAAATGTATGAGTATGGTTATTTAATAGATATATAATAATTCTATATTTACAATACTAGAGGTTATAACATGTATGAGTGAAGTTGGACCTAAGGTAATGGATTTTCGTATGACTTTATTTTTGTGGGACACATGAAATATTCACCACTTATTAGTTTTATATGGTTTATATTCTAAAAATTAATTTCTTTTATTACTATTCTGGTAAAGTTTAATGGGATATATATATATATATATCTATATTTCATTCATTATTTGGATTTATTATACAAACGATACCATTATATAAGGGGTTTTGTGTCCTAATCTTATAATTTATCAAGATTGTCTATGATAATCATTCTCATGATGAAAAATTGTTATATACCTATAATTTTAGAACCACTAGATAAAATAACATGATAGGGGGTGAATTAGTAAATGAAAGATGAAAAAACATTCCTTTTTTATCTTGTTTTTTGGTAAACACGACTCTCTTCTCTATCTTTCTCTCAGAAAACTACGAATAGAAATTATAGGATATAAGAGACATATCAATTTATCTTTGTTCACACTCAATCAGATACATCTAATGACCATTCACTAGTAATTTTCTGAGTTACCAAATCCCCTAAAATCACACTATTGTTTACAATGTTTGAAGTAGACTCACCATCCCTCCTGGTTTACAACCAATTACAATTTAAAATCTCAATGCACTCTAAACTGATGTTTTCTAATTACTTATTCCAAATATCATACTTTGATTTCTTGAATCAATATGTTTTAAACCCATTTTAGTGTATCATTAAGCTTTACATTCAATCGATTGATGAATTTCTCTTTACTACATATGTACTGAGAAACATTATACATTTCGTGCAACCTTAAGATGACTTGCACGCAAAACAAATGAATGGCATGTAAGAGTTTCCTTTTTCATGGAATAACAAATTTTTCAATACTCAATACATGTTTGAAACTCAATACTTAGGTGCTAATCCCTTCTATTTTCATAACTCCCTTCTTCTACGCAACTTTTTTGTAACTCACTTCTTGTCGGGAAACTTCCTACTTCACCCCCTACTAGCTCAACCCACTATACTTGTGCAACTAGATATCTAATTTTCTATAAGTTTTTATATTTTTATAAATTAAGGGGGTATCTTATTATTTATAGTCATTTTGGTGACCCTAAGCATGAGGCGTTCAACATTCCCCCAAACGTGAAAGCCTCTACTACATTAGTCTCTATCGTGCAACTCTCCCTGAACCAAAAAAATAAACTTATAAAACCTGTTTAATTTACCATATTTTTCTGTAATGATTTTGAAAAAATCTTGTTGTGAAACTTTAAAATCCTCCTTAAAAAATTCACAAAAATCCCTTTTTTTACTGTCTCTAGACCATCCATTTCGTTTTCATGAGTCCTTCTAAAAATATATTTTCAAAAATATCTCTAGAATTCTATAACTGACCATAGAAATCCACTTTTTAACCAAACACAGTTAACCCAAAAAATCTGCAATGTTAACATGAGAGATTTTTTCCCAACACATAAATAATATCATGAATTTTTTTAACTTATTATTATTTCCTTAAAATAATTATTTTACATTACATTTACTCAAACTATGTAACAATGATTCTTAAAATAATTTTTTAATGAAATTAATTTTTATTAATCTATTTGAAAAATAAATGTTTTCATAAATATAGATGTTTTCCGAAAGTTTTTTTCTTCAAAAATAAATAATATTATCCAATGTTTTTATAAATTAATTTTTCTATCATTTTATTTTTTTTAAAAAATCACTTAAAAATAATCTTCTTGTTGTTTTCTAAATGATAATATTTTCAAATTTTTAGAAAAACGTGACAGGAATTCTTTTCATTTAACTTCTACAATAAAAATTGAATTTCCATTCTTCAATACCATATAATATTTTGAATAATCCATTAAATATTTTCATGGTTCTTTTCAACGAAAATTCTTTCCTAAATATTTGAGAAATTTTTATTTCGTAAAAAATTGAACTTCAAAGTGAAAATGATATTTTCTTGATGAATGTTTCTAGACATCCATAAATTAAATTTCAATTATGAAAAAAATCATTTGTTGTTACATATTATTTACTATGGATATGATCCAAGGATAATAACATTGTTCTTTATATGAACATTGTATTTTTATGATTAATTTTTTTGAATTAAATTCATTCATTTTCCACAGGTTATGCTATGATGAAATGATGAAATGTTTAGAAAACCCATTTATTTTTTATGGGTAGTGAAACGATTAAATGTTTTTTAAACACTCTTATTTTAATGGGTTTTGATGTTATATATGTTTTATGATATTTTTGAACACATATGTATGGTTTTAATTAGGTTATGTGTGGGGGATATATCTTCCTCTAATGTATTGGGTAAATATTGATACCTAATGGGTTATTAAG
Source organism: Viscum album (assembly GCA_963277665.1). NCBI lineage: Eukaryota > Viridiplantae > Streptophyta > Magnoliopsida > Santalales > Viscaceae > Viscum > Viscum album. The sequence goes on along the minus strand of OY728134.1, from coordinate 344,830,062 downwards.
GGAAGGAATGGAGAGTGAACCCAGTTGAGTATGGGACTCTATCCACTCTGATATTCATGGGGGATAACCCTTACTACTACATCATATTTTTGTGTAGACTAAATCCCATTTTATAGTATTAGGGTTGAAACATTAAACTTTGATAGATTAGAGAGCGAATCCAGTTCACAATGAAAGTCCTACTAGTGAATCTTGTGATTCTATAAAAATATATTTCTATGATTATGTGTGTTCCATAATCATATGTCTTATACGATTATAATTATTTCATGGATCATATGAATTTATTACTTTAAGATTCATGTCTTAGGAAATGACATGATTTATGACATGATTGATGATTATAATATATGAATTGTAGGGTATGGTTTTAAAATGTTATGTAGATTTTTCAGGCCCTTATTCTCATGTTATATTTAATTGATCATTGATATATCCAATTTTTACACTAATTGAACATAACATATCCCACATTATTATATTTATTTACCCAGGGTAATGATGAAAGGTTTTAGTACGGTATGTCAATAAAGAATAAAATGTGGGAAGATATTTATGGGGGTATTAAATAAATTTCGTGAGAATATTGTGTATATAACAACCAAATACAGTAATACATTACGGTAATATGGCGTGTATTTGTGAAATGTAATGAAAAATAATATAAAAAGACATATATTTACTTATAAGAAGTTTGGGTCACTAGAAACATACTCATGATATATTGGTTTTGATTCCAACTGAGATGAACCAAATTTAACCACCCATAATTACAATATTAATAACCAAAAATGGGTCACTAAAATATATAATATATTTTAGTTTTATCATTTTATAGGGTTTGGATAGGCCTTGAAGTAATTAAACTATATATTTCTCAAATAATGGATATTTTTCCTATTATAATAATTTTTTTTTCACATAATTTCTTTAATATTTCCCATAATGTTCAACAAAAAAAATATCCTTATAGACATATCATATAAAATATCATTATTAAAAACATAAGATTGTGGGAAAACAATGAGTGTGTGATCTGAAACACTAAATAATTATACATATAGGCATTAACCATCTAAGATCATTAGTGAAAATATTAATAACATATGGTAATGCTAACATAAGAAATGTACATAGTAATAACATAATATAATTCCACGTAAAAAATAATATATTATAAACCATGAGTCCAAGAATAAATATTTATCATAAAATAAAATAGGATATATAAAAGAATCATCAACCATGAGCCATAATAGCAAAACATTGTTAAAAGAATATTCAATATGTTTTATCCTAAACAATGTCATATGAAATCATTTTCATTATGAATTTTTTCTACCATGAACATCATCATATATCAGATAGAGTCCCATAGTAGATTGGGATCTGTCCTGATTCCAATTAAATGTTCTATTGATAAAGTAAAATTATGTATTGGATTCACTCCCACGTACCATATATATTATATTGATTGAAATAATTTTTTAGCTATTTCATTGTTGTGAAATAGAATTCGGTATTCAAACATAATATAATGAAAATCACACATATGTGTTCCATAAGAACATTAAAATATCATAAATTATAAATCTCTTAATTAACTCATGGAATGAAACATGTTTCATGAAAATTCCAGTAAAACATTATTATAATCAATTGATATACTAAATGAGGGTAGAACCATTAGAACATATCTCATTGGATTATATCAATAATTGATTTATATTTAACATGATGAAAAATAATTTGGTATGAAAACTAAATATTTTCTTTATATAATATGATGATATATCATATTTTTGGTATCTTCTAAAAATGAAAATTCGAGAGAACATTTGTAATAATACTTTATTTAAAAACCCATAATATTTTGATATTAATTTCTATAATGATTAATGAAAATTATAGTAGAAAAAATAATCCATTAAATGTTAAAATCATTATTTTTATACCTTTTTAATGATAGAAAAAAACTATCCCCATATAACCATCGAAAATATTCTTTATAAAACAAAAAATATAAAAAAATAAATCATTGAAAACGTACCATTTAAAACCACACTATGTAAAGTGATGGATATTTGAAAATGAATTTTAATTATCATTGAAATATATTGAATACTGGTTTTAAAAATTTATGAATAATATGTATAAATAAGAGATATAATTGGATAAATTAGTTCAAAGTTGATAAATTATTTAGTTTGAATAAATAAATCCTTAAAACTTGTGTAACTGTTGAATAAATATTTTTTTAAAAAGATAAACATTGATGAATTTTCAGTATGTTAAATTTTACAAATAAAAATCATAAAAATATTCGTTGGTATTATATACACCTAACAAAAGAAAAAAGATGATCAATATAGAAAATACCTCAATTAAGGGGAAATGATTTGAGAAACCCCTTATAATTATTATAAAATTTGAATTATTAAAAATAAATGAAGCGATTATTTGAAACCAAATTAAATACATATAAAAATAAGTGACTATGTCATAAAAAAATTTATTCCATATCACATATATTCTTTGAGAAAACATAGTCAAGAGAGAAGTAATATAACCCAATGAAAGAAAATTAGGTGTATAATTACCTTACCTCAGACTTCCTCTTAGTTGAATTCATTCTAAACTATGGAAAAATACATTTATATTTTCACAAATATATATCAGTGATATATTTATATATATATTTTAAAGAACCTGGTTCTTATCTTTGAGGTACGGTTTTCTTATTTTCTCTTTTCCTTAAGTGTTTTTGAGAAAATATGGGAAATGGGGAAAAATCCTAAATTTTGGAAATACACGCCATGTACTTTTTCGACACGCCGTGTACTTTTGGCTGTGTGGGATGAGTACATAGGGCATGTGTCCATGCTGGGAATGAAGGGTGTAGGAACTGACTACACGCCGTGTAGTGGTCATTTACACGCCGTATAGTCAGTTGGCAGGCAAAAACAGTAAGGCGGTGGACCAGCCGCCAGTTGGGCGACAGTACACACCGTGTAGTCGAGAGTACATGTCATGTACTCATGTCGGTGGATGAACAGTGAGTCGATGCCTCCAGGGGAATAGTTAAATGAAGGAAGTACACGCCGTGTACTTGGAAGTACACACCATGTACTTGGAAGTACACGCCGTGTACTTTGTTTTTTTCTCTTAAAATGGGCAGTAGCCTCCCCTATTCACAGGGAAGGCTTAGAAGCAGAGGAAGAAGCGGGAGGGGATGACTGAACCTTTGAAGATCCACTAAGTGTTTGTCTAGAATCCGTTCTTACCTAGGATGATCTCGTTGGAACCACACAAGTAAGTCCTCCACTCTCCTTAAGTTGTTCTTACAAATTCTTTCCCGAGGGGAAGTTATTTACATTTGAATGAGTTTTCTTCTTCGTCAGATCTACATCGTTCTTGAGAGTTTCTGGAACCGACATTCACATATAACATTCATTGGCGTTAAAGGTAGATGGATTGGTTTTAGTTTTTCCTACTGCTATGCATTTTGTGTATTTTTGTGCCATGAACCCATGTTAGGTTGTCATGTGGACGAGGTTGTGGCTATTTTAAATATCCAGAATTGAATAGGTAATTAATTGGGATATTAAAATGCTGTTTGGGATTAATGATTGGATCCAGGACCACCCCTGGGGTGCGTTCCTCTGTTCAACCGTTTGTCCAGGATACCCGAGGGTATTCCATGTTTAAATTATGCATTAATTTTCCTTGAGAGGAATTGTATGTTAATTGAATGTTTATTTACCTGTTGGGTATGGCCAGATTACCTGTTTAGCCTGAGGGCATTTTTGTGATTAGCCTGTGGGCGTTGTACTACTTAGCCTGTGAGCAACTTCTTCCGTGCCTGTGGGCAGTTGATTCCGTGCCTGTGGGTGACTCTTCTTACACCTGTGGGAAAATACCGTGTGCCTGTGGGCAGATTCTAGGTTTGGTTTCTCTTTACCCGAGGGTAGGAGTTGGACGTGATTGAGGAATTTGGCCGTTTTCTTGGAATATTCACTGTGGTGATATTTTAAATTAAATGAAGAAATGGGTATTACAATGGAGATATAAATGGTTAAGTTAGTTACATTCAGTACTGCTTACTTTATTGCATTTTATTACTGCACACTGTTGTAGCATGATTTCACACAGTTGGGCACGAGCCTTTGGTGGGTGCCTACTGGGAATTTATTTCTCACACTCTGTTTGGGTCATGCTTTTCGGCCCAAAGAGATTATGTTTCTGCAGGTGTAGATAAGGGCAAGGGTCCCTATACAGGTACTTTATTGATGCTGAGGAGTAGGGGAGCATGAGACCGGGCTTAGGCACGCTATGCTACCGGCTGTTTTGTTTTGGTTTTGCTGTACCCTTTATTGTACTGTATTGCACTGTTTATAACATGTTCTGGCTGTTTTCTTAGAACTTAAGACAAGTTGCATCATCATCTATATAACTGTTGGTTATCTTTTACTGTAGTTGTTTATTTTAAATGTGTATGGTTTATTGCTTCCGCTGTTTTTGTATGTTTTATTTTATTCCGCTACGCTACACTTTGAAAAATGAGGGCATAGTGTCCCCACTATCAAACTTGGGCCCTCACTGCTAGTCGGCAGCCTCTGGCATTTGGGGAAATACGCTTGAGGTCACATGGTGAACCAGATCCGCGTGCCACCCTAATGTCCCCAGATCCGGGACGTTACAATATTACTATATGACATTTGCTGATAATTTTATTATTACCCAATTAGTAATAATTATATAGTAAAAGATATATTTTAGAGTTAACTATTAATTTTTTGCATGGATTTTATAATTTGATTCTTTCGGTTTTTTACCATGGTCATAGTTTGATCATTTCAAGAATGTAAATTTAGTATTACATTATGTATTTCTATGGTTATGAAGGGTCTTCATCGTTTCATGGAACATTTGATGACATTGTTCTTAGAAAGATTAAAATTATTGTTTTTTATTTAGATTCCATAAAAAAATTATTAGTGAATATAAATATGTTTAAAAACATTAAAATCAATTAAAACATATTAAATTAAATTATTTAACATAATATTACCTTTATATAACATTGCATTAAAACTCATGACATAATAATTCGTGCAATGTTCCTGTAGGTTGTAAAACAGACCCAAAAAATTGTATGTTATAATGGATGAAATAGTAATAAAATGATATTTGATAATGATAATATCCAATTTTAAAAGAGACTAATGACTTTAATAATATGTTATAAAAGTGGTAAATTAGAATTATGTACATATGTATAACGCCCCAACCCCAGTTACCCAGAGTCGGTGCATTATTACACAACATTGGCATGATAAAAAAAGGTCAAGTCTCAAAAGACCAATTAGTTTAGTAGCCTTGGAAACTCTAGATACATTAATAAGTCTTAAATTACATAATAAAGTGAAAAACTACAACAACATAGTCTCCATAGTCCACAATCATATCCCCTAAAACTATCTCTGTAGGTTATTCATAAATTACTTCTTCACATCTTGGGAAAAATAAAACATAGAAAGGGGTGAGCTCAAATTCTCAGTAAGGATAACAATATAGCAGAAACTTTCATAAATAAGGATAAACATTTAAGGCAATGTATAACTAAAACAAAATCCTTTTAAACTTGAACTTCAGAATAATATGGAAAAAATAAAATGAAATAATTCTATTTACTTATTCACATGGATATTCTACTAGTCGAATAATCACATGAAATATCAATAACCACTTTCATAATGAAGGAATGCATAATGACATACTATCATAACCACATAGTCAAGGCCTTAGGCTAAGACTACAAATAATATTTTGGTCAAGTCCTTATTCCAAGACACTAGTTTGTCTCATGAGACCTACCGATGCATCGAGGAGCTATAGTGGGCTCCACATGCCACTTACTAAGTCCAATGCATTCCTCATATGAACAGATTTAAACATAAAATGAACATTCGTATTAAAACTAGCTTACAGAATTTCAATACTTTCTCCATAAACCATGAATGGTATAAAAATAACACATCCATATTCAAACATATCACAAAAGTCTCAATACAATATGGAAGTTTTGTATCATAATAAATGAACATCAAATAAGCTTATAATCCATCAGAGGATGTTGACATTGATGAAATCAAAACTATTTGAGAGAAATATATATTTTTTGAAATAATTAAAAAGTAAAATAATTATAAAAGAAAACATTTACTTTAAAAATATTTTTATAATCTTGTAAGGGAAGCTTCGAGGATTTTATAATGGCGTAAAATAGCCGCACCCACCATATAAGTAAAAAAAAAGACATTCCTACCTTAATTTTTTCGAAAAGGTTAAAAAGGACCTTGTTTGGAAAATGACAGAAATATTCCTTTATAAACATCTTTTAAAAAGTCAAATAAGGGTATAAATAAATTAAACCCATAGTCTATAAAATATTAATAATGTTTTGAAATACATTTTTAAGAAACATGGATGTGGATGATAAAGAGTTCCCAGTAGATAATTACGTATAAACAACCCCAGATAATGAAGAGATTGTGAAATAAACCCTTACCTTGTACTTTTCTTTGGACGAGGGTAGGTTAACCTCCAGTATAATGGTGAAATAATTGTTATTAAATTATATAGGAATCATATACATTAATATGCTATCATATATGATCTTTTAACATTGCTTCGTTAATAATATCTTAGTATTATCGTTGTTTCGGGTGTTAACGAATTCATTTTCCTTTAGATTCTTTGTTATTTGAGTCATATTTTTTAGGGATGGCATGTATCATTTTAGTATCCAGAATTATAGTAATTCCTTAAACATTATTTTTAATCATCTAATGAAAATTAGTCTTGAATTGATACGTTGGGGAATGAATCCCATCGCGTTCGTGGAGACGGTAATCCGTACGTACACACGAGCGATAATATCATTATTTTGAAATTAAAATAATATATAATTGGATGTTATATAATATATATAGAATAATTGTCATGTTATATTTATTATTTACATAAATTACATATCATTATTATACCCATCCAAATAATGATGTATTGAATAACAATTACACCACTACATGGAGACGGTAAGCCGTACGTATGCCCGTATGGTGACATGTCATTCAAAGGATAGATAGAATAGTGAATTTGGTTGTACCTTATTTATAATAACATCACACTATATATAAGATATTGGGGTTATTATTTTAGAATGGAAACAACAAAGAAAAAGGAAGTGGAAGAAGAAAGTAACTTGAAAGAGGTGATGAAATATTTACCTCTTTTTCGGGTTCTTCCTTTTGATTTGGTCAGAAGGGATCCATAGGTTGGATTTATGACTAAAGGATAGACTCTAGGATGAAGTTATAATAGTTTATAGGGTATTTGGGTAGGGGTTGGCCGAGACAAAAGTCTTTTAAGTTCTGAATTATAGAGAAAGGGGAGTGCCCTTTTATAAGAGGGGTGAGGGGCACCTTAGGAAAATCTTAAAATATTATTTTATAATAAATTTATATTCGGTTTATAATGGATCCAAACTGATTTATTTCGAGAATAAGATGATTATGGGTCTAAATCCTCTCAACCTATATGTTTTAGACAGGTTTGGGTCACTATATTAACCTTATCCTTTAGATTTAACTCTTAGTTAATTAGTTTGACATTTACCTGTCTCTTTGTATTTTTATATTATTTGGTTAATAAAATTACTATAAAATGCCATGAGAACCCCAAGTGGTTATTTAATGAAATAAATATCATCATATATGTCCTTTTTATGAACCTTAGATTTTTATGAATATTATATCAATTAATAATATAATATTTGTTTTAAAAACTCTTTTATTTCAATTTTGACACTATTTAATAATTGATTTTTGTTAAAGTAATAAAGACTTTATTAATTCAAAAATAATTTATTAATCAAACCTAACATTCCATAGTAACCTAGAAAATTCATTTATGTCATCCAAATATTAAAATTATATTTATTTAAACATTTATAATACCATTTATTGGATTCTTTCATTAATAAGGGAAACAGTGCATCATCATTGTGTCATAAATAAATTTAAATATTCAATGTCTAAAAATTATTAATAAAATACAATTATATAGGAAATAGTTTTATCTTTATAATGAATATTTATAGTTGAAAATATAACTTATATTACACATTTTAAAAAAAAATTTACTAAAAGATATATGTTTATGTCATTTTTGCCTTTACTTTAAATTAATCAATATAAAGTGTAATTATCACTCTCACGTGGCTTCAATTGGTCCCAAAATTTACCAAAAGATGCCTATGCTTGGAAATGTATCATCAAATATTGTTAGGACATGTGTTAGGGTAATTTAATATTATTTTAATATTGTTTCTTTATCCATATTTACCGGATTTACCCTATAACCATGGTAAATAATATATTTACCGAAGTAATTATTCATTTTGTATAAAAATAAAATTTACCTATTTACACAATTTTTACCTCCTAATCCCAAATATGGAATCCATTTTTACAAATTTCAAACACAGAAGTGGCAGAAATTAATTTAAAATTAATTCTCGTTGTCAAAACAAAAAACGCGTTTTTTAAGAAATAATAACTATCAAAAGATTGAAACTTATTTATGTCTAGTTTAAATGTGAAATTATGTACGATGACAAAAATTGGATTAAATAGTAAAAATATATTCTAAAAATACTTTAAAATCACTCAATAGAAGAATTCATCACTATAAATTATTTGGATTAAAAAAGTTGTTTTAAGTTAAAATATAGTATTTTTCACTATTCGCCTAAATATGTAAGTTATCAGAAAAACACAAAAAAATTTTGAAACTAAATTCTTATGTCCTAATTCTAAATAATAATTTTATTTTTTCAAATAGAATATATAAAAGTTCCAAATATTGAATTTAAAAGGGTTCATTATTAAAAGGCGGTAAAAGTGGATTTTTTTGAAATAAATACTTCTTTTATCTGAAAAAAATTAATTTGTTCTTACATTATGTACATAAAACTCATAATATGGATTATAAAATTATAAGGATTATATATAGTTCAATATTCATTTAATACTATTTATAACCGCTTTTCGACGACTAGTTTGGTAATCTTGTGGTATGCTCGAACCCGGTGTTGCATGTAGTCCAAGTTATTAAATTACTTTGAAAAATAATGTACTAAGAAATCTTGGGGTTTTACATTATTACTTACTTCAATAAAATGCGTCCGCACAATTTGAAATTGTTCTTCAAAAATAAAAGGTTGAAAATAGAAAATACTTTTGTGGGAAAACCCACATCGGAAATTGGGTTAATAAAATTTAGTATTAATAAGAGGAAAAGGGGAATGAAAAAGTAACCACCAAATCATGATCTCGATTAGGAGAACATTGGTGGAAATTAGAGACATATAATTGGAGGGAAAATTTAAATATTTATAGGGAGTGATTGAGGTCATCAGTCACAATCAATTGTAGAATTGAGGGCCTCAAAGTTATCAATCTACGATGAGTTAAAATATCATTAGTTTCACAAAACATACGGTATTAGGATAACACATTTTTAGTTTTAAAGTCCCTTACCTAAATTTTAAGAATTAATTTCTTCATAGAATAAGAGAAGATTAAAAATATGCTTGACAAGTAGAGTTCCATCCTTTAACTAATTTCTACCACAAACTCATCTTTTACTCTAAAAGATAATAAAACTAAAAAAATATTCTATTTACCCTATTCATATTGGGTTCCAAAAAAATGAATTTATAATTTATCTACCAGAACCTTTAAAAAAACTACATTATTCAATCCAGGAAATCACGTGGGTCAGTGGTAGGTGATACACCCTTGTCGCCATTTGATTGCGGGTTCAAGTCTCGCGGCCTTGCCAGATGCGACGAGTTGCTGCCCGACCTCTGGGTTTCCCTTTTTATGGGAATACAAAAATTATCTCAAACTATACTTATCCAAAATACTTTTGTCCATACTCACAGTCCAAAATTTATAGAGAAGTTAAAAACAATAAAAATTCTTTTTTTCCACGTAATAACATGTGAACATCTTCATCATGTATTCTTTTAAAACACTACAACATCCTGAATTACCATAAAACCTTATTGATTACATTCATGCTCCCTTATTCATTGTAGAATAATGGATATACTCCTTCTATACAAAAATGTTGTAAACTCAAACAATGATGGAATATACAAATCATTAATCAGTTTCAAGGTAGTCAAGAATATCCAATATAATTTATCCAAATCAAACATGAATTATTCCAAAATCACTACCTCAGTATCAGAACCATATTATGGTTTACCTTTCACTCAACCATATATTTTCTAGAAATTTAACCTTCTATTGAGTCACTTTTCTTGGTTCCACACAATCTCAAGTCCTTAATAAAATAATACTATAGTACAATCCTTATATACTCCATAAGTATTATAACCATTACATCGTTGATATAACACTCAAATGACATAATTATTTAATAACAACATAAGAAATATAATAATTCCTCCTCATCTATGATAGTATCATAACTTGATTATTATCCAATAGCATCATTTGGGGCATACTTTGATGATTTGGACATTGGTTCACGTAGTGTCCCAAATCCTTGCAGATGAATCGTTGTACATTTGAAACCTTTTTCATACCCTTGCAGTCACGTACATGGTGTCCTTTTTCTCCACACTTATAACAAACTCCCATTCCCTTCAGGCAAGTTCCAGGGTGTTTCTTCCCACAGTTATCACATATGGGAAAATTCTGCATTCCCTCTTCCCTTTATCTATCTTTCTCTCTTCCATACTTTTCTTCTCTTACTTCCATTCAAATACACATGACTTAGAAAATTATTTACTTATCTTATTAACACATGATAATATTTCTTAATATGTTGAGAATACATGGGAGACAATTTCCCTCCTAAATGCTGGATTAATACCGTGAAAGATATGATCCTTCTTACACTTTGGATCATATGTATTGCTGGAGTTATCATTCCTTCTACTGGGTTCCATTTCTAAACAATGACATAAACTAGGTCAGTTTATGAATTGGAATTCATAATTCCAAACTTGTAAAATACCTAACGTAAATTGAACCGTTTATGGATATAATCATAAAAATGTTTTCTTTGAGGAAGTATTTACTCCAAAATCCTTCATAATGGCTTGTAATGAAAATGTGAATTACCCTAAGCAAATCCCCTAGGAGTGTCGTAACCAAGAGTGCAGCAAGGCCCGTTTTTGTGCACCGGTTCCCATTCTAGTCTAGCTCAAAATGGTGTTTTCGGGTTTTACCCATTGGTACATCTGTTCTAGAGCCGCCTCTACCTGCTCGTATCTAGACATGGATGTATTGCTGGGAAAACTCATAAAATCTCTACAATACCAAAATTATAGGAAGTTCTTCTATACAAAACCTCAAAGTCTATCTTAGGGTAATGTGTTTTAATCAGATTTTATCTACATCTAGATTCCAAGGATTATACTAAAATTCCTATGATACCAACTATAATGCCCCGACCCTAGTTACCCTGAGTCGGTGAATTGTTACATAACATTGGAATGATCACAAAAGACCAAGTATCGAAATACCGATTAGTTTAGTAGCCTCGGACACACTAGATACATTCATAAGTCTTACATTACATCATAAAGTGAAAAACTTCAATAAGATAGTATCCATAGTACACACTCATATACCCTTAGATTATCCCTACAGGTTAGTCATAAAATACTTCTTCACATCCTGGGAAAAATAAAACATAGAAAGGGGTGAGCTCAGATGCTCAGTAAGGATAAAAATATAGAGGAAACCTTCTTAAATAAGCATAAATATTTAAGGAAATGTATAACTAAAACAAAAGCCTTTTAAACATGAACATCAGAATAATGTGGGAAAAATAAAATGAAATAATTCCATTTAGTTATTCACATGGATATTTTACAAGTCGAATAATCACATACAATATCAATAACCACTTTCATAATGAAAGAATGCATAATCCTAGACTATCAAAACCACATATTCAAGGCCTTGTGCCGAGACTACAAATAAGATTTTGTCAAGGCCTTGTTCCAAGACACTAGTTTGTCTCATGAGACATACTGATGCATTGTGAAGCTATAGCGGTCTCCACCCGTCACTTACTAAGTCCAATTCATTCATCATATGAACATGATTAAGCATAACATAAACATTCGTATTAAAACTAGCATACGAAATGTCAATACTTTTTCTATAAACCATGAATGTTATAAAAATAACACATCCACATTCAATCATATCACAAAAACTTCAATACAATATGGAAGTTTTGTATCATAATAAATCGACTTCAAATAAGCTAATCATCCATCAACGGATGTTGACATAGATGAAATCAAAACTATTTGAGAGAAATATCTCTTTTTTTGAAATCATTTAAAAATAAAATAATTATAAAAGAAAAAATTTACTTTAAAAACATTCTTATAATCTTGTAAGAGAAGCTTCGACGATTTTCTAATGGAAAAAAATAGGTACACCTGCAGTATAAGTTAAAAAAAAATTCTTACCTTAATTTTGGTGAAAAGGTTAAAAAGGACCTTGTTAGGAAAACGACGGAAAGATTCCTTTATAGATGTATTTTAAAAAGTCAAACAAGGGTATAAATGACTCTAAACCATATTCTATAAAATAGTAATAATGTTTTGAACTAAATTTTTAAGAAACATGGATGTGGATGATAATGAGGTCCTAGTATATAATTACATATAAACAACCTCGGATAATGAAGAGATTGTGAAATAAACCCCTTACATTGTACTTTTCCTTCGTCTAGGGTAGTTTAACCCTCCTTTATAATGGTAAAATAATTTTTATTAAATTATACAAGAATAATATACATTAATATGATATCACATATGATCTTTTAACATTTATTCGTTAATAATAACTTAGTATTATCGTTGTTTTGGGTGTTAACAGATTTGTTTTCATTTAGAATGTTTGTTATGTGAGTAATATATGTTATGGATGTGATTTATCATTTTTGTATCCATAATTATATCAAGTATTTAAACATTATTTTTAATCATCTAATGAAAATTAGTCTTGAATTGATATGTTGGGGAATGAATCTCATCACGTTCGTGGAGATGGTAATCCGTACATATGCACGAGCGACAATATCATTATTTTGATATTAAAATAATATATAATTGGATGTTATATCATATATAAAGAATCATTATAATGTTATATTTATTATTTAAATCAATTACACATCATTATTACACCCATCTAAATAATGATGTATTGAATAACAATTACCCCAAGACGTGGAGACTGTAAGCCTTACGTACGCACGTATGGTGAAATGTCATTAAGAGGATGGATAGAATAGTGAATTTGGTTTTAACATATTTATAATAACATCACAATATATAGAAGATACTGGGGTTATTATTTTAGAATGGAAACAACAAAGATGGAAGTGGAAGAAGAAAGGAACTTGAAAGAGGTGATGAAATATTTATATCTTCTTTGGGTTCTTCCTTTTGATTTGATCAGAAGGGCTCCATAGGTTGGATTTATTACTAAAGGAGGGCCTCTAGGATGAAGAGAGGATAGTTGAGATGGTATTTGGGCAGGGTTTGTCTGAGAAAAAAGGCTTTGAAGGTCTTAATTAGAGAGAAGGGGGAGAGCCCTTTTATAAGAGGGGTGAGGGGTACCATAGGAAAAACTTAAAATATTATTTTATAATAAATTTATATTCAGTTTCTAATGGCTAAAAACTGATTTATTTCTAGGATAAGGTGGTGATGGGTCTAAATCTACCAAACAAATATGTTTTAGATAGGTTTGGGTCACTATATTAACGCTATCATTTAGATTTAACTCTTAGTTAATTAGTTTGACATTTACCATGTCTCTTTGTATTTTTATATTATTTGGTTAATAAACATATTATAAACTTCCAAGAGAACCCCAAGTTGTTCATTAATTACATAAATATCATCATATAAGTCCTTTTGACAAACCTTATATTTTTAGGAATATTATATCAATTAATAATATAATATTTGTTTTAAAAACTCTTTTATGTCAATTTTGACACTATTTAATAATTGATTTTTGTTAAAGACATAACGAAATTATTAATTCAAAATAAATTTAATTAATCAATCCTAACATTCCACAGTAACCTAGAAAATTCATGGATGGCATCAAAATATAAAATTATATTTATTTTAACATTTATAATACCATTTATTTGATTCTTTCATTAATAAAGAAAACACTATATCATTATTGTGTCATAAATAAATTTAATTGTTCAATGTATACAAATTATAAATAATATAAAATTATGTAGGAAATATTTTTATCTTTCTAATTAATATTTATAGTCAAAAATATAACTTATATAACACCTTGTAAAAATTGTTTTACTAAAAGATATATGTTTATGTCATTTTTGACTTTAAATTAATTAATATAAAGTGTCATTATCACTCTCAAGTGGCTCCATGTGGTCCCACAATCGACTTAAAGACACCCCTGGTTAGACATTTATCATCCAATAGGGTTAGGACGCATGTTATGGTAATTTAATATTATTTTAATTTTTTTTATTTACCCATATTTACTGGATTAAACTTTTAACCATGGTAAATAAAATATTTACTGAAGTAATTATTCATAATGTCTAAAAATAAAAGTTACATATTTAAAAATTATGGACCTCTTGATCCCAAATATGGAATCCATTTTTCTAAATTACAAACAGAGAAGTGGTAGAAATTAATTTAAAATTAATTCCTATTGTCAAAACAAAAACCGTGTTTTTTAAGAAATAATAACCATCAAAAGGTTGACACTTGTTTATGTCTAGTTTAAATGTTAAATTATGTCCAATGAACAAAATTGGATTAAATGGTAAAAATATATTCTAACCATGCTTTAAAATCACTCAGTAGAATAATTTATCACTATAAATAATATGGATTAAAAAAGTTGTTTTCAGTTAAAATATAGTATTTTTCACTATTCACCCAAATATGAAAGTTATCTGAAAAACTCAAAAAATTAATTGAAAATAAATTCTTATGTCCCGATTCTAAATAAGAAGCTTATTTTTTCATATAGAATATATAAAAGTTTCAAATATTGAATTTAAAAATGTTCATCATTAAAAGGCGGTAAAAGTGGATTTTTTGAAATAAATACTTATTTTATCTAAAAAAAATTAATTTGTTCTCAGATTATGTCCAAGAAACTCATAATATGGATTCTAGAATTATAAGGATTATATATAGTTCAATATTCAGTTAATACTATTCATTACCGCTTTTGGAAGGCTAGTTTGGTAATCTTGTGGTACGCTCGAACCCAGTGTTGCGTGTAGTGCAAGTTATTGAATTACTTTGAAAAATAACATACTAAGAAATCATAGGTTGTTACAATATATATAAATCATATATAGAATAAAAATCAAAAAAAAATTATTGTGTAATGAAAATAACCCTAGTAACCCAAAGTAGGTTTCTACTTTATTATATTGGAATAAGATACAAGTAATCACATCCTAGAGGACCATATAGTTTATTTATAATTGTTAACAAGATATATATGTGATTCCCATATTATATTTTTTGTACATAAATTACAAAATAATTTTTTTATAGTATCATTATTACGTCTAGTATATCCTTTCATATCATTAATAAACATCATATATTATTGTAAAGGAAAACAAAATAATGGCAATCTAAAATACTCAATAAGTATTTAGTAAAGTGGAAGTTATCAGGAATCAATAATCCTAATCATCATCAAAAGGTAAATAACTGAACCTAAATTGCATTAAAATAATTTTACTATGATGATTATATAAGGTATAATCAATATGAAATGTTAAATTACTAAACACAAATTTCATTTAATCAATAACTTGAATATCTGGAAATTATAATTTATAATCAATATGGTGTGGTAAATAAATGAACACACAAAATTAAATCAATAAATATGAAATAAAATGCATTGAGGCATAATATCATTGCAATAATCTCTTGTATAATGGAAACTAAATTCTTACTAAAGTCAATTCTTATTGATTGGAAATCACAATCTCAGGCATCATGATACCTCTACTGTCAATAACTTTCATAAGATAGTTTAAAATGAAAGGATATGTATAAACTCGAAACCATTTTCCTAAGGCTATCCATCTTATTTATATCATGATACTACTGATGCATTGAGGGGGTATATATTACCAGGGCCCACAAATATCCCCATTTCTATATCATTTATCATATATCAAATAATTAGTCTAATTCATGAAAAGTATGACTTATCAAAAAAATTCTATATCGAGTTTTGAATAGAAAATAATAATAATTTAACCATTAATTAATAAAACATTAAAATTAAAATTAAATATACATAAATGATAGATAATTAAATTAAAAAAATGTCCATGATAAATAATATAACTTTTTTTAAAAATTTAATGTCCAATTATAAAAAACAGTGAATATTTCAAGGGAATGTTAATGATTATAAAAATTAATCAATGAACAGAATGTCAATATTTTCCGTATTAAAACTGATTATAAACAATAATAAAAACTAATAAGGATGGTATATATACAATATATCCCTAAGGGATTATTAAGGTTTTAATCATTTTCATTCATAAACGAGTATAAATACCATTCTAATATCAGTAAATAATTCATAATGAAAAACCCTTTCCTATTTGAAGACCAGTTTTTAAGCTAAAAATCAAAAAATATTTTGAAAATACTTTTATTTGAAAAAGTCCCTTAAAATTTTTAAATCAATCTTCAAAAAATTGATTGTCTATGATTGTTTTAAATTCAATATATGTCATACACGTTAAAAAATTATTCTTTTAACATTGTTGATAAAATCTAAATATGCCTCATTTAGATAACATTGTCAATATTCATTTAAAAAATTATAAAAACTATAAAATGGTAAAAAAGTATATTTAATATATAATTTTGAGAATGTAAAAACATTTTATGAAAACATTTTTAGAAAAAAATGTCTTGGAAGGGAAATGATTTTTAACCTAAAAGAGAAATGTTGTTATATATTTTGAAAAATATTTTATGAACAATTTTATTTTTAAAATATATGATTATAATACTAATACATTAAAAAATAATGAATAATAATAGTATAAGAAAATTATATGGTTTTTTATAAAATGATGAAATAATTTACTTTAATGGAAATTCATGTATAAAAAATCTCGATTAAAATGATATTGTGAAAAAACCCTTACATTGATCATAACGTCGAAGTGAGAATGAATCAATGAAAAAATATATTAGTATCAAAATTAAATCCAATTAAAAAATTGGAAATGTTAAATATTATAGATAAAATTATTTAGACACATAATATCAAAATTTAAAATATGATGAAGAAGTGATATAACCCAATGAAAAAAAAGTTGGGAATTTTTTTTACAACTTAGTAATTTTCATATAAATGACCTGAGATGAAATAATTCAATATGAAAAATAAAATAGATTAAACTATGAATTTTTCTTGTTATTACATGAAAAACTGGTAGTACATATTCCATAAAAAAGTAATTATTTTCATAACATTTTAATATGAATTATTGGAGAGAAATTGAGATAAATTCTCATACCACACACTTCCATTTTCTTGAAAAGAAATTTATACTAATTCAAAATGGTTTTAATCATGTTATTAATTTATTATATAGATATATTCATGTTTATAATATTCTATATGTTCCTATTATAACATTTTCCACCTGTTTGTTAAAAATATTTCATTATTTTTATTATTTTAAGTGTTAATTGCGTTTTTTTCTAATGCATGTTTTGTTTTGAAAGTTTGGTTTTTTTTTCATATTAAATAAATCCATATTATAAAAAATTATATTAATGTTATAAATATAATTTTCTATTATATATATATTTAAAATAATAATTGTAACTTTAACATTGATAATGGAGCACATCCCATCATGTAGATAGAAGGTCATACATATGCATAAGGGACATTATCATTTATTTAATAGGTGAAATGGTAATGAATTGGGTGGTATATTAATTTCCTATAATAAATATAATTTCATATGTTTCATATAAATTAATTCTATAAATCCTTATTCAATTCCATGTAAATTGTATGTGAAAAATGAATCACAACTCTTAGTGAGGTAGTAATCTATCATTCACATGAGAAATATTATGGTAATTTAAATGGAATATAAAGAAAGAAGTTATATTTGATTATATATTAAAAAAATTATAATAGTATACTAAATATTTTTAATATAAATTAAATCGGGCATTATATACTATCATGATATGTTTTTATGGAAAACAAGTTATAGAGGTTCATGAGGTCGTCGACCAATGTTCACATGGAATACTATTTTATTTCCCATTTGATGGATGAAAAGACAGATATAGGTTTTTCACATAACATAATTGAATCATATTATATGGATGATACTAATTTAATTATATAATAATTTTCTAATAATATTAAAAATATGTGAAAGAATAAACAAATAAAAAAATTACCTTTTAAGAATGTTACCTCTTCCTTGGACTACTTTTTTGTGGTTGAACAATAATCTTTTCTAGGATAGATTTATAATAAAAATATTCCTCTTGATTATTTTCATAGGATTATTTAATGTATTTGTAATGGTATTGTTTTTACCAAATTCTTTTGGAAATATCAATAGGGTTGTATAGGGGGTGGCATTTTATAAGTGGGGAGAGGACACACATAGAATTTTTTAAAATATTCAACTAAACTTATGTTTTTATCAATAAAAAAGTATATTAAATAGATAATTATATATCATTATAAGTTAAAAAATATAAATATGTCTGTAAAAGGGTTTTCTTACACATTTGGAGGCAATTTTCACCCTTATCTAAATAGTTTACCCTCAGTTAAATTCGTTTTTACCGTAATTATAGTAATTAATTTTTAATAGATTTACTATTAATCATGGTACTAAATTTATATTAAGATACTAGATAATATAAATTATTTTTATTATATGTATGGAATCTGTATTTCTAAATTCAATTTGTATAAGTGGAAGAATCAAAATTTAAATTATACCCACAAACGAGATGAACAATTAGGTTTCTAATGAAACATTTCTCATAAGAATTAAATGTTTTAATTAAAAGCTAAGTATGAAAATTACTACATTGACATAAATTAGGTACGTATTATAATTATTGAAATAATTATACATTAAAACTAATTTATAATTTAATTTAACTATGTCAGTATTTAAACAAAATGAAAATTTTCAATAAAAATTGACATTTTTTACTATTTATTTTTGAAAAAATGAGATGTTTCAAAAAAAATAGACAACATTAAACTATATATAATTTTGATATTAATATTTCAAAAATAAATTATTTTTTAAAAAAAAACCATGTGTTGTTAATATAAATTTAAAATTAATTGAGAAAAGCACGGCGAGACTGTCTTTTAGAAAAATATAGTTTTCCAAAAAACCTTCTTTATTTAAAATGATTCATACATTATTCATAAAAAATATATGACTAGTTAATTTTTTTATAAATTCATAAACAATAAACATTTCATAGTTTAAATAATACTATTCACACTCACTAATCTAATAATATGTTAATAAAGATATATTATTATATAGTTCCTTTAGATATAGTGTTTCATGTTCTGTAAGATATCAAAGAGATTTAATTTATTTATAAATAAATATAAGATAATTTTTCAAGGTGTTACATTATAATATAATCTCACTTCTTCGTGTAATATATATTTTTGAATCAAATTTTTTTCTTTTAAAATATATGGTTGTTATATTCTCCTCACCTTAAAAAAACAAATCCTTACAATTTAAACTTAATCTCACTAATCAAGGGCCTGAAATTTACAAATACGATTATTAAAAAACACATATCATAAAAGGGATAATAAAAACTCCACATTAAATTGGGAAATATAAATATTAATGTCTATTTGTAATAATAAATATCTAGGTCTCTATGTAAGATAACATATTTGAAAATTGAATATATAGAAATTCAAAAAACATACTTCCCAAAAAGTGACGTAAGGTGGTAGAGGTCATTGATCACAATAATATGAATGGTCAAAATAATGTTAACAGCAAAAAAAAACAAAAAAAATATTTTGAGTCATAAGAACATCAGTTCATCTATTATTAAGGAAATATGATAACATTTTTGTTACCCTGTATTTTTATAAATGTTGAGGAATTATTTTACAATCAAAGAATATATGGGACTTTTTTTATAAATTTCTATTTCATAAGACCTATTTCATTCTTTGGTTATGATTTGATCAATTTTACCTTGATTTTTTATTCCCTGAAATGAATATCTATAATTAATTTTCATTCCTAAAGCATATGAAACAACTTTTAATGGATAATAGGATCCATAAAAGAGTGAAGTTTTGTTTAAATTATTTTTATTTTTTTATGAAACCAATATAGTTAATAAAAATTATCTAATATAATAAATTAATCGCTAAAACTCAACAGTAACACTAATACATAATTATTAATATTTATTCAACAAATCTATTTAGTAAACACAATAGTATACTAACTATAAAATCACTTAGTCTTGTGGTAGGTGCTAAAACCTAATCATACTTCTGTTGTGGGTTTATGTCTCGTAGGATTCACCTGATTCATTGGGTTATCACTTGGTATGTGGGATAAACTCTTTCTAATACAATATTAATATAATTACCATAATGTTTCTGAATTGAGATGACAAGTAATTTCTATAACAACAAAGATAAGACAATCATTAAAGGCTATCAATTTCATTTATATTAAGTCCAAAAAATGTTAAAGGATTCTTCATCAAATAATATTTTCATATAATAAACTTGCAGTTTATATTCCCATAAAAGTTTAATTAAATATCCTTAGTTATGTTATATTACAACCACAGAAAATTTCATAAGGTCTATTTATGGCTTTGATAATATGATCAACCATAAACACATAAACCCAGGATCATAAAAATAACTCTATACTTAGTCAAAAAATATATTCTTCTAAAATATAATACAATAATTTGGTGTTTCATGATTCATATAACCAAAATACCATTGTTAAAATACGTTAAAATTTAATTCTTTAACCAAAACACATAAATACATCAACCATTTTAATTCAACATAAACCCTTCCATGGTCTAGGGGTTAACCTTTAGAATAAATTATTAACCCAGATAATTCTAAGGTTCCCCAAATTTAAGACAATGAACTATAGTTGTTTCCCTAGGATAAATTTTATTTTATTAAATGGTACTTATAAATTTTTCTTATCAATTAATTGTTTTATTCCCTTAATTTCCACAAAAAACATTTTCTATTCCTATAATATAGTTTCTGGGTTTCACATTTTACATTTCTTACTAAAAGGTATCTAGGCTTCCTACCTCTATGGTCTCCACTACTCAACCACTTAGAAAAATCTATCTTCCTCTTCATTTTTGAGTTTGAGAGTTAGATAAGACACTGGATATTAAAAATATTTTAAGATGACTTATTTGGAATATTTATAATATATTTTACTCTGATCGCCATCCTGTTTGGTCAATCATATTCACAAAAGTTTTATTAATATTCAATTTTAACATGATTCCATTAGGGTCTGACCATTGACTAAAATGAAAGATCATTATTTTTGAAACAAAAAATATAGTGGGAACCCATATAATAATGAACAATATTTTATATGATATATAAATAATGGCACCTTGTTTTCAAACTAATGCACAATTGGATTTACCTAGGTCATTCATTTTCAACATCTATTCAAATATTTCATAATGGTTTGTAATAAAAATGTGAATTATCCAAAGCATATCCTTTGGGTTTATCAAACATTGGATATAGTGAGGCCTATTTTTATATATGAGGTTACACATGAGTGAACCCTAATTTTCCTTTTCAGAGTTATTAGACCTAGGTACAACTATTATATGACCACCTACACTATTATTATATAAAAAGGGATGTATTTATTAGAAATATTACATAATATATTCCTTACCAAAACATTAGGGGTGTTCTTGTATACATATCGTTAAATTATTCCATAATGTTATATTCCATAATGTATGTTTTCCATAATCAAGTTTCAAAGTTATCTACAAAAATGTATCATCTATCAACTAAAATGACCCCTTACCTAGTATCCTAGATTGGGGTCTAATGTATTAAACTATCATAAGATACAAGTAAACACATCCTAAAAGACCAAATATTTTAGTAGAATTCGAACACTAGATACAAACATGATGCCAATATTATATTTTACTACACAAATATAAACATCATTTTTTATAGAATTCAGTATTCCCACATCGAGTATCATTTCATATCATTAATAGTACAATTTTTAGATAATTAAGAAATGAAAAAAGTATGGGTGATCTAAAATGATCATTAAGGGTTATATAGAGAACAAACTTTCGTGAATCAATATTCATAATCATAATAGAATAGTAAAATAAGTAAAAAAATTTCCATTTAAATTATTTGGCTATCATTATTTGATAAGAAATAAGAAATTTATAAATTTAAATAACTAAAAACAAATTTCATTTAATGGATACCATGAATATCATGAATAGATAAGTCATAATCAATATGTAAAGATAAATAAGTAAACACACATTCCATTTTATCAGCAAAACAGACAATGAAATTCATTCATAAATAATATCATCATAAAACTATCATTGATAATAATAATTGAATTCTTCATAAATGAAATTCCAAATTATTGGATTCCATGATATTAGGAATTATGATACCTACACTATCAACACATTTCCCAAGACAGTTAAAAGGAGCTAGGTAGGTATACACCATAAACCCACATAACTAAGAATGGTGAACTAATTCATTTGATGATACTACTGAGGTGTCAAGGGGATATCTATAACTAGGCCCCACACATATATACTTGTGAAATTTATTTAACTTATATATAATTGTTTATTGAATTCGTGAACAATATGCCTTATCAAAAAAAAATTATTTTGAGAAAGGAATACAGATTAATAATAACTCCCTAGTGAATTATACATTTTTCAAGGTAAACTTTTAAATATATAAATGATATAGGGTTTAATTAATAAATATCTCCATGATAAAGAATATGGAAGTTTAGGGTAAACGTATTTACCAATTATAACAAGAAAGTGAATATATTAAGGTAAATTTAATGATTAATAAAATAATCAAGGAAGAGAATGTCATTAATTTCCCTTGTAAAACTGATCATAGACCATATCTATAAATAAAAAGAATGGAATTAACAAAAAAATATCCCCCATATATCATAATTAAAATAATTTTTTAATCTCATAAATGAGTGAAAATACCATAACAATATCATTAAAATATTCACGAGAAAAATAACCTCATTACGTTGGAAATCATATTTTTCAAACGAATAGTTCATAAAATATTTTTTATGTACTTTTCCATGAAAATAAAATTTTAAACATATAAAGTTATAATTAAAACTATGGGTGATCATGACATAAAGAAATTATATGCATGTTGTACATGTTAAAAAAATATTATTTTCACATTTTTTTTAAAATTGAAATAGCCTTTATTTATGCAAATAGATGAAAATTCCATTGATTTTTTTTAAAAAAAAATTCGTAAAAATTTATTTAATAAAATTTTTGATTAATTTCATAATGATTTTTGAAAATATATTTAGAAAATATATTTTTTTAATAAAAATTCTTTTCGAATGGATAGCGAAATTAGGTATTTTTTATTAAAAACATTTTATAAATAATTTTATGTTTCAAAGGGAGGAATATGTTACTGTTACATGAAGAAATAATGAATTACTAGAGTATAACAGAATTAATTAGGTTTATTATACAATGAATAAATAATTTCATTCAATATTAATTCATGTAGAAACAATCTATATTAAAATGAAATTGTGAAACTCCAACAAATATCATAACGTTGAGGTGATATTTAATCAATGAATATATAAGGTGTATAAAATGTAAACAATATAAATCAACTATAAATAAAAACTAATACAGTCAAAAATATTTTCACACATAATCATATATTGAAAAATATAATGGAAAAGTGATATAACACAATGAAATAAAAATGAGTTCTAAAAATATTTATCACTTGGAAAATTTTCAAATCAAATCCTCTTATATGAAATAATTAAACATTAAAAATAAAATACCATGAATTATGGATTTTAAATTACATTACATCAAAATTTTATTGTATATAGGACATAAAAAATAAAATAGGTTCTTAACATTACAATATGCCTCATCGAAAAGAAAATGGGATGTAGTCCTTTACTTCATAATTCCTATCGGTTGAACACGATTTAACCTAATGTATATGGGTTTTATGATTTTTATTAATTTATACCATAACAAAATTACTTTTTATAATATCATATATTATGAACTTATAAAATTTTACCTCTCATTTGTCAATAATATTTTATTATTTTCATCTTTTTGATGTTAATTTATTTATTTTCTCCTATATTTTTGTCATAAAAATAATAGTACATGAACCTCTTATATTGTTACATAATAAGTATAATTATATTAATGTAATTAATATAATTATTTTATTATAAATACTTTGGTAATAATTATTTTAATTTGAACATGTAAGATGCATCTTGTCACTTGGTTGAGACAGTAGTCCATACGTATGACCAGGGACATTAAAATTTTCATATTGTTTAAAAGGGTAAATAAGTGGGTGATATTTTAATTTTAAATAGTAAATTTAAGTTCACATATATATATATATCACTTACATTCACTAAATTTACCCTTATTACATTCCACTTGAGTATATGTGAAAAATGAATCACATCGCTTGGCGAGGCGATGGTCTGCCATATACATGAGAAATGTTAAAATATATTAAATGAAATAGAAGGATATAAGGAATATGTTAGATTAAAATTATGAAAGTATAATAATATAATAGATATTATATATATACATTAAATACAGAATTATATATAATCATAATATGTGTTGATGGAAAACTATTTATTTCGGTTCGTGTGGTGGTAGTTTCTCATAAACATGGACGATTATTTGTTTCCATTTAATGGAGAAGAAGGGCATATACAATTCTAATATCTTAATAACATCACATTATGTGTTATATATTGTGGTTGTTATATTATCATTTCCTAAAAATATTTGTATGAGGCAGAAGAAGGAAAAAAAATATAAATGATCGTTTACAAACTTTGTCACTTCTTCAGAAAACATCATTTTATTTTCACTAAAATCATTCCAAGGATAGATTTATGATAGAAGGCCTATAAATTGTTTTTATATTATAAATTATTGGTATTTTTAGGTTCATTGATGAACCAAATGGATTTTGATATGCGAAAATGGTAGGAGAGAGGGTGTCGTTTCATAAGTGGGGGAGGGGACACACATGGATGTTTTGAAAAGATTCATTTACACCAATGTTTATATCAAGAACAAAACCCAAAAAATTATAATTATAGGCCCTTATATGTTAAATGGTTTACATATGTCTAAAAAAGTTATTTTTTTCTTTTTTGTAGGTTATTTTAACTCTTAACATTTAGTTTATCCCCTAGTAAGTCAGTTTTTTCTATAACCGTTATAATTAATGTATATAGATTTTAAAAAAAAATGGTAAACAATTAAGTTAAACATATTAAATAACAAAAATTATTCAATTTCAAAAAAATTAATACCTTCTCTAAAATAAATTCATAGAAGTTGTATAATCCATTTTATAATTATAATTATTGACACGATAAAAAAGGGATTCTAAAGGGAAAATGCTCAAAAATGTATAATGTTTCATTATCAAAATTCTATATGAAATTAATTCTAATGAAATAAATTAGTTATATTTTAATATAATATAATTATTTATCTTTTAAACAAAATTATAATATAATTTAACATTTTTAAATTATTTATATGAAAATTTTGTTTTTATTAAAGAATCAATATTTTTCACTATTCATTGAAAAATATCACATTTCAAAAGAATCACAAAATTCAACATTAATATAATTTTGTTATTCAGATTTAAAAAATTAACTTAATTGTTTCAATTTACTTTCTAAAAGTTATAAAAATTAATTTTAAATTATGTGTGTAAATCATGACAAAACTATCGCTTAAAAAAATATACGTTTTTCAAAATATGTTTTTTTTCATTCAGATTATTCTTATTTTAATACCAATAGATAATGACAAATGAATTTTTTAGGAATTTTTTAAACCATATAAGCTTAATAATTTCGATCATACTATTTATAACCACCATTTTAATGATTATTTTGTAACATTATACAATATTACAATTCATTTAGACTTGAGGATGTGTGTCCCGCAATCTATCAAAGAGATTGATTTTATATAAAAATAAATATATCAAAATGTATTTAGGTTTTACATTATAATATAATATCATTTTTTTCATATATTCTATCAAATCCAATTTTCATTTTTTTAAATCCTGTGGTTTTTCGTATTGTGTATATTGAGATATGGAATCTCTTCTAATAATACCTCTTGGAAATGAGATGTTTAGATATTAATTTTGAGGTAAAATCTCAATAACATGGTAGAGAATTTTTGGGGATGAAAATATATAAAATTAGAGTTAATATTTATATATTTTTTGTATCTTGTAATGGTTGGAGGAATGAACCTTTTATAAGTAGGAGGTGTCACGACCCCTCCCCCGGGGCCCGTGTCGTAACTACCCCAAGCCCGCCTTCCATAGGCCAGGGGATGGCGACTAGCACCAAAGGTTTAAATCCCTATAATTGGGAAGGCGTTGCATTTATAAACGTAAACAAAAACACAACCAGTTTACAAACGGAAGGAAACACTAAGTACAACAGTAACAAAAGTGCTGAAAGTACAAAGGGGCCGGAAATACAAGCCCAACAGATAGGTACAATTACAACTGAAAGTAAAGTACAACAGAAAAGACAAGAAGCTAGAAGATGACACACAGCTCCTGGATCGCCCACCACGGATCCTACCTAAAGGGTAGGTATAGATGTCCTCTTCAGTACTCCACATCCGATCGTCCGTCCGTCTATCTCCTCTGGGTATCAACTCGTCGTGAGATCCACCTCCGGGTACCGTCCAGTCCTCGAACGCTCGGCCTCCGTCAGCACTGTCCTTCATCTGCATCCAACACAACGAGGTGCGGGTATAGCCCGTGCAGGGGTGAGTATAACGATACTCAGTAAGGACCCCGATACCCTCAAGATCTTTTTAAATCCAACAAGGATAAGCACAAAGAAGAATCTCAAAAGATAACCATTACTTAGGTATAAGCCCATACTTATACCTAAGTTATCAAGTAACCCATCTCAATCATGAGGAAACAAAAAGGTTATGAAATCAAAGGATAACCACTACTTAAATATATGCCCATACATATAACTAAGTTATCAAGTGACCCATCTCAATCATGAGGTAAACACATAGGTCATAGACTCAGCTTAAACCAGGAATTTCATTATTGAAACCATAACTGCTGAAAAGCTCCGTCTCTGCCGAGTACAATGATCCTGTCATGACTTTGAGGTACTGCTCACTAACCTTAGACTGTTGAGGTACTCCTCCTGTCGAGTACCATGAGTCTGCTACCAAATACTGGGTGCTCCGTCCACTGTGGGTCTGTCGCCAAATACCAGGCGCTCCCCCTAATAGCCTACAGAGGTACTCCTCCTATCGAGTACCGTGGGTCTGCGGCCAACTACTGGGTGCTCCATCCGCCATGGGTCTATCTCCAAATACCGGGCTCTCCGTCCACTGGGCTAGTCGACTCACTCCAAGTCGAGTCGGTCCAGCAGTTGTCAGGTCTCTGCCGGCTACCCGGTCTCCGTACTCCGTACGCTCGTCTCCGGGAGGATCTGCTCCACGAGCTACAGGTCGATACTCAAAGTATCACAAAGTTCTACAAATAAGTATCTCAAAGTACCGCCTCATCAAAGGGGTCTCAATGCAATAGACGACACGTCAATCGGACGCCCGGTCTGTGAGTTATTAGCCTTTTCGTCCTAGGGTCCCGGTTGGTTTCGTGTACGAACCAACCCGACCATATCTCAACCATACCCCGAACTCTCATAGGGTATACTCATAGGTACCGTTTCACAATGTGATTACCAATGCTGCTGACGGTTCGTCAAACGGACGTCCGGTCTGAAAGTTATCAGCTTTTCTGTTCCAGGGGCCCGGTTGGATTTTGGGTACAATCCAACCCGACCATACACTATTTACTTCCAAACCTCTGGTGAAGTATACCAAAAGATCCGTCTCGTCAAGAGGAATCCAAAAAAGTCGACGACACGTCAATCGGATATCCAGAGCTCACGTTATAAGCGTTTCCGCTCCGAGGGCCCGGTTGGTTTCGGGTTCGAACCAACCCGGCCGTATCCAAAGTTCTATGAAACCTTAAATGTAATATATTGAAATGACCGTCTCGATCCAAGGATCGCATCACAACTAACAGTGCGTCAATCGGAGGTCCGTAGCCCACGATATGAGCAAATGAACGAACCTGAACGGTTTTAGGGGGTTTTGGGCCCGGACCGACCCGGGCCGAGACCCCCTAGGTCGGCCTGAACCAGGTCGACCAGAACCGGGTCCGAGTTTGGCCCTTTAGGGCACAGCCTGGCCTGTCCTGGGCAGCCCGACACGGTGCGGCCGGTCTGACCTTGGCAGCCGGTTGGCCTGGCGCGGGCGCGACCAGCATGCGGCCAGCTCGGCGCTGGCTGAGCCGAGCGGAAGGGGGGGGGGGTTTCCCACTTGATTGAAATCGCGGCCCCCCACGTGGGGCCGCTCCTTCTTGCTAGCCGGGGGTTACGACCCCCGGCCCCCCTTCTGAAATGGTCGGCCCGGTCCGGCCGGCTGGTGCTGCCACTGCGGGACCGCCGTGGTCCCGCCCTCTGAGGTGTCGGCGGCCGGCGGTTCTGGCCGCCCCGCCTTGCACCGCCGCGACTTTGAGCCGCGGCCTTGTCCGACCGGCGTGGCGCGACGGTGTCACTCCCCTCCGTCGCGGTCCCGCTCCGGCCGTGGCCTCTTCGTGGTTCTCCAGCGGGGCGCGACAACGCCACTTCTTGTTCGGCCTCAACGTTGCGGCGCGGCGGCGCCACGCTTCTTCGCCGCATTCATCCATGTTTCCACGCGGTGTCTTTGCACCGCGCCGCCTTCTTTCGAGCCACAACGAACACAACATCCAAGGGGGAGGAGGGTCGGTAGTGTTCATGCGGTCCAACCTCCTTCCATTAAGTTGATAACAAGCGGCCCCAAATAAAAGACGAAGAACGAAAAAGATTAATCCACGAACGAAATTAAGCCCTACGTGGATGAAGTCATCGAACGAGGTTCGTCGCAGGAAAAGGACGCCATGGAAGAAAATGTTGTGAAAGACGGTGTTGCGGGAGACGGCGTCGCGGATCGATGCTCCGTAAGCATCGTCGGCATTCGCCGAAGAAGGTGTCTCTCGCCGGCTATGGAGAATAGAGGAAAAGGTACGACGATTCCCTTGCGGTGATGGAGTTCTTCATCGAAGACTCGGTGTTCTTCGTGTTATTTGACGAGGAAGGAGATATTCCTCAAGAGCGCAAGAGTCCTCCTTTCCTTTCCCACAACGAAACAACCCCTAATGAAATAAGTCATGTCTTATTTTAGTATCACTCATGAATGCCATTAATTTTAAATTCAAAAAAAATCTCATTCAATTAATTGACTTAATTGAAGAGCGTTTAATATCCAAATTAATTTTGAGGGTTGACATGGCATTTAAAAGGGGTGCGGGTGAGTTACATATTAAAAGTACGAGAGGGAGGTAAAAAGTAAAATAAGGGGGTGGGGCTCATGTGGGCCCCACCTCACTAATATCTTACCTAGTGGAGTTAGGATATTAGTGGGTCCCACTCCAACCACCATGCCTAGGTTATACTACTTAGAATAGCAATAAAATTTGTAGCACAATATTTTATTTTATTCTTTAGTTAACCCATTTATTTAAAAACCTCACCCGAGTAAATGCAACTCTGGAAAAGGTGTTCCTAAACAATTACCGATGCTGCAATTCTATCAGTGCACTCAGATTTCGATTCCGAGCACTGGTTCAAAAGTTTGGAAAACCTGCTCGTTCGTTCACTGAACATACCCGAGCTAAACTTCAGAAAATTATTCCGGGCATACCGGGCCTCGGAATCAGGTGCCGTCAGAAACTGCGTTCCTGTAAAATCTCAAAGAAATTAAGAAAAAAATTTCCTTGAAATTTCCGGGTCGCTACATTACTACCACCTCAGGGATTTACATCCCCGTAAAGCTTTAACACAAACCGGGGATACAAAAGTGGTACTGAGCACGCATCTGAGCATTCTGCTCCCATGTGCTCTTCTGGAGGTTCCGTGCTGCCAAAAAAAGAACACTATAGGAATCGACCATCCTCGTAGGACCCAATCCTATTGATCCTCAACCTCTACTGGAACCCCGCAAAAGTCACCCCATCGCCAATGTCCAGCTCCCCATGGTCGATGATATGCGTCGGGTCAACCATGTATCTCCCCAGTTGAGATACGTGGAAGTCGTCGTGCACCTGGTGCAACTGAGGTGGACGGGTCAAACGGTAAGCCACCTCGCCTACCCTACTGAGGACCTGCAAAGGTCTACTGAACCTCTGAGATTACCTGCCGCCTCGGCCACATCTCCATATATCTCGTCGAGGTGAGACCCGTAAGAAAACATGGTCGCCATCCTCAAATTCCAGTGGTCCTGTCTCCTATCAAAATATGATTCCTACCTGCTCTGTGATGTATTCATCTGATCCTGGATGATCTGTACCTTCTCCATCATGGCCTGGACCATCTCTGGTCCCACAAGTGCTGCTAAGATTTCTTCTTTTCCGATAAGAGAAATCCGCTCTCATCCCCTGGATGAACCACGTTCTTTGCCTAAAATAGTCAATCCTGTCATGAATGGTACTAATCCATGCCATGGATGACATCGTAAGGCCTCGATGCTACTACCAAGATATCCAACCGTTACTCTCTCCTCCAAGGGTTGAGTCACATTGTCGGCATTAGTGTGTGGTCACTAGGTCTCCTCCAGTAGGAATCTCAAAAGTGAGGGTCAAGTCAACAGTTTAAACCAGAACCTCTTAGTACACAAAAAGAAATGAAGCAAAAGTCACAAGGAAAAGTGTCTTTTATTACTTCAGTTCAAGTACAAAGACACACAAAAACCACAAACAACAACAAGGAAACTAGAAGCACCAAGATCAAAGGTCCCATGCCTGGAACTAGTCCCGCTCTTGTCCACCAAATTCCAGAGCTCCGTAGTTTTTTGATTCTACTTCCTGAAGTTGAGCTCTCCCATGTCCACCTGTTCCCTGTGGTCGGGGTGGACCTCCTGGTGGTGGTGGTGGAAAAACCTCGAGGCGTCGTCCACCTCCAGCTGCACGGCCAGCTCCCCTGCCTCGGTCTTCTGCTTCTTGCGGTCCTCCTCAATCGAAACTTTGACTCTGTCTAAGGGGTTCTTCATCTATCTGCTGATCATCTGTAAGGCAGGTCGGACAGTCACGTGCCATGTGACCAAGCCCACCGCAGGAGTAACACTGCCCCCTCTTGGCACAAATGGCTCTGACTCCACCCTGGTTTCCCCTCAAAACTGAACCTATGTCGTGCAGTCGTCCATCGGTGGGTCTAGTACTTTTGGACCTTTACATCAAATGTCTACTGCCAGCTATAGAAGACTCCGCTGCATGTTGACTAGTAGTGGGTTCTGCTACTGGAGATTGCTCAGTAAAGAAACACTCCACTAGGAGGGCTTTCTCCAACACCCTTGTCTGCGTCGGGATGTTGTGAGAAAAAACTGAAGCTCTAATCTCTCGCCTGAGCCCCTGATTGAAGGTTTGTGCCCTGAAGAACGGGTCCTGTACCATGTCTGTAGAGTAGCGCGAGAGGTTTGTGAACCTCGCTGAGTACTGAGCTACACTCATCCTACCCTGCTGCAGATGAAGTAGATCCTGGATCCGTACCACTCGAAGGTTGGCTGGAAAAAACTCTGCCCGAAATAGGCTCTCAAAGTCTGACCACAGAAGCGATGCGTCGTCATGCATCTGGAGCATCAAGCTCCACCATCTGCCTACTGCTGCCTAAAGGAGGCTGGCAGAAAGGATCACCATGAAGTCTACTAGGATCCCCACTAGCCTGAAGATTCTCACCACATCCTCCACCCAATCCTCAGCCGCCTGCAGGTCCGTCTCTCCCCTGAACCTGGGTGGCCTATGGTGCTGGAACTCGTGCAGTGCGCTCAAGCGACGTTCACTCTCTACTGTTGGGGCTGGTAGCATTGGTGTCCCAACGGGTGGTAGTACTGCTGGTGCCTCCGCTGGTGCCTCAACTGGAATAGGGCCCTGTACTGAGGCCTCGTCGCTCAGAGGGCTGTCAGTACGTACCACTCTCAGGGCTCTAGCTGGTCATCCATGAGGAGGAATCCTGAAAGAAACAGATGTGACACGGTCAAACGATTTATACCTAGTGAGCTGACATGGTTTGAGCTGTTTTAAGGGAAGACCTTTGAAAACACACATGCAATTAATGTTTTCATGCACTGGGTCAGAAATCAGTTGTTAGGGTCCTGGTGTATGGATACGTCGGCTGCCCACACCAAAACTGGACTCCCTGAACTAAAAACCACACTCGGTACCCTTAACACCATTGCTTCACAGAAATGAAATATCAGAGTTACAAGTTCTGCGGTAGAACCGACTTCTCTGATACCAATTTTTCACGAGCCGTCCCCCGGGGCCCATGTCGTAACTACCCCAAGCCCACCTTCCATAGGCCAGGGGCTGGCGACTATCACCAAAGGTGTAAATCCCTATAATTTTGAAGGATTTGCCTTTATAATGGTAAACAAAAACAAAACCAGAGTACAAGCGGAAGAAAAAACTAATTACAACAGTAACAAAAGTGATGAAAGTACAAAGGGGCCGGAAATACAAGCCCAACAGATAGGTACAACTACAACTAAAAGTAAAGTACAACCGAAAAGACAAGAAGTTGGAAGATGACACGGAGCTCCTGGATCGTCCACCATGGATCCTACCTGAAGGGTAGGTACAGATGTCCTCCTCAGCACTCCACGTCAGATCGTCCATCCGTCTGTCTCCTCCGGGTACCGACTCGTCGTAAGATCCACCTCCGGGTACCGTCCAGTCCTCGAACGCTCGGACTTCGTCAGCGCTGTCCGTTATCTGAATACAACACAACGAGTTGCGGGCATAGCCCGTGCATGGGTGAGTATAACGATACTCAGTAGGGACCCTGAGACCCTCGAGCTCTCTCTAAATCCAACAAGGATAACCACAAAGCAGAATCTCAACAGATAACCCTTACTTAGGCATAAGCCCATACATATACCTAAGTTATCAAGTAACCCATCTCAATCATGAGGAAACACAAAGGTTATGAAATCAACGGATAACCACTACTTAGATATATGCCCATACATATACCTAAGTTATCAAGTGACCCATCTCAATCATGAGGTAAACACATAGTTCATAGACTCACCTCAAACCAAGATTTTCATTATCGAAACCGTAACTGCTGAAGAGCTCTGTCTCTGACAAGTACAATGATCTTGTCACAACTTCGAGGTACTAATCAGTAACCTAAGACTGCTAAGGTACTCCTCCTATTGAGTACCGCGGGTATGCTAACAAATATTGGGCGCTCCATCCGCTGTGGGTCTATCGCCAAATACCGGGCGCTCCCCCTAATAGCCTACATAGGTAATCCTCCTGTAGAGTACCGCGAGTCTACGGACAACTACCGGGCGCTCCATCCACCGTGGGTCTGTCGCCAAATACAGGGCACTCCGTCCACTGGGCTAGTCGACTCACTCCAAGTCGAGTCGGTCAAGAAGTCGTCGGGTCTCAGCCGGCTACACGGTCTCCGTACTCCGTACGCTCGTCTCTAGGAGGTTCCACTCCACGAGCTACAGGTTGATATTCCAAGTATCACAAAGTTCCATGAAGAAGTATCTCAAAGTAACTCCTCATAAAAGGGGTCTCAATGCAACAGACGACATGTCAATCGGACGCCCGGTCTGTGAGTTATTAGCCTTTTCGCCCCAGGGGCCCGGTTGGTTTCGTGTACGAACCAACCCGACCGTATCTCAACTATACCCCGAACTCCCATAGGGTATACTTATAGGGACCGTTTCTCAACGTGATTACCAAGGCCGCTAACGGTTCGTCAAACGGACGTCCGGTCTGAAAGTTATCAGGTTGTCCGTTCCAGGGGCCCGGTTGGATTTCGGGTACAATCCAACCCAAACATACATAACTTATGTCCAAACCACTAGTGAAGTATACCAAAAGATCCGTCTCCTCAAGAGGAATCCAACAAAGTTGATGGCACGTCAATCGGACATCCGGAGCTCAAGTTATAAGTGTTTCCGCTCTGAGGGCCCGGTTGGTTTCGGGTTCGAACCAATTCGGCCGTACCCAAAGTTTTGCGAAACCTTGAGTGTAATATACCGAAACGACCATCTCGATCAAAGGATCACATCACAAATGACAGCGAGTCAATCAGAGGATTTTAGTCCAAGATATGGGAAAATGAACGAACCTGACCGGTTTTAGGGGGTTTTGGGCCCGGACAGACCCGGCCCAAGACCCCCTGGGTCAGCCTGAACTGGGTTGACGCGACCCGAGTCACGGTCTGGCCCATTAGGGCGCAGCTCGGCCCGGTGGGCGTGGCCCGACCCAACTGGCGCAGTGCGGCCCAGCCGGCACGGCCTGACCTGGCCTGGGCGGCCCGGCCCGGTGCGGCCGGTTCGACCTGGGCGGCCGTTTGGCATGGCGCGGGCATGGACCGCATGCGGCCAACTCAGCACTGGTCGAGCCGAGCGGAGGGGGGGATTCCCCCTTGATTGAAACTGCGACCCACCACGTGGGGCCGCTCCTTCTTGCTAGCCGGGGGTTATGACCCCCGGTCTCCCTTCCTAAACATCTGGCCTGGTCCGGCCGGCTGGTGCTACCGTCGCGGTCCCGCCCTCCGAGGTGCCGGCGGCCGGCGGTTCCGGCCACCCCGCCTTGCATCGCCGTGGCTTTGAGCTGTGACCTTGTCCGACTGACGTTGCGCGACGGCACCACGCCCCTCCGTCGTGGCCCCACTCCGGCCGCGGCCTCTTCGTGGTTCTCCGACGAGGCGCGACGACGCCGCGGGTTGTTCGGCCTCAATGGCGCGGTGGGACGACGCCACGCTTCTTCGCCGCATTCCTCCATATTTCTATGCGGTGTCGTTGCACCATGCCGCCTTCTTTCGAGCCGCAACAAACACAACAACCAAGGGGGAGGAGGGTCAGCCGTGTTCGTGCGGTCCGGCCTCCTCCCGTTAAGTTGATAACAAGCTGCCCCAAATAAAAGACGAAGAACAAAAAAGATTAATCCACGAATGAAATTAACCCCTACGTGGATGAAGTCGTCGAACGAGGTTCGTCGTGGGAAAAGGATGTCGTGGAAGACAATGCTGCGAAAGACGGCGTTGCGGAAGACGGCGTCGCGGATCGATGCTCCGTAAGCGTCATCGGTGTTCGCCGAAGAAGGTGTCTCTCTCCGGCTGTGGAGAAGAGAGGAAAAGGCACGACGATTCCCTTGAGGTGATGGAGTTCTTCGTCAAAGACTCGGCGTTCTTCGCGTTCTTTGATGTGGAAGGAGATACTCCTCAAGAGCGCAAGACTCCTCCCTTCCTTTCGCACAACAAAACAACCCCTAATAAAATAAGTCATGTCTTATTTTATTATCACTCATGCCTGCCATTTATTTTAAATTCAAAAACAAATCTCATTCAATTAATTGACTTAATTGAAGAGCGTTTAATATCCAAATTAATTTTGAGGGTTCACATGGAATTTAAAAGGGGTGCGGGTGAGTTACATATTAAAAGCATGAGAGGGAGGTAAAAAGGAAAATAAGGGGGTGGGGCTCATGTGGGCCCCACCTCACTAATATCCTACCTAGTAGAGTTAGGATATTAGTGGGTCTCACTCCAACCACCATTCCTAGGTTATATTACTTAGAATAGAAATAAAATTTGTAGCATAATATTTTATTTTATTCTTTAGTTAACCCATTTATTTAAAAACCTCACCCAAGAAAACGCAACTCCGGAAAAGGTGTTCCTAAACAATTACCGGCGTTGCGATTCTATCGGTGCCCTCAGATTTCGATTCCGAGCACCGGTTCAAAAGTTAGGAGAACCCGCTCATTCGTTCATTGAACGTACCCGAGCTAAACTTCAGAAAATTATTCCGGGCACACCGGGCCTTGGAATCAGGTGTCGTCAGAAACTGCTTTCTTTTAAAATCCCAAAGAAATTAAGAAAAAATTTTCCTTGAAATTTCCGGGTCTTTACAGGAGGATTGAAATTTTTTAATACGAATTTTATAATATAAAAAGGAAGTTCATTCTCAATGAATCTAAGTCAAAATTTGACAAAATGGGATAAATGATAATTTGAATATTTATTAGGGCTTCATACACTCATTTATATATATTTATTTATGATATTCTATATTTCATCCCCATAATTAAACACTTTTAACTTATTTTATCCTTTTCCATGGTAACTAAATATTACTAAGGAAAATTATTTATAAAATCAAAAATGAAATGAATCATATTAATTATTTTAATATGATAATTCCAAATATAAAATTTAATTGACAAGATTCATTTTTTAGGTGGAAATTTGTTTATAAAAAGTCTACTTAATGTAGTAAAAATGGCTCTTATATACATTTCTTTTTTAGAATTATATAAAATTTACAAAAACAATATTGTATAGTATTAATTCCCATAATATTTGTTAGTTTATATATTAAAATAATATCAATATGGATTTAAAATATATCCAAAAATTGAATGTTTCATTGATAATTTTTAATTTATAAAATAGGATTCAATTATTATTTTATTTGAATAAATTATAACAAACAATAAAAAATGAAATTCATGGATTTCCAAATTCAAATTAATATTATAAACTGATTAATATTACATATTAAATAAAATTTTCATTGATATTACAGTTTCAAATATTTTTTATTCATGCTTATATCATAATGATGACAAAAAATTCACAGTTTTTCGAATAATTGTATTTTTTTCTATTCTCCCAAAAAACCCAATTTAGAAAAACAAAAAAAACACCATAAAATAATTTTTTTTTGAATTTTGAATCCAATAAAAATATTTTTTTCAGCCTGAAATTCTATATTAGGGAATTTAACTTTTAAATAAAAATATTAAAAAATTTCGAAACGGATTAATAGGAAATTATCTTTTTAAAAAATTATGTTTTTATATTTATTTTATATAAATTTAAAATGAATGTAAATTTTTTTGTATAAGCATTGAAAAAAATATATTAATCCCTTAGAATTTATTAGTTCATCTCATGATAAAACTATACAACACCGTAAAAATCACTTTTAAAAATATCTATTTAATATTAAATGATGTCAATTGGATCACGTTTATTTTATATTATATGATAATAAAATTTAATCAATTATTTATTGTAATAACATATTAAATCATTCATTCGAAAAATATTTATGGATTTATAAAACTCATTTTTATAAAAAATTATATTATTATATTTTAATTTAATTGAAGTTTTTTTATTATTATAAGTTTCATTTTTTTTATATTGTACTCTAATATTTTATTAATTTTTATCTTAACCTATATATCAATAAAATGTATGATATTTTATTTTATATTGTGGTTTTGTTTTAAAAAGTGTGTTAAAAATATTACTTTATGAATAAGTATATAATAAAATCACATCTTTTTACATTCAAACAACATTAGATAAATTCTACTCTAGAAAATTAAATTTATATTACTATTGAAAAACTATTAGGGAATTATTAATATTTTCATGACTTCTAATATAATTTTAAATTATAATTTAACCTAACTAAATAAAGCAACACTAATACAGTCATTCTTATCACATAATAGACGTAGGTTTATTTTTTTTTCATTTTTCACAACAATTTAAGACAAGTGTATTTTCCTCAGTTATATGACTAAGAGGTTTCTAAAAAAATATTGTTCATGGAATAGTTTTCATGATCTTTTTATCAGCCGAAAACTAAAGACAAATTTCTATTATAATAATCGATGAACACATTAATATATAATATCAATCATTAGATTTCTTTTTTAGAAACAACATCATTTTAATTGTGGATACATTTTTTCAACTATTGATTCAAACTAAAACACTTTTTTTGTCTATTGGAATTTATATATGTTTTATCCTCAAAATATCAATATATATATTGTAAAAATAAATAACCCAATTTTATTATATTCTTTCACAACATAATATGAACCCAAATAATTTAATCATTTTCCCCTGGAATATAGTGTTGTTTGTGGGTCGGATTGGATAGGGTTATGAGAAATTTTAGACCCAGACTAATAAAACAGTAGATTTATTTGGTTTATTTATATTACATGAATTAAATCCTAAAAACACAACTCAACATGGAACATAAGGAATTGGTTCTATTTCAAACAGTTTAAATAGATTACATATACATAAAAGAGAGTAAATATAACAAAAAATCAAATTTTCATGAATAATGTAATTTACAGTCCAATATTTTACATATTAAAGATATACTTTTAAGAAATATTAAAATATATTTTGCTAAATATTGTATTCATATTGTGTTTCACACAGTATATTATATTTTACATCTTATGTAAATAATTTTCACACATCATAAAATATATTTTATTAACACCATATTTATACTATATTCATTCAAATTGTATAATAAAGTTTGTATTATCAATATAGTCTATAATACTGATGGTATTCTGAATACTACCAATATAATGATGTATATACATTTTTCAAAAAATTATATATTACATTATTATATACATAAAAATACAGTTTGGAAAGATAAATTCATTTTCATTTTCATAAATATATAAAAATTAAATTATAGACTTAAAAATACTGTTTTGAAAAACAAATCCATTTTATATTTCATTAATATAATAAACACTATGGGGTAAATTCACAAATAAAACATTTATGGAGAACACATTTCCTAGTCTAAGACTGTTTGATGAATGGATATTAATTTTTTAATTACTTTTCTTCCAATTGAAATGCACATGATTCTTCCCCCATAAAAAAAATAAATACTACATGTTTAATGTCATCAAACTAGGATAAAAAAATTTTCAAACATAATTTGATATATAAATTGAATTAAACAATTTTATATACTTAATATTATTTTAATTTTTAAATAGTAAAATTCTTTTCTTATATACCATTTGGACGTATTTATTTTCAATCAATGATGTTAGAATATGACACACGACTGTTAAATTCATAAAATTATGCTAGGATCTAACATAAAAATTACCCAACAAATTTACTAAAATTTAAAATTACATAAAAAAAAGAACCAATATTTTTGTGGGATTAAATTTTTATCCATTAAAATATGTTGGGTATGGTATGAAAATTTTGGTAGTATCACTTATACTATGTTTAAATAAAAACAATAAAATAAAATTTGAATTTACACTATGAATCGGATAAAATTTATAATTTTTATATAAATTTAAATAATATAGAATCTTATAATGAGAGGACTGTAACGCCCCGACCCCAGCTACCCAGAGCCGGTGCGTTACTTCGTAACAATGGTATGATCACAAAAGATCAAGTCTCGAAAGACCGATTAGTTTAGTAGCCTTGGAAACACTAGATACATTCATAAATGTTACATTACATCACAAAGTGAAAAACTATAATAACATAGTCTCCATAGTCCACACTTCTATCCTCTTCGGACTATCCCTGCAGGTCATTCATAAAATACTTCCCCACATCCTGGAAAATATTAAAACATTGAAAGGGGTGAGCTCAGATGCTCAGTAAGGATAACAATATAGCGGAAGCTTCCATAAATAAACATTAACATTTAAGGCAATGTATAACTAAAACAAAAGCCCTTTTAAACTTCAACTTTAGCATAATATGGAAAATTAAAATTAGATAATGCCATTTACTTACTCACATGGATATTCTACTAGTCGAATAATCACATGAAATATCAATAACCACTTTCATAATGATGGAATGTATATTTCCAGACATTCTGAAACATTTTTTCAAGGCCTCAGCCAAGACGTCTAAAATGATTAAGGCCTCGGCCAAAACCATAAATCAAATTGGGAAAGGGCCTCAGCCAATTCCACGTCTAGTTGTCTCATGAGACCTACCGATGCATCGAGGAGCTATAGCGGGCTCCACCTGTCACTTATTAAGTCCAATACATTTCTCATATTAATAGGTTTAAACATATCATAAACCATAACATAATAATATCACATAAAACATGCATAAAGGAAACATAAAATTTCCACATTTCAATCAATACAACACATTGATATAATAAAAACTCTTTCAAAACCATTTTCAATACCAAAATAAAAGAAAGTTAAAACTTTGTATTTATTTTTCATTAAAAAAATGATGGCTTGTAGAGGAAGCCGAAACTCAAATAGTGGTCACGGCGGTGGAGAAGTCATTGTCGCCGCATACGTACGACAAAAACATTCCCTTTTGTCGTTTAGTAAACACTTCGTATAAAAAATATTCCTTTTGAATAAACGTAAAAGTCAAAGTGGTTTATACACCGTATAAAAGAAATTTGTGTGTAAAACCAAATATGCCTCAATGAAAGGAGATTGAGACGAAGTCCTTACAAAGATCATTTTTAAAATAAAATAGATATATTATGTGTATTCACTATAGGTACACATAAAGAAAGTAAAAATACAAAATAAGACATAATAATATCATGACATAATTTGAAAGTAGGAGATTAACCCAAAGAATGGAAGTTGGGTTACGAAGTTCCATTACCTTGTGTCTGACTTGACTCGACCGTTCTTTAACCTCCTGAATAATAAACTAGAGTTAATTTCTATTTACTTAAGAACCTTTTTCATGTTCATTATTCCTTTTATATCACTTATTACCATGTTATGAACATTATGTAATTATTTAAGTTAATAACGGTCGTTTTGTCGATCTTTAGTACTTGAGTCAACAATAAACTTCTTATAATTACAAGTTGTTTATGTGGTAGAATATCCATTATATCCAGAATTATATTCATGATTTAGATGTCATATATATCATATATATCCAGTATATACATTCATTCATAATATTACATAACATTTAGAGGTAAGAAATGAAATGCACCGTTCATGGAGACGGTAAGCCGTACGTACGCATGAACGCTACTTTCATTTCTATTTCATATTTAATGGAATGAAATCATAATTATATAAATGTATAATATAGTTCCAGTATAATATCATATATAATATAATTTACTCCATCCTTTATACATCCCACATATGGCATTAACGATTCACATCACTTGGAGGGGGCGGTAGTCCGCACTTCCTAAAATGAAATTATCACGTTTACCCATAATGGAAATCATAAAGTATGCCATAAATGAGAAATAAAGAAGCATAAGGAAAACATAAACATAATATATATATAACATATATGAAAATAGTGTCATCAAAATGGCCACCATTTTAGGTGTTAAAAGAATTTGAACAATCATCGTTTCGTGAGGCAGTATTTCGCCACCCACAGAAACAGTATGTTCTTTAACCATTAGACGAAGGTGTGTGTAAGTGTAAACCAAATCCTTATCATAACAAAATCCTAGTATATTTTAGATACTGGTTTTGTTACAAAATAAAGGAATGAAAAGAGTTTAATGGGTTGGAGAAGCAAAATAAAACAAAACAACATTAGAGAAGACATTACCTTAAAAATCGGGTAACTCTTTTTGATTTGAGCCAAAGGCTTCCTTGGGAAGAATTCTGCCCAAAGTGAGGCTTCTAGGAGTAAGGGAGGGATGTTTGGAGAGTATTTGGGCAGAGGTTGGCCGAGCCAAATGGCTTGAAGGTGTGAATAAGGTGGGAGTGGTGGGGGCCTTTTATAAGTGGAGAGGAGGGGCACTTTTGGAATGTAATGAAATGTTATTCTATTATACAATGCTTTTCGGATTATAAAGGTCCCACACTTATATAATTCGAGTCTAAGGTGATAAGGGTTATAAATCTCCTCATCCAATAGGCTTTGGACAAGTGTAAGCCTTGTATTTTACATTATCTTCTCATTTTATTTAAATCGTTAAATAATGAGGTCATCGCTGCATCATCATGATGTCATATATAATTTAATTTATATAATCTATAAAAATTATAAAAAAAATACTATGATGTAGGAAATATTTTAAAATTTCCAATGACTATTTATAGTCAAAAATATGACTTGTATAACACCATTTAAAAATTGTTTTAGTAAAACATTTCATGTTTGTGTCATTTTTTACTTTAACATTAAATAAAAGGTATTTATGTCCTTTTTCAACTAAAGTGGCTCCATGGGGTCCCCAAGTTGACCCATGGATTGTCTTGGTCGGCCATTACTCATCCAATATGAGTAGGACAAGTGTCAATCTCATATCATATTATTAAAACATTATTTTTACCTTAAACTACACTAATTACCTCTAATCGCGATTAAGAACTTAAAAGTTAGTATTCACCAAAAAATTATTTTAATCTCATTGAACCACATTTTACTTCTTAATGACAACCATGTATGTTGGATTTTTGAAAATCAAATCACAGAAGTGGTAATATTTCATTTAAACGAAAAAATAGTTATTTAACTACCACTTAGTGGTTTCACTATTCATCAAAAATTGAAGTTTTTCAGAACAATGCCAAAATTTCACCCTAAGCTATAATTGATATTCCGAATTCAAAAATGATTTCTATTTTAAAAAATTCCAAACATATAAGTTGCATTAATTAATTTTATAATTAATTCCCGCTGTCACAACAAATAGCGTGTTTTTAAGAAACAATTTATATCAAAAGATTGGCAATTGTTTATGTCCAATTTCAATGTTAAATTAATTCTAATGAACACCATTAGATAAAATGGTAAAAATATATTCTAATTATACTTTAAAACCACTAAATAGTATAATTTATCACTATAAATTATTTTGATTAAAAAAGTTGATTTTAAGTATTTTTCACTATTCATAAAAAATTAGAAGTTCTCAGAAAAATACCAAAAATTCAACATAGGCTAATTTCGATATTCTGAATCAAAAAATGAAGTCCATTTTGAAATATAAAATTTCTATAATTTTAAAAAGTGGTTATTACTATTCATAATGGCTACTTTGATTAGTCGCGGTGTTTTAGAACTCGAATTTGCGTACAATGCAAGCTATTGCATTATTGAATGAGAAGCGTATCATGGAAGCTCGGGGTGTTACATTATCCCCTACTTCAATAAATTGCGTCCTTGAAATTTGAAATTTTTCTTTGAAAACAAAAGGTTGAAAATATAAAATACCTTTGTGGAAAACCCACATCGGAAATAAGGTTAATAAATATATAACATTAAAAGAAAGCAAGATAAGTACAAAGGTCACCCAATATATCCCATTCTAGGATTCTATGAAAATATGGATATGGAGGAGAAACAAACCATCAAGGTCTGATGGAGAGTTATAGAAAACATGATTAGGAGAAAGTTTAACTACAAGAAAATCACAAACTTGTGATTGGTTAAACGGTCATTGAATCCCTAGTTGGAAAAGTTAACTGACAACATTTTTGTTTTAAATTACCTTTTATAATGTTGAGGAATTTATTTAGGAGATTTACTAAGAACGTAAGGGAATATAGATACTTGTTATGTATACTTTCATTCGTTAATAATTTTTTACCACAAACCCATCTTTTACTCCAAATGGTAACGGAACTCAAAAATATTCTTTTTATCCTAATTGTATAAGGTTCCAAATATTAACACATACCATTTAGATTAGTAAAACTATTTTGTAATAACCAGGGACTTCCTGTAGGCTAGTGGTAGGAAATGAAGGCCTGTCGCACTATGATTGTGGGTTCGATTCCTACAGCTTTGTCCGACGCGACGGGTTAAGCCCCACCCTGCAAGTTGTCCTTTTCCTAAAACTATAGTATCATAATATTCCAAAAATAATCTTCATAATTTTTTTAACCTTAAACAATACTATC
Source organism: Viscum album (assembly GCA_963277665.1). NCBI lineage: Eukaryota > Viridiplantae > Streptophyta > Magnoliopsida > Santalales > Viscaceae > Viscum > Viscum album. The sequence goes on along the minus strand of OY728134.1, from coordinate 344,785,669 downwards.
CAAAGATCAACTTAATCCACTCCAACCTTTATAGTTATCCAAAATACCTCTGTCCAGACTTTCTCTAAAAGGTCTCTTAATTCCAAAATCAATTTATCAGATTCCCCAAACAAAGTAAAGTTTCTCTTATTGTCACATGCTAAAAATATGATTACCTTCATCATATTAAATCCTTAATGAAAACAACATGTACTGCAGTATAATCCTTATATATATCACATTATTCTTATAACCATAATCTAGTTCTTGAGTCCAAAAACACAAATACAATAATTATTCCACTTCAACTGTAGTCACAGCATAAGATTGGCCTTGATCTCTTGGCCTTTTCTGAGGTAAGTTTCCTTGACGCTTAGGACATTCATTTGCATAATGCCCCATTTCTCTACAATTGTAGAATTCAACATTGATATCCTCTTTCTTTACCTTGCAATCACGTGCCTGGTGACCTTTTTCTCCACATTTATAATAAACTCCCATTCCTTTTAGGCAAGCACCGGGGTGATTCTTCCCACAACTATCGCATAATGGAAAATCCTTGTTTCCCTTTTTCCCTTTATCCATTTCTTGTTCCACTGTTCTCTTCTTCTCTTTCTTTACTTTGTTGTCATAAGACTTCGATAATTCCTTTTCTGTCTTGATAGCACATGAGACAATATCTTCGTATGTTGAGAAGGTTTGTGAGACTAATGCTCGACGAAGAAACAGTTTTAACCCATCAAAGAAACGATCAATCTTACTTCTTGGGTTATGTATATAATCTGCAGCATGCCTCGCTAACCTTGTAAAGTTAGCCTCATACTTTGTGACATTCTCATCCTCCTTCTGCCTCAGACTCAGAAATTTCCTTTCCATATCCGCTCGATGGCCTCGAGGAAACTATTTTTCTAAGAACAGCTCTTTGAACTCCTGCCATTCCATGTTTGTTAATTCATCATCTTCCTTTGTGTTTTGAATTAGTGACCACCATTGATCAGCATCTCCAGTGAGGCGGTAAACTGCCATGAAAACTTTCTCCCTTTCACTACTCCCCAAGGCATGGAATATTTTCTCTAAGGAATTTATCCATTGCTCAGCTACTATAGGATTTTTACTCCAATTGAAGGTTGGTGGTTGTTGCCTCATGAAGCGGTCTAACATTGATCCTCCACGTTGTGGATCAGGGTGATCCATACGAGTAAGGTTATTATTCATAACTTGAGTGAGTTGTCCCAGTATGGTAATAAGTTGATCCGCACCAGTTGTATCTCCAGATCCACAATAATTATCTTGAGCAGGAGGGCAATCCCTACAAGGAGTGAGTGTATTGATACGGTTTCCATTCCTTCCACTAGGCGCCATTTCTAAACAATGGCATAAACTAGATTAGTTTATGAATCAAAATACATAATTCCATACTTGTAAAATACTTAACATAAATTGAACTATTTATGGATATAATACCTAATTATAAAAATGTTTTCTTTGAGGAAGTATATACTCATAACCCTTCATAGTGGTTTGTAAAGAAAAGGGGAATTATCCTAAGCATATCCCCCGGGAGTGTCGTAACCAAGAGTGCAGCAAGGCCCGTTGTCGTGCACCAGTTCCCGTTCGAGTCTAGCTCAAAGTGGTGTTTTCGGGTTTTACCCCTAGGTACATCTATGCCAGAGCCGCCTCTACCTGATTGTATCCAGACAGGGATGTATTGCTCGGAAAACTCATAACACCTCTATAATACCGAAATTCTAGGAAGTTCTTCTATACTAATCCTCAAAGTTCATCTTAGGTCTATGTGCTCTAATCAGAGTTTATCTAAATCTAGCTTCCAAGGTTTGTATTAAACTTCCTCTGATACCAACTATAACGCCCCGACCCCAGCTACCCAGAGCCGGTGCGTTACTTCGTAACATTGGTATTATCACAAAAGATCAAGTCTCGAAAGACCGATTAGTTTAGTAGCCTTGGAAACACTAGATACATTCATAAATGTTACATTACATCACAAAGTGAAAAACTATAATAACATAGTCTCCATAGTCCACACTTCTATCCTCTTTGGACTATCCCTGCAGGTCATTCATAAAATACTTCCCCACATCCTGGAAAATATTAAAACATTGAAAGGGGTGAGCTCAGATGCTCAGTAAGGATAACAATATAGCAGAAGCTTTCATAAATAAACATTAACATTTAAGGCAATGTATAACTAAAACAAAATCCCTTTTAAACTTCAACTTTAGCATAATATGGAAAAGTAAAATGAGATAATGCCATTTACTTACTCACATGGATATTCTACTAGTCGAATAATCACATGAAATATCAATAACCACTTTCATAATGATGGAATGTATAATGCCAGACATTCTGAAACATTTTTTCAAGGCCTCGGCCAAGACATCTAAAATGATTAAGGCCTCGGCCAAAACCATAAATCAAATTGGGAAAGGGCCTCGGCCAATTCCACGTCTAGTTGTCTCATGAGACCTACCGATGCATCGAGGAGCTATAGTGGGCTCCACCCGTCACTTATTAAGTCCAATACATTCCTCATATGAATAGGTTTAAACATATCATAAACCATAACATAATCATATCACATAAAACATGCATAAAGGAAACATAACATTTCCACATTTCAATCAATACAACACATTGATATAATAAAAACGCTTTCAAAACCATTTTCAATACCAAAATAAAAGAAAGTTAAAACTTTGTATTTATTTTTCATTAAAAAAAATGATGGCTTGTAGAGGAAGCCGGAACTCAAATAGTGGTCACGGCAGCGGAGAAGTCGTTGTCGCCGCATACGTACGACAAAAACATTCCCTTTTGTCGTTTAGTAAATGCTTCGTATAAAAAAGATTCCTTTTGAATAAACGTAAAAGTCAAAGTGGTTTATACACCGTATAAAAGAAATTTGTGTATAAAACCAAATATGCCTCAATGAAAGGAGATTGAGACGAAGTCCTTACAAAGATCATTTTTAAAATAAAATAGATATATTATGTGTATTCACTATAGGTACACATAAATAAAGTAAAAATACAAAATAATACATAATAATATCATGACATAATTTGAAAGTAGGAGATTAACCCAAAGAATGGAAGTTGGGTTACGAAGTTCCCTTACCTTGTGTCTGACTTGATTCGACCGTTCTTTAAACTCCTGAATAATAAACTAGAGTTAATTTCTATTTACTTAATAACCTTTTTCATGTTCATTATTCCTTTTATATCAATTATTACCATGTTATGAACATTATGTAATTATTTAAGTTAATAACGGTCGTTTTGTCGATCTTTGGTACTTGAGTCAACAATAAACTTCTTATAATTACAAGTTGTTTATGTGGCAGAATATCCATTATCTCCAGAATTATATTCATGATTTAGATGTCATATATATCATATATATCCAGTATATACATTCATTCATAATATTACGTAACATTTAGAGGTAAGAAATGAAATGCACCGTTCATGGAGACGGTAAGCCGTACGTACGCATGAACGCTACTTTCATTTCTATTTCATATTTAATGGAATGAAATCATAATTATATAAAGGTATAATATAGTTCCAGTATAATATCATATATAATATAATTTACTCCATCCTTTATACATCCCACATATGGCATTAACGATTCACATCACTTTGAGGGGGCGGTAGTCCGCACTTCCTAAAATGAAATTATCGCGTTTACCCATAATGGAAATCATAAAGTATGCCATAAATGAGAAATACAGAAGAATAATTAAAACATAAACATAATATATATATAACATATATGAAAATAGTGTCATCAAAATGGCTACCATTATAGGTGTTAAAAGAATTTGAACAATCATCGTTTCGTGAGGCAGTATTTCGCCACCCACAGAAACAGTATGTTCTTTAACCATTAGACGAAGGTGTGTGTAAGTGTAAACCAAATACTTATCATAAAAACATCCTATTATATTTGAGATACTGGTTTTGTTACAAAATAAAGGAATGAAAAGAGTTTAAGGGGTTGGAGAAGCAAAATAAAATAAAACAACATTAGAGAAGACATTACCTTAAAAATCGGGTAACTCTTTTTGATTTGAGCCAAAGGCTTCCTTGGGAAGTATTCTGCCCAAAGTGAGGCTTCTATGAGTAAGGGAGGGATGTTGGGAGAGTATTTGGGCAGCGTTTGTCCGAGCCAAATGGCTTGAATGTGTGAATAAGGTGGGAGTGGTGGGGACCTTTTATAAGTGGAGAGGAGGGGCACTTTTGGAATGTAATGAAATGTTATTCTATTATACAATGCTTTTCGGATTCTAAAGGTCCCACACTTGTATAATTAGAGTCTAAGGTGATAAGGGTTCTAAATCTCCTCATCCAATAGGCTTTGGACAAGTGTAAGCCTTGGATTTTACATTATCTTCTCATTTTATTTAAATCGTTAAATAATGAGGTCATCGCTGCATCATCATGATGTCATAAATAATTTAATTTATATAATGTCTAAAAATTATAAAAAAATACTATGATGTATGAAATCTTTTTAACTTTCCAATGACTATTTATAGTCAAAAATATGACTTGTATAACCCCATGTGAAAATTGTTTTAGTAAAACATTTCATGTTTGTGTCATTTTTTACTTTAACATTAAATAAAAGGTATTTATGTCATTTTCCAACTAAAGTGGCTCCATGGGGTCCCCAAGTTGACCCATGTATTTTCTTGGTCGGCCATGGATCATCCAATAGAAGTAGGACAAGTTTCAATCTCATATCATATTATTAAAACATTATTTTTACCTTAAACTACACTAATTACCTCTAATCGCGATTAAGAACTTAAAAGTTACTATTCACCAAAAAATTATTTTAATCTCATTGAACCAAATTTTACTTCTTAATGACAACCATGTATGTCAGATTTTTGAAAATCAAATCACAGAAGTGGTAATATTTCATTTAAACGAAAAAACATTTATTTAACTACCACTTAGTGGTTTCACTATTCATCAAAAATTGAAGTTTTTCAGAACAATGCCAAAATTTCACCCTAAGCTATAATTGATATTCCGAATTCAAAAATGATGTCTATTTTACAAAATTCCAAACATATAAGTTGCATTAATTAATTTTATAATTAATTCCCGCTGTCACAACAAATAGCGTGTTTTTAAGAAACAATTTATATCAAAAGATTGGCAATTGTTTATGTCCAATTTCAATGTTAAATTAATTATAATGACCACCATTGGATAAAATGGTAAAAATATATTCTAATTATACTTTAAAACCACTAAATAGTATAATTTATCGCTATAAATTATTTTGATTAAAAAAGTTGTTTTTAAGTATTTTTCACTATTCATAAAAAATTAGAAGTTCTCAGAAAAATACCAAAAATTCAACATAGGCTAATTTCGATATTCCGAATCAAAAAATGAAGTCCATTTTTAAATATAAAATTTCTATAATTTTAAAAAGTGGTTATTACTATTCATAACGGCTACTTTGATTAGTCGCGGTGTTTTAGAACTCGAATTTGCGTACAATGCAAGCTATTGCATTATTGAATGAGAAGCGTATCGTGGAAGCTCGGGGTGTTACAAGGATTACCATGATTAAGGTAGGTTGTAAGAGAATTCCCCTTGATGAGTGCAATAAGGCTCTAGATATAAGTAGAGGAGGAGGAGGAGGGAAATTAGTCAATAATTGGGGATTAAAAGGGAAGGGATGGTGGGAATGAGGAAGAGGGGAAGAATTGGGGGAGGAGGGATATATATAATTATATATATTTCACATGTGTAATAATGATGTTATAGAGACATGCATGTTAGTGTTCAATTCACTTGATAGGGGGAAGTGAGAAAGGAGGGGGAGAGGATTAGAGTTGCATTTCTCAATGTAATTGTGGAATAGAGAGCGTGAAAGGGATAGGTAAATAGATGGGACGTGTCATGAAACGTACCCCAGGGCCCGCATCGTGACTGCCCCATGCCCGCCTTCCATAGGCCAGGGGCTGGAAACTAGCACCAAAGGCATAATTCCCTAAAACTGGGAAGGCATTGCCTTTACATAACGTAAACTCACACAACCAGAGTATGAGCGGAAGTAAACACTAAGTAAAAGAAACTTTATAACAAGTGTACTAAAATTAAAGGGGGGCCAGAATATAAGCCCAACGAGAAAGTACCACTAAAAAACAAGTACAATTGAAAAGAAAGGGGCAAACAGCTGAAATGTAGAAGCAGCTCTAGGACCGTCATCCAGGATTCCTACCTGAAGGGTAGGTACAGATGTCCACCTCAGCACTCCACGTCTATCGGTCCACTCTGTATACTGTCTCACCGAGTAGTCCACCTCCGGGTACTATCTAGTCCTGGCTCACTCTCGGCCTCCGTCAACGTTGTCTGTCATCTGCATCCAACACAACGTGGAGCGGGCATAGCCCGTGTAGGGGTGAGTAAATCGATACTCAGTAGGGACCCCGAGACCCTCAAGTTCTCACAAAATCCAACAAGGATAAACCAAAAATCATAAAACCAACGGATAACCATTACTTAGGTATATGCCCATACATATACCTATGTTATCAAGTAACCCATCTCAATCATGAGGAAAAACACAAAGGTCATTGACTCAGCTCAAACCAATATTTTCATTAATGAATCCACGACTGCTGGAGAACTCCTCCTATTTTGAGTACAGTAGTCTTGTCATGACTCCAAGGTGATACTCACTAACCTTAGACTGCTGAGGTACTCCTCCTGTCGAGTACCATGGGTCTGCTGCCACACACAGTAACGCTCCCCTCCATGGGTCTGCGCCTCACACAGCAGTGCTCCCACTAATAGCCTATAGAGGTACTCCTCTTATTGAGTAACACGGGTCTGCCGCCTCACATAGTAGCACTCCTCCACCATGGTTTTGCCACCCCACACAGTTGTGCTCCCCACTGGTCTTGTCAAGTCACTCTGAAATGAATAGGACAAGTAGTCATCAGGTCTTAGCCAGCTACTAGGTCTCTGCAGTCTTCTCGCTCGTCTCCGGGAGGGTCCGATCCCTGAGCTACAAGCCGATAATCCAAGTGTCAAGAAGTCCCATGAAGAAGTATCTCAAAATTCTGCCATGTCATAGGGGTCTCAACGCAATAGACGACGCATCAATCGGACGCCCGATCTGTGAGTTATTAGCCTTTTAGTCCTGGGGGCCCGATTGGTTTTGTGTAGAAACCAACCCAACCAAATCTCAAATATACCTCGAACTCTCATGGGGTATTTGAAAAGGGACCTTTTCTCAAAGAGATTACCTGCGCCACTTACGGTTCATCAAACGGACATCCGGTGCCAAAGATATGGCCAACGTAAGCAATGGGTCATTAGTGAGCCCGGGTCCGATCCTACTCGGTCGGAACCACTCATCCCAACCAAGTCTAGGTCAACCCGGTCAGACTTGCTGGGTTTGACTCGGCCCATTGGGTTGGCCATTCCACAATGTTTGACCCAGTCCGCTGGGCCCGGCCCAGTGGACTGCGTGCCCAATTCGGGTTGTAGTCGCCACGTGGGCGACTCGGCCTGAAGGCCAGTGGTAGGTTCTGCCGGCGCCGCAAGGGGCTTGGCTTGGGTGGCTTGGACCGAGAGACCAATGGAAGGCCACGCGGGGTGCGGGCAGGCCGCAGGTGTGCCTGGAAGGGCGTTGGGCGCTCTGGGCTGCCGACATGGGCGCCAGGCATGTGACCTCGGTGCTGGGGGGCACCGGGCAGGCGGCCCAGGCGCTAGGGGACTCCGAGCAGGCACCAGGAGGGCGTCCTGGGAGTCGGGTAGGCGCGGGGCATGCCGAAAGAGCATGGGGTGCACGGGTAGGGTGTCGACGGCCGGACATACCGCAGTTTCGGCCGGGGTGCACGTCGGGTAGCGTGCGTTTAGGCTGGTCGACCGCCACTCGAACGGCGGCGCGGTTCACGGAGGCCGCGTGTAGCGTGGCCTCTATTCACCATCTTCGTTGCCATCGCCATGTTTCCATTCCATTGCAAGTTCACCGTCGATCCAAGGTTCCAAAACTGTAAAGGTTGTAGAGGGGTCAGGTCGTGTTCGTTTGGCTCGAACCCTCCATGTTAGAATGATATAAAGCGTCTCATGAAGTTGATTTAACGAGAGAAGATTAAGTGTTAAACAACTTAAAACACACCCCTACCTTTTTAATCGATGGTCATTCGTTCGCCGCAAGGGAATATGATGTTGACATCGGGAATATGATGTTGACGTCGTTCACCGTACGCTTCCACTTTCAAGTTCGTGTGTCGGTCCGTTGACGATGAATAGGAAGGATGAAGGGTCATTGAAGAAATCCCATGTCGGAAGGGGGTCCCGAGGAAGAATTTGAGGAATAATTTTTCATCGCCGGCATCTTCGCGTTCTTCGTTGGGGAATTATATTCTCCAAATAACTCCATAAAAGAGAGAAAAAACATGCCAAAATAATAGATTTTAATCTATTATTTCCGAAGGTGTGAATTAATTAAGTGGACCACACTTAATTAAGTTCACGTTGGCACAAATATTTGAAATTAAAAAGTGGAGAGGCTCCACCAAATTAATTGCACAATATTGGCATAATTAAATTGTTGAGTTTTGATGAGGTTAGAGACCCGGGTGGTCCCCACCTAATTAACAAGAAGTGGGTCAAGGGGTTTCCTCTCATTAATTGGGGGTTTTGAGGAGGTTTTATTTTCCTCCATTAAGAGAGGAGTTAGAGACTGAGAGGCTCTCCTTCATTAATGAGGGAGAGTTGAGAGGTTTCCTCCCCTCCCATTAAATTGGGGGTTAAGCCCCATATGGACCCCACATCATAACCTCTCATGGGAGGTTATGCAGCTCGGGTGGTCCTCACCCCAAATATCCTCCCATGGGAGGTTGGGGTGTGGAGGTCCCACCACCAACTCCCATGTGGATCTTTTAACCAACCTTATCCACATGGCATGGGTTCAACATAAGTAAAATAAGTTCTCACTTATTTTATTTTATTAATCCACGTGAATACCAAAAACCAACTCTCTTACCCGTTCAATTGTCGTCAAGGTGAAAGCCTTCTTAAGCGAAAACCAGCACTGTGAGTTCAACGGTACCCTCCGATTTCAATTCTGAGTATCTGTTCAAAAGATAAAAAAAACCCAAACGTACGTTTACTGAACGTACCCGGACAAAACTTCAGAAAATGATTCCGGGCACACCGGGCCTCAGAATCAGGCGCCTTCAGAAACTGCGAACTAGTAAAATTCCAAAGAATTTAAGAAAAAAAATTCCTTGAAATTTTTGGGCCTTTACATTACCTCCACCTCAGGGCTTTATGTCCCTGTAAAGATACAACACACACTAGGGAAACAAAAAGGGGTACTAAGCATACATCTAAGCCTCCCGCTCCCATGTGCTCTCATGGAGGTTCCCGTGCTGCTAGAGAACATGCACCAGAGGAATCGACCGTCAATGCAGGACCCGCTCCTGTCGATCCTCAATCTTCTCTAGGATCTCCGTGAATGTTGCCCCATCATCAACGTCCAGCTCCCCGTGGTAGAGGATGTGGGATGGGTCGTGCACGTATATCCTTAGCTGAGATACATTGAAGAAATTGTGCACACAATGCAACTGAGGTGGAAGGGTCAGGAGGAAAGCCACCTCGCCTACTCTGCTGAGGACCGAGAACGACCTGATGAAATGCAGAGATAACTTTCCTTTTTGGCCAAATCTCTGTAGACCTCGTCGAGGTGAGACCCGTAGGAAGACCTAGTCACCATCCTCGAACTTCAGTGGTCTCCGTCTCCTATCAGCATATGACTTATGCCTGCTCTGTGCAGTCTTCATCCACTCCTGGATGATCTCCACTTTCTCCATGGTAGCTCGTACCATCTCTGGTCCCACTAGTGCTGACTCCTCTGGGTCTTTCTAGTACAGTGGTGATCTACAAGGTCGGCCGTACATTGCCTCGTAAGGGGCCATCCCGATGGGGGAGTTGTAGTTGTTATTGCACGCAAACTCCACCAAGGGTAAGTGATCCTCCCAACTGTGACCAAAGTCAAGGACACATGCATGGAGCATGTCCTCGAGAGTCTGAATGGTCCTCTCAGTCTGACCATCTGACAGCGGATGGAAGGTGGTTCTCAAGCGAAGCTGTGTCCAGAAAGCCTCCTCCAACCCCTTCCAAAGCTGGGAAGTGAAACGAGAATCTCAATCGGAGATTATAGTTTATGGAAGACCACGAAGCCGTACAATCTCATGAAATTAGAGGCATCTGAATCACTATACTAAGTCCTACTCTCTGATAGGTAGGAAGTGGGATGACTTGGGGAGTCGGTCTACGATCACCTAGATAGAGTCATTTCCTCTTGATGTATGTGGATGTACCATCACAAAATCCATGGATATCTCGTACCAAATCCACTCCAGGACCTCTAAGGGCTAAACCAAGCCTTCTGGCACCTGGTGATCTGCCTCACTTGCTGACAAGTGAGGCACCGTGAGAAAAACTCTACTACCATCTTCTTCATACCTGGTCACCAATGCTGTCGTCTGAGGTCCTGATACATCTTCGCCACTCCTGGATGTACTGCTAGAGGGAAAGTGTGAAAATCTTTCAACACCTCCTCCTGAAGTGAAACCGGTACCATGGAATGACCTCTGAAGAGGATTACGTGCTCGACATCTTCAGAAAATCCATCAGGTGCATGCCTTGTAGATATCTGAGCACGTCGCATCTCACAGTCAACGTCCCCAAGCTGCGCCTCCCTGACTCTCTAAAGTAGTGGGGGTGTGACTGTAAGAGACTGTAGATAGGCTGCTCCATCCCTATCCACAAAGGATATCTTCAATGTGGCCAACTGCTCCTTCACCTCTCCTAACAGCTGAATGCCTGATCTCCTGCTGAGCGCATCTGCTACTATGTTCCCCTTCCCAGGAGTATAGACTATCTTGAAGTCATAGACCTGGAGGAACTCAATCCATCACCGCTGTCTTAGGTTCAGGTCCTTCTGAGAGAAGATCTACCTGAGACTCTTGTGATTAGAGTAGATTTTAAAATGCTCTCCCATCAGATAGTGCCGCCACATCTTCAAGGTGAAGACCAATTCTTCTAACTCCAGGTCATGGGTAGTGTAGTTCTGCTCATGCTGTCTCAACTGCCGAGAACCATACGTGATCACAGCTCGCTTCTGCATCAGGACACACCCGAGTCCGGTCCCTGATGCATCACAGTAGACTATGTACCCTACTCCTTCCTCTGGAATCCTCAAGATGGGGGAACTAGTCAGCCTCTGCCTCAGCTCCTGAAAGCTCTGATGGAACCTCTCCGACCATATGAAGGGTTTCCCCTTCTTCGTCAAGGCTGATTGTGGCGCTACAACTCTGGAGAAGTCTGGAATGAATCTCCAGTAGTACCCAACCAAGCCCAGGAAACTCCGTACCTCCGTCACACTCCTGGGTGGCTCCCAAGAAAGTACTGCCCCAATCTTCGCTGTATCCACTTCTACTCCAGCCTTTGAGATGACGTGTCCAAAGAATTGAACCTCTTGAATCCATAACTGATACTTCGAGAGTTTACCATAAATCTAGTGATCTCGGAGTGTATCCAGTACCACCCACAAATGGTAGACATGCTCGTCCTCCGTAGTCGAGTAAATCAGTATGTCGTCGATGAAGACTATGAGAAAGCGATCAAGGTATGGCTGGAAGATCCTGTTCATCAGACTCATGAACATTGATGGAGCATTAGTTACGCCGAAGGGCATAACCAAGAACTCGTAGTGGCCATAGTGACACCTGAGGGCCGTCTTCTACACATCCTCATCTAGAACTCTGAGCTGGTGGTAGCCTGATCTGAGGTCTATATTCGAGAACCATCGTGCTCCCTTGAGCTGATCAAAGAGGTCATCTATCCTTGGTATTTGGTACTTGTTCTTCCTGATCACCAGATTCAGGAGGAGATAGTCGACATAGAGTCTCAAGATTCCATTCCCCTTCTTGGCAAACAAAATCAGAGATGCCCAGGGTGAAACACTGGGTCGGATAAATCCCTTCTCCTGTAAGTCCTCCAGTTGTACCCGCAACTCATGAAGCTCAGCGGGATCCATCCAATATGCTGGAGTAGATATCGGTGTCGTCATGGGGTACATGTCAATGTATAAGTCCACCTCTCTACAAGGAGGTAGTTCTGAAACATCGTCAGGGAAAACATCCCTGTACTGGTCCACCACTACAGGGTAAGTCAAACTCTCCACATCAACTGCTCCGAGGGTAAGGGAAGCCAAATAGTGAGTGATCGGTTTTATCCTCCTCCGAGTGATTCCATCCTGCATTGCAAAGGTTACCTTCTCTCCAGTGAAGGTAAACCTAGTCCCATCTATGCGGACACACCACACTTTGCACCTAATAAAGTCAATCTGAGCATGGACTGTAGATAACCAGTCCATACCCAAGATGACGTCGTAAGGCCTCGACGCCGCTACTAAGAGATCCTAGCCAAAGCTATCACCTCCTTGAGTAAGCTCGCACTACTGGAACCCGTGCGTGATCATCGAATTAGCTCCCGTAGGAGTCTCTATCCATAAGGATCGAACTAATGGATCCTTAAAAATCTCCGAGCTCTGAATGAGGGAAGTGGAAATGAAAGAGTGACTGACACCTATGTCTATAAGAACTACTGCTAAGGTGGAGTAGTCATAGATCGTATCTTAGATCATCTTTGGAGAACCGTGATCATAGGCCTCAGCTGCCTGAAGTTGTGGCCTGCCCGGTCCACCCGCTCGCTGTGGTCGAGGTGTACCTCATGGTGGTGGTGGTGGAAACACCTTGTAATGCTATCCACCGCCAACTACACAACCAGCTCCTCTTCCACGTCTGCCTCCGCCCTGCAGACCGCTTCGATCGACCCTATGCCTCTGCTTGGGAGGTCCCTCAACTGACTGCTGATCGTTCTTACAGTGGGTCAGACAGTCACGACCCATGTAACCCTGGCCGCCGCATGAGTAACACTGCCGGACAGGTCTAGATCTGTCTCTACTCTGGGTGCCCCGCACTACTGATCTTGAATCATACGGTCAACCACCTGTAGGTATTTTACTCTTGTACCTCTACGTCATCTTCCTACTTCCAACTACAGAAGACTCCGCTGCATGTCGGCTAGTGGTGGGTCTCACTGTTGGAGACTACTCAACAAGGAAACTCTCCAATAGGAGGGCTTGCTCCAACACTCCCGTCTGCGTCGGGATGCTATGAAAGATAAGTGAAGCTATGATATCTCACCTGAGTCCCCACTCAATGGTCCGTGCCCTAAAGAATGGGTCCCGTACCATATTATAGGAGTAGCACGAGAGGTCGGTGAACCTCACTGAGTACTGCTCCACCGTCATGCTACAGTACTGTAGTTGTTGTAGCTCTTGTATCTGAACCGTTCGAAGAGTGGCTGGGGAAAAAATCCACCCGGAACATGCTCTTGATGTCTTCCCAGAGCAGCGTCGCCTCGTCGTGGACCTATAGCATCAGGATCCACCATCTGCCTGCTGTTTCCTGAAGGAGGCTGGTAGCAATGATCACCATGAAGTATACTGGTGTCCCTACTACTCTGAAGACTCTCACCATAGCCTCCATCAAATCCTCACCCCCCTACGAGTCCGTATCTCCCCGGAACCGGGGTGGCCTCTGGCGCAGGAACTCATGCAACACACTCAAGCGGCGTGCATCATTTGCTACTAGGGATGGTGGCATCGGTGGCCCAATGGATAGTAGTACTGTTGGTACCTCTGCTAGTGCCTCAACTAAGAGAGATCCCTATACTGAGGACTCTTCACTCAGCAGGTTGTCAGTACGTACAACTCTCGGGGCTCTAGATGGTCATGCATAGGGAGGAATCTTGGAAGAAATCAAATGTGACATAGTTAAAATAATATACCTGGTGAGCTGACCTGGTTTGAGATGACTTAAAGAAATCTTTTGAAAAACACACAAGCAATCCTTGTTTTCGGGCATTGAGTCAGAAATCAGAAGTGAGGGTCCTGGTGTATGGATACATTGGCCGCCCACACCAACACTGGACTCCCTGAACTGAAAACAACACTTATTACCCATAACACTATTGCTTCAAATAAAAGAAATATCAGAGTCTAAAGTTCTGCAGTAGAACCGACGTCCTTTGATACCAATTTTCCACGACCCGTCCCCCAGGGCCCGTATCATGACTACCCGAAGCCCACCTTCCGGCCAGGGGTTGGTGACTAGCACCAAAGGCGTAATTCCCTAAAACTGGGAAGACATTGCCTCTACATAACGTAAAATCACACAACCAGAGTAAAAGAGGAAGAAAACACTAAGTAAAAGAAATTGTATAACAAGTGTACTGAAAGTAAAGGGGGTACAGAATACAAGACCAACAGAAAAGTACAACTGAAAAACAAGTACAACTAAAAAGAAAAGGGAAAACAACTAAAATGTAGAAGCAACTCCAGGATCATTGTCTGAGATTCCTACCTGAAGGGTAGGTACATATTTCCACCTCACCACACCACTTCTATCGTTCTGCTCCATATACCGTCTCGCCGAGTAGTCCACCTCTGTGTTCCGTCTAGTCCTGGCTCGCTCTCGGTCTCCGTCAACATTGTCAGTCGTCTGCATCCAACACAACATGGTGCGGGGATAACCCATGCAGGGGTGAGTAAATCGATACTCAGTAGGGACCCTGAGACCCTCAAGGCCTCACAAAATCCAACAAGGATAATCCAAAAAGCATAAAACCAATGGATTACCATTACTTAGGTATATGACCATACATATACCTAAGTTATCAAGTAACCCATCTCAATCATGAGGAAAAACAAAAAGGTCATTGACTCAGCTCAAACCTAGATTTTCATTAACAAAACCACAGCTGCTAGAGAAATACTTCTCTGTTGAGTACAGTGGTCTTTTTGCAACTCCGAGGTGCTACTCAATAACCTTAGACTGCTGAGGTACTCCTGTAGAGTACCGCGGGTCTGCTGCCTCACACAGTAGCGCTGCCCACCATGGTTCTTCTGCCTCACACAGTAGCGCCCCCCCCCCCCTAATAGCCTACAGAGGTACTCCTCCTATCGAGTACCATGGGTTTTCCCCCTCACACAGTAGTGCTCCACTGCCATGGTTCTACCGGATCACATAGTATTACTCCCCACTAGGCTAGTCAAGTCACTCTGAAACAAATCGGACAAGAAGTCATCAGGTCTCATCCAGCTACTGGGTCTCCGCAGTCTGCTCGCTTGTCTCCGGGAGGGTCCTCTCCACAAGCTACAAGCCGATAATCCAAGTGTCACAAAGTCCTGATAAGAATTATCTCAAAGGTCCACCACGTCATAGTGGTCTCAACGTAACATACGATGCGTCAATCAGATGCCCGATCTGTGAGTTATTAGCCTTTTAGTCCCGGGGGCCGGGTTGGTTCATGTACAAACCAATCCGAACAAATATCAACTATACCCTGAACTCCCATGGCATATTTTCAAAGGGATCATTTCTCAAAGCAATTACCAGCGCCGCTAACGGTTCATCAAATGGACGTCCGGTGCCAAAGATATGGCCAAAGTAAGCAATGGATCATTAGTGGGCCCGTGTCCGGTCTGACCCGGTCGGACCAACTCGGCCCAACCCAGTCTGGGTCGACTCGATCAGACATGCTGGGTCTAACTCAGCCAGTTGTGTGGGTCAGCCCCCCCAAGTTTGGCCCAGTCTGCTGGGCTGGGCCCAGCGGACTGTGCGGACAATTCGGGCCGAAGTCGCCATGTGGGCGACTCAGCCCAAAGGCCAGTGGCAGGTTCAGCTGGCGCCATGAGGGGCACGGCTTAGGCGGCTCAGCCTGAGAGGCCAACGATGGGCCGTACGGGGCGTGGTCAGGCTGCAAGTGTGCCGTGAAGGGAGGGGGCACACTGGGCAGGTGGTCTGGGCACCGGGGGGGGGGGGGGGGGGGCGCCGGGCAGGAAACTGGTGTACCGGATAGGAACTCTGGTTTCCGAGAAGGTTCTGGGAGGGCGGCCTGTGCACCGAGCAGGCGTCGGGCAGGCACGGGGTGCGCCGACAGTGTGCGGGGCGTGTGGGCAGGGTGCTGGCGGTTGGGATAACCGCGGTTTCAGTCGAGGCGCGTGCCGGGTAGCGCGCGGGTAGGCTTGTCGGGTACCTCTCGGACGGCGGCACAGTTTGTGGAGGCCACAGGTAGCGCGACCTCTATTTGACGTCTTCATCATCGTCTCCACATTACCCTACCATTTCTACTTCACCATCGATCCAAGGTTCCAAAACAGTAAAGGTTTCAGAGGGGTTGGGTCTTGTTCGTTCGGCCCGAACCCTTCACATTAGAATGATAGCAAGCGGCTCATGAAGTTGATTTAACGAGAGAATATTAAGCATTAAACAACTTAAAACACACCCCTACCTTTTTAATCAACATGCGTTCATTCGTCACGGGGGAAGATGATGTTGGCGTCGTTCGCCGTACGTTTCCACTTCTGAGTTCGTGCGTCGGTCCATTGACGACAAAGATGAAGGATGAAGGGTCATCGAAGAAATCCCACGTCGGAAGGGGGGTCCCGAGGAAGAAGCTGAGGAAGAATTTGTTGTCACCGGTGTCTTCGCATTCTTCATTGGAGAATTCTATTCTCCCAAGCTCTCCACAAAATAAAGAAAAAAGATGCTGAAATAATAGATTTTAATCTATTATGTTTGAAGGCATGAATTAATTAAGTGGAACCCACTTAATTAAGTTCACATTGGCACAAATATTCGAAATTAAAAAGTGGAGAGGCTCCACCAAATTAATTGCACAAGATTGAAATTATTAAATTGGGGAGTTTTGAAGAGGTTAGAGGCCTGGGTGGTCCCCATCTAATTTATAAGAAGAGGGTTTAGGGGTTTCCTTCCATTAATTGGGGGGGGGTTTGAGGAGGTTTTATTCTCCTCCATTAAGAGAGGAGTTAGAGACCGAGAGGCTCTCCCTAATTAATGAGGGAGAGTTTATAGGTTTCCTCCCCTCCCATTAAATGGGGGGTTAAGCCCTGTGTAGACCCCACGTCATAACCTCTTACAGGAGGTTATGCCGCTCTAGTGGTCCCCACCCCAAATATCCTCCCATTGGAGGTGGGGGTGTGACGGTCCCACCACAAACTCCCATGTGGAGATTTTAACCAACCTTATCCACATGGCGTGGGTTCAACATAAATAAAATAAGTTGTCACTTATTTTATTTTATTAATCCACGTGAAACCAAAAAACCAACTCTCATACCCATTCAACCACCATCAAGGTGAAAGCCTTCTTAAGAGAAAATTGGCGCTACGAGTTCAATGGTGCCCTCATATTTAAATTCTAAGAATCCGTTCAAAAGATAGAAAAAATCACATGTACGTTTACAGAACGCACTCGAACAAAACTTCAGAAAATGATTCCAGGCACACCAGGCCTCAGAATCAGACGCCGTCAGAAACTGTGGACTCGTAAAATTCCAAAACATTTAAGAGAAAAAATTCCTTGAAATTTTAGAGACTTTACAGAATGGGGATGAATAAGGTTTTCATGATTCATGGAATTGAAGATAAGAGGTATATAAGGATTTCATTACCTAGAATATATTATTTTCTTCTAATATTTAAAACCAATATTCCGGTTGATCGGGTTGAGTTGGGTTAGAAATATTCCATAATGAGACTCGACCAGACATCTATATGGATCAAAATAGAAAAACCTAACCCACACATATTTTTTGGCTAACGAATCCCCACTAGGTAGGTTTCAGTTGTTTTTTTTGGGTTGGGTTTGTTGGGTTGTGTTTGGTTTGGACACAACTACTAGAATTCAAAATAACCCTTATCCCAAAAAAACATTTATCTAATACAAAAAAATATATACCATAGTCATATATATACCAAAAAATTCATTAATTCCCTCCTAAAAGAAATAAAAGTACTCTAATATCAAATTACATATAAATCCATAAGGTTATCTATATTTCCAAATTTATATTCCTAAAATCAATTAACTCATTATACCAATTCACAATAATAAACTCATTTTAAAATCACATACCAACCTGATGGGACATCTAAACCTTGATCATGTTTTATTCCTAATAAACAAAACAAATATCCCAAAATATAATTAATCAACTCAAAATCCAATCACATAATACCTCAAAAGCATAATAAATGCCTTTGAAATGTTGATTAACCCCCTAATTTTCAACACATAATGGCATTAAAAACTCATATATTTTCCTGATATGATAAATTCATAACATTTAAACTTATCTAAACACTAATTTGGTACTAATTATAACACCCCATCCATATAAACCAAAATCTGGTGAAAAAAACATACTATTTACATACTATAATTGTTACCATGTCCAATATACCAAAATTGATTATCCATATTTACTATATCAATAAAACAAATTGAGTCACTTATATGCCTTAAAACATTTAGGATTATGATTTTGGTTATTTATGATAAATATTTAACTCAAAACCTAAAATATTTCTCATCAATATGGCAATTTCTCTCAAGAGACCAAAAATTTCATATTTTTTTATAAATTCTTCATTATTTTCAATAACATTATTCTAACAATATATCCTTTAATAATATATTATATAAAATAATTCTACAAAGACTGGGTATATGGTATCATAATAATAGGTGAGCTCAATGCTTAGTAATTGTAAATATAAGCATTAAGAATCAAATATTGTTTAATAGAATTATATGGTAGTATCAATATTTTTATATAATCATATTTCATGGTAAAAAAGGATAATCATTCCCAAATATTTATGGATAATAAACCATGAGTCATGGTGTAATTATTTTTTATAACATGTGACAACATTCCAAATAGAACCATCAATTATTTATCGTAAGATCAAAAAATTTGAATAGTAATATAGAATAAGAGTATAAAATAATCATAATCCTTGGAAATAATTTTTTTACTAACGTTCATTTCCAAGACTGTCATCACATAGTGGACACGGTTCACTTAACATTAGATTTAATATTTTAGTTGAAAGAAAACTATAGTGAAGTGGGTTCATCCCATAGCCCATTATATATTATCTACTGAGATATAAATATCTACCTAATATATTTTACAACAATATAATTTCACAACCACTAGTCACATAATTGAAACAATATATATGTGTTCCCTAAGAATATGAAAATATAACAAAATATAACATCACATAATTAACCAGTGGAAAAAAATGATCTTTATTAAACATTCCTTAAAAATTCATCATGATTCATCAAAAGGAAGAATGTGCATGGTATAATTATATCTTATCCTCATGGAATCATATAAATTATTAAACTTTTTTACATAAATGATAAATACTTCTTAAAAATAATTAAATATATTAACTGAAAATACAGAAGAAATATCCTTTTTCTTTCTGTAACTTTTAAATATGAGAAATTATCAAAAAATATGATTAATATTCAATATGAATAACGATGAAAAAAATTAATTATATTAATAATTAATAACTAAATGATGGTGATAATATGTGTTCATGTAGCGGATAATAAAAAACATTCTTTTTACATCATTGTTATGGGAGTAAAAATGACCCATATAGAAAACATTTAAAAGATTCATTTTTAATTATTTTTAAATAATGAAATGGATAGTTGAAAATGAAATAGAAAAATTATTTAAATTTATAGAATCAATTTATTAAAATAGAATAAATAAAAGGGATATTGAAGTGGAATATTCATTTAAAATATTTCAAAACATTTTATGTAATGGTTTTAAATAAAATTGCTTATGTCTTTTCTATCCTTTGAATAAAAAATCATGAATAAGGGAACCTAAAACCAATTTCTAAATATAAATATCTTTCATAATATGTTCCATAAAAAATAAATTTTTTGTTTATATATCACAAAAAATAAACAAGTCGGTTAATATTGAGCATGTCTCCTATAAGGGAATTCAATATGAGAAAACCCCTTAGTATGATCATAAAATTTAATGTAAGAAAAAATAATGAATTTATTATGTGAAAATAAATTAATATAAACTTTTTAAAAATATATAAAATTATAAAATTTCCTAACACACATAATCTTATAGTAACATAGTCAATATATAATTAATATAACCAAATGAAAGGAAGCTGAGTTAGGAATCCCCTTGCCTCATAATTTCACAAAGATGTATTCTCTTTAACCACTGATATAATAAATTTATATTTATTATTCATATATATTTTAATTTTTTATTTATATTACTATATACCATTAAATATAATTTTCATAATACCTACTTATTAATAATCCATTACTGAAATAAATATTTTTGGGTTAAGTATTTAGTTTTCCACACATGTTTTTATTCAATAATTCTAGTTCATATACCTTGTTAAAATTTTCATCATATCCAGATGATTATGTAGGTGTAGAGTTCCTTTTTTTTAAAAATAAGTCCCATGGTAATTTTATAAAACATGTTGTAATTATTTTCATATAGTTCACAAAAATATCATTTTTCCTAAATGTTGGTTCCATAAAGGTAATTTATAATATTAGTGAATAAAAATTTGTATATAACCATTATAAAAAGAACTAAGATATATTAAATTAAATATTTTAACATAATTTTATTAGTATTGAAAATTCATTAATCATTCAGGACGTAAAAATTGAAGCATCATTAATATAAGTGTTATGACCGACCTAACCAAGATTATGTTATAACCTCAGAATGAGTAAGATAATGAAATTTATAAATGATAATATCATATTTCTAGAAGCATAATGATTTTAAAAAACATGTTATGAAATTTATAAATTAAATTTATGATTATTTTGATGAATAAAATCGATAGAAACATTAAATATGTCACTTATGTTGAGAGATTGAATTTCTTCTTAAAGAACCTATTTGAAATTAGTTATTAAATAATTTTTCTTAATACTATATTCCCAATAACATAGAATGGATTTTTTGAAATGGAAATATGAAATTTTATCGGCAATATTTCTAATTTTTTTGTGCCTTTGAAGGGGTGGTGGATGGATCCTTTTATAAGAGAGAGGAGTGGCAATTTTGTAATATTAATTTCTCAACATAAAAAATGAACATTATTATCAGGGACTGGAGGAACATGTTTTCCAAAAATGTATGATATTATAATGGTAGGCTGATGAAGACCTTATAAACTCATCTAAAGATGATATTTTATGATCATTTATCATTTAATGGGTTTGAAAACATTTATTATAGTATCTTATTATAATGAATAAAAATAAAAAGTAACATAATACCTAATGTGATTATGATGATGAAAAATATAAAAATGAAATTAAAATCATAATTTTTTATACATGTTAAAAAGTGATTTTTATAAATTTTTTCTTAACACACACAAAAACTATTTTTAGATATAAAATTCCCTTTATTTGTTTTAATGGATTTACACCAAATTCATGTGTTGAATTGATTCTTAAGAAATTAACTAGATTATGGATAAAAAATAATATTTATATGAATTAAATACCTGAATTTGGTTATATAATGTCAAGAATAAAATACAAAAAAATAATGAGTTAAGAATAAGTCAAGAATAAGTTTATAATTTCATTAAAAAATATATCTTTGGTTATAGAAAGTCAAGAATAAGTTTATAAATTCATTATAAATTTTTCAAATGATTTATTTTAAAAAATAAATACATAATTTATTGAGTAAATGTTTTCATTTATTATTAATTTATGAATATATCAAAACGATGTAATAAAAGTTACAGTATTGGTAAAAACATCATTGTTTGACTAGTGATACTAAAATGAACATTTAAAAAAACCTAAAAAATTCTATATATGTTAGTTTTTATCATGATTCATAAAAATAATTTATTAAAATTCAAAATTATTATTTTAGGAGTCCATTTTTTAAATTAAAATAATATGTAATAATACATTTGTGTTCTTAACATTATGTTCTTTTAACCTTATTTCACATCATTTTTCAATGACTATTAAATTATTTGATATCAAATAAAACCCATTACTTATAATAATACATTATAAGTGATATATTGGATTTAATTTAAAAACCACAAAACATTAAAAAACAATGATTCAAAAAATATCCTTTTTAAATATTCAATGGTTAAAAAATGACATTTATTATTTAACCTTTAATAATTAAATTTCATAAATAAATTTGCATTAAAAAATATAGAATCATTCTTAAAATCAATAATAATAAAATTTATGGAATTATAATACATGATTTTATAATAAATAATTAAAATAACTTATTATTTTATTCAGGTTTTATTATTATATAAATTTTATTAATATTGTTCCCCTTTTCATTATCATGATGTATTAAGGTTTTTTTCATTGCATTTTAATAGAATGTATCAATGTTTGCTTTATTTTGATGTTTAATATGAAATATATTGTTTATTAATATTTATTTAATATGAAATTTATATTAAATTATTAGGGTGTTACAAATTTTTATGAAATGTGAAAGTAGGTAGTATCGTAAGAGTTTTCCTTAGACCAACACCAAGAATAGTTTAAAAAAATAGGAATTGTTACATATCTTCTATGGAATAAGTATAAACTTTTCGAAATAACTATAAGATCCATTCTAGTTGATTCAACACCCACAACATCCCCCATTGATTATATCACCCTTAGGTCTTATGTGGATCTATTGATTTTATTTTATATATAAGTTCGTATGATCAAAACATGAAATTTGTAATGTCATAGACTTTATAATAAATATATATATGAATTATTTTTTATTTTTATTATAACAAAATTTACATAAAGAGAATGAATTTAATTAAATGAGAAGTAGTTTTTTAATAAAAACTTATTAATTGTATTAAAATAATTGTTATTAAATAAATAATATATTTTAATTAATTATAAATAAAATCATGTAATATTAAAAATATATATTTTCCTATGAATTTTGTTTATGTGTGTGGTCTATTTTTATCTTAATTATTTAAATTAATCACTATTAATAAATTATTTTAAATAAACGTACTGGTAATAAAAATAAATAAAAAATAAACAACAATCTTATTATTATATGTTTTTAAGGAATAAGAATATATTAATTTTTTTGCATAAAAATATTTTTTTAAAAAATTTATTTATACGTTACACATTATTTTATTAAAACTAATGTTTATCATCTTTATAAATAAAAATAATTTCAACCCTAGTTGATATATGATGTCACTAGTGTCATCATGGAAAAAGGACCTGAAGTGTGTTCCAAATCAACATGTGGTGGAAATAAGAACCAGACCATCACAAATAACCATTGGGGGATATTTTTCAATTAAAAATATTGTTATACCCACCCATGAATTGGACATCGACACCAATAAATAAATATCATCAACATATATCAATATACAGTATTATAAATACTAAAATATTGAAAGTATATTTTTTCTATACTCACATCACAATTCAAGAATAAGACACATACATATGATATCTATATCAAAGACTAAAAATGCTTAATAGGACCAAAAATACTAATAAATAATTTCCAAATGAAAAAAATCCAAAAATTCTCCATAAAAACTAAATTCAAAGAGATTGTTTCTCCACTATCCCAAAACAATTACAAAAAAATTCTAAAAGGTCTGCAAAACTAATAGGTTCTATTTCCCTTACCTGTGTCTTATAAAATATGATCACATGCACCCAAAGGAATATGCATGATGTGAAGCACGAATACCAGTTTGATACCACCATAAATTATTCTAAGTCCTTTACCCATGAAAACCATTAATATTAGTTTGAAAAAAAATCAAGACCTATTTCACATATTAAATGAATGTTCACTTCAATAAAACACTTCTTAAATCCTTATGTTTTTTCAATGATAATTATTTTTACAAAACAAGGAAATAAGGCTCAATTAAAGAGATAAATAAATCCAACCTAATAGATTCAAAACACTCAAACATGGTGTAAAACTAAGTGAGGAGAGCTCTGAGGACAATTAAAAGGGGTGTTTATGTGCGGGGGAATAAATGTGTGAGGGATACTTAATGATTCATAAGTTACAAAGGTAAAAACAAAATTTTTAATAATCTAGACACACCAAATGATTTGTCCACACATCCAAACAAATTGTTTCTAAATCATGTGGTACCCACTTTCTCCCAATTACAGAGGTCATATAATTTCTAGAGATCCTTTAATTGTTATAAAAACTATTATCAAGAATAACAAAACTCAATCATCCCCCAATCATCCCTCATATATGGTTAGACATATTTTTTCACTTATTGGGATTAAACTATTTGACATGGCCTATTTAACCAAAAATCAAGTCTACTGGCCTTTAACACTATGAAACTCCAATTATAAAATAAGTAAATAAATAATTCTCCAAAAGTAATAACCAGTTAGCTGGGGGTATCAAAATTAACCCCACCATGCCAATTTATTTTCCAAGAAAGTAATTAAAGATCCATAGAAGAAAAATGGAGAATCCACTACATCCAAACTAAAACATACAATTCCCAAATATCTTGGTTATCACCACTATACTTCTAGATTGCACAGACCAATGATATTGGAAAGACACTAAGTTCCATATTATAGAAATCCTATATATGAATAGGATTACTTCCATAATAGTGGGGCCAGGTCCCATCAAAAAATCCTCCCACTATTACTTGATATGTGTTTGTATTTTAATTCTTCAACCTAGATACATGGAAGAAGCATTAATCAATTTAAACCATGGTAAAATTTACAAATGATCGGATACCTTCCTATAATTATCTACAATTAAATTTACCAACATAACATGATTCCAAAATTTCACACTTTTCCAAAATATTATTTTTAGATCAAATAGTAATGGGTTCGAAAACCAAATCACTAGGCTCAAACTCTATTAGGTGAAAATGATGATCACTATCTAATTTTTAGAGAATCTATAATTTTATTACATCTTACAATTCAATTTCATTTCTTCTTAATATTATAGATGAGAATGGGTCCCAATGTTGAATTCTCAATATCTTAGACCCACACAATCTGGATCAACATTTCCTCCCTTACAATAACTCAAAATTTTCCATCTTGATTGATTCCTTATAACTATTATTGTAAAAAATATATATATGAACTATATGTTCCCTTATCATAATCCCAAAAAACATAAGATCACTTGGACAAAAAACCTCAAGAAACTAAATGGCTTAACTAGTCTGACCATTTATATGTGGGTGATATCTCGTGATAAAATTCAATTGTGTACGAATGCCCACAAAGAGTCTCCAAAATAACTGATAAGTAAAGCAAGTATCCTGGTCAATAACATTCACTAAGGGAACACTTGATGTCTAGTGTTCCCATATTCATATAGGTTTAAGAGATTCAATACCTCAATCAATTCCATAAAGGGAAGAAATATGGCCAACATAGTCCACTAACATATAATCTCCCAAACAAAATATTTACCAATAGGATTATGGTGTAGAATAATAAAAAGTTCTATAGAAATATCTTACCACTTCTACACTGACATGGGAAGTGGATAATGTAGCCCAGTTGGCCACTGATACTCCTCTTTGATCCTATGATAGGTAAAATATCAAGATACAAAATACACAATCAGTCATCTCATATTATACCAACAAAAATGGATTAAAATAGCATAAAAGATCATAGTATCCACTAAGTGAATGGACCAATGAGTATAGAATCCCTCACGCATCACCTACTGCCTCAGGTTTAAAGGAAACATGGTCATCTCCCTCAAAAAGTGGGCAACATTGGGATACTGTGATTAATCAACCATATTTTTACCACCATTTAAAACTATGATAATCAACTGGTATACAATTTGGGATGCCTTTTCACCATTATCAATAAAAGTGGAAACGATTTGAATGCTGGTCAAGGACTCCCACTCTCAATCCTCCAATATATTTAGACCCAGATCAATAAAAAACCCCCGCAAACTCTAATAATCCACTAATTCATAAAATTCCTAGATTGTTAGCTTTTTTTGAATGAATATATGACCAAATTCCCCTTCCTAGGATTACATGTGATATGAAAATAAATGTTATGAAATATTCCACCCTACATATCTATTTGTGGTCCAAGTACCTTTGGGTGAATATGTACTCCCTGATTTTTTAATCTAAATAGACTACAAAGTTTTATCCAAATTAACAATATGGAAAATTCATCATTACATGAATCAATTATTCCAACTCTAGGTTATGGTTGGGGTAGGTCCTACCATGTGGGAGGATATTAAGATATCCATAGGACACTACAGGATAATACTACATTATCACACACACCAACCCCACACCAAATACATCACATTATATAATATATCCATTCCATGGATCAAGAAGTATGGAAGCTATAGTCTATGTCAAAAATACATGAAACTACTCAAATGAAATCTACAACTCCCCAATAAACAAAAACATCACCCCCTTATGATTTAATATTTTCATGGGTTAATTGGGAGTAAAGAATCCATGAGAAATATGCCTATAATATCCAACCACAACTAAAAATATCCTAATCTCAAAAACATTATCATGATACTCTCAAGACATAACTTCTTGGATATTCAATGGTTCCACTAAAATATCTTTATCCTAAATAAAATGTCACAGAAAATTTTCATTTAAAATCCAAAACATACATTTATATAGATGTATATAATTTCGATTTTCCTTTTTTTTATTCCAAAGACAATATTCATATAGTCTTTGTGGTCCTCCACCGTGATATAGTACACAATGTTTTCATCAAAAAAACATGACTAAAAAGGCATCCAAAAGTAGGTACTGAACTATATCATCCATTCCACAAATACTATAGAATAAATTTTAAGGAAAATTGTGTAACCAAATACACAGAGTTCGCATATCAACTCTTGAAGGTGATTTTTGGAATATACTCTTCTCAGACACTCAACTAGTGTTACACCAACCTCATGTCAAATTTTTAAAACAATCAGTTTCACCTGAGTTGGTAAATATATAATTAATTCATGGTAACTTTTATTTTTTATTAATGGTCATTTAATTTAACAAACTTATATCTATGATAATTTTTATACCACTATCATTCTTATTTGAAGATAGAACAGGTGATGCCCATGGTGACCTGGTCATATGAATAATCCTCATTCTTTAATGGTCCCCCAAGTGAACCTTTAACTACATATAATTTACATGGGGAATATAGTATTATGGAAAAGAGATGGTGATCATCCCAATGAGCTGATCAATAATAAATATAGCCTCTCACTGTGGAAAAAAACTTAAAAATCCATCTAGAAACACCATAAATTAGTGGCCCACAACCACTGGAATACGACCATCTTAAACAAACTCTATAAAATCAAATTGAAACCTTGATAAATTATATGAAATTAATAAGAAATAAATAGAAACAATTTCTTTCCCCAATGAGATTAGATTACAGTAACCAAAGATGATTTGAGTTCTCCCATACAGATATAGAAATTAGACCCTATGATAATGATAGTAAATCTGAGATTTGAAACTAGTAATCCAATCTATTCCATGGTTGAGATAAAAACATCAAGGTCTATCAAGAGGAATTAACACATATTCTCGACGACATTGATCTAGAAATGGAACTTTATGAACCTAAGAAATTTCTCATTCTTACATTCCAATAGTGAAAGTAGATCCCTCCCAAATGGAATCCACTCTTATTTCATACCCGAAGCATAAAGAAAAATTAATGATATAAATTTATGGGAAGAACCATTATTATAAGAAAAAACATCAATTCCTGTGACTTATAAATTAGATCCATTCACTTTTCCATGGGATATTTGAGAAGTTGGAAGCCAATGACAAAATATTTTACTACATAATGGTTTTTAAGAGTATTGTTGATAATTTTAAATAATACCTTTCAAATAATAATTAATATTTTTATAGAGTCCTTCAACAATATTTTACACGAAATAGATGTTCAAATTTTCATTAATGTACTTGGATTTATAATATAATTTTATTGATAGTTTAATGTGATGATTTTACCACATATATTACTTATATTTTATCTATGTAATATAGTTATGTTTGATAAATCTTTAGACAAACATGTTAACCCATCCAGTTAGGTAAACCTAGTATATAAGAGTTAACTCTACAAAACTAGAGATACAAAATGACCAACATGAAATAGTAGTAGGGTGGTGCCGCAAACATGTGTGTAGATGTTGGGAAAAGAGATACATTATGGTTTTATAGGGTGAGGAGGTGTCACCATAGGGTGGTGCTAGTAGAAACCTATAAAATACCTAGTTACTCAAATACCCTTTCTCTTCTCCATGAATTGGTGAATAAACCATTCGGATTTGGATAAACACGTAGATATGGAATGTGCATGGGGTAAAAATACTATTTTTACTCTATTTAAGATAAATAAAGAACACATGACACCATACCAAATCGGTCTACACCATCTTTTAACCATCTTTTAACCTTCAATATCATGAAACCATTCACTTGAATAGTAAATATTCTTCTATATACCATTGCCCGACTACATCTATTGTATATTGTAAAGGTAGTGAACAATTATTAACTTTTGAACCACCATGCATGAAATCTATATCCTTTATTCATGGGTTCTTATAAACAAAATAGTCATTGTCGGTTGATCAATGTGAATTACATAACTCGTGTGGGGATTCTAGATCATGAGGCCTCAAGATAATCATGAAATAAACCTCATAGAGGAAGCCTATAAATGGAGGAGATTAAGGATCAATGTTTTTAATGAGACACTCCTTGATCATGTGATGGGTGTATCATAGATTGAAACTTCTAGGTTTATAAGATCATATGATCTTTTGATGTTCATGCGGTGCATTCTTTGGATATGTGAGTGCCTAACCATGAATGGTTCATGTGATCCACTATAGGAGAGGTTGTCAATGAAGAGACCTTATTGTGACCACTCTTCCTTTCATGATGTTTTCGAAGAAACTATAAACATCATGAGACCATTTACACATTAAGAGCATGAGACATTGATGGACTTTCTCTATGACCTCCACCACATTAATCCCATACACACAACTCACTTACCTTATAATGTAAAAATAGTCTCATACCCCATTTCTAATATAAACACATTCCATTATCCTTGAAATTGGAGATAAAAATATGAATATGAAGAGAGACATAGAATTAATGCATAATTTTAGGTGATGGAGGGTAGCTTATCTCTTATAGAGATATTCCCCTGGTAACTGCATGTGACATGATGTCAGGACCTCCAATACCTTTTGTTATTTTTTGACTCTTTAGTCATCATGGGTCACCCTCACAGTGACCCTAGATCATGTGCCCAGACAAAATCATGTGACCCTTTTTATGTTTTTAGTTTGAAATGTTTCTCAATGAATGGAAGATCATGGTGCCTATTTTAATCATGTGAAACCTCGATTAAGTAAAACCTTTATAGGGTCGAAATAATGTAGTCCTATCATGTGGTCAATATGGTTATGAAATATTGTATATTCATCCTATTCTTGCACCCTTGTACATCCACCCTCTTTAAACCCTGATGCCTTTAAAAATATAAGTCATGTAAACTTCATATTGTCTAATGGATTTATACAAATATGGTCATGCAATCCGGATTGTACGCATTCATGTCACTCTATCTCATAACCTAAGTATGGTCAAACATATATATGCATCTATGATTATGATCCCTTGGTTTTTTAAGCTTATACATGTACCCCATACATGTGTCCTTATTTATATGAACCCTCATCCTTGAAATATTTGAAATGCACTCCCTTCCTTGAATCGAAGTATTCATACATATGTTTTTTCAATTATTGTCATTCCAACAATATCCATGTGACTCAAACAAATAAACCTTAGTTTTGTGACATTATTGGAGTACAAAATTGATGTTTTGAACCACCTTCATGAAAATAAGTATCCTTGCGTTATGGGGTTATTCTCCCTTGTATCTATGAAAATATTTTATGCACTCAAATATGAAATTATGATCCCTTATAAGTCATGTGATAGAATAAATCAAATTTATTCATGTGATTTATTAAGCATTGTGGATAAGTGTGGTGTTCTGTTCTTTAATTAACCATGAGGTCCTCTCTACTATACAATCATGTTTATCAGACCATTAATGGATATCTGACTTCATCAACCAGAGTAAAAGTAATGAATATGAAATGGGAATCCACTTTTTTTATAATCCCCTAATTATTTTATCTCATAAAAAGTAATTATATTATGATTTTGATCATATTTCCTCATATATTCGTGATATGGAATAGGTATTAATGAAATAATCCTTCTATTTATAGTTCTTTACCATTCCTTTAAACTCTATACGATGATATGAATCCTTTTGGATTAATATTTCATCATGAGTATAAACACACATGCTTCCATTGAATTAACTCTAACTTAAATAATCTCTTTAATGTAATTCCCTTGTATTTCAATGTTTTGTATCCTTTAATTTCATAACCCCAATGAGTTTAGTCAACACTATCTTCCCACCGGATAGTGATGAACCATATAAATGATGAGTACTCTAATTCATATATATAAAGTATACATATAATTACTTTTAATGAAAGATCCCCATATCCAATATATTTCGACAGGTAATTAAATATTCATATATACCCTATGTGAAAAATCAAGCTCCACATATATAATATAAAATTATAATACATCCTATGAAATACTATGTCCTCTGTGATATAGTTGTATCCTATATGAGACTAAAAACAAGGATTACCTCAGGTAATCCACTATGTGTAAGCCCCATACAAATTCAATATTACACATATATAAAATTATTGTAATATCACACTATCTATTTTTTCTCACACCAGGGATAATTAATGTGGGAATATATATTTGAAACAATTATTCCTTCAGCATAACAAAAATTCCACCAAAATGGGATATTAGAATGCGACCATAGAGATTAAAATATATTTATTTTTATGATAATATATTATTATCATACATTTTAATATATTTATTAATTTTATTTTTTGATGTTTTATACATCACCCTCACATAAATGAAAGTTACATCATAAAGTTGAAACTTCAGATTAGTATGAATTTTCCCCACAAAACAAAACTTTTATGATATAAAATTTTTTATATTCATGAAATATCATCATAATTTCAATATTTACCACATTCATAGCCCTAATAAACCTTAATGACTATGAAAAATACTTCAAAACATGGAATTAGAACAAATAGATTAGTAACTGAATAAAGATGATAAAAAAGCATAACATGTGAGTAAAAGGTATAACATGATATCAAAAAAGAGAAGCTTCATGAGTAATCACATGGGAGAATAACATAAATAACATGGTTTCATAAAATCATGGAAACATATAAAACGTGAAGACAACAAAAAAACTGACATAAGATTAAGTACGAGCATCCGACCAATAAAACATCACATGGGGGATAGAGTCTGATTATTGATTTTGTTTACTCCCTAATAAATAAGACAACGTCTTATAAGACAATAACTTTTCGCAATTCATTAGAGTGTAATTTGGGTGTACATATCATAACCTGATAATAATTATGTTCTCTAAAAAATTAAATTAACTATAAGGATTAATCATAATAATTACCCGATGAGTTAAATGGGATGTATAATCTTACCTCATAACATAATCAAATGATTTTTTTTAAATATTCTAAAGATAAGAATGAATTAAATGTTATGTAATTTCATGTGATATTAAATAATAATAGGTATGAAAAAATATGTTCATTTGGGAATAAAATACATTATTATTTTGACAACCCTGATCATTAATTACACAATTAAACATGATTTATTACATAAAAATCACATTATACAACAAATAATATTAATAGGTCTAGTGTATTTGGAGCTTAGGATCATTATATAACAACTTGAAACCTGAAATACAAATTTTTTATTGAAAACTTCTTTTACATAACCACTACATTCCATCGTACCTAGCATTTCATCGGATAACCTGAGGACATGGATAAGAAAATTGTGAGCTATAAATCCCCATAAGGGAATAATCATGGAATAACATGAGGAATAAAATAAATGTTAGAAAATAGGCATATCAATAGAGAACAAGAGAATCATAAAAATAAAGGCATGATAAAATGTGATAATCATAAATGGAAATGTGGTAACAACACTTAACATGGAATTAGGAAGTGCCAAGTCTCATTACACATGGAGCATAAGCAAACCCTCATTGCACATGAATCATGTGTAAAACATTGTTGAACATGAATTTAAATAATTCAACACCCATTGCACATGATTTATCATGATAATATACTTTACCCAATGCATTAGAGCGATATAAGGGAACACCCTTCTTAAAAATTTAATTTCATGCATAAGTGTGCCACATGGATCATATAACATGGATTCATAAAACATCATAATTTATTACAAGATAAAGGAATGTGGAATTAATACATGAAAATTTATAATCAATATGTAAATGTACATAAAGTTGAATACCCTTGATATAGATTTGGGCAAGGTATTCACTACACAATGACATTGTCTTGGAAAATTGGTGCAATTTCGGCTGCATAACAGCGTGTCGTAAGAATTAATAAAAATGGTTGATGAGAGAGAGATGGATGTATCATCATTTTTACATGAAATGGGAAGTAAGGGGGGTCATATAGATACACATCCCAACAATTTTAATGAAATTTAGATTCATAATACAAAAGGATTACTTGGATGTAATAGAAAAGAGAGAAATCTCTCACGGAATTTTGACATAGTAACGATTATACATGGGAGGAATTTATTGAGAGAGAAAGGGTTCTCTTATAATTCAACCAATAATATAGAAGTATGGGGGAGGTGTTTAACCAAACACCAAAATTTATAATTGAAATTAAAAGGGAATAACATCATTATAAAAATTGGGCAAAAATGAGAAGGGAAGAAAAAAACCCTTACTTGGAAGTGTTCTTCCAATGGCTTGAGAGGGGATTGGGAGAGGCTTCTTGGGAGATTGGGGCACCTTGGGAGGATTCTAGAGAGAGGAGGGAAGAGGTTGGACTATCAAAAAATGCTTTGAGTGAGTAGGAAGTGGGATCTTGTGTGGGTTTATATAGGAAATGTGAGGTAATTTTTTATTATTTAGGTTTGGGAGACCTTACATTAAACTAACCCAAATCACAAACCAGACCTTGGTTTTTGCCTATGGTTTTGGGAAAAGGGGAGTGAAAAACAATATTTTATAAGGCCAAAGTCCCAACTTCTTAAAATAATGTGGTTTCTTATGTGGAGGTGAATCACACTCTCAAGGAAAACAATTTAAAAAGACAAAATGTTTTATAAGCCTTGAAGGGTCCACTAAGGCTTTGTAAAATTAATCAAACAGACCCAAAATCACATTATTTTAATTTTAAAACATATATTGTCCGAAAATATAGTTTATAGTGTTTTATTACATCACTATTGGGTCATTATGATGTCATAAAACACATTATATATTTAAAAGGTATTTAATTTTTACCAAAAAATTTGATTATCTCAGAAAATTATGAAAAATTCACCATTGTATAATTTCAACACCATAATTTTGGAAACAATATTCATTTTTTTAAAATAATTCCAACATATGTTAATTTTCTCATTTAAAATAAAAACCTACTTTTATCGAAAATTCATGGGTTTTGACAAAAATGGGTTTCAAACCTTAATAAATATTACAATAGAATTCATAAAATTATACAATCATTTATATTTAATAAAAATTAATTCAATAATAATAATATTTTATTAAAATATTATTAAATTATAAAATCCATTAATTCATCAAAATAGATTTCATAGTTTCACATTAACTAAAAAAATACTATTTTTTCATTAAAAACTATTTACAAGGTAAAAATAATAAAATGAAAGTATATTCATTGTTATATACAAAAAATAATGTACATAACCATAATGATATGGTCTTGTTGCATAAACCCTTATAAAACCTACATAAGACTGAAGAGTAAGGTGTGCGATGGTGACAGACTCTTCGGGTGGCTCAGATAACTTTTCTTGGGTGGTAATCTCTATCAACTTCCACTTCTCTCAGAGGCGATCCCGTTCAATCTTAACATATTCAAGCTGATCTGGGGCTTGGTCAAGAGTGAATCCCAAAGACACAACCTCCTTTCCGAGATCTGACAAATGGGCTTCGTATGGGGCATGTCTACTGGATGAGGCCATCACTTCCATTGTCTGAGTGAATTGGATTTGTTAAAGAAATATATTTATAGTAATCATGTAATCACTATTAAACGACTATATTAGCAATGATCACAATTCTTAACAGTATTTTAAAATCAAGAAACATAAAACCAAAGAAGTTGACATTTTATAGAAACATTTTACATAAAGATGCATTTAATTTGATCAAGAGGGATTTCCATTTATGAAATTTTGGGTCATTACAATCTTCCGCCTTAAAAAATTTACCCCTCAAAATTTATTTTTACCACACTAAAACGAATTTAGGTAACTCTGCTTCATCATTTCCTCCGATTCCCATGTCTCTTCTTCAAACTTGTGGTTTCTCCACAACACCTTGACAAGGGGCATTGTCTTATTTCGTAGAACTTTTTCACTACGATCTAAGATCTTCACTGGTATCTCCTCATAAGAAATATCATCCTCTAACTGTACCACCTCTAAAGAGAGTATATGTGAAGGTTCTGGTATGTACTTATTTAAGTTGGAAACATCAAATACATCATGTACTTTGGCCATGGTAGGTGGATGTTTTAGTCCATAGTCCACAACCCCAACATGATCAATTATCTCTAAAGGGCTGATGTACCTTGGAATTAGCATCCAATTATTTCCAAACCTCATGACCTTCTTCCAAGGATATATGCCTAGAAATACCATGTCTCCATCTTTAAACTCTAGTTCTTGTTGATGGTTATCTACATAACTCTTATGTCTACTCTGGGATACCTTGATATGGTACTGAATGGTTTTCACCTAACCATCATTTCTTCGACCATTTCTTGTCCATGTATCTTATGCTCACTGACCTCATCCTAACATGCCAACACTCTGCACCTTTTCCTATAAAGAGCTTAATATGGTGCCATTTGTATGCTTGAGTGAAAACTACTATTATAAGAGAACTCAACCAGAGGAAGATGTTGATTCCATCATTCTTTAAAGTCTATTGAGCATGTTCTCAACAT
This sequence comes from Viscum album, assembly GCA_963277665.1. Taxonomy (NCBI): domain Eukaryota; kingdom Viridiplantae; phylum Streptophyta; class Magnoliopsida; order Santalales; family Viscaceae; genus Viscum; species Viscum album. The sequence goes on along the minus strand of OY728134.1, from coordinate 344,750,348 downwards.
GTCCTCAAGTGTTTGTATAGTCTGCTTAGATATGCCATTAGTTTGAGGATGATAGGATGTACTGAGGTTCAGTTTAGTATTCATAGCATGTTGAAGACTCTTCCAAAACATATAGGTGAATCATTGATATCGATCGGACACAATAGATATTGGTACTCCATGAAGCCTTACCACTTCTCATATATATATCTGTTCCAGTTGATCGAATGAAAAATCCTCCTGAATAGCAATGAAGTGTGCTGCCTTTATAAGATGGTCTACAATAACCCAGATTACATTGTTTCCTTTGTATGTCTTCAGAAGTCTAGTGAAAAAGTTCACAGTGATGTTCTCTATTTCTATTTTGGTATGGGAAATAGTTGCATCATCCCCTTAGACTTCTGCCTCTCTACCTGCACTTTCTAACACACTAGTCACTTTGATGTATATTCAGTGATCTCCTTCTTGATATTATTCCACCAATAATGCTCTCGAAGATCTCGATACATCTTTCTGTTTCCCGGGTTAATAGGTAAATTAAAACTATGTGCATCAACCAAAAGTTCCTTCTTCAGCTCCGGAATTGATGGAACACATAGTCTTTTCCAAAATCTCAAAATTCCTTCTTCATTAACATTAAACTCCAAGGATTTCCCTTTTCCAATAGCATCCACTTTTTCCTGAATTCTCACATTAATCTTTTGAGAATCCTTTAACCTTTCCAAATTAACGGTTGAGCAATAATTTGTGAAAAGATTGATGATGTTCCCTTATTTATGATTCCCATGTCCATCTTCACAAAATCTAAGAAGATTGGTTCTTTTGAATTCTCATCAATGATAGAATCACTGGGTACTTTCTACTTAGGGAATCTTCCACCTTATTCACTTTCCTAAGGTGGTAATGGATTGGGCAGTCATATTATTTGATCATCTCTAACCATATTCATTAGAGCATGTTCAACTCTTTCTGTGAGAATATATACTTGAGGATTTTGTGGTCCGTATATAATTCACACTTCTCCCCAAATAGATAATTCCAAAAAAATTTCAAAGAGAATATCACTACAGCCAACTCGAGGTCATGTTTTGGATAGTTCTATTCATGAACTTTCAATTGCATTGAAGCATAGGCAATGAATTTCTCATTTTTCATCAACACACATCCCAGGACCTTCTTCGATGCATCACTAAATACCACATAAAGTTCTTCACTTGTGGGTAAAGTGAGCACAAGCACAGTGATAAGCCTCCTTTTCAACTCCTTTAAGATTTATTTTCATTAATCACTCTAAGAAAACATTACTCTATTTAGAGTTAGCTTGGTAAGAGGGTTGGAAAATTGTCATACATTTCTCACAAATCATTGATAATATCCAGATAACCCCAAGAAGCTATGGATATCCGTTACCGATGTTAGCCTCGGCCATCCCTGAATTGCATCTATTTTGAAGGGATCCACAAATATACCATTGCATGTGATGATATGGCCCAAGAATGAGACCTCCTTGAACCAGAACTCACACTTGTTGTACTTTTCATAGATCTTCTCCTTTTGCAAGGTCTCTAGTATAGTTTATTGATGCTCCTCATGATCCTCCTTGGTTTTGGAGTATATCAGAATATCATCTATAAAGTCTACCACAAGTTTGTCATGGTAATCTCTAAAGACTCTATTTATCAAGTCCATGAAGATTTATGGAGGATTAGTGAGTCTCAAATGCAATACAATGAATCCATCATGTCCGTATCTTGTACGGAAAGTAGTTTTGTGGATATCTCCCTTCTTCACCATTACTTGATAGTATCCCAACTGAAAATCCACCTTGGAGAAGTACTATGCTCCACGCAGCTGATCAAACAAGTCATTAATTCATGGTATATGATACTTGTTCTGTATCATGATTTGGTTTAGCTCACGATAATTGATGGAAAGGCGCATTGACCCATCCTTCTTCTTGACGAAGAGGTCTGGTGCGCCCCATGGTAAAGAACTTGGGTGTGTAATCCCTTTATCCAGATTCTCCTATAGTTGTTTCTTTAGCTCTTAGAGATCCACAAAAACCATTCTATATAGAGTCTAGGATATTGACAATTCTCCAGGTATAAGATCAATTGAGAATTCAACATCTCTTTTAGGAGGAAGACTAGGAAATTTCTCGGGAAACACTTCAACAAATTCCCTCACATTAGTTGTGTCTTCCAAGATGGTTGCTTACTTAGACTCAATCATCTTAGCCAGATACACATGCTCATAGGGTAGTAATATCCATGCTTGAGATGATGGAGATAAATAATATTTATCTTCCTCCTTGCACTTGTATAGAGTTGGAGGTCGATTCTCCACATGGATAGTGATTTCCCTTTCAAAACATTTTATGTTGTCTTTATATAAGGAAATCCAATCCATGATAAGAATAACAAAAAATTCCACCAGAGGGAGTATGATGAGGTTCACTGGGAAGTATAATCCAAAGATTATGATAGCGGAGGAGCTATATTCATGGGATGCAAGGATTTCCCCATTTTTTGTACTCACCGAAATATTTACTTCCATGATTTTTGGTGGTGCTAGGATTGTTCTACTAAACATTCAAGATATAAAAGAATGCGTAGAACCTGAATAAAAAATATTGTTCTCTATTATTGAATGAATAACTAGAGTACCAGTCACCCCTTTGTTAGTGGGGTTCATTTCGGCAGTAGTGATGAAAAAATCTCCCCCTTGCTGCCTTGGAGGTTGTTGGTTGCCTCCGAAAACCCTTGGCTTAGGGAACTGATTTTCAAGATGCACTGGTTCATCGCAGTTGTATCAATGAACCATGTGTTAAGGTTAGAACAGAGCGTTCCTATCCTCTGTCATAGCCGCAGGTCTTTTTTTTGACTATTAACAGCTAGGTTCTCTTCTATTCCACACCTATAGCATTTCCCCATCCCCTTCAAGCAATTTTCAGGGTGCTTATTGACTCACCTTTGGAAAGTGGGGTGCTAGATCTTCTTAGCACTGTTGGATTTATCCATCAGACCGCCATCATTGAATTCCACCTTATGCTTCTTATCCTCATGATACCCCTGAGATTCCCTGATCTCCATTTCAACCTTGAGGGCACATTGGACAATTTCCTCATAGCTGTTGAAGTCACGAATTTCCAGCACTCTCCACAAGCTATGATTCATCCCACTAATGAAGCAGTAAACCTTGCATTCGGGGGTAACAACTAAGACAGAAGCATATCGTTCATGCCATGTGTACTTTTCCTCGTAAGCTCCAATAGATTCTTCATATTTTTTCTTGAGGGAAAGGAAGTCCCTTTCCATCTTATGGCGGATGGTGCACGGAAAATATTTATCGAAAAACTTCTTCTAGAAATCCTTCCTTTCCAACTCCTCGATCTCCTCCTTAGGATTCGCATTTTTTTTTATCAATTTCCACTATTTATTAGCTTCACCCTCAATATGATAAGCATCCAAGAGAACCTTTTCTTGTTTAGAACATTGAATGATGGAGATGATCTTTTCAATAGAGTTGATCCATTGTTAAGCGATTGAGGGATCATATGATCCATTAAAAGTAGGGGGAATTTGTCTCATGAAGCTCTCAATAGTGACTTGTTCATTCTTAGGGGGGGGGGTTGAACGTTCCTCTTGACCCATATTTTTTTTCAACGGTTGAGTTAGCTGAGAGAGATTCATGAAAAATGTTGCGATTTATGCTCCCATTGGATTAGGTATCTCATTAGTACAGTCATCACATTGATCTTCACATCGGTTGTTAGCCTAAGTCCTCCTATTACCGGCCATAGGATGGAATAAAAGGAAAGTTAGGGGTGACAGATAAAGAGTAATACAAGGAAAAAATTGATGGCTTATAAATAAATTTTACTTCCTTAACATATGAATCTATTGGATTTAGTCAATGTTATCCATGATCTACTTTCTAACATATATTATTAGGGCATTTTTTGTTCTTTAATAATGGTTGATACTAAGACTTTGAATTTACCAAAGCATATTCCCTGGGAGTGTTGTAACTAAGAGGCCAACAAGGCCCGTTTTCATGCACTAGTTCCCATTCGAGTCTAGCTCAAAGCGGTGTTTTCAGGTTTTATGTCACGACCCGTCCTCGGGGCCCATGCCGTGACTACCCCAAGCCCACCTTCCATAGGCCAGAGGCTGGCGACTAGCACCAAAGGCATAAATCCCGATAGCTGGGAAGACATTGCCTTTATTAAAGTAACAAAACACCACAAAGTACAAGCGGAAGTAAAAAACTAAGTACAAAAAAAGAAGTGCTGAAAGTAAATGGGCCAGAATACAATCCCAAAAGAAAGTACAACTACAACTGAACAAAGTACAACAGAAAAAGACAACAGCTGGAGGGACGAAAGCGGCTCCTGGGTCGTCCTCCTTGGATCCTACCTGAAGGGTAGGTACAGATGGCGCAACTCCTGGATCGTCCACCACGAATCCTACCTGAAGGGTAGGTACAGATAGCCTCCACAGTGCTCTCGTCCGTCAACCTCCTCCGAGTGTCATCTCGCCATGAAGTCCACCTCCGGACACTGACTCGTCGTGTTGTCCACCTCCGGGTACCGTCCAGTCCTCAAACACTCGGGCTCCGTCAGCACTGCATGTTGTCTGAAACCAACACAACGAGGTGCGGGTATAGCCCGTGCAGGGGTGAGTATAACGATACTCAGTAGGGACCCCGAGACCCTCAAGGTATCACTAAAACCAACAAGGTTAACCACAAAGAAGATCTCAATAGATAACCTCTACTTAGGTATATGCCCATACATATACCTAAGTTATCAAGTAACCCATCTCAATCATGAGGAAAACACCAGGATTGTGAAATCAACGGATAACCACTACCCTTGTATATGCCCATACATATACCTAAGTTATAAAGTGACTCATCTAATTCATGAGGTAAACACAAAGGTCAAAGATTTAGCTCAAACCAGGATTTTCACTATCGAAACCGTAACTGCTGAAGAGCTCCGTCTCTGGAGTGTACAGTGGTCCTGTCACGACTCCGAGGTACTGATCACTAACCTAAGACTGCTGTAGAACTCCACCTATCGAGTATTGCGGGCCAGCTGCTACAACCAAGTGCTCTCCCGTCGCGGTTTTGCCGCTACATCCAAGCGCTCCCATGTGCCGCTACAACCAAGCGCACCTCTGTCGTGGGTCTGCCGCTACAACCAAGCGCTCCCATGTGCCGCTACAACCAAGCGCACCTCTGTCGTGGGTCTTCCGCTACAACCAAGCGCTCCCATGTGCCGCTACAACCAAGCGCACCTCTGTCGTGGGTCTGCCGCTACAACCAAGCACTCCCATGTGCCGCTATAACCAAGCACACCTCTGTCGTGGGTCTGCCGCTACAACGAAGCGCTCCCCACTGGGCTATCCGTAACACACCGAGTCAATCAGTCAAGCAGCCGTCAGGTCTCGGCCGACTACACGGTCTGCGTACTCCGTACGCTCGTCTCTGGGAGGGTTCGCTCCACGAGCTACTGGTCGATACTCCAAGTATCTCTAAGTCCCACGAAGAAGTATCTCAAAAGACCGACTCGTCATAGGGGTCTCAACGCAACAGACGGCGCGTAAATCGGACGCCCGGTCTGTGAGTTACTAGCCTTTTCGTCCCAGGGACCCGGTTGGTTTCGTGTGTGAACCAAACCTGGCCATAATCAAACTGCGTCCAAAACTCGGGCGGAGTATGCCAAAAGTTCCATCTCATCAAGAGGAATTCAACGAAATAGACGGCGCATCAATCGGACGTCCGGTCTGTTAGTTATTGGCCTTTCTGTCTCACACCCATCCTAGGAAACTTCCTAGGAAGTCACCCATCCTGATCACTACTCTAGGCCAAGCATGCTTAACTATGGAGTTTTAACCACGTAAGCTCCCGAAAAGGAAGGTGCACCTTGAGTATAGTATACCGAAACGACCGTCTCGATCCAAGGATCGCTACGCAACTGACGGTTCGTCGATCGGATGTCAGCAACCCATGTTACGGGCAAAAGACCAAAAAGGTCCGGAAACGGGGGGTCCGGGTCCGGGCCGACCCGGGTCGACCCGACCCGAGTACGACCCGGTTGGCCCGGCTCGGCCAGCCCGGTTCGGCTCGGCCGAGCGGCCGAGCGCGAGGGGAAGCCGCGGGGGGCCTGCTGCCCCCGCGTGAAGAATCACCGCGGCCCCGGTTGGGGCCGCCTCGTCAGTGGACACGGCGGGCGAGCCGCGTCCCTCCTTCCGGTTCCGCGCGGCCGCGGCTTCAGCCGCGGCGGGGTTTTTGCCGGCGGCGCGCCGGGCGCCGCCGCCGCCTCCGGCCGCCGGCGCCGCCGCGCCGGCGGGAGTTTCTGCGGGCCACCGGACGCGCTCCGGTGGTCCGTATTTCTTCCCGTCTGCTCCGCTGCTCCTCCCGGGATCCGTTCTTCACTGCGGGAACCCCAAATCGCCTCTGCGGCACGTTTCGTCATCGCCCGCCAAATCCGCAAAACACGAAGAACGACGGAGGGTTGTCGGGCCGTGTTCGTTTGGCCCGCACCCTCCGCGTTAGGCGATATCAGATGGGAGGATCATACAAAACATAGAAACATAACCGAAAAGTTTTTAATAAATTAAAATTGTTCTATAAAACTGGGTTCCTTATCTTTTTTTTAAAAGAAACCGTCACGGGAATAAAATCATTTAAACAAAAAGAATCCCTACCTCGCCGTCGCTGTCGGATGCGAGGTCGTCGCGAAATTGACCGTCGCAGAAGGATGTGATCGTCACACCGCGGAAGGGCGTCGCGTCGATGATCTCCGAGGACCAAGAACATACGGATTTAATTAATAATAATTAAATCCATGTTGTTGTTGAAATCCAAAAACAAAATAAAAAGAAGCGCAACCCCCTACCTTGTTGTTGTCGATCGAAGGCTGTCGCGGGGTTGGATCGTCGCGGAAGAAGCGTCGCGAAGGGAGATCTGTTGGCGTTGCGGTACAAGGCTTCGCGTCGTCGATCTCCGTAGGTTCGACGTTCTTCGTCGCCTTTCCTCGAAGGCCGGCGTCCTTCGCGTTCTTCACGTTCTTCGCCGAAGAATAACGCTTTCCTCCAAATCCTCTCCATGCCACAAGTTTCAACCCAAAATAAAATAAGAGTTATCTTATTTTATTAACGCACAAGACACGTTTGAATTTCAAAGAAAAGAAACGAACAATTAATTCAAAGAATTAATTTTAACAAATTAACAGCCCAATTAAATTGGGGCGTTAAGAAATTAAGAAAACGCATCAGTTGACTTTCATAAAGACGGGTTTTCGCGGGTGCGTTACTTAGCGGAAAAGAAACGGTGGGTCGTGCGGGCCCCACCCCACAAATATCCTACCAAGAGGGTAGGATAGTTTTTGGATAGCACCCTATCCGCATCAACTCAGATTAAGTGGCTTTAAGTGGCTTTCAAGCGGCTTCAAGTGAAATGAAAAATAAAATTGTCGCACAATTTTATATTATTTCATAACTTAAAACCCAAAAATTAAAAACCACACCGGGGCAAACACAACTCCAGAAGAGGCGTTTCTAAGAAAATATTGGCGCTGCGATTCCATCGGTGCCCTCAGAATTCGATTCCAGGCACCGGTTCAAAAGTTAGAAAAACCCGCTCGTCCGTTCACTGAACATACCCGATCCAAACTTCGGAAAATGATTTTGGGCACACCGGGCCTCGGAATCAGGTGCCGTTCGAAGCTGCGCTCTTGTAAAATTTCAAAGAAAATTAAGAAAAAAAAATTTCCTTGAAATTTATGGGTCTTTACATTTTACCCCTAGGATACATTTGTGCCAGAGCCGCCTCTACCTGCTTGTATCTAGACAAGGATGTATTTTCTTGATAAACCACTTACTCATTACTCACCGAAACATAGGGATTTTTAATTATACTTAGTCTTGTCTCTAAGGATTTACTAGGGTTTTCTAATCCTATTACCAAAAATAACTAAACCTATCCGCTGATACCAACTATAACAAACCTAATAATTAATTACAAAATTAAACCTGATTTATTACACAAACTTCACTTGATATGACTATGAAGATCGATAGGTCTAGTGTATTTGGGGATTAGGATCATTAAATAACAACGTAAAACATGAAATACAACATCTTTATTTAAAACATCCTTTACATGACCACTACATTACTTCATACCTAGCATTTCATGGGATAACCTGAGAACATGCATAAGAAAAGGGTGAGCTACAAATACCATTAAGGGAATAATAATAGGAAAACACAATGAATACAATAAATTTTAGAAAATAGGCATATAAATAGAGAATAAGATAATTATAAACATAAATTCATGATAAACCATGATAATCATACCATGGAAATGTGGCAACAACACTTAACCAAGAATTAGCATGAGCCAAGGCTCATTGCACATAGAGCATGAGTTAACCCTCATTGCACATGAAGCATGAGTAAAAACTTGTTTCACTTGAATTATAATGAGTCAACACCCATTTCACATGAAGTATCATGATACTTTACTTTACCTTATGCATTGGATCACTATAAGGGAGCACCCTTCTTAAACAATTCATTTCTTGCAAAAGTGTGCCACATGGATCAAATAACATGGATTTATAAAACATCATAATTTATTCCGCGATAAAGTGATGTGGCATTCATACATAAATTTTTATAGTAAATAAGTAATTGGGAATATAGGTGAATACCCTTGATAGAGGTATGGGCATGGTATTCACTACAGAATGACATTGGCTTGGAAAATCGGTGCAATTTCGGCAGCGTAACGACGTGACGTAAGAATTCATTAAAATGGCTAATGAGAGAGAAAGGGTTGTCTCATCATATGTAAATAAAATGGAAAGTAAGGGGGGTCATATAGTGACATGTCCTAAAAATTTTAATGAAATTTTTATTCATAATACAAAAGGATTACTTGGATGTAAAAAAAGAGAGATAAATCCCTCATGGGATTTTGGCATAGTAACAGGTGTACATGGGAGGGATTTATTGAGAGAGAAAGGGGTCTCTCATAATTCAAAAATAAAATGGGCAGTATTGGTGAGGTTTTAAGCCATACCCCATCATTTATAATTGAAATTAAAATGGAATAAAAATATTATGAAAATTGGAAAAAATGAGAATGGAAGAAAAAAATAATTAATTGGAAGTGTGCTTCCAAAGGCTTGAGAGAGGCTTCTTGGGAGATTTAGGCACCTCAGGAGGATTCTAGAGAGAGGAGGGCCAAGTTTTGATGAACTCTAAAGGATTTGAGTGATGAGGAAGTGGGATCTTGGGAGGGTTTATATAGAAATGGTGAGGTAATTCATTACTATTTAGGTTTGGGAAAAGTCACATTAAACTAATCCAAACCACAAACCAGCCCATGGTTTTTCCCATGGTTTTTGGAAAAGAGTAGTGGAAAACAATATTTTATATTTCCAATGTCCGAACATCTTAAAATAATGGGGCTGCTTATGTGGAGGTGAGTCACACACTCAAGGAAAACAATTTAAAATGACAAAATGTTTTATAATCCTTCAAGGGTCCACTATGGATTTCTAAAATAAATAAGAAAACCCAAAAATCACCTTATATTAATGGTAAAATATATATTTTCTGAACATAAAGTTTATAGTATTTTATTACATAAATATTAGGTAATTATGATGTCATAAAACACATTATATATTTAAACGGTATTTAATTTTTACCCAAAAATTTGATTGTCTCAGAAAATTATTAAAAAAATCACCGTTGGATAATTTCAAAGTCCTAATTCCAGAAATAATATTTATTTTATCTAAATAATTTTTTAAATATGTTAATTTTTACTTTTAAAATAGAAACCAACATTTATAAAAAATTCATGGGTTTTGATAAAAATGGATTTCAAACATTAATAAAAATTACAATTGTAATCCTAAAATTATACGATCATTTATATTTAAAACAAATTAATTTAATAATAATAATAATATTTTATTGAAAAATTATTTAATTCCAAAATACATTAATTTGTCAAAAATATATTACATAATTCAAAATTAATTCAAAAATTACTATTTGTGCTTTAAAAACTATTTACAAGGTAATAATAATAAAATGAAAGTATATTCTTTATTATATAAAACAATAATGTACATAACCATAGTTATATGGTCTTGTTACATAAACACTTATAAAAATGACATAAGATTAAAGAGTAAGGTGTGTGATGGTGATAGACTCTTTGGGTGGCTCGGATAAAATTTCTCAGGTGGCAATCTCTATTAACTTCCACTTCTATCATAGGTGATCCGGATCAAGCTTAACATATTCAAGCTTGACTTGGGATTGGTCAAGAGAGAAGCCCAAAGATGCAACCTCCTTTTCGAGCTCTGACAAATGGGCTTTGTATGGGGAACGTCTACTGGATGAGGTCATCGCTTCCTTGGTCTGAGTAAATTGGAATAGTTAAATCCCAATATTTATACTAATCATGTGATCACTATTCAACAAATATATTAGCAATGGTCATAATTTTTAATATTATTTTAAAATCCAAAAACATAAAACCAATGAAGTTGACATTTTATATAAACATTTGACTTAAAGAGACTTTTAATTAGATCAAGAAGGTTTTCCATTAATGAATTTTTGGGTCATTACTATTAGATAATTACATATAACGATTAATGTATAGAAAAGTTTCACTTAATATGGTCTGATTTTAAATAATGAATTTGATAAATTAACTAATGTTATGTATTTCCCCATAAAAGGAGATACGAGGTTTCCTTCAAAGAAAACATCGAACATTATAAAAGAATAAAAACAAAAAATATTAGGTATGGTGTTCATAAAAACAATTTACATAGATTATATTCAAATTGAACATTCTTTTTGTTTTTTATATATAATGTCAAAATGATTTGTTTAAAACACAGAAACAGATTCCTTTTAAAACAAATTTAAATAGAGAAGTAAATTTTAAATTATAATTATTTTATTCCAATATAAATGTATCTATTAAATAATTTTCTAAACTATAAACATAAAATATAAATATTATTAAAATTATCCTTTGAAAATTTTAAAGGTGGTTATTAAAGTAATGTTTCCCTTAACTGAAATGATACAAAAAACATCATAAAAACGCTATCAAGAATGTAAAATATGGTTAAAAATTACTTATATCATACATTTATAAAAAATAATGTTCTTATGGAATAATTTGGTATAATATGGACATGATAAAAAATATTTTGAAGGAAATATTAAATGTGAATTTTTAAATGAAATTTCCTCACATTAAGTGTGAATCATCGCATAAATTCATTATCTTCTAGAATAACAAACATATGTAAATTATTTACATTTTTAAGAAAATTTTTAATGGTTAATATTTATTAAATTTTAGACATTATAATATGATATTTAATTAAAAAAATATTTTGGTTTGTGTCTGATGTTTTTATGATATGTGGATCTTGTTTCAAAATTAACTTTGTTCAATTGGATAGGGTCAAAGAGATCATATTTCATCATAACCAAAATAAATATTTAGAAAAATAATAATTTTATAGAAAAATTATAATTATAAAACCATCCATTATTAATTGTTATGATAAGTGAAATTTATTAAAATCTTGGAGATGGTAGGTCGTGCGTACACACATGTAGTAAATTTTTCTCTTAATGCTCATGATAGAAAGAATGTAAATATTAGATTATATTTTAAATTTTATCATTTTATAAAATATTTAATATCATTTATTAATATATATATATATATATACTATCCATGTTCTTTTGTGATGAAAAATGAATCACATCTCTTTATGGAGGTGGTATTCCACATGTCCAAATGAACGACATTATCATTTTTTAATGAATAGAGTGGTAGAAAAATATAATATAAATTAATTTTATATAATGATGAATATGACTTCAAGTTAATATATTTAAATTAAATCCATCTTTATGAATAGTATTGAGAGGTAGTGATGGAAGAATAATTACATCGGTTCATGAGGTGGTAGTCCCCCGTATACACGAACAACTTTTTTGTTTCCCATTTTATGGAAGAGGAGATGGGTACATGTTATGAAATTAAAATAATAAAATATAATAATATGATATATAAGGATTTAATTATATAATAATGGATGTATAATATTTTAATGAGGTGGATGACTAAAGTTAATGGAATCATTCATTTAAAAGTTATACTTATACATTAGATGATGTAATTTATTTTACACCTTAATCTATAAATGGTTCATATTATTTTTAAAACAAGACCTGCATAATGATGGGGGGATTATATGAATTTGTTTTTTATTGGATGAATAAAAATGATATTCATGTCTTCATAAAAGAGGATAGGGGGTTTCCTTTTATAAGAGAAGGGATGCAAACTTTAGTATTTTTTAAAATAATAAATTAATATTAATTATTTTTCATGGGAAAATTGGTAAAAATTATTAATTTTGAATATAGAATGATGAAGGGATTAAATATTCTAAAAAAAATTGTTCAATTATAGATAATTTTTTCCACACTTTATTTTTTAACACCCCATTAAACTCTTTAACGATTGTAGAGATAACAATGTTTCAAACTATTTAGGTGTTGTGAATCATACTATAAATAGAATATTAGCCGAAAATGTATAATGGATGATATATTGAAAAATATTAAAATTAATTTTCCAAATATAAGATATTTATTAATTTTAAATCATTTCATAAAATATTATTTGTTAAAAAATATAATTAATGAAATTTGGGAAATTTCCATTTAATCTAACTTGGAGAAAAACATAACAAAAAATGAGTTAGAATACAATATTTAGAACATCACTAACATGTTATGATTATATAGATAAATAGTGTAACATAATAATTCATTAAAATAATATTACTTTTAATATTTTTAGAATCATTTATTTTATTTTTATATTAATTGATGAAAGACTATGTCGTCATTGGTTAAAAATTTAAGGTAATCATTTAATTGATAAAAACTTGAAATAAATTAATGTGGTAATAATAATTTATACCTCAAATTACTATTTATAACTGAAAATATCCTCTATAGATAATAAATCAAATAGAATGACATTTTTTTAATTTCTTTAATCAAAATAATATTATGGTTAAAATCAAAGAAATATGGTACCAAGTGGCCATATTTTTGATACATGGATAGATATGGATGAACCTCACTAATACAACAGGATAATGAAAAGTATTAGTTTCATATTTTAGTCCCTATAAAATTATTCTTAACCATAATAATATGATTAACACTTGTCTTGGTGAGAATTATTTACTATGGTTATTATTCATAATGACAAAAAATAAAAGGGGAATATTTACCAAATTTATTCGAAATGATTAAAAAAATTAATCCATTAATAATTATTACATTTATATAAGTTATATAAATTAATTCAAAATTCAAACTAAAAATTAAATGAAAATATGCATTTTAAGAAAATTCATTTTAATAATAAAAATGTTTTCATATCTATTTCAAGGATAAATTTAATTCCAAATAATTTAATTATATTATGATAAATAAAAATAATCTAATGAAATTTTAAAACTAGTCCAAAAAATAATTTTAATTTTTATATAATTTTTATAAAATATATTTTTCAATAAAATCTGTATTTTTTACTAATCATTAAAAAATAAACTATTCAGAAAAATGATAATATTTCAACATTAAATAATTTTTATATACTAATTTCAAAAACATAATCCATTTTATTAAATATTTTTTTGAAAGATATATAATTTTTTTATAATATTTTCTTGAAAAAAATATATTAAAACCAGTTTTGAAGAATATGTATTATTTAGAGAAAACACAATACACTAAAAATTAAGAGTTAATTTACAATTAATTTATAACTAATATATTTTTAATATTACCTATATATTATAAATAGGTTAATCATATTCATCTCATTCAATTATATGGTTATGTAATAATGGTAACATTTAAATAATATTATTTTCTTATTATATCCCAATTTGTTTAATACCTAATGTTGCATGTTATGCATGATATTGTCCAAAATAATCTTTTAAGAACTTAAGGTTTCATACTCTTCCCAACATTAATAAAGTGTGTCCTATAAATGATAACATGGTCTTCGTAATGAATATTTTGACAATTCAAAATACAATTGTTGAAAACACACATCATTACAAGTGTTAATAAAAACTCCTCTTGAATACATGGAAATGAAAATAGAAAATTTCATATCGAATAACTCATAACTATGATTCTACATATGATAAAATTAGTGGGAGGTGAAAAATATACATGAAAGAAAATCAAAATATTCAAATAATGATAGAGAGTGACTGAGATAATTGATCATAAGAATGTGAATGATCAAGAGGAAGTTAACAAACACTACTATAATTAAAGGAGGTGTCAAAAATGTCATCGATTCATAAAAAGTTAAGGTAACAGGATAAATAATTTTTTGGGATCATTTTCTTACAGTTAAGAAATTCATTTACCATCTAGAATTAGAACATATGGAATTACACTTACTTTTCAATTATAATTTCATCATTTATTCAATTTAGACAACAATCACACCTTTATCTCCAAATGATGAGATATTAAAATGAATTGTTTTTTGACTATAGCATTAAAATCATCATCATAATCCACAAAATTATATCATAATATGCCTCATTTATTTAAATATTAACCAAAACTAAATTTTATGTATAGGGTAAGAAAATATCAAAAATGTAAAAACCCTCATGTGATGAGATAATAGGTTTGACACAAAAATTTCCATAATAAACAATATTCTTCATAGACATTTTAATAAATTAACCAAAATAAAAAAATAATAAATTCAACATTAAAGAATAACTTATCCCAAAAGGTGATCTCATAACTTTCATCCTCTATTCCCAAAAAATTAATCGCATTATTCCCAAATAATCATTCAGTTCATATAACATGTTAAACACGATGGTTACATATATCTCAAACAAAAAACCATATCCCAAAATATCATTAATCTCCATGATAAATCAATATATAATATTATATTATAGTGAAATAAAAAATTATCATAAATGTAATTTAAAAACTAACCAAAAAGATAATCCTTATCTTGAACATAAATATCTCTAAAATTATATCACTATCAATGAATAAATTTTCGACAATCAATATTACCTACATATAATTATCCAACTACCTTATCATCAAATTATATATTAACCCAATGTTTTATTTAACCCTTAATATATTATTCTTCCTGAAACCCTATAATGTTTTCAAATCACCTCAAAATACCATCACTTATAACCTAAAAAGTGATATCTAGTACTTTAACATATGATGTACTTTAACATTATAAACCCCTTATGGTATATTTAAATCATAAGTTAACCTCACATGATGATGTAAATGACTCCAAAAAGTAGAATAATTGTTATTGATCATAGAATTTTGTATGTATTCTTTAAATCCAAAATTAAAATAATATTAAAAAAATATGACCATAATAACAATTTCATCAAATAACTGACAAATTTCAATGTTTTTAATACTATTAAATTTACTTCATAAATTCCAATCATCTTTTTACCCTGTCAGAAAAAATTTACCACAACAACAATAATATATTAGATTTTATCTTCCCCCCAATCATGGGATTTCAAAATATAATACTTCAAAATAATACCATCGCTCCTGTTTATTAGTACCAATAATCAGATGTTTTTAAAATTATTAAAGAAAAAATATTTTATAAAAATCAATTGATATTTTATTATTCATAAATTCAAAATATAATGGATAAAAATAACCAAATAACATAGTTATCGAAACCCTATAAATAAAAAAGTCAATAATTTATCTTTAATTAATGTTTTATAATTTGTCCTTCCATGATCTTTGAGTTAACATTTATAATAGGTAATTGAATTGAATAATTTCTAGAATCCTCATATTTATGAAAATGACATATAAATTGATATCGAGGATGGAATTTATTTATAAATATTAAACTCCTCATCTTTCTTCCATAATTAATATCTCTATGTCCTTTACTTCCACATAGAAAATATTTTATTATTCTTTGGAGACATTGTTATTGGTGAATCTTTCCATATTTCTGACATGATTGAAATTAATCCTTTTATCCTCCATGGTCACCACCAACTATAGTCTTATTAGACTCTATCCTTAACTTATTTAGTGCGTTTGAGAATTTTTGAGGTACATGTTGTTAATAATATATCATGATAACTGATAAGGAATGATCTCAATATGTTTCACATTTTTAATCATCCCATTTGGTGACACATAATCAAGACATTTTCCATCAAAATTAGTGTTAGCATCATTTTTCGAGGTTCCATCCATTGAATAAAATAAAAATTCAATATTTCATAAAAAAATATTCATCATCATGAAAAATAATTTATTAGATGTCTAAATGATGAAACTATATTTTCAATATACGATGCTTTAGGATTAACCTAGGTCTTACGTGATTATAATATATTTAGATATTTGATGATGCTTCATAAAGAAAATTTGAATTATCCTAAGATTGTCCCCAAATTTTGTTAAACTATGTATGTAGTAAGGGAATGCTCCCATTTATTTGAATGATAGAAGATATATATTCAACCAAATCATTTAGAGGTTATTTTCCATAGATTCATCTGTACCAAAACCATGTCCAGTTGTAGTGTCCAAATTGGGATGTATTTCTTGTAAAACCATAATATATATATATATATATATTACAAAACATTTAGGATTATATCTAATAAATAGTCTTTTCTTTAATGTTTCACCAATGTTATCTAATACATAACTCCAAAGTAATCTAAACCATTACTCTGATACTAATAATAAGGACCCATCATTATGTATTACATAATTTTGAGATGTATTTCAAGAATTAATTTTATAACATCTGAGGATATTTAGGGTTTAAAATTATAGATAGTTAATTCATAAAACTCAAATAAATATATATTACATCATAATGGGGACACTTACACTTATTATCAATTTTCCCACAAATTAGAACTATTATGATATAACAAGTTTTATTTTTTAGATATAACATAACAATTTTCAACAAAAATGACCTGTATCATTAAATTTCATTAATTACATGTGAAAATCATTTAACAATTTTGGATTATAACATTGATACATAGGGAGTGTGGAAGCAAAGAAAAACTTGACATATTCATAAGTCAAGGATAACTTCAAATAAAACATCACATGGTGAGAAGAGAACTTTCATGGATTAGATATACCCCCCAATATGAAACATAATTCCTCATGACACAAAAACATTACCCAATGAATTTTAACACTATTTGGGAACACCCTACATAATAGTTTCATGATTTTGTGTGACACAAAAGGAAATAATAAAAATTAATCATCATAATAATTTCCCATGGAATGAAACTTGTTGCATAATATTTCATCGTATCATAATCAAATTAAATTTAATAGTTATTCTTAATATAATATATAATTAAATATTATATACTCTCATATCATATTACATAATCATAGGTACCAAAAACGGTGGCCATTTTTTTGAAAACATTAATCGATCATTACTTAAAAGGATTAAGGGAAATAATGTTACACTTAATCAGTTTAGATTTCAATGAAATAATTTGAGAAAAAATCTTATGAAATGAACCAACCCATAATATGAAATTATGGTTTTTCATTGATAAAAACAAGAAATCCTGTAAAGTAATCCAACCATCAAATATGAGTATAATGGATGTAAAATCCATTAATGATTTATATGATAAAATAGAATATTCTATTGTCTTTTATAAATAAAGTAAAAATGTTCCATATAACTTATGTAAATAGAATACTTTTAAAAACCTTTTAAAGAGTTTCATAAATTTAGTTTATAATAATTTTATGTCTATAAAAATACATCCACAAAATAATTTTTAATAATATATACCTGGAATATAAATATTTATAAAATAACTCTTTAAAAAATTTAAAATAAAGTTTTTAAAGTAAAGTGTCTGTTACGTAAATCACTAAAATTTTATATTTTAAAAATAATTTAATCAGTGTGAAATATGGTAAAAAATTACATTTTTGATCAACATAATAATAAATAATAATTTTCTTGACTCATTTAGAATAATATAGACATGGATTAAAATGATTCAGAAAAAAACATTAAAATAGGATTTTTAAAAGAAAGTCCCTTATAGTGAGTCTAACTCGTCACATATATTCTTTGTGATCCTAAATAATAAACTTATGTTAATTATTAAATTCATTAATAAATTTTTTTATGTTACTTTTTCTTTTTGTTTTATTCATAATCATGTTATATTTGATTAATTATTCATTTAGGTTCATGTGGGGTGTTTTAATAATATTTATCTCATTTGTCCACAATCAAATCGGTAAGCACACTATGTTCAAAGTGATAATTAGTTCATAATACCAAGAATAATTATAATTTTTAAAAAACAAATACATTTTTTAAATATTCCATGAAATTTGGGTACTAAAAATAACCTATTTTACAATCATTGGGATGATAGGTCATACATACACATGAGTAACATATCCATTTTTAAATGGTCGTGATGGAAAGAAGTTAGTTATTATATTAAATTTTTTGATTTATAAATATTTCAAAAATATAATATTATTTCATTAAATTAACATATATATACAATCCATTTGATGTGGTGATGAAAAAGAAATCACAATGCTTCGCAGAGGTGATAGTCCACACGTACTAACGAAAAATGTCATCATTTTTCAATGAATGGAAATGTAGGAAAATATATGATATATTAATTTTATATAATGTAAAATATTTCATCAATATAATATATTTAAATTATATAAATAATTATAACATCTATTAGGGGAGGTGATAGAAAATGTATTACATTAGTTCGTGAGGTAGCAGTCCGCCGTACGCATGACCAGTAGTTTCATTTATCATTTTATGGAAGAGGATAAGTTAATATATTAAGAAATAAACATAATAAAATTTAATTATATGGTAAATCATTATTATACTATTTCATCATGGTTGAATAATATTTTCATTAGGTGGAATAAGAAATAGAACAAAAACAATTGGTCAAAAGCTGCACCTCTTCTTTTGACAATCTCTATTGCTTTACTCATTATGCCCTCTAAGGATGTTATTCTGCCTAAACCAATACCAATATAATGAGAGTATATATTCTAGGAATGTATTAGATCTAGTAATGTCTGAATAAAATGGATTATCAGTTGTTAATAATGTGATGAGAGGAGGTACCATTTTATAAGGGAGGCGAATAGAACTTATGAAATTTCATAATGTATTAAATTAATTATATAATATCTCATGGAAAATTTCATCAATATGATATATAAAATATAGGATTAGTATGGATCATAAAAATATCATCCAATAAACGTTTAACATGTTTATGCTAGGTTTTCACCCTTACTTTTTTTCACCCTTGTTGACTAATTTGATAATTACAAAAAAAAATGTTTTTCTAAAAATTATGGTTTATGATATTTTCTCTAATAATACAATTGTCCCATAAATAAAACATGGGTGATATTTTAAACAAAATAACGATATTTTTGGATGATTATAATATTTTTAGTAATATTAAATCATTTACGAAAATTTAATTTATAATAAAGTATCGTTAATGTGAATTTTAGAATGGTTTATTTAATTTGACTTTCATAACAACATTACAGAAAAATTATTCATATATTATAATTTGAAATAGAAATAGCATGTTATATTTTTCAAAAATATTCATGGAACATAATAATTCATTCTTATAAAATTATTTTTAATATTTCAAGATTCATTTAGTAGGTTTTCCTTTTAATCGAATAAATATTGGGTTGATATTGTGTAAGAATTTATGGTAATTATTTCATTAAAAAAATTAGTAATAAATTAATATGATAAAAAATAATTTATATATCAAATTTAAATTTAGAACCAAAAATATCCTATATTTATCTCTATATAAATAATTTATAGATACTCAAAAAATGAAAATGAAATTTTTTACTTTTCTTAATGAAGAATAATATAATGGTCATGATCAAACCAAATATGTCACAAAGTAAATATATTTTCATATTTTAGATGAAAATTACTTAAAATCTCCTATAAAAAAGTTAAATTCATGTGTTATTGTAATTGTTTAGTTATTATTAAATTATTTATAACCATAATTAACTGATTTACCATTACGATGGTGATAATTATTTACTATGGTTACTATTTTACAATGACCAAATATTACATGTTCATATTTTCCATATTTTTAAATTCTAAATCAAAATATGATTCCACTATTCAATATTAAATTTATAAAAGTGGATGAAATGAACTTAAAATTCAATCAAAAAATGCAAAAAAATGTTTTTTTTCAAAAAATAGGAATTTTTAGAATAAAAATGTTTTTATACCAAATTCAAGTATAAATTTTATTCCGAAAACATTATTTGAATTATGGTTAATCAAAATAACAAAATTAAATTTTAAAAATAATCTTAAATTTAACTTTACATTGTAAATACTTTAAAATAAAATACATTTTTTAATAAAATCATTAATTGTCACTCTTCATTGGAAATTTAAACCATTCCGAAAAATATCGAATTTTCTCCATAAGATAATTTTGAAATTTTATTTTGAAAAATGATATCATATTTATAAAATAATATTTATATTTATTTTAAATTAATTATAATACATTCTTACAAAAATTAGGAAAATCCATTTTTGAAGAAAACATATTTTTGTAGAATAAAATTACTTTACCAATAAATGAGTGATTATTTACTAATAATTTATCTATACATTTGTATTAATTATGTACTATATATTTTTATTAATGTCTTTAATCAAATTATTACCCTCTATTTCAACATCTATGTTATAATGGCCACATTTAAATAAAAATATTTGTTTTTTATATCCTCATTCTCTTAAAAGATAGTGTTTTGGGTTAATAATGGTATGAAGCATGGTATTTATTAAAAAAACTCAGTGGGTAACATGGGCCATCTCATTAGGTGTAAGTACTAATTATCACCACTTTTATATTAATGGGAAAATTTTATGGTCAAATATCTTTTGGAATCCAAATTTGAATATGCCTGGAGCTTATTTATGTTTTTGTACCTTCTAAAATATATATTTTCAACACATTCAGAACTATATAGACTCTAATTCACGGGTATTTAAGGATCATCAGGTCCTGGGAGGTCCATTTTGTGTGTTCCATGAAAAATGGTGAAACTAACATGAATATTTTAACTATTTCATTCCTCTCAAATATGAAAAGGACTAATTCTAAATCTTTTTACTTGGAAGGTTATTGATTATCCATGAACTCTTAAGTATGATGTTGTATTTATGGGTGTCTTATTTGTGCTTCCACTATTGGTATTTTTGGATTACAAAAATCCCAATAGGAATCCCCAAATTCACTAACAAATTAAAAAACCATAAGATATGGTTTCTCTAAAAAACACCTCATTATACTACACATAAAAAGCTAACACACTAATCAGACTCTTAGTCAGCAATGGAAACCATGGCCCTGAGGTCTTGGAGTACAATGTCCAAAACCCAAATCCTCTAGTTTTTATTGGTGAAAATTATATTATAGGTATACTATATCAATTGATTAATATTTAATTTTTTGAATCATATTAATTACTATAATGGTTGAAGACACATTATTTTTATTGCCTATAAAAAGTCATGGAGAAGAATGTGGAACATGTTGTCACATCCAACTGATCATAGTGTCTATGAAAAGAGTAAAACAATGCGTACCGTCATTATCATTGGGAGATTTATGATGATAATTTCCATATCAACTCAACCTCCCAAAATCATCATAGGAAGAATCCTATTTACACTGGACACTATGTCAAACATGTGACCCTGATTCTATACGAATCTACAGAGGATGTTTTGATTCCCTTGATCATCCAATCTAGGGATCCTAAAAGATGATCCCATCTAGGGAACACCACCACTAAAACATTATATCACAAGAATACCTTATATATGTACAAGTTCCCTAAGTCCTATCCATGTGTTCTAACAATGGACCATGGCCGATTCTATATTTCCATTAGTATAAAGCTTGAGGAATCATTGTAGTTATGCTTTGTGAGTGTGGAATCCTAGAGAGAACCCCTTCTATGGTATTGGATGAATTTTTAACATTTTTAACCATAGTTTCATCTCCAATATAAGAATAAACCCACCAAATGATACGGTGGGTTCCAAATCACCAAATAAGATATTCCACTAAATTGGAAAATCAACTCATTTATGTCTCCATCAAGAAGGTATCAGCCAGGTCTGAACACTATCCTCCAAGTTCTATTTAGTGAACACATGATATGGATGATTATACACACCTACAGTCATCTAGCCTATTATAGGTTGAATGATATTTCCCTCAACATTGGTGGATAAGAGATTAGGGGTGACCTTACAACATCTACCGAAGGCATTATCGAATCTCTTGATGTTTCAATGTGAAATGTAGATAGTGGATATTCACATTACCAACAAAAAATATAGTTTCCATGGTCCATATTGATATTAACATCATCATTTTCCTTTCCAACAATTAAAAATAGAATGGTTTTATTACTTACTTCTTCAAGTCATATCCTTGATAATTAAAATGTAATTTATACTAAAGAACATATCTCTCAACACAAATAATACTATGAATGTATCATATAAAAAAATGTGGAAATACTTCAGAGATATTTTCCCTATGATTATGTGCCTCCACCCTCCAATAAAGTTACTCTATCTATTGATGATACATAAACTATATTTATATGGGGTTTCTATATTTTTTATTCCCTCATCGATTATATTACCAACATTGATTTACCTAAGTAGTATTTTTGGAGTTTCCAATAGATTAAGAATTCACTAATCTCTAGGAGGAATCTTCAATTCCCAGGGCCTCCGATACATCATCATCTTCCCAAGAATCAATAAATATTAGGCAAGTGCATCACATATCCCAGTTTCATCCAAAGTTCCTAGCTAATCCATATGTGGGTGCAATTTCAGAATCTTCCCAATCCAATCTAGCCATATGTATCACATAAGAGAAGTACCACTATCACCTATCCCATAATGAGAGATAAATAATTGAGAATTTCTTCAATCTTAATAATTTTTATAGGTATTTTTTCTAATCTATATTAAAGTATTTCATAAAAATCCAAAGAACAAGGAAACTGAAGTGATAGTGTGAAAAATTCATTCCAATTACTACTGCTTACCTCGATGTATCTCTAATACAAAAGATAATTTATTTGCACCAAATTAATTGGTTTACAAGTAGATAAACGTGGTAATATAAGATCCAGAAACATTTTAAAATCTACTTTGATCATGTGAATAATTTTAAGGGAACATTAAATCCATGAAACCAAATATCTATCACCCATATCTTCCCAATAAATTTAATATTGTCTATTCATTTAAGATAGAGTTAGTGGTTATACTTCTCATGTTCACTAGGGGATGAGTTTCTCAATCTCCCAAGTAGGAAGAGATATGAGAACGTAGTAATTTGTCAGAATATCATTTCATTTTATTACCATTAGTCAGTATGTAATATAATTAAATGATCATTCCTTTCAAGGGATGGATCTACAAGAATGTAGATGAAGTATTGATAAATTTATCTAATTCAAGGACTCATGCGACTTTGATTCGAGTAATCCTCAGTACAATAATGAATCATCCCTATTGAAAAGATATTTCATCATTAACATCCATATATTATGATTTTAAACTATAAGGTACATGTACAGATCAATTGAAGGTAAACTATAACACATCCTATGTCCTCATTGTATAAATTTTACCGTCATAATTGTCATTTTAAAAAGATATTCAACTTCACAAAATATAAATCCAAGCTGTAGGATATTAAACAAAGTATCATAATTATCCTCTTCAAATTACAATAAACTCTATGTCTTATATCCAATATCAGGTACCTTAAACCCCTTTTACATATGAGCTAGATCTATGTAGGATGTTTCTAGTGAATGTATTTTCTAACTCATGCTTCTTTTCCAACAAATACCCTACAATAAGTCAATGTAATTTCACACCTCCTGGCACCAAGACTTCATCCGCATCAGGTTTCCATCTTTATCAATCTAGTATACCTATTCATTATAAAATCACTATACATTAGTCATATCCATGTGGAAAATTAAATTCCTCATTCCTAGGTGAAATAATAATCTTCATAAGGAACCCATATAATAACTACATATTGTTATATTTCCAAACCATGGGATATGTATGGACACCTAGATCTTTTATTTCTTTCTCAGTAGTAAATTCCCATCACATAATTCCATATCTCATTATGAGATTCAAATATATATAGATATTTCTACTTATATTTAAGTATTAATTCCCTCTCATGCTCCCTACCATTAACTCTCAAGTAGTTCAACAAATTTCTTATTATTCTCTTGATTTCCACAAAATGAATGCCTCATGTGAGCATAGAGTAACCTAGAAAGACCCCAAAACTGGCATGAATGATTTATATTATATTCATAGGGATTAATCTATGATATTTTCACATGAAATTAAATGTCATGGTAAGTGGAATTTATATTTAGAATATCAACTCTCCTGATGATTATGTACTAATGAATTACATGTTTTATACCTTCTCCCTAAAAATGTGGACAATATCTATTCATGTAACCTTTATAGCACTTGAACACTTATAGAATATTTTGTTTCCATAAACCCACTCCATTCCTCATATATATTATTTAATACCAACCAATTCCTTTGCATGAATTCTGATGGAGTTTTATGAACATTGAGAGAACATTTTTCGGGTTTCCCTTCCAATATCAGGTTGAAAACATGGAAAGATTGACCACAAGGGACCCCACAAGAATTCATTGGTGGATAAAAATATTTTCATAGAGATTGTGACATAGTAAATGTTAAAGTCTTATTTGAAGATCCCCCTTAAAACCTTGAGATATTTTCTTAACTATGTGAGATACTAGTTTCTGCCATCACCAATTGTCATCTTACTCCCATAATTCTATAATTCTCTCAGACTATTATATTCTTAGGATATGATTTTCATGTCCCATAACCAAT
The DNA here is from genome assembly GCA_963277665.1 of Viscum album. Lineage (NCBI taxonomy): Eukaryota > Viridiplantae > Streptophyta > Magnoliopsida > Santalales > Viscaceae > Viscum > Viscum album. The sequence goes on along the minus strand of OY728134.1, from coordinate 344,725,112 downwards.
TTATTCAATTGGATTTAGAAACCCAAGATTCTATGAAATTGTGCATCATACTCATTATCAAATAATGATAATAACAACATATTCGTGTACCCTTTCATTTTAGAGTATGAATTCCATGTGAATACCCAAAAACTTAGATTTAGTCATTCCGCAAAGCAAATAATTTTTCAAATTGAAATAAAAATATATTTTATCCATCCTTATACTAATGTCATCAAGTTAAAATTCCTCTCATATGATTCATACTAAATAATAATAAACTTCTTGGATTGGGCCATTCTATTGGACACATTGCCTATATGAGAACTTGATCCTTGTAATGGAATGTGGAATATTACCCTATCTATAAGTTTATTAAATATAGGAATTTTCTAAACATGTATAAAAATAAAATAATGAAATTCCTCTCCTTTATATATAAGCTCAATCTACATAGGCCACCCTTAATTGAATACAATTTCAAGATTCACTAGAGAAATAACCGAAAATTTTCTCTCACTAAATATGAGCTAGATATATATACGAGAACTATTTATGAAATATGTGTGGATTGATTACTATATGTATAGGATATATAGTTATGTATAGATACCTATCAAAGGCCATCCTACACCATCCATTAGAAAATAGTACCCCCTATATTTAATCTTAGTCAATATAAAGAAGGAATAATTCTAATGTATCTTGAATCATGAAAATATAGATACATAGTGATTTCTAGGATAATCTATCATGGAACCAGTCATGGGTCTCCATCATATCAAACCCTCTTAGTCTATAACAATGTTCATGTGAACCTACCCCCATATAATCCTGAATTGGAGAATGTATCCCAATAGGTCTATCTACAGTAAATTTATGTGAATAAAATACTTGGTCCATCAAATACAACCTCAAAATGTATAGAGGGATTTATTACTTATTAACCACATTACAAATACTCACACTCCCTATGTATGGGATCAATTTTCTTTAGGGTCCCACTCAATTACATATAAAATCTATGGGTTACTGTAATCCTAGGATACAATTTTTTAAGGTTCACATAGCCTATTGATTAATGGGATTCTACAGGATTATTTTAATCACACTACATTGGTTCAAGAAATCACCCTAGGTACCCACTCATTGTTTTGACCCCTTTTAAAAATTGAAAAAACCCCTCTCCCTATATGTTAGAGAGAATAATATAGGGACTTTTCCTTTAAAGATCAACATATGGATTGATTCTTTTTCCATTGGAAAATATAGTGATGTATATATTTTCTACTCCCAAACAATCCAAAAATTATAATATATTTATATATAAATATATATTGTCACCCTTTTCACTCTATAATATAAAATTTTCTCACCATTTAATTTTATTTTAACATTCACACATTTATTATGGGTACATCTTTAATTATCTAAAATACAACATCCTCGGACATTTCATGTGGATTAGAGTCATAGAAAACAAACAAAATGTACTAGTTTAAATATATTAATCTATATGACAACTGCAACCCATCTATTTGACATTAAACTATATTGTTAACATCAACAATGTGTAATTTTAAAATAGATGATCACCATCCCCATTGTATGAATTTATATTGTTAAGTGGAATTACACAATGTTTGGCTTTAAACTACTCTCAGTGGCTGATTCATTGTGTCTACTTTCTCCCCAACATGAGGGATCGATCTATTTATACGTATTTTAAACATGGTTAGCCTATGAATTAAAGAAATAACTACCTATATTCCTCACATATAAGGAAGATATATGGGAGAAATTTTTCTATAAAATAACTACATGGTGGAATTACATAAATCAATATGGTATACATAGTGATTTTCAGGTACTCCACTATAGATCCAATCATAGTTAATTGTAAAAAAATATAAACTTTCATCCCTCCATTGTATGAGCCCAATTTGTGTGGGATATTTTGAAATAAGTCCCCTCATTTATGATTTTTTTTAAAAATAAAGTGATTATTCCCTTATATATGATTTAAGTCTATATAGGGGACCCATCCTTCTAAATGACTATGTATAGATTGAATTATATTAAAACTAGACAGACAGTGATGCATGAATCCTCTTATCTTGGTCCCAACCACATTGCCCAAAATAAGAGTTCCCTTTTTCTTACTTCCCATTCATATGATATTAATCTTGGAAATAGACCCATTTATTAATCTATGAAATTTGTGTGTCATAATTACTTCCCAGATTGGATATGTTGTTATCCCGAGATCTCAAATCCTAGTCCTAACCACAATGTGACAAAATTCAACCTCACTACACAAGAGACCAATCTGTGTGGGGAAAATTATTTTCATGAGCTATTTGTTTCTTTATTATTATACTATATAAGATATATTGTAAAATGTGAATCCCCTATCCCAAGTGAAAATGTATTTTTTTAAATTCCCTCCCTTGTAGAAGATTTCAATCAATATAAAGGTCTTTTAAAATAATAACTAAATATGAATTAATTCCAGAACTTTCTTAATACCTAATGATTTCCATGTATATTTTACTGGGCTCTGCCACTAGTTCATCCCTATCAAAACCCTCTATAGTACTTAGTTCATATCAAAATCATTCAACATTGTTTGGCTACAAAATTTTTAATATTCCCCCACAGGTGAAGGCTTCTCCCAATATGAAAGATCATCAAATTTGAAATAGTTAGTGACCAAGAACCAATGTATTTGTGGGTGACATTTCATTCAAGGAACAAAATTATCCATTCCCCTTCATATTATTATGATCTGTATAGGGATCCTTTAATTCAAAAACTATACATGGATTTATTCCTATCCATACTAGATCCATAATGATGATAAAATTCTCATTCCAAGGCCCAAATGAAATCTGAAAATAATAATACCCCCATTTATATAATTAAAATTATCTAGATATGTGTTGTAGAGAATTTCTAGTTTATTTTAACCATTCATTTCATCCTCAAAAATATAATGTATAATAATTCCCCCTTTCGAATTGATGTGATGTCTTCAATCACCTAACCAAATGGTTGTGTACTAATGTGAAATCATTTTCCATTCCTTGGAATATGAGTCAGATTTGTATAGGGGCTCAAGAGATATGTATATCTGGATTTATATTCACATAAGAAATTTGGTGACACTCGTAACTTCTATACTAGTCCAAACATTATATTTCTAAAATGAACCCTCCCTCTATACTGTTTGAACCATTATAATGATTATTCACTTACTAGGTGGCCCTATACAAACATAGGATGTAGATTTCATTCCCTACAAATGAGTCAGATATTTATAGATAATACCTCAAAAATATTTTTTAAGTCTTAATAAAAATGTATTCGTTCCTATATATTATTCTAATTTATATATGGAACCATATCTAAACTACATGAGATTTGAACCCTTTTATCAGAGGACACATAGTGACACCCGAGTTCTCTATCCTAATCATATTTATGAAGTGAGTAAAATTATCCTCTACCAATATATGAATTAGATATATAAAGTTAGTTATATATGTACTATGTGTGACTTGAGCACTATATATATAGGATATATTATGAGTCCCACATATTCTATCTTGGGAACTACAATAATTTATAAAACCAATCCTCTCTCTCTATATATGAGATAAATATGCATAAAATTTTCTATAAAAAATATTTTTTTCTTTAATTATTATCTTTATAAAATACATAGAAGTAACCATATGGTCCCACATACAAAAAAAGGAAAATTTAACCAACATAACTATATTCCTGATCAAATAATTATCTATTCATGATGGTCCTTATTGGTGTCTGGTACTAAAATATGTTTCTCCCTACTCATGTAGAAATAAAGTGTATAAAAATTTGAAATGTAAAAGGGTCCTCCTTCTTCATATGATCCAAATCTATTCAAGAGTCCACATATATGATTTTTTTCATTCATGAACCCATTATATAGTAAAATAACCCTATGTTTCATATATATCTCTATCATTTCCCATTATATAAAATAGTATGTGTTATTATCTTAACATCGCTAGTTTATCACACTGAGAATTAGTCACATCAGCTGTGATGGAAGGGATGACCCATTTTCTTAACTAGTAGAACAATGAATAAATATGATATGTTTAAATGGTCCATGCATTATGAATTTATTATTTATACACTTTGGGAAAATTTTTATGACCTTGGAATTTAGCCTTAGATAATCCAAATCATAAGACCTTAACTTCACGTGAAAATACATAAAAACATATCATTTTGAAAACTGAAATTGGTATTTGGTCAAAATTAAATTATGCACATTCTATGATTTAATATTAAGCTTTAAAGAAAATTTTTAGATCAAGAATAAAAGTGGAAAAACAATCGTACTATTTATCCCATAACCCTAGTAAATGTAGACCCATTCTCACTAATCCCTTTTCATGTAAGAAAAAGTTAACTAAAAAATATTCATGTCCATCACCCAAAAAATGTGTTTAATACGTAATGGTGTATCTTTTTTGGTCTTAAAAACATTCTTGAATATTTAATTATTTATAAATTGACATCATGTTTATGGTATCTGAGTGTATACTTATTAATACCCACAGATTGCAATATTTTGGAATTACATGGACTTTGAGAACACATTCTCATGGTTTTCCCTCTAGTAGAACATTGGTAATAGGGACTCCCTAATTTATGGGACCCCACTTAGATTCATTGGTTAATAACACTAATGCTTCATATATTATGATGTAGAGGATATTTTGGCTCTAGATGAAATTTCCCCCTTTAACCCATGTGTTATTATCCTACTTGTGTCTTATAATGATATCTACAAAAACTATTCACTGAACTTATCCAACTGGTCCCCACTTTCCATTAACTCAAATATTTTTTGGTTGTGATTTAAACATCCCATAATCAAAATATACATATAGATTCTATATCCATGTAATTAAATTAGCATGTACCATACCCGTCCCCAAGGTAAGATTGTGGTACCTCATACTCTCTTTGAGTATCATGACCATATTCTAAATGCCCCCTTTTAAGGTGTTCTATAATTTAAATTCACCTCCCATTCAATATGGGTTTTTACATATTCCATATCAACTATCTTTTAGGCACTTTAACCCTTAATTTATAGTTTTTTATCTATACCCTAATTCACTACACATGTGTTTGAATATACACAAATATTTTAAATCCCATGGTGAAGATCACATACGACATCAATGGACTCCTTTGATTGAATATGAATGAGTTAGATCAATATAAGGGCCCTAGGACAGTCAAGCATGAGAACATTTTCCCTTCAAAAAGGGTATCTGGTCAATGTGATCTCTTATAACATTGTAGAGGATCTCATAACCATTGAGTGATTTTCGTGTGTCCACATCATGTATGTCCCATCTAAACCCATCAGTTAAACCTCCTCGATGTATTATTTATATATCTCATAATATATAAATTAATGTGGGTTCATAAACCTTTACATTTCAGTAACATATTCCATACGTTTTATTGAAAAAAGGTTTTAGGGTTCCAAAATCCTTCTTAAATACTCATCCTCTATAACTTAAGAATGGATTCAAGGTACTAGAACCATTCTTTTGTACTCATAATCTCTCACCTATTTAAGGGTAAATGGTAATAGAAACCATTATTAATACTCACCACCCATGACCTATGTAATAATATAGGGTTATAGAACACTTCTTGAATGTTCATCCTCCATAAAAAATAATGGATATGGGTTTCAAAAACTCTTCATAAATACTTATCCTCCATGAACAACTCCATTTATTAAGAGTCTACATCAACATAAGACCCTATATATCCATTATAATAGAGTTTATATGGATTTAAGGGACTGATATACTTGACTATGAAAGATTTTGATAGGTATAGGGGCCATGAGACCATGATCAAAAGTTTTATTTTCCTTATAAAAAATAAACACAGATCCCTATGAGCCCTAGAAACATTATAACATATATCATCACCGTATAGTGATTTGTGAGCATCACTGGCATGTATACCCCTTCTGATTCCATTATTTTGGCTATTGAGATACATTATTACTTATTCCTGAATAAATATTTCAAGATGTTTTATTTTTCTTAAAAAATAATGTCGGATCAATATGACCTTAATCAAAATAAATATAAATTATTTGATAAATGACATTAAACTAGAACAACATAGGGTCCAATATATATGAAATTATACCATAATAACATAAGTTATAAGATATGTTAAATTTAACTAACGAAATATAATATCCTAAAGAAATTACATTAAACTGTATCATTTTTGGGTCAATGGTGTTCTTCTTTAGACATCAACAACTCAGTGGTCTGGAATTCATTACATTAAATTACCTAACTATGGATACATAGTACTATTTAAGTCAAAAACTTATAAAGGTGTCTTAAAAATAATTTAACACTTTTTTATAACTATTTACCTCAATGAATTAGGAAAAACATAGGTTTAAAATAAAACATTAAAATATTGTATTGACCATTATACGAACCTATAAAAAATTCATTTAATTTCTCTTGGTCAACTGAATGAGGAAACATTTAGAGCACTTCGTTATTCCCCAAGACATGTATTAGGATAACTATTACAATTATAACTATATATCATATAATACATTTTATATCCTACATATCGTTAAACAAATTAGGGTTTTTACCCCATGGGGCCTAAAATTATGGCTTGAAGGCTTGATGTGTGTAATATCCCCACTAAAAAATGGATGCAGCCCATGAATTCCTTGTAATGTGATGATATACCCTCTCTTATATATGATAAAAATATATTAATGAATAATATATATATATATATATATTCTATATATTAAACCATATTAAAAAAATCCACCTTATATATACACTTGATCTATATAGGAGTTCACCAATAAAACTACATGTGGTTCAATTCCGATTATTTTGATATACATAGTGTAAATTAAAATTCATATCTTGGATAAAAAACCCTTTATATTCTAATCAATTTTACATATTATAATCTATTCATTTACTAATTCAATATATATGTACCTCAGGACAATACTTCTCTTTTTGGAAACCCCATTCTTCATAAACATTATTAATCATGAAAATAAAAATATTATTCATATTAAAATTCAAAATACCTCATGATGGTATTATACTCTTGGTGATACCCCAAAAACATTTTTACAAACACTTCACATGAAATATATTCTCATTTAACCCCTTTAAAAGACCATTATATAGTGAAGTATGTGGAAAACTACCCCATATTTACCATATAATTCAATTAATTTTGTTATAAATGAGTCTAATTATAAGGGGGAACAATTTTAGAACCATTAAATGTGTTTGAAAAACATTTTAATGGAATATTTATGATATTGTATTCCAATGGAAAAAATAATTTCTTTCATGATGTATTTTGAGAGTATTGTTGACTAATTTTTAAGAATCCCGGGCAATGAAAATTTTAATTTTCTATTGAATACTTTTAGAATATTTGAGGATATTTTGATGTTCAAATTATAATAAATTATTTTGATTCATATTAAAATTTTATGGAATGTTTAATTTGAAATTTTTATTACACATATAATAATAATTATATTTTATTTTATATTGATATGTTTTATGAAATGTTTTCCAAAAATTATAATCCATCCATCCATCTAAACCCAATATATAGGAGATTACTCCACCAAAACCAAGGATCCAGGATGGATGGCTAGCCTTGGTGGAAGGGTTGGTTCATTCACATGTTCATGCACATAGGGAGAAAAGATGTATTCAAGGTCAATGGTGTAGAGGAGGTTTCATCATAGGGCAGTTCCAATAGAATCCTACAGAAGACCTGGTTACTCTCTTTTCAATGGGTTTCACCATGAATTATTTATTAATACATCACAAGAAAGACTTTTTAATAACCATTATTCCAACAACCCAAAGTTGTAATCTACCTTATTACATTGGAATAAATAAAATGGGTCAAATCTCAAATGGATGGTTAGTTATGTAGTTTTTGAGAACCCGATACATACATGACACCCATTTTATATTGGGAATGGAATATAAAACATATTATGGGGTAACATTTAACATCATTAAACTAATTGAAAGAATATTATTCAATCATAGTGATGGGAAAAATTGAAATAACTATCAAATTTTAAGTAATAGTAACATAGAGTAAATATTATCTGCTATAAATATGTCATAATCAACATTGAATGGTAAGTAACTAGGAAAAAATTACATTTAATCAATAACATGAATATAATGATTATGTATGCATTATCAATGTGGTAAGGTAAATAACTGAAAACATATTCAATTTATCAAATAAATTCATTGTGAAGAATAATATTCCAAGAATATATAATGATCAAATAATTTCATATAAATAATCATAGGATTTAAATATTATCCAAAGATAATATTAATGTAGTAATACCATTGATAATAATAACTAAATTCACATAGAAAGAATTTATAAATATTGGATATCATGATCTCAAGAATCATGATATGAATACTATAAAGTCCTTTGGCTAGTATAATTAAATATATAGGTAAAAGACCATTTATTTGGACAGTTCATTTGTCTCATGAGAACTGTTGATGCATCAAGGGGCACTAAATTTTTTGTCCCCTCCCATTGCATTATGTCAAAAACATTCCCCATAAAAATTATTAATTTTATTCCAGAACAACATGTCTTATAAAAAATACCTTTTTTGAGTAAAGAATACAATTTTAAAAATATTTTCATAATTAATTGAATAACATTAAAGGTAAACAAAGTACTAATAATTTGTATATGGTTATAAAATATTTATACCAATGAATAAAAAAATAATTAAATTTAATAGAAATTTAATTTCAATTGAAAAATGATCACATGAAAGTGATTGTTAACAAACACAAAATTAATCAATAGAATATATTGATCATCGATTCATTTAGAATATAGTTTATTTATAAAAAAATTATTTATATTAAAATAATAAATGTAACTGAAGTTAAATATTAAAATAATCACTTATATTTTTTTTAATTTTTTAAAACCACTGAATATTTGTAGAAGAAGATTTATTTTGAAAAATTTATACACCATTGAGGAAGTCTGTTATCGTCATATACTTTAAAAAACGTTCTTTTTGGTTTTTTAACCAACCATTTTAGAAAGAATTTGAAATATTTAATTCAAATCATTTTAATAAGTCCTGGATAAATTAAAAATTCCATAATTTATAATTTTATTATATAAATGGACCTTTTTAATACATTTTTGAAATATGTCAAAATAGCTATAAAATATATCCAATTTTAAGTGAAATTACATGGGTCTCTTATTTAAACATTTATTTTCTTATTCATGTAAAAAATAGAGGAAAATTTGGTAGAATATATATAGAAACTTGATAAAATTATTTCATCTTATCAAGGATAAATGATTTTATTCCTTAACCAAGAGTTAAAGAAATCACAAAAGACAGTGAGACTATAAAATATATTTTTAGAACTTTGGTAACATTCAAATTATAACCCATCTAAGGAAAAAAAATCAATTTAAACACTAAACATAATAAATAAATTATAATTATTGTTAAATACAAAAAATATGAAATACATGCACCATATAAAAGTGAATTTGTTCATATTAACAAAAAAGTATCAATGGAATAAAAATTGTGATGAAATCCCTTACCACTGGGTAACATTAATGGAAAATTTAATTGAATTAAATAATATGAATTTATATCTAAAATAATTTTTAGTATAAAGGATTTAAAAATTTATATGTAAATGTTTCAGTGTATACACCATATAAAATAAATTAGTCCCTAACATTAAATTATACCTCAATAAAGTGAAATTGAAAGTAAGTCCCTTACCTCACACTTCCTTTTAGTAGAAAGCTATTTAGCAGCATATATAATTATTTTAATCAAGATAGTAATTTTTAAAATAAAAATATTCATATTAATAATATAATATATGATCTTTTTATATCATCTCACCACCCATTTGTTAATTATATTTTATTATTACTATTGTTTTGGTTGTTAATTTCATTGTTTTATCATGTGTTTTTTGTCATGAAAGTTCAAGTTCTTTTGTATAGGATATAGTTCTATAATTTCCAAAATTATATTAATGTTATAAATATATTATTTAATTATTATATATATTTTTATAACCATTCAAGAAATTTGAACATGGAAAATGAATCACAATGCTTCATAGATATGGTATTTCTTACAAACACATGAGAGATGATATCATTCCCCTAATGGGCGAACGATTAATTAATTAGAATTTATATTAAAATTTTAAAGTATATATCAAGTAATAAATATTGTAAAACTTATTTAATTTTCATCATTATGATGATCCATGTGATTTAGTGAATGAGAAAAATATATCGGTTCACGATGAGATAGTCTGTTGTAGAAACGAGCGATGACTTTGTTTCCCAATTGACGGAGAATGAAATGGATAAATATTATTCCAGAAATATAAAAAAATTAAATATATGTTATATAATGGTGATATTATATTGGAAGTGTTAATAAAAAATTTTAATTTGTACAAAGAGAATGAGAAATAAAGATCATTGTAACGATGATTACGTTCTCTTCGAGAAACCTCCTTTGAATCTTTTCTTTAGGACCATATGGTGGTTTTTTTGGAATACAAATGGATCTAGAATATTTAAAATGAAGTTAGAGATATATTTGGTTAAGATTAGGTCTACCCATATTGCTTTATATTTGTTAATAAGTGAGGGTACAGGGGTTCTATATTATAACAGGGGCATATGACATAATTGAAATTTTTTAAAAGAAAAATATATAACCATGTTTTTCAAACAGAACAGGACTCTAAAGGGATAAATACCAATCCATAAAAGATATAAAATCAAAATATTTACATAAAATTTATATTATAAAATTTATATGTCATTTTAACCACTATCATTTTAATTTAACCATCCAATATAATTGGTTTTCTTTAACCATTTAAATTATTTTTTAATGTTATTCCAATTAATAATGACAAAAAATAAATATGAATATATTAAATAATATAAATTATTTTTATTCAAAATATTCAACCCATTTTATGAAATTCAATTAAAATCTTGGGAATAATTTAATCTAAAAATAAACCCACAAATCGCATCAAAAACAGTTGTTCAAGAAATGCATTTTTTAACCATAACATGAACATATATTAACTATATGTCTAGAAATAAAAATTATTTGTATTTGTCTTCATATAAATACTTATATAATATATAAATTTCATTTAAATAATTAAAAATTACATGATATTATAATTAATTAACATTAATACACATTATTCCTTTTCGAAAAAAGTAGTTCCCTAAAAAACAGTCCTCTAAAAAATACTTCTTTTAACCACTAAATGTTCTTATCATTATTTATTGAAAATTTATTCTAAATAAATTTTTAATCTAACATATTAAAATAAATTATTTTGAATAAAAATATTAATATTTAATACTACATTTTTTATTATTCAAAAAATATAATTTTTAAAGGAAATTTTCCAATTTTCATTTTTGGCTTATTGTGACCAAGTAAGATCAAAATAAATATTCATCCTATTATAAATTGTGTTCAATAAATTATTAAAAAGAGTATTGTTTTAAATTTTTATTAGAATATAATGTTCAACATCTATTATTGAGGCAGAAGTGTTACATTCTTCCCTCCAATAAAAATTTATCTATACAAATTTTCAATGATGTTACCTTTTAAACAAATGAGGGTGGTTCTTCTTCAATACATCCAATGGTTTCCATGATTCTTACTCTATTTTATAATTTATCGAATACCTTTACTTTAAAATTCATCTTATTGCTCAATATTTTCTCTCTATAATCACAAATATGGATGGTTAATTTATAATATGATAGATAATGTTCCAATTATATCTCATTAAAGGTGAGGAAATGTATTTGGGATGGAATATAATTTAATAAAAATGATATATGGAACACATAATATACATTATATAGGATCATTTTCATTTACAATTGTTAATCTATAGATCTAATCCTTTCCAAAATCTCAGTGGCTCTGATGTAATAGGATCTTAGTTTTCCCTTCTAATCAAACCATAAAACACACTTCCATGGAGTTACATTCATAAAAACATAAAAACACAAATGAAAATCCATGTCTTTCCTATAATTATTGAAACAATTATTTTTCCTTATTTGAGGTACTTAATTTTGATACCAAATGTTATATAGCTTTTCAATGTCTCCTCAATATGTTCTAGGCCTAAAAGATTGATTTCACTTACTTCATCCCAATAAGAAAGTGTATTCCCTATAATTCCATACAAGGCACTATACGGTGCTAGTTCAATACATGAATGGAAACTCTTATTATTATAAAACACTAGAAAATTTATATTCTAGTCCCATAAACCTTGAAATGAAAATTTTCACAACCTCAACAAGTCTTCTAGTGTTTGAATTTTTATTTCAATTTATCCATCAGTTTGAGGATGGTAGGTGGAGCTAATATGAATATTAGTATCCAGATCCTTCTCAATACTCTTCTAGTATGTTGATGTAAAATAAGGATCATGATCAATAAAAAATAAAATGAGTTTTTCCATGAAGTATGAAAACATTATTAATATATAGAGTTTTGGGGTTAAAAAGAGGTAATTATTATCTTAAAAGGATAAAATGGAATGATTTGGTTAGGTAACCAACAACAATCCATATTGCATCACTACTTCTAGGTGCCCTTTTTATTCTTGTGAGAAAGTCCAATGTAATTACATCCCATTTTCAGATAAGAATAAGAAGAAACTTTCCAATTCCTATAGCATTTTATCTCTCAAAGATAACTTATTAAAAAAGTAAACATCTTGACACAAAATCAATGATTTCCTGCATCATGTTATCCCACAAAAAATGATCCCTCAAATCCATATATATCATGGTTATACCAAGGTGACTATAGAAATTTGAGTTTTTATAATCATCCAATAATTACATTTTTATCTCATTTATAAATTAAACACATAATTACGTTCCAAATTTTTGGACTCCATATTCAAAAAAATCATATAATTTACCATTATACATAGCATTAATTTTCATATGACAATTCTCTTCATTATATTGATAACATTTTTTATTTTCTAATAATTATGGTTACATAATCATATATAAAATGTGGGGTGTCCCAAAATCCATTTTAATTCCCATATCTATGTTTTTTGTTTTTTGAAAATAGTTTCCCTATAAATCCTTGTTTAGTTAATTAATACATGATCCTTTCTTATTATAGAAACCACTACATTATTTTCCATCCATTGGTGGTAGTGTATTTAGAAATCACAATCCATAAGTAGATTGAGTTATTGGACTTGCCTCTGTTGATCACTTTTAATAAAATTATGTATTTGAGGATCTCCTGGCCTTTTTATATCTCATTGCATTCACCATAATGATAATATATGCATATAATTAATGAAAATATTTTATTCGGAAACTCAAGATCATGGGATTCATAGTTCAATTCATTAGACATTGACATAATTGATGTATATGAAATAACATTTTCATTTTTTGTCTCGAAAAAACAAAATCCATTCTTACATGCCTCACTATATATCATAACTTCATCATTTCAAGATGGTATTTTCAAAATTGGTTCATTGAACAATATCCTATTCAATACATCAAAAAATTCCTCAATTTCCTATTTCCATATGAACATAACCCCTTTACATACTATCTTATTTATCAAGTTAGAAAATTGGGAAATTTATTGAACTAATATCCCTTAGTAACCATTCAAATGAATGAAACTACGTACCTCGTTTTTTTCTAGTCCATTATCTAAATATATTTTTCTTTTCATATTCAACTAATATTCCATCATTTTAGGAAATAAGTAAATGAAAAGAAAATCATTAATTCCAAAATTTAAACATTCTAAATTTCCCATATAACATTTTTCTTTTAAGTGTCTCACGATTGATCCAATTGTGATTGTCATGGTCATCATATATCATAGAATACACCGAGGAATCATCAATAAATATGATAGGGTCTCCCTATAGTGAAACACTATGGTGAATAAATGACTTATCACATTGTTCCTCAAGATGTCTTTTTACTCTAATAGATCCATAGTATCCACTATATATGAATTATTTGATATTGGCCTTGCATCATGGATTAAATCATTGAAAAACATCACTTCATTATTTTGTGGATGTCTAAATAATTCCTTATGAAATGCATCAATGTATTCATGTAGATTAGTTATAAAATAATTTTTATGCTTATTTATATCCATCTATAGATTTATATTCCCTTCTTCCATAATAATCTCATTCATAATAGATACATTTGGTTCATCTAGACATGACTCAGATTGTGATTTTCATGAAATAAGGAAAGGGAATTCTATATCTTCATCACAAGTTATAATTTAATTCTATATTTAATAAATGTTTTCATTATATTTTTAAATAAAGTAAATACCAATTATTTTATCATATAAAACCATAGGTATGATAATAAAGTCAAAAATTATATCATTTTTATGTGTCCTTATTGGAACTACCTTAAACATCATTATCTATATGAGATTTTCAATATGAGTTTTAACTGAAAGATTTGTTATTATGGTTCAAGAGAGATATCTAATTTTCATAACAAACATGGAAGATATAAATAAGTGTGAAGATATAGAATCAAATAATGAAATGAATAAATTTCTATCTATGATTAAAGTGACTAAAACTGTATCATTGGGAACTTCCCCCTCACCTGTAGTGATCTCATAAGCTTAGCCTTCTCTACTCAGCATCTCAGGTTGTATGTTCCCTTGATTCTTGGGGGATTGGTGTGAATAATGACCAATTTATTTATAATAGAATTAGAGGATAAATATAAACTATTTATTTCCCTTACATTCATGTACTAGATGACCATTATTTCAATCTTTAAAAAACTCACATGCCCTTCAATGATTTTCCAGAATTTTTCATCCCATAACTTTCACATGATGAAAACCTATTTTTCTTCTTCTTATTATTCATATTTGAAATCATTCCTTTTAAAGGTTTTCAAATGAAATCTTATTCTCATTATAACCATTGGATATATAAGATCTATAAAATTACTTTTCATTTTTGAAGGTTAAAAAATCAAATTCATCTTATAATGAAGAAGTTTGAGAGACCAGTTCCCTCAAAAACACAGCTTTATGAATTTAAATAAATGGTCTATCTTGAATTATATGTTGAATATGTAATCTATAGATTACATATATAGTCTTGTAGTGGTATCCTCATAATCTACAAAACTTTCTTATTCATTTTCCTTTAAGGTATATTACTTCCTTATCATCTTAGATCATTTATCATTAGAAAAATATTTAAAGAAAAAAAATTCTTCAAAAAAATTCATTCCAACTATTATATTTTATTCCTCCCTGGTATTCAAGATTAATTTCCACTATTGATCAGTATCTCCCTTGAGAAAATATAATGAATTTATAAGTATTTCTATTTCATCACATCCCAAGGCTATAAATATATATTCAGGGGAGTAAATCCATTACTCTTCTACCATAGGATTAGTATTCTCCCTAAATTATGGGGTCTTGTATCACATGAAATGATTCATTATAGAATAATCATACTGTAGAACAATAGGTTTCACAAATTGAGAGTGTTTATTTTTTAAAACCTGATTAATCCACCCTAATATAAAAATGATATCCTTAGTTCTAATAGCATTGGTAATTGCATTCTCAGTGGGATATTCTATACATTATTCATTATTATTGATACCCTTATTTCATCCAAGAACCATTTCTAAACAATATCACAATCTAGATTAGCACATTAAATTATGAATTTTAAATCATAATGTACAATTCTATGTCATCTGTCACACTTAAATTTAATAGAAAATTTATTAATTTTTAATCTTTGAATTTAAAACATGGTTTCTTTGGGGAAATTTTATATTTTCAAATCCCTCATTGTGATTTACATCAAACATGTGAGTTATCCAATGAGTATAACTCGGGAGTGGCATGCTAGGTATATTCTAATCCTTGTTATTGTCCACTAGTTGATGATTGATTCAAATCCAAATACACAATTTTCAGAGTTATTACCCCTACATACAACTATGCCATAACAACACAGTTTTCGTATATTGGCTCAAATGTATTTATCTAAAAACCCCCAAAATATTTACCTTAATAATTTGAAGGATATTATTCCACAATTTGGCATATCCTAATATCATATCAAATGGTTCTTTTTGATACTCTATGTTTTCCTTAATCTAGTTCCAATTTTTCTAATAAACTTACTATAATAATAATTATAACAACCCTAAATATAGTAACCCGTATATGGTTTATAAATTATTAAATTGGTATAAATACAAAGGGTAAAATCCCAAATTAATGATCAGTTTAGTATTTTTGGAGAAACATATAGATACATGATTGCAATTTTATATTGGGAGTAGAATATAAAACATAGTAATGAGAAAAAAATATATAAACTCATTCAATGAATTAGTTTTCATTTCCTAAGGAAAGAAAACAAAATAAGGGAGTGTAAGAATTCACAGTAAGACACTATTAGAATTTCTGGTTTTTGAGGCGGGGCACTTATAGTGGCTGCCATTTGGAGGCCACTAATACTATCAACAGCAGCCACCAAATGGCGGCCGCTGCACTTTAATTCCCAAATCCCTACATTTTCTCCTCCCTCACCTCCCCGACCCTGCGACCCACCCTTCCCCGACCTCGTGACCCTGACCCCCGCGACCTCAACCCCTTGACCCGGCGACCCCAACACCCGGCGACCCCAACACCCGGCGAGCCCGACCCCCGGCGACCCTCCCCAACACTCGGTGACCCCTCCCCGACCCCCGGCAACCCCGACCCCTGACCGCCAGCGACCCCGGCGACCCCAACCCCCGACCCCCGACCTCCCGGCGACCTCGGCAACCACTGGCGACCCCGAACCCCAGCGATCCCCACCCCCTTGCCTCCGTGCTGTGCCACCCACAACCCCGGAGACCCCCACTACTTTGCCTCCACGCTGCGCCCTCGTGACCCCAACACCCCCGTCACCCGGCAACCCCCTGCCCTGCCGCACTGCACCCCGGCGACCCCCACCTCCTTGCCTCCGCGCTGCGCCCCCATGACCCCGACACCCCCGTGACCTGGAAACCCCCACCCCTGCCCACACTGCACCTAGATAGTCCCACCGCCGTTGTCCCCTCTCGGCCCCGTTGCATCCCTTCGGCAAGTCGTCCCACCTCCGTTGGACCCTTCCGGTCCATTGTGCTCTGCCGTGTAGAACCCTCCACGCTTCGTCCAATGGTTCCGCTCCTTTCGAGTCCGTCCGTCAAACCTCTGTCATCAACTCACTGCGCCGTCATGGATCCGCAATCGAGTCACACCCCGTTACCCACAGTCGAGTCCTCCGAAGGTAATGTTTTTTATCCTTTTAAAATTTGGTTTTTAAATTTTAATGATATGTGTTTTTTTAGAATTTAAATAAGACATTTCAATTTTTATTTCTATTATTTGTAAAAATATTTATGAGTTATATATGTATAAAAATTGCTTTATTTAACTATAATTTCTTTTAATGTAGGTATTTCACAGGGTGCTCACAGTGGTTTACCTGATGTTGTTGGTATGTATGTTTTCATTTTTCTAAATTAATTGATTGTAATTTTATATTTATATTTCCCTAACTGTTTATAATAATTAATTTATATTGTAATTGAATTATGAATTTATGTTTATCAGGATCTACTGCTTCTTCCAGCATATGCAGGGGTCCTGGTAGAGGTGTTCGATCCTGGAACTCTGGAGCCCAATTGGATGTGTTATTTGATGACACATTTCATCCAATTAGAGATGGTTCTACTGCATTGAGTTGTCAGTTTGGGCATATGATACGAGACTCACACAGATTCCCTCTAACGACTCGTGACTGGAGTTCTTTCCCTCAGGATACGTTGGACAGATTATAGAGGGAGGTTCAGGTAAATTCAATGTTTAATTTTTCATGATATATTTATTATTATTGTTCAATATACTGACAATATTTTTAACAGGATAATTTAAAATCCTATCTAGATGAGTTTCTGGCTGTATGTATGTCCAAATTCTGGAAATTATGGAAGGATTACAAGTCAAGGGTGAAGAGAGATCACTGGACACCATTTGCGGGTTTGCCAGAAATTCTACAGCGAGTCCCTCTGGGCATTCTTCCTACACAGTGGCAGGATTTGGTTGTGTTTTGGTCGAGTGAGGTAGCGATGGTAAGATTTGTTACTTTTAATCTATAAATGACTTATTTTTCAAATGTCTATTAAGTAAATACGTTGAATATAGACCGAGTCTGCTCGTCATTCACATAATCGGGCGATGTAGGGCACACCTTCCAGACTTGGCACTCGACATGTGTCACAGCTCATACATGATTTAAGTTTAGAATTCACTATTTCATTCATATTTTAAAAATATTGTAGTATAGCATGGTGGACCCCTTTATTATAGTTACACCAACGCGGCGAGCCAATCGATCAGATGTTTATATGGATGAGGACTCGTAGGGCGGGTGATCCCGATGTTGCCGGTGTTATAGTAAGAAAATTATTTACTAATAAATGTATTTTTTATTTTATATAAATTATTCATATTTTTTCATTGATTCATTATATGCTACAGGCTCAGTTTGACGCTCAGTTAGTAGAGTTGCAAGAGGAGAAATGTCGTAGTATTGTGAGTAGAGATGAAATATTTCACCGTGTCGTGGGGCGTGACGGTCATGGTTATTCTTTGACTTATGGCGGTGGTGTCCCATGACGTGCAGTTGTTAGAGAAGATGTGATGGGTGCATGCAGAGAGTCAGGGATGCGCACACAGGCTGAGATAGATGCTTCCATGCAGGATATGTAGCGCAATATTGATTCACAGTTTCAGTAGTTACATGCAGAGTATGAGAAGAGTTTGTCACAGATGTCATAACGTATCGATGAAATGACGACACAACAAGTGGCGCCATAGGTAAACAATAAAAAAACCATACTCAAATTGAATTTTATTGATATGTTTAAGATACATAATATTGATATATATTGTAGGATATAATACATCTGGTGGACATCACAGTGATATTGGTGATCCATATGAGAATGAACCCCATGCATGAGGTAATTTCATTTTTGTTGATGAATTATTTAGAATTTTTTATATCCTTGATGAATATAATTTTCCTTTTTTACCTAGATTAGTTTGTTTTAGTATTTTTGGATGATAGATTCATTCACTCCAAGAATGATGATGATCATACCCAACATATTGACATCATACAGATTACACTTATTGATTATATGTCAAGCTATATATATGTCAGTTTTGTATTGATTATATAGGTATAGTTATTGGGTCAAATAATCTCAGAGGAAGGTGTGTCAGTGGATGGAGAGAAACTCCAGACAGTTGTTTCTTGGGAGAAGCCCAAGAACTCTTTCGATATTTGTATCTTTTTTGGGTGAGTGAATTGTGACGTGTACATGCAGCCGACTTGTCAATCAGACGCGCGGTCTGCACGGTAGGGCTCATTATGCGTTCTTTAAGTGTTGCACACGCTTGATGAATGCGTGTGTGGGGGGTAAAAACGGGCCAAACAAAGTCCGAATGGCCTGAAATCAGATGACATCATAGGGTGAGTGAATTGTGATGTGTTCTTGCAGACGGCTCATCAATCGGACGTGCCGTGTGCCCACGGTGACCGGGAACACCATTCTGGTGTCATAAATGGCCAAAACGGGCGTCTAACGGTCAAAATCATTGTGGAAGACATCATATTGACCTGAAATAATAGGAAACAATTCTATTTATTATTCGCGACGTGTATGCGTAGACGGAACGTCAATTAGATGTGCGGTCTGCGCGGTAGGGCTCATTATGCATTCTTTAAGTGTTGCACGCGCTTGATAAATGCCCGTGTGGGGGGGGGGGGGGGGGGTCAAAACAGGCCGAACGAAGTTCGAATGGCCTGAAATCAGATGACATCAAAGGGCGAGTGAATTGTGATGTGTTTGAGCAGACGTCACGTCAATCGGACGTGCCGTGTGCCCGCGGTGACCGGGAACGCCGTTCTGGTGTCAAAAATGGCCAAAACGGGCGTCTAACGGTCAAACTCACAGCGGACGACATATTATTGACCTGAAATCATTGGAAAACAATATAATTATTATTCACGATGTGTACACGCAGACGACACATCAATCGGACGTGCGGTCTGCGCGGTAGGGCTCATTATGCGTTCTTTAAGTGTTGCGCGCGCTTGATAAACGCGCGTGTGGGGGGTCCAAACGGGCCGAACGAAGTCCTAATGACCTGAAATCAGACAAAATCAAAGCATGAGTGAATTGTGATGTGGTCGATCAAACGGAATGCCAATCGGACTTGCGGTCTGTGCGGTAGGGCTCATTCTGCGTTCTTTAAGTGTTGCACGCGCTTGATAAACACACATGTGGGGGGTCCAAACGGGCCGAACGAAGTACGAATGACATGAAATCAGATGACATCAAATGGTGAGTGAATTTTGATGTGGTCGAGTAGACGTCACATCAATCGGACATGCCGTGTGCCCGTGGTGACCGGGAACGCCGTTCTGGTGTCATAAACGGCCAAAACGGGCGTCTAACGGTCAAACTCATAACGGACGACATCAGATTGACCTAAAATCACAGGACACCAATCTAATTATTATTCTAGATGTGTACGCATAGACGACACATCAATCGGACGTGCGGTCTGCACAGTAGGGATCATTATGCATTCTTTAAGTGTTGCGCGTGCTTGATAAACGTGCGTGTGGGGGGTCCAAACGGGCTGAACGAAGTCCGAATGGCCTGAAATCAGACGACATCAAAGGGTGAGTGAATTTTGATGTGGTCGAGTAGATTTCATGCCAATCGGACGTGTCATGTGCTCGCGGTGACCGGGAATGCCGTTCTGGTATCATAACCGGCCAAAAAGGGCGTCTAACGGTCAAAATCATAGCGGAAGACATCGGATTGACCTGAAATAATAGGAAAACAATCTAGTTACTATTCACGATGTGTACGCACAGACGAAACGTCAATCGGATGTGCGGTCTGCACGGTAGAGCTAATTATGCGTTCTTTAAGTGTTGCGCGTGCTTGATAAACACACGTGGGGGGGGGGGGGGGGGTGGTCTAAACGGGCCGAACGAAGTACGAATTTCCTGAAATCAGACAAAATCAAAGGGTGAGTAAATTTTGATGTGTTCGAGTAGACGACGCGTCAATCAGACATTCCGTGTTCCCGCAGTGACCGGAAAAGCCGTTCTGGTGTCATAAAGGGCCAAAACGGGCGTCTTACGGTCAAACTCATAGAGAACGACATCGGATTGACCTAAAATCATATGACAACAATACAATTATTATTTTAGACGTGCACACGTAGACGGAATGTCAATAGGACGTGCGGTCTGCGCAGTAGGGTTCATTATGCGTTCTTTAAGTGTTGTGCGCGCTTGATAAATGTGCGTGGGGGGGGGGGGGGGGGGTCCAAACGGGCCGAATGAAATCCGAATGGCCTGAAATCAGACGACATCAAAGGGTGAGTGAATTGTGATGTGGTCGAGCAGATGGAACATCAATTGGACGTGCTGTGTGCCCGCGGTGACCGGGAACGCCGTTCTGGTGTCATAAACGACCAAAACGGGCGTCTAACGGTCAAAATCATAGCGGATGACATCGGATTGACATGAAATAATAGTAAAACAATCTAATTATTATTCATGACATGTACGCGTAGACGGAACGTCAATCATACGTTCAGTCTGCACGGTAGGGCTCATTATGCATTCTTTAAGTGTTGCGCGCGCTTGATAAACGCGCATGGGATGGGGGGGGGGGCTGTCCAAACGAGCCGAATGAAGAAAGAATGGACTGAAATCAGAAGGAATCAATGGGTGAGTGAATTTTGATGTGTTCGAGAAGACGACACACCAATCGGACATGTCGTGTGCCCACGGTGACCGGGAACGCCGTTCTGGTGTCATAAACGGCCAAAATGGGCGTCTAACGGTGAAAATCATAGAGGACGACATCAGATTGACCTGAAATCACATGAAAACAATCAAATTATTATTTGCGATGTGTATGCGCAGATGGAACGTCAATAGGACGTGCGGTCTGCGCGGTAGGGCTCATTATGCGTTCTTTAAGTGTTGCACGCGCTTGATAAACGTGCGTGGGGGGTCCAAATGGGCTGAATGAAATCTGAATGGCCTGAAACCAGAATACATCAGAGGGTGAGTGAAGTGTGATTTGGTCGAGGAGACGGTACGCCAATCGGACGTGTCGTGTGCCCGCAGTGACTGAGAACGCCGTTCTGGTGTCATAAACGGCCAAAATGGGCGTCTAACGGTAAAACTCATAGCGAATGACATCCGATTGACCTGAAATCACAGGAAAACAATATAATTATTATTCCCGACATGTATGCGTAGACAGCACATAAATAGGACGTGCGTTTTGCATAGTAGGGCTCATTATGCGTTCTTTAAGTGTTCCACGTGCTTGATAAACGCGCGTGTGGGGGGTCCAAATGGGCCGAACGAAGTCTGAATGGACTGAAATCAGATGACATCAAAGGGTGAGTGAATTGTGATGTGGTCGAGCAGAAGGCATGCCAATCGGACGTGCCGTGTGCCTATGGTAACCGGGAAAGCCATTCTGGTGTCATAAACGGCCAAAACGGGCGTCTAACGGTCGAACTCATAGCAGACGACATCAGATTGACCTGAAATAACAGGAAAACAATATAATTATTATTCATGACCTGTAAAAGCTGACAACACATCAATCAGACATGCAGTCTGCGCGGTAGGGCTAATTATGTGTTCTTTAAGTGTTATGCGTGCTTGATAAATGCACGTGGGGGGGGGGGGGGGGAGGTCCAAACGGGCCGAACGAAGTCCGAATGGCCTGAAATTAGACGACATAATAGGGTGAGTGAATTGTGATGTGTTTGAGCAGACGACATGTCAATCGGATCTGCCGTGTGCTCGCGGTGACCGGGAACGCCGTTCTAGTGTCATAAACGGCCAAAACGGGCGTCTAACGGTCAAACTCATAGCAGACGACATCAGATTGACCTGAAATCACAGGACAACAATCTAATTATTATTCGCGACGTGTACGCGTAGAAGGAACATCAATCGGACGTGTTGTCTACGCGGTAGGGTCCTTATGCATTCTTTAAGTACTGCGCGCGCTTGATAAACAGGTGTGGGGGGTCCAAACATTCTGAATGAAGTCCAAATGGCTTGAAATCAGAAGAAATAAAATGGTGAGGGAATTTTTATGTGGTCAAGCTGACGTCACACCAATCGGACCTGCCGTGTGCCCGTAGTGACCAGGAACGCCGTTCTGGTGTCATAAACGCCCAAAACGGGCGTCTAACGGTCAAACTCATAGCAGACGACATCGGATTAACCTGAAATTATAGGACAACAATCTAATTATTATTCACGACATGTACGCGCAGACGACACATCAATCAGACATGCGGTCTGCACGGTAGGGCTCATTATGCGTTCTTTAAGTGTTCCGCGCGCTTGATAAACGCGCGTGTGGGGGGTCCAAACAGGCCGAACGAAGTCCGAATGGCCTGAAATCAGACGACATAAAAGGGTGGGTGAATTTTGATGTGGTCAAGCAGGAGGTACATCAATCGGACGTGCCGTGTGCCCGCGGTGACCGGGAATACCGTTCTGGTGTCACAAATGGCCAAAACGGGCGTCTAACAGTCAGAATCATAAAGGACGACATCAGATTGACCTGAAATCACAGGAAAACAATCTAATTATTATTTGCGACATGTAAGCGTAGACGAAAAGTCAATCAGACGTGCGGTCTGTGCGGTAGGGCCCATTATGCTTTCTTTAAGTGTTGCGCGCGCTTGATAAACGCGCGTGTGGGGGGTCCAAATGGGATGAACGAAGTTCAAATGGCCTGAAATCAGACTAAATAAAAGGGTGAGTGAATTGCGATGTGGTTGAGTAGACAGAACATCAATCGGACGTGCCGTGTGCCCGCGGTGACCGGGAATGCCGTTCTAGTGTCATAAATGGCCAAAACGGGCGTCTAACGGTCAAACTCATAGCGGATGACATCAGATTGACCTGAAATCACAGGAAAATAATCTAATCATTATTTGTGATGTGTAAGCACAGACGTCACATCAATCTGACATGCGGTCTGCGCGGTAGGGCTCATTTTTCGTTTAGTAAGTGTTGCACGCGCTTGATAAACGCGCGTGGGGGGTCCAAACGGGCCGAACGAAGTCCAAATGGCCTGAAATCAGACGAAATCAAAGGGTGAGTGAATTTGGATGTGTTCAAGTCGACGAAATGCCAATCAGACTTGCCGTGTGCCCGCAGTGACCGGGAATGCCGTTCTGGTGTCATAAACGGCCAAAACAGGCGTCTAACAGTGAAACTCATAGAGAACGACATCAGATTGACCTGAAATCACAGGACAACAATCTAATTATTATTTGCGACGTGTATGCGTAGACAGAACATCAATCGGATGTGCAGGCTGTGCAGTAGGGCTCATTATGCGTTCTTTAAGTGTTGCACGCGCTTGATAAACACACGTGGGGGGTCCAAACAGGCTGAATGAAATCTGAATGGCCTGAAATCAAAAGACATCAAAGGGTGAGTGTAGTGTGATGTGGTCGAGGAGACGACACGCCAATCGGACGTTCCATGTGCCCGCAGTGACCGGGAACGCCGTTCTGGTGTCATAAACGGCCAAAACGGGCGTCTAACGGTCAAAATCATAGCAGAAGACATCAGATTGACCTGAAATCACAAGACAAAAATCTAGTTATTATTCGCGACGTTTAGGCGCAGACGGCACATCAATCGGACGTGCGGTCTGCATGGTAGGGCTCATTATGCGTTCTTTAAGTGTTCAGTGCGCTTGATAAACGCGCGTGTGAGGGCTCCAAATGGGCCGAACAAATTCTGAATGGACTGAAATTAGACAACATCAAAGGGTGAGTGAATTGTGATGTGGGCGAGTAGACGGCACACCAATCGTACGTGCCGTGTGCCCGAGGTGACCGGGAACGCCGTTCTGGTGTCATAAACAGCCAAAACGGGCATCTAACAATCAAACTCATAGCGGACGACATCGGATTGACTTGAAATCATAGGAAAACAATGTAATTATTATTAATGATGTGTACGCGTAGACATCACATCAATCAGACGTGCGGTCAGCGTGGTAGAGCTCATTATGTGTTCTTTAAGTGTTGCGTGCGCTTGATAAACGCGCGTGCGGGGGGGGGGGGGGGGGGGGTTCCAAACAGGACGAACAAAGTCCGAATGGCCTCAAATAAGAATACATCAAATGGTGAGTGAATTTTGATGTGGTAGAGCATACGAAACGTCAATGGGACGTGATGTGTGCCCGCGGTGACCGGGAACGCCGTTCTGGTGTCATAAACGGCCAAAACGGGCGTCTAACGGTCAAAATCATAGGGGATGACATCGGATTGACCTAAAATCATAGTAAAATAATCTAATTATTATTCGAGACATGTATGTGCAGATGACACATCAATCAGATGGGCGGTCTGCGCGGTAGGGCTCATTATACGTTCTTTAAGTGTTGCGCGCGCTTGATAAACACGTGTGGGGGGTCCAAACGGGCTGAACGAAGTTCAAATGGCCTGAAATCAGACGAAATAAAAGGGTGAGTTTATTGTGATGTGGGCGAGCTGACGGAACGCCAATCGGACGTGCCTTGTGCCCGAAGTGACCGGGAACACCGTTCTTGGGTCAAAAATGGCCAAAACGGGCGTCTAACGGTCAAACTCATAGTGGACGACATCACATTGACCTAAAATCACAGGACAACAATATAATTATTATTTTTGATGTTTACGCGTAGACGAAACTTCAATCGGACGTGCGGTCTGTGCGATAGGTCTCATTATGCGTTCATTAAGTGTTGCGTGTAGTTGATAAACGCGCGTGTGGGGGGTCCAAACGGGCCGAACGAAGTCTGAATGGCCTGAAATCTGACGACATTAAAGGGTGAGTGAAGTGTGATATGATTGAGTAGACTTCTTTTCAATCGGACGTGATCTGTGCCTGCGGTGACCGGGAATGCCGTTCTGGTGTCATAAATGGCCAAAACGGGCATCTAATAGTCAAACTCATAGCAGACGACATCAGATTGACCTGAAATCACAGGAAAACAATCTAATTAGAAAAATAGAATTAATGATTTTAAAATTTTAAAACGGTAATCAAAATTATGAATATATTTTGAAAATAAAATACTTTAGATCTGTTACAGTAAGTTTGAATTTAAATATGTTAATTTGTTTTCTAGGTTTTATTCGGTACTAATTTTGTTATTAAATTTTGTTATACAGTTATTTGTGATGATGGATGCAGATCTTGGAAGATGACTGCTGAGATTTATTTGGGTATATATTAATATATAATTGATTTTTTTAAAAAAAATTAAAATTCTATAGCGGCCGCCATTTGGCGGCCGCTATAGGTGTTTCCATGGACACCTTTAGCAGTTTCCAAATGGAGGACGCTATAAGTGTTTCGATAGGACCTCTAGCGGCCACCATTTGGCGGCCGCTACAGGTCTGTTCTACAGTGGCCGCTAAAGCCTATTCCGGCTTACCTACAGCGTCCGCCAAATGGCAGTCGCTGATAGCAACCACGACGGGGCAAAAGAGGCCGCCGTTTGGCGGACGCTAGGCGGCCGCTATAGACCTTTACCGACGTCTTTTGGCGGCCTCTAAAGGTAATTATTGTACTAGTGAGAGTAATCTACAATGGAATATATCATGAATAAATATGGAATAATAAATATGTAAAGATAAATAATAGATAATGCATTCTATTAGATTAATAACATGATTGTCATGATTATATAAGGAATAATAAATATGGAATGGTAAAAAACTGAAAACACATTCTATTTGATCAATAAAATTAGCATAATGATTTTTTTTGAAGAAATAAATTATGAAAAAAATGTCAAATAAATAATCACATGATCCTAAAGATAATAAATTGAAAAAATCAATAATGTAATCTCATTTCTAAATAATACTTGAATTCCTAATGAACGAATTGAATAATATTTTACTTGATGATATCATCCATAATGATACCTATAATTTTAATTCCATTCAAAATATAGTATAAAACTATAGTTAAAAACTCGTTTTGTTTGGCCAAAAGATTTGCATCACGAGACATATCAATGCATTAAGGGTTTATATAATTATAAGCCCTTCCTATCACTACATGTCAAAACTAGTCCTCATATAACAAATGATCGATTTGATTCATGAAAAATATTCCTTATCAACAGATATATTTTTTAATAAAATTGTACATATTTATCAATATTTCCCAAGTAAATCAATTAACTTACAAATTAAAAACCATATGTAAAATGGTATACAGTTTTGGAAAAAATAAAATCAATGGTATATGTAATATGGATATCAAAGGGAAATTAAATTCAAAATGGAAATTTAACACAATAAAGTTATTATATTATGAGAAATTTTAGAATAACAAAATTAATCAATAGCTTGGAGGTGAACATTGGTTTATTAGTAATATAGATTTTTTATAATAAAATCACCCCATTTATAAAAATAAATGGAATGGCAGTAAAATATTAAAATAATATTTCTAGAAAAAATCTCTGTAAAACCACATAACATTTTTATAATACGCCACACTTTGTAAAACTTTTATGGTGGTGGGGATGACTATTATCACCATATATGTTGAAAATATTCCTTTTAAATTTATATTGAAAACATGCCTTTAAAAAAGTGTAGTAAAATTCCATCAACCCCTTTTTGGAATTCAAGGATAAATTAACATTTCCTTACTAAATAATATGTTTAAACAAAATGTATTTTCTTGTGAAATTTTTAAAAACTAGGGCATGGAATGAAATTATATCTGATTTAAATAGAATTAAAATTAGTTTTTCATTTAAAAATTTATTTTCTTGATTCAAGTACCAAAGAGGTGAAACATTGGAAAAAAATATTAAAAAATCTTTAAAAAATATTCGATAAGAAAAATATTTTATATTATAAAGGATAAATGAATATATTCCTTCAACAAGAGTAAATGAAATCCAAAAATAAAGTGATATTGTAAAATAGATTTATATACCTTTGGTAACCTGTAAATTATAACCCCTCGAAAAAATAACCCTAAATTGAAATATTATACATAATTAATAAATATATATTCTTGTTAAATTCATCAAATTCATACTATATACATTACATGAAATTGAGTATGTGAAAATTAATAAATATGTATCAATGGAATGGAAATTGAGACAAAATTTCATTCCATTATGTAACATTCATGTAAACTATTCTTGAATGAGATAAGTTCAATGAAAAATTAAAATATAGTGAATTATTAATTTTTTATTATATTTTATGTAAAACGTGCAGTGTATTCACCATATAAATAACATTGGTTCATAAAATTTAAATATGTCTCAATGAAGGGAAATTAAAATGAAGACTCTTACCTTACAATTATTTTTCTTGGAATTCACTTTATACTCATGTATAATGGTTTTAAGAATATTATTAAATTATACTGGAATATAATTAAAAATTTCAGTATCATTTATGATCCTTTTATTTCATCTGACCACCAATTAGATAACAATTTTTAATTATTACTATTGTTTCTACTGTTAATTTCTGTTTTTTTCTCAGGCGAGTTTTTCATGAATGTTCCAAATATAGTGTATATGATAGAGTTATATTATAAAAATATTTAATTTAATGTTATAAATATCAAATTTACGAATTATATACCTTTTTATAACTATCATTTACATTTAGAAAAGAAAAATGAATCGCTTTGCTTTGTGGGGACTATTGGTCGTATGTTTGAACGATAGACAATATCATTCCATTAATGGATGAAAGAGTAAGGAATTGGATGGTATATTAATTTTATAGAACAAATATCCTTTTAGGGGTGTTATATTTTTTCATTATTCCATCATTTTTACTATCCATTTGACTTAGTCATGGAAAACAAATTGCATTAGTTCAGAAGGCGGTAGCCCATCGTACACATGAGAAACTTCTTTATACCACATTTGTTGGAGAAGGAGATGCATAAATATTTTTCCATCAAAATAATAACATATAATTATATTTTAGATACTATTTTTGTTATATTTTATTTGTTAAGCCATATTTTAACATTGTAAACTATAAAATAAAAAGAATGATCAATGTTAAGATGATTACCTTCTCTTATAGAAACCGACATTGGATCACTTCTTAAGTACACTAAGGTTTATAATTTAAGATATTCCGAAGATCTATAATATGTACAAGGATTTTTGGAAAAGATTTTTAGGGGTTTTAATTTATAAATTTGTCTTCATAGATGTGACTAAGTTAGGAGAGGTGGTTCCCCTTTTATGTGTGGATGAGGACGCACTTGGAATTTTTAAAATGAAAATGACAGACCAACATTTTTCATAAAAAAATATACTCAAAAAGTACTCATCCTAAATATTTTTACATAAGGTCAAAAAATAACAAGAACATATAAACTAAACATTTATAGGTTATTTTAACCCTTATTTTTAATTTTGACCTTCAAATAACATGGTTTTCTTAAACCATGTAAATTAATTTTTACTACATTTTCTTTTCATTATGGAAAAAATTAGGTCAAAATTATTAAATAATATTAATTATAGTGATTAAATATATTGAAACTATTTTATCAAATTATATTCTTAGATTTGGAATAATTTAATATAAACATTATCCAACAAATCCTTTCAAAAACAGATTTTCAAGAAAAATGATTTTTCATTGAAAAGATGATATTATATAAACTATGTGGCTAGTAAAAAACATTAGATGGATTCAAATTAATATTGTAAAATATATAATATAAAAATATCAGATAAATAATTCATATTTAATTATTTATTTAATTAATAAAAATGAATTATCATTATTCCGTTTTATGAAAAAAAGGCTCCTTAAAAAAATGATTTCCAACAAATACCATTGTTACCTCCAATTGTAATTATTTATTTCTATGAAATTTATTCTAAATTAATTACTAATATAAAATATTATAACATAAAATTATGAATAAAATGGGTAATATTTTAAAAAAATATTCATAAAATCTTACTTCTAAGCGAAAATTTTAAAAAAATCTTGATTTATTTTGACCAAGTAAGCTCAAAATCAATATTCATACAATGTGATTCTTTCTTCGATGAAATGTCATAATGATAATTATCATATATTTTTATTAAAACTGAATTTTATCTTACAATAATTTATCATTGGGTGTTACAGTCCTCTGCTTCGATGAGGGGCACGTTTGGTGTTGTGTCACTATTTCTTAATCACCAAAGATAGGAAAAGAACATTAGTTACCCGATCTAATCCATCAATGTTGTCCAATCAATATCCCATCATCTTTAAACCCAAAAATCAAACCCATAAACATATTAAGGATACTCTATAGACTGAAAATCTTCTAGTTCAAATATTTATATCAAATGGAATGATCTATAGTCATAATAGGAAACACCATTCTTGTACTTTATATATTTCATTCATGTATTTGTTTGAAGAACATGTTATTGTCACATGAAAATTGTTAATCACATGAATTTTATGGGGATAAATGAACACGAGTCATTAATATCATCATTTGATAAACCTCATGGAGGATATCCATGATGGATAATATTTTTGGATTTTTTTATTACTTGATGCACTTAAATCATGGGGGTCTGTGTGTGATCACATGACACATACGAGTTATATGATCATGTGATCAATAGATCTTCATGTAATTCCCCCTTAGGATATGAACTAACATAACCCTAAGTTGGGTAGGATATCCTATCTGGGAGGGGTTCTATATAATAATACTTATATTACATCTCTCTTTTCATATAATGTGTCAGAATCGAGAAACATCATTATGTGACCTTGGGGATGTGAATCGTGGGAGACACCATCATCTTGTTTGATATCCCTATTATGCTCTAATCCTATAAACATTTATCTCATACCAACTAATGTGTGGATTATATTAAACATTTTTTCCAATATAAACCACTTACCTTCTCCTTGAATAGGGATACAAATAAATGCATAATTTGAGAGTCTAGAAGGAGCTCAAAGATGGTGGCGATGGAGATTAGGTTATCACTTTTGAAGAGATTCCCTAGGTAATCACATGAGAACAAATTTCATTACCTTATACCACTTTCATAATAATAATGATTCAATATTTATATTTTGAAATCCCTATAATGCACATGAAACGTGAACCTTCACTCAGATAGGTGACCATGCTAATGTTATGGGTTTAAAAATATAAAATCAATGATGAGTCGATAATGTTGTCACTCACAATCATGAGAACCATTAGTTACAAAAATAATTCATGTTCATATGATTATATGGCCCTATTATGAATTCAATTTACTTCTATGATATTGTCTATGTGGTCAGATTATACACCCTTAAACATATTTCTCTTCATGAAGGAAGCATTCATGTGGACCTGTCATGTGAAACCTATATCGTATGGTGGATTTATGAGGAAATTTTTATAATGATCTTTTTTAGTAGTTAATTTCACTCTATATCATGAACCTAGTCTAACTAAACATGTCCATGAATTTGGGATTATTTACCCTGGGTTATAAAAATCCTATTCGTGTAACTTCTTCTGTGTGACCATCCTATTGTGACCCCCATTCATTCACCTGTGGAAATGAAATCCCTTTCTTTCATCCAACTATTCATATAATATGTCATGTGACACTACTCATTCCAATAATACCCATACCTCTCGAACATGTGGCCCTAGGGAATGTGTTTTTAGTTGGTTCACTAATCTATTTCTTGTTCCCTCATTCATGTGAATAAGTATCGATGTAGTAATGGGTTATGCACACTTGGCTATGAGAACCTCTGTTGAGGACCGACTTATTAGTGCATAACCCCCTCATGATAATGTGATATAATGAATTATACATGGTCCAGAGATTGTGTAACCCTTGGCTAGAGGTGTGGATTTTACTTTTCAAATGCCCCTTGAGGACATTCATTCTATACAAGAATGTTTATAGACATTTCATAATTATATTCCATCATACATCTGATGAAAGTGAATGAATATTCCATGAAAATTCAATTTCCATTAATCCCTAATTATTATATCTCATAGGGAAGAATTATCATATTATTTTTACCATATATCCTCATCTATTAGTTGGAAGGGAATGGTTCTATACACAATAATCTTTGTTGAAAACCCCAAGCATGCCTTCAAAAACCTTTAGTCGAGATGAATCCTTTTTTATATATCATTTATAATCAATATGAACTCATAAGATTATCTAGGATTAATCCTAAAATAGGAACCCCCTATGGTGTATGTTTCTAGAATTAAAATGTTTACTAAACTCATGATGTTATAAAACATATCAGTTTAGTCATTATTCATTACCCACCAATGGTCATGGAACTATATAAACAATGAGGAGTCTAATTTTTGTTATAAAAAGGATATATTGGAAGGGTTTTTATGCTCAAGCCCCATATATAATATATTTTTATTGGTCATTCCATGTTTCCATATTCCATGTGAGTACCATCATGATCCCCATATTGTATTTAACATTGAAATACTTTTTAAGAAATCTCATTACCTCTATCATATATTTATGTCCTCTATGAGACTCAAAAAATATTTCCCTTAAGGAATCCTTAGTGTGAATTCCCTAAACCAATTTATTCTTACACCCACATAAAATGTGGCTGATGTTCCATTATCTCATTTTTTTCTCACAATTAGCATGAATCACATGGGATTAGATATTTTCATTTAACATGTCTCAATATAAAAAAATATACGCATCACGGTCCTCCTTCATTTGTGTATGTACTTACTATATCATATTCTCCATAATTTAGCCATATTTATAATGAAATATCTTAGGAGATTATTATATTCACAATCCATTGTCAAAATTTGTATAAAAACACCTTCTAATATAGAAGTTCTAAAAAATGAAAACAATGTAAAATCAGAATCCTACATTCCCAGGATATATTTTACACCTCCCCATGGCCCGAGAACCTGTATACCACATTATAATAACCTTATAATCTTCCTTACCTCAATTATGTTAAATTAAATGGTACAGTTATGTAGTATGTCCATAAAAAATAACACCTAAAGTATGTGGTCTATGAATCATGTTCATAGAACATGATATTTAGGATTCCTCTTTGAGGTCTAATCCCAATATCATGTACCCAATGAAACAATCAATATAAATATATGGGTTTTGATTCTATTTATAAGATTCATACGTAAGAATACTCATTGAGGATCAATACCAATCCCAAAGCAACAACTGCCTCTCAAGAAGGTGATAAACTCTAATGTTCTAGAATATAGGAATAAACAAAAAAATATTAAATTAATATGATAATAATTGAAAACATTATATATTTGTATATATATAGTTTTTCTAATAACATATGGTTCAACCTGATTGTCAACATGGTGTAAATTGTCTCATCCATGTATTTGGGAAGGATTCATGAACATATCTTAAGATTTTAAGAGAGTCACAATTTTGGTCATAATTCCACCACATGGGTGTGATGATCCTAATCTCACATAACCTATATCAGTGTGTGTTTCTTTGAATCATTGGTAAGGGTCCCAAGTAACCTCCTTCCATTAGAAATAAAACCTGAATCTCATTATGGATACTGAATGTATTGGTTTTTTCTATCAGAAGAAACATAATGAACGAAAAAATACTAACATTCCAGTAATAATCTAAACCCAAAAACCAGTCATCAAGCATAAACCATGCTATTTTAATGAAATATATATGAAATAAGTGATTAATTACACTCATATCATTATGGTTAACCCATATTTGGAGTCCTTGGATGCAATATCTATTGTTTAAAGGTTTTATGACTTATTTTCACCCAAATCCTTCTTAACTTTCATGTAAATCCCTCTAGACTGAGGGTGATATCCCACACCCTTATAATTATATGATTTCCCCAGTAAACTATTGGCAAAAAGAACCAAATCCACAACCATGAAGGGAGCTCATGTTGATTGGATGAAGTTGTCCTGGATTCCCACACTGGACAAAATTCCTTGGATCCTTAGGGAAATTAATTTTGTTATAGCAAGACTTCCCAAACTAATTTCAAGTAATAATTTTAAACTAAATAGAAACCATTTTTTATTCTCCTGATGGCTATTGATCACAACTTATAGAACCCCAATAAGTCCCATAATGATTCCTATTCTAACAAAAGAATGAACACAAGATACCTCCTACTATTTAAGATACCCCACTGATTCCTATATTCCGTGTTAAGTCTCCCTCAACCATAGTTTCTTTACCCACCTCCATGGCATAAGTCGACTTGAAGAAAAGAAGAATAAATAATCTGATATCATCCCTGAATACCATTTCATTGTGTCTCAACATGAGATATTCATTAATGTAGATATATAGACACAAATGAACCAATTTAGAAAATCAGGCAGTATATTCAATTACCGAACAGTCTCCTTACTCCAATGTTATGAACTCATGATCCTTCACCACCTTCATTTACACAGAATATAATTTTCAATGAATATTATTTTTATGTGTAGTACAAATAAGATACCCAATCCCATTTTCTTGTACACTGAATTCCAACCATTTCCACCCATGTCCATATGATACATATGCTATGAAAATGATGTTTTATACTGCTAGTTTCATCATAAAATAAATGATATAATCGATCTTCATGATTCATTAATCATACTCATGGTTACCTAAGTTTCAATAGTAGACTAATGGATTGTTTTAAGTGGTATTATCGGCATGTTCCACAGACCATGTATGACCTTTTTTATCCCTTATATTCTTGGTACTGAGTATTATAGAACATTGATTCTAACAAAGTTGGGTCATGTAGAGGGGTCACATGTGGTACATGATTCAAATATCTATCTCTACCACCGAAAGAGGTCCTTCTGGGAGGAATTATTTTAAAATCCTAAGATTCAACTAATCCAATACACAATTAAATTTTAATAAACATCAATTAAACCATAAGTAAATCTTATAATTGGTCTCATTAAAATAAAACCATCATAAAAATTCGTTCAAATTATTATGGGGTGAAAATGTAAATATTTCAAACATTTTCCCACAATGCATGGTTTTTTCACATAGTCATAGAAAATTTGATTCAACTAATCAAAAAGTACTAGATGATTTTTAAACTTGTAACATTAGTTCTACATGGTGACCATTAATTGTGTGACTAAACAATGTTTTCATTATTTTCTTCCTCATTCCAACCCAAATATAACATTTTCTCAAACCCTATCTTGGGATATTCCCAAAACACATTGAAAATGATTAAAAAATTAAGTCTTTTTAAAATAACACAAAATTAATTAGAAATCATAAGAATAACTCCAGAACACCAATCAAAACTCAAGGTTTGGCATGAGAAAGAGCTCGCAAAGCTGGCCTTGACTCCATCCTCGAAATCCCAAAAGTTATATCCCCTATATATTAATAACCCCGGAATAAAAATTCAGCATGATAAAATTTTCAGTGAACTAACCATCATCGACCCAACCTGTCACCAAAGGCGGCATGCCACAAGGCCTGAAATGCATTCAATATCGCCATAGGATGGCAAGAAGAATGAGGGAATCACAAATACCTATTTCAAGATTGCTTCAATATTGAATAATTTTTATTACACATCCATGTTTTTTATATCCATGCTATAAAATAAATATAATAAATATATATCAATATACAGTAGGCTAATAATAAAAATGAAAAAATTAATATATTGTAACATCCTCAAATAAATTCTCATAGAAAATTAATATATATATATATATATATTATTTCTAACACCCCGAGATTTTATGAAAAATATTCTTTTTAATTTCATTAATGTCTTGTGTTGTACGCTACATCAAAAAGAGCTTTCACAACATGCATCCTTGACTTTCCTTTCATTACACGCAATCGTGACCTTCCTCGATAGCGTGTGTAGTACGCAATAATGAGTTTTTCTAAACAACAATATGCTATTAAAATATTATTAAAACTAGCTGTTATGAATAGTAATAACCACTTCTACAAATTTTTTAAATTATAGTTTTCAAAATGGACTTCATTTTTGGATTCGGAATATAAAAATTATCTTAGGGTGAAATTTTGGTACTTTTCGGATAACTTTCATTTTATGATGAATAGTGAAAATTACTAAATTTTAATTAAAAACAACCTTTTTAATCGAAATAATTAATAGTGATAAATTATTAATTTGAGTGGTTTTAAAGTATATTTAGAATATATTTTTACAATTTAATACAATGTTGGTCATTGGATGTAATTTCACATTTAAACCAGACATAAACAAATGTCAATCTTTTGATAGTTATTATCTCTTAAGAACACACTATTTGTTTTGACGACGGGAATTAATTTTTAAATTAATTAATGAAAATTATATGTTTGGAATTTGGTAAAATAGACATCATTTTTGAATTCATAATATCAAATATTTCTTAGGCCTAATTTTGGGTATTTTTCTGGAAACATTCATTTTTTGATGAATAGTGAAACCACTTAGTGGAAGTTAAAAAAATGAATTTTTCATAAAACTTAATTTTACCGCTTCTGTGAGTGGAATTTCAAAAATCTGAGAGACACGGTTGATGTCAGTAAGTAAAATGTGGTTCAATGAGATGATTTTTTTTTGGTGAATAATAACTTTTTACTTTTTTTACCACGGTTAAAAGTAAATAGGGCAATTAAGGGTAAAAATGATATTATTATTATTACCCTAACACATGTCCTAATTCTATTTTATAAGTGTAATTCGACCAAAAACAACCTTAAGAATAACATATGACCATTTAGGCCCACTTGGATTGGATTAAGACATTTATTATTATTTAATTCAAAGAAGAGTTAAAAGAGTTAAAATCAAAGTTTATTTACTACAACATTTTTAATATAGAGTTATACATAAGACAAATTCGATTGTAAATATTCATTATAAATATAATAAGATTTCGTACATAATGATATTTTATTTATATTTTTTAGACATTAAAAAAATTAATTTATTTATGACAAAATGATGATGCAGTAATTACCATAATAGTGAAAAATTAGAATAATTGATATTATAAATACCCAAATAAATATAATTTGAGACTTTTTATGAATTAAAATAATTTTCTAGGTTAATATGACATGTTAGTATTGATTTAATTAACTTTTTTCGAACTAATCATTCTGTTATGATTTTTACCAAAATCAATTACTAAATAGTGTCAAAATTGACATAAAATAGTTTTTAAAACAAATATTATATTAGTAATTCTTATTTTATTCCTAAAAATCTACGGTTCGGCCAAATGACTTAGATAAGGTTATATATATTAATAATAAACAACTTTTGGTTCTTTTGGATTCTTATAGTAAGTTTATTAACCTTATAGTATAAGAACACAAGAAGACACGGTAAAAGTAAAATTATTTTACTTAATGTTAAATCTAAATGATAAGGTTAAAATAGGAACCTAAAATTGTGTAAATTCTATTGGATGAGAGGATTTCGACCCATCCCCACCTTATCTTATAAATAATTCAATTTTGAGCTATTTAAAACCGAATTTGGTTTTATAATAAAATAATATTTTTAGTTATTCCAAAGGTGTCCCTCTCCTCCCTTATAAAAGGGCACCCCTTTCCATCTCTTCCTCACACCACTTTGAGCCTTCAAGCTCGGACAAACCCTTCCAAATTCTATTCTCCACTTCCCTAGTAACATCCTAGAGGTTTTTTTCTTCCTCAAATACCAATTTTAGTTCCCTAAAAGGAGATCTCAAAGAGGCGCTTCAAAGAAGAGGTAATGTCCGTTACCGATTCTTTCAACTTTATTTCTTCTTCCACTTCTTCTTCTTTAGTTGTTTCATTATGAAGTAATAAAATCAGTATCACTAATATAATGATATGTTATTATAATTATGAAACAAACCTATTTCACCATCTATCCATCCTACGGAAAACAGAAATCACTATGCGTGCGTACGTACGGAATACCGTCTCCACGCCGTGGTGTAATCTATTTTCCACCACCACCTTACTTGGATGGGTATAATGGTGTAAATAATAACTATATTTGATTATTGTAAAGTGATATTGATTATTTAATAGTATACATACACTCCAATAAAATTCCATGATCATGGGAACGATATCATCACTCGTGCGTACGTACGAAATACCGTCTCCACGACGCGATGAGATTCGTTCTCAATGATTAACCATTCATAAATGATTATAAAGTATATATAATAAGTAATCATGAAATATATGACATAATAATGATACTGGATTTATGTATATATATATATGTATGTGATCCAATTAATTCCATTCAATTCAATGAGGAAACAAAAACAACGTTCATGCGTACGTACGGCCTACCGTCTCCATGAACGGTGTATTTCTTTCCATTTATCGATCTATTATATATATATATATTCTGAATATATATTATATATAAATCATGTTTTATATTCTGGATGTAAGTAACCATGATCTAAGTAATCATATGAATAATTACAAGTCAAAACACGGACGACAAATGAAACGATTTTACCCAAAACGCTCTTTAACATGGAATTTACCAAAGAACGGGTAATATAAAGTCATAAGTGAACCATATATGATATCATAACAATTAATATGATTCTGTAATAAGTGAATAAAATTATTTAAATCATTATACAGGAGGTTTGGACACTTACGAAGAAAATCGGACCTAAGGTAAGGGATAATTTCGCAAATATCATTTTTATCCGAGATTGCTTATTCGTAAGTATTTACTAGGGTTATTGTTATCATCCATGTACATTTTTTCTAAAAATGTTTTCATGTATGTTTAATTTAATTTTTACCCATTTTTGACTTTTAATAAATGGTATGTATGGAATCTTTCTTTTATGAGGTACATTTTGACTTTTCTGACAAAAGTATGAGAAGAATGTTTTTTTAACTTATACGGCACGAACGGATTTTTACGGTTTTATAAAGCCTTATTTTAATGAGGATTCCTCCAAAATATTTCATGAATATTTTCAACAAAATCCTTTTCTTTGAAAATTTGATGACATTTTGTGAAAAGAAAATGATTTTGAAGAAGAAAGGATATTTTCCTCAAGAATTCATTTCAAGTGTTTTCACAAAACCATTTTCCATCTAAGATGACATTATTTCATATGTGTATGTTTCAAGTATAATGTCTATATGATTTACATGGTTTCAATTTTCTTATTATGAAATAATATCCATTTCTTTTATATGGATTATGTGATTATGGAATGATGTTTATGAAACCCATTTTATTCGTTGGGTTATTATGAATGATGTATGTTTATTTTGTGGCACAAGTAAGAATGATTTCATTATGAGATGGGTGGGACCTAAATATCCCTCCAATGCATTGGGTAAATATTTATATCTCATGAGATAGACATGGCTAGAACGGTAGGTTAAACCGGTTCAGTAAAACAGGACTGAAACGAGGAGTGAACTCGATTCAGAAAGGGACTTTGTCCACTAAGATGGTCTTGGCAGCAATGACTTGGCTACTATGGAAATCATTACATGTGCTTAATGGATTCCACAATTACATGTTTTATTACCATGATATTTTATCATGATTTATGTTCCATTATGGTCTATGCCTTATGTACTTCCATGTTTTATATCATTGCTCAAGAATTTTAATGTTCATGTTTTTTTTAGTTCAAATGTATATGGTATGTTTTATTTTATCCATGCTTACCCTTACTGAGCATTTGAGCTCACCCTTTTTATGTTTTCTTTTCCTAGGATATAAAGAAAGGTTTTAGGTAAGAAAAAAAGGGGAAGATCTTTATGGGAGATGTTTAAGATCTTTCACCACGATTAGAGGATTACGTTCCAAGTTTCCAAAGACACTAAACTATTACGGTCCTTGTGTGTCTGTTTTTGTTATGTATTAAGTATTCCGCAAAAGTAATGTAATGTCTATGTACGTCAAGCTTCGGGTCTCTACAGTTGGTATCAGAGGAAAGGTTTAGTCAACCTTTGGAAACTTGGATGCGAAAACGTTAGTGAGATCCCTAGAGATATTTCTAAGGTATGTCTAGGGATGTCCCTAAGGATAAGTATACGTATAGGATACAGTACTAGAACTACGGTAACGATCATAGAATTTAACCTAATATGTTAGATATTGAGAATACTCCCCCTTTATTATGTTGTTTTCCCTAGCATGATTTTTTCCTCTCACACTATTCTTTTTGGGTTTTAGAATATGGCTTGAAACAGGAAGATTCACGATAATGAAGGATATAACGGACAATGGAATGATATTCTTCATGAGAAACCAAATGAAACTAGATTTGGAAGTCCAAACATCATTATTATGCCGAATCATCAATCTCATAATATGATCAATAAACTCAAATTTGTTAAGTTTCCTGACTCAGCTAATAAGATAAAGATGGAGTTTCATGTTGATCCTAGAGGAAAGAAAGTTCAATTTCCCCTATGTAAATCATGTGGGAAGAGGCATCAAGGAGATTGTTTCAAAGGAACTAGAAGATGCTTTGGGTGTGGAAAAGAATGACACAAAGTCAGTAAGTGCAAAGGAAAAGGTTCAGTTAACACCATGGACAAGGATAATGGTATTGCCACGACATCAACAATGATTAGATGTTTTAAATGTGGAATATACGTGCATTATGCAAACCAATGACCTAATGGAAAATCTCATGAAGAGAATCAACATGGTCGTATGGGTAATATTTATGATGATGATGATAAAGAGACTAAAAATGATATGTGATATGAAATAATTGTTGAATTTTAGTCAATGTTTCAAGAAGGTAGTGGAATGATTACATGTTTATCAAGTGTAATGTTGTATTAGTAATCTCACAGTACTATGGAATAAATAGACATCTAAGGATTGTAACACTGTTTTATTTCCTTATGTTTTGAAAGTGTATGATTAATGATACCAGTTACCATGAAAGGTTATTCATATATTTTTGTAAAGTAGATGATATACACATAATGAAGGAATAAGAAGATAATGAGATGTTTGATTGTATTCATGAGATCATGATTAATATAAGGACTATGTGATATCATGGTTTGAGTATATAGAATTCTGAGGATTTTGGTATGTGGAAAGTGTTAACTTTTAACTGCATTCATGTTTTCACTAAGGTTCAATAGGTAATAATTTTTCAAGAGAATACATGATTAAGGCCTTCAAATGTTTGCAATGTGACCAACAAGACATATCTTATGATATATGGGGATCAACGATGGTATTAAATCTCTGGTAATCATTTTAAATATTTTATGAGAGTGGACTGGAGTATTATGGATAAGCCTAAAGATTGGAATGGATTATGTTGGACATAAGTTAGTTTTTGTTTAAGGATAAAAGTTTTTTCGATATTATTGATGGGATGTTATAGTAATGTAGTTTTAGAAAAAGGACAACCTCCAGGACGGGCGACAACCCATCGCGTCGGACAAGGCTGTGGGAATCGAACCCACAACCGAAGTGCGACTGGCCTTTATTGTCTACCACTGGCCTACAGGAAGTCCCTGGTTAGTAGAAACTAGCTTTATTTTATTAAGCGGTATGATATATGAAGTATAAGTTCATTTTTGGAACCATATACGATTAATCTAACCATAATATGGACTTATAACTTTTGCTAACCTTTTGTTTGAAAGAGATGGAATGACCCATAATTCTATCACATGATCTATTAACACTTCATGAATAAAAAATTCAACTTCATTTCTTTAAGAGATGAAGTGGAAATTGTTCAAAGCAAGAACAACAGTGAGATTGTACCAAAATAAAGTAAGTATTTATTCTAATTAAAATTCTTCAACTTTAGGGAAATGATTTTGAAAACCAAAAATGTTGTCCTAGTGCTCTTATATCCGATGAATAAAATGGTACCATAGATCATCACAAATTTATGGCTTTGCGATTGATGGATTTTCCATAGCCATGTTCTCTACCACTCTCCATCAGAAAATGATGTTTAGATTTCTCTTCCATATCCATATTTTCACCAATGTAGAAACCCAATGATTAGTTTATTTGGGTAACTGTTAAGTTTAATACTTTTGTTTTTAAAGATTTGTTTTGGTATTCCTTTTTACGATGTGGGTTTCTATTAAAGAAACTTTCAAGTAGTAAACCATTTATAACCCCGACGAATTTCGAGGTCGAAATTCATTTTAAGGGGGGTAGAATGTAACACCCCGATATTTTATGAAAAATATTATTTTTAATTTCATTACTGTCTTGTGTTGTACGCTACCCCAAAAGGATCTTACACAACATGCATCCTTGACTTGCCTTGCATTACACGCAATCGCGACCTTCCTCGATAGTGTGTGTAGTACACAATAACGAGTTTCACTAAACAACAATATGCTATTAAAATATTATTAAAACTAGCTGTTATGAATAGTAATAACCACTTTTTGAAATTTTTTAAATTTTAGTTTTCAAAATGGACTTCATTTCTGGATTTGGAATATCAAAATTCGCTTAGGGTGAAATTTTGGTACTTTTCGGATAACTATCATTTTCTGATGAATAGTGAAAATTACTAAATTTTAATTAAAAACAAACTTTTTAATAAAAATAATTAATAGTGATAAATTATTAA
The DNA here is from genome assembly GCA_963277665.1 of Viscum album. NCBI lineage: Eukaryota > Viridiplantae > Streptophyta > Magnoliopsida > Santalales > Viscaceae > Viscum > Viscum album. The sequence goes on along the minus strand of OY728134.1, from coordinate 344,682,048 downwards.
TTTGAGTGGTTTTAAAGTATATTTAGAATATATTTTTAAAATTTAATACAATGTTGGTCATTGGATGTAATTTCACATTTAAACCAGACATAAACAAATGTCAATCTTTTGATAGTTATTATCTCATAAGAACACAATATTTGTTTTGACGATGGGAAATAATTTTAAAATTAATTAATGAAACTGATATGTTTTTAATTTGGTAAAATAGACATCATTTTTGAATTCATAATATCAAATATATCTTAGGCCGAATTTTTGGTATTTTTCAGGAAACTTTCATTTTTTGATGAATAGTCAAACCACTAAGTGGTAGTTAAAAAAATGATTTTTTCATCAAACATAATTTTACCGCTTCTGTGAGTGGAATTTAAAAAATCAGAGAGACACGGTTGATGTCAGTAAGTAAAATGTGGTTCAATGAGATGAAAATAATTTTTGATGAATAGTAACTTTTTACTTTTTTTTACCACAGTTAAAAGTAAATAGGTTAATTAAGGGTAAAAATGATATTATTATTACCCTAAAAAATGTCCTAATTCTATTGGATAAGTTTAATTCGACAAAAAACAACCTTAGGAATAAAATATGACCATTTAGGCCCACTTGGATTAGATTAGGACATTTATTATTATTTAATTCAAAGAAGAGTTAAAAGAGTTAAAATCGAAGTTTATTTACTACAACATTTTTAATATAGGGTTATACATAAGATAAATTCGATTGTAAATATTCATTAGAAATATAATAAGATTTCCTACATAATGATATTTTATTTATAATTTTTATACATTAAATAAATAAATTTATTTATGACACAATGATGATGCAATAATTAACATAATAGTGAAAAATTAGATTAATTGATATTATAAATACCCAAATAAATATAATTTAAGACTTTTTATGAATTACACAAATTTTCTAGGTTAATATGACATGTTAGTATTGATTTAATTGACTTTATTTGAACTAATCATTCTGTTATGATTTTCACAAAAATCAATTACTAAATAGTGTCAAAATTGACATAAAATAGTTTTTTAAACAAATATTATATTAGTAATTATTATTTTATTCCTAAAAATATAAGGTTCTTCCAAATGACTTAGATAAGGTTATATATATTAATAATAAACAACTTGTGGTTCTTTTGGCTGATTATAGTAAGTTTATTAACCTTATAGTATAAGAACACAAGAAGACACAGTAAAAGTAAAATTATTTTACTTAATGTAAAATCTAAATGATAAGGTTAAAATAGGAACCTAAACTTGTCAAAATTCTATTGGATGAGATGATTTAGACCCATACCCACCTTATCTTAGAAATAATTTAATTTGGAGCTATTTAAAACCGAATTTGGCTTTATAATAAAATAATATTTTTAGTTATTCCAAAGGTGCCCCTCTCCTCCCTTATAAAAGGTCACCCCCTTCCCTCTCTTCCTCACACCACTTTTAGCCTTAAAGCTCGGCCAACCCCTGCCAAATTCTCTTCTCCACTTCCCTAAAAACATCCTAGAGGTTCTGGTCTTCCTCGAAGACCAATTTTAGTGCCCTAAAAGGAGATCTCAGAGAGGCGCTTCAAAGAAGAGGTAATGTCCGTTACCGATTCTTTCAACTTTATTTCTTCTTCCACTTCTTATTCTTTAGTTGTTTCATTATGAATTAATAACATAAGTATAACTCATATACTAATATGTTATTATAATTATTAAACAACCCTATTTCACCATCTATCCATCCTACGGAAAACGGAAATCACCACGCGTGCGTACGTACGGAATACCGTCTCCACGCCGTGGTGTAATCTATTTTCCACCACTACCTTAGTTGGATGGGTATAATGGTGTAAATAATAACTATATATGATTATTTTAAAGATATATTGATTATGTAATAGTATACATACACTCCAATAAAATTCCATGATCATGGGAACGATATCATCGCTCGTGCGTACGTACGGAATACCGTCTCCACGACGCGATGAGATTCATTCTCAATGATTAACCATTCATAAATGATTATAAAGTATATATAATGAGTAATCATGAAATATATGACATAATAATGATACTCGATTTATTTATATATATATATATATATATTTATGTGATCCAATTAATTCCATTCAATTCAATGAGGAAACAAAAACAACGTTCATGCGTACGTACGACCTACCGTCTCCATAAATGACGTATTTCTTTCCATTTATCGATCTATTATATATATATGTATATTCTGAATATATATTATATATAAATCATGTTTTACATTCTGGATGTAAGTAATCATGATCTAAGTAATCATATGAATAATTACAAGTCAAAACACGGACAACAAATGAAACGATTTTACCCAAAACACTCTTTAACATGGAATTTACAAAAGAATGGGTAATATAAAGTCATAAGTGAACCATATATGAAATAATAACAATTAATATGATTCTGTAATAAGTCAATAACATTATTTAAATCATTATACAGGAGGTTTGGACACGTACGAAGAAAATCGGACCTAAGGTAAGGGATAATTTTGCAAATCTCATTTTTATCCGAGATTTCTTATTCGTAAGTATTTACTGGGGTTATTGTTATCATCCATGTCCATGTTTCCTAAAAATGGTTTCATGTATGTTTAATTTCCTTTTTACCCATTTTTGACTTTTAATACATGGTATGTATGGAATCTTTCTTTTACGAGGTACTTTTTGACTTTTTCGAAAAAAGTATGAAGAATGTTTTTTTAAATTATACGGCACGAACAGATTTTTACGGTTTTATAAAGCCTTATTTTAATGAAGCTTCATCCAAAATATATAATTAATATTTTCAACAAAATCATTTTCTTTGAAAATTTGATGGCATTTTGTGAAAAGAAAATGATTTTGAAGAAGAAAGGATATTTTCCTCAAGAATTCATTTCAAGTGTTTCACAAAACCATTTTCCATCTAAGATGAAATTATTTCATATGTGTATGTTTCAAGTATAATGTCTCTATTATTTACATGGATTCACTTTTATTATTGCTAAATAATATCCATTTCTTTTATATGGATTATGTGATGATGGAATGATGTTTATGAAACCCATTTTATTCGTTGGGTTATTATGAATGATGTATGTTTATTTTGTGGCACAAGTAAGAATGATTTCATTATGAGATGGGTGGGACCTATATCTCCCTCCAATGAATTGGGTAAAGATTTATATCTCATGATATAGACATGGTTGGAATGGTAGGTTAAACCGGTTTAGTAAAACAGGACTGAAACGAGGAGTGAACTCGATTCAGAAAGGGACTTTGTCCACTAAGATGGTCTTGGCAGCAATGCCTTGGCTACTATGGAAATCATTACATGTGATTAATGGATGTCACAATTACATGTTTTATTCCCATGATATTTTATCATGATTTATGTTCCATTATGGTCTATGCCTTATGTACTTCCATGTTTTATGTTGTTGCTCAAGATTTTTAAAGTTCATGTTTTTTTAAGTTCAAATGTATATGGTATGTTTTATTTTATCCATGCTTACCCTTACTGAGCATTTGAGCTCACTCTTTTTATCTTTTCTTTTCCCAGTATATAAAGAAATGTTTTAGGTAAGAAAAAAAGGGGAATATCTTTATGGGAGATGTTGAAGATCTTTCACCACGATTAGAGGATTACGTTCCAAGTTTCCAAAGGCACTAAACTATTACAGTCCTTGTGTGTCTGTTTTTGTTATGTATTAAGTATTCCGCAAAAGTAATGTAATGTCCATGTACGTCAAGCTTCGGGTCTCTAAATTATTCGTAGTAAAAAAAAAACATATAATAAGACAAAAAATTATAATATAATAAAATTATAAAAACTAATCCATAAGAGATAAACTCTAAGACAATGTATCATCACCATCCTAAAATGATAACAAACATCAGTAATCAATAAAGGCCACCAAACATCAGTTCTCCCTTTCCTGTAAATGTGTCTCACCAAAATATATTCATATTCCAAAAGTCATATTAATTGTTTAGAAAAAATCTTATTTGGATACAAACATAAAACTATGTAACACCATAAAACATGAAAATAATTATACAAATTTTGAAAAATAATTTTAAAAACATGTTTCCTTTTTAAAAGTAAGCTCACTTGAAAAGAATAATCTATAGAAATCTATTTAGTTTTTCTCATGAAAACTATATTTTCAAAAAATGTAAAAATATAATCAAGTAAAGAGATAATGTGTCCTAGTATAACATTTTCAACACAAACCAACATGGAAAAAACATGTTCATAAGAACCAAAATATTTAAATAAAATAAAATAATGGAAATTTCATAAGTTTAATATATCATAAGAAAATAAGGGACCATACTCATGCATAAAACATATAAAAACAAAATGGGGATAAGTAGTATGGACCTTGGGATATAAACAGTTTCTATCTAATGTGACTTCGTTTAAGAAAATGTTTCTATAGCTATTTAATTGTCTTATATAATCTTGAATCTATATTTGTCTTCCATGGTCACAAAAATACATATATGGGAACTCTAGATCTACATGAAATAGTTAGAGAAGCTCCCTTAGTATTCAACCAAAATCCTCTCTCTTTCCCTTGGATAAAACTAACTAGAATTTATAAGATATTGACTAATGTTCCCTTTTTTGTGGCTGACACACACAACCATGGTCTCTCATGTGATACGTAATTGCAAACAAAAAAACATCAATAAGTTCAAATCAAATAATCCAATTTAATTCCATTTTAATAAACAAAACATGCCAAAAATAAGATAATAATTTAACCCGATGAAATACATCATTGAAAACTCTTTCAGAAACTTATTTGACATCCTTAATCCTGTTTGATCTATTTTAACAAATGCATGAAGTGTATCAATCCAAATTACCTGTAAAAATAATCTTTGAACCATCAAATTTCCAACACAATCCTTGAATTAAAAAAACCATTTAAAAAAGAATAAATAACAACTAATATTAGGGGAGTTTTAATAAATAAAAAATAACAAGGGAGATCATTATTAAATGGAAATCCAAGGTAAATTACCATAATATATTGACACCTACAACAATATTTAGCCAAATATACTAACCAATGATGAAAACTTAAATCTTTTAGTTAGATAATTCCTTAAACACCTTATACATAATTAAATTACACAAAAACTCCATCAAAATTCCTAGGATAGAGAAAATCATAATCTATGGTTTCTATATTCTGTGGAAATGGAGCATTAAGGATGAAAAATCGAAAATGTAGTATACATTAGGAAAAATAAAAACATACATTGAATGCAATATTCAAAGGAATAAAGTAATCCACTAAAAACCAATAGAGGAGATATCCAAATCTAAGGTAGAGGGTTTTACCAAAATAGGGGGATAAATGAGTAAGAAATACATATATATTTGTTAGTAAAAATGGGGAAATTTTAATTTAATTATATAGAAAAAAAATTGGTTTGGACACTCAGTCAGACAAACCATACACCAATTCTTTGGTATCCACATTCTACCAAAAACTCAACCCACATATTTTAAATATATCCATTCACAGTCTTAAAACACATTCTGATGTTGGTAAAACCCCCATTATTTTCATAATATCCCTCCTGTATCATTAGACACATAGTTTCAATACCTGTGCACCAACAGTGTGACATGTCCAATTTTACAAAAATATAATACTCTCAACTCCATCTACCAAACAATAATATAAAAATATGTAAATAAATACAGATAAAAATAAAAATTATGGGTTACCCAATGAGTACCTAACATTCAATCCAACATAATAGATTTCATAATTGGAATCATTAGATACAAATTTGATAATAATGATAATTCCATTATTATGCATTAAAATAAGGTACTCAGGTAAAAAAGTAAGTTAATATAGTAAATGTAAAATTAATTAAAAGGTTTTTACTATGGTATAGAGACCTAAAATATCAAACAAAAAATCTGTTAATGGTGGGGTGAGGGAATGAGCATCCTCCCCTTATTATATCTTAATTATTTTCCTCATTGGATCCACTTTCCCAAATAAACTACCTTTATTACTCATTAAGTAATAGGTGATTGTAAAAATTTCACTGACACTCACCAATATAGGGTCCCCAAAAATACCCACATAAAATTATATATTTACTCATTTTTACTCATTAATCCCTACCCAAATTATCTACTGACAACCCAATATCATATTTTTTAATTTCAATCCTGAAGAAATATTCCTACATAATTTTTTCCATGATGATCATTGAAATAATATGCAATTATCCAATGAGGTTACAATAGATATAATTAACTAGGAATCAAATGTATTTTTTTTACAAAATTAAATATTTCTTCCATAATTCTGAATATGTCTTTGTAGATTATATCCTTTTAAGAATATTTTATTCTATCATTTCTCTATTTCATATTTTATTTTTTATTTTACACTAAGGAAATTAAATTTCAATTTCAATATCTACATCTTTAATGGATTTCTTTTTTCATAAAAATTTAAATTTTAAGGAATAAATCACATCTTATGAATTGAATTTAGTCAACATTTCTGAAAAGAAACTTCTTTCTTATTTTGATAGAAAAATATTTATTCTGATTTCTTCCTTTAATGTTTATTTTTATATTTATTCAAAATAATGTTTTATAACTATTTCATAGATTTGGGGATTATTAATAACTGTCAAAAAAACAACAAATGTATTTTGGTTCACTTTAATTTTTTTTATAATCCACTACATATTTCATATTACTTAAATTTATTTCATTTCAAATTAATAATTACTAGAATTTTTTCATTCTTTTAAAACAATTCAGAACTGATGTTTTTAAGTGACTTAAAATTTCAGATTTTATAGATATGTTGAAAATTATTTGATAAAAAAATTATTTTTAATATTAATTCTATTTACTCTCTATCTCAACAGGGTGATTATCTTATTGAGTAATATTTAATTAATAAAAAACCAAATTATCTTATAATATTAGTCTATGGGGAGAGTAAATTTTTTTATAGACTAATACATTTCTTGATTTCATTATATGTGATACCATTTAATAATACAATGTTACCTGTATTATTTCGATGGGTTGTTCATGATAATAAGTATAGTTTATATCATGTGGAATAGTTATGTATCATTTTTCAAAATTTGACATTTTGGAATAGTATTATATATCGCTCAAATTCATTTTTTACATCCTTATATCTCATTCAACAAATACTTTTATGGATATTATTGTGTTTATCTATGTTCAAAAACTCTTGTACAAACATGATTTCATTTACCTGGGTTCAAAAATTTGTTCATAAATATAATTATAGTTTTCTATATTCAAAACGTTATGTGTTGACATGGTTAAGTTTATATATATTCATAACCTCATGTGTGGTCATGAATATGTTTATTTGTGTTCACATATCAATTCATGGATATGATTGTAGTTAGCTATGTTCAAAACATGGTTTCTTGACATTATTTATTTTAGTTATGTTCACAAACACATGTATAAGCATGAATGCATTTCCCTAAGTTCAAAAAATTATGTGTGGACATGATTATGGTCAGATTTCTCCAAAACAATTTCTAGGGATATTATTTTGGTTCGATATATAAACAAAATTATGGTTTATTTTACTTTTGTGGTTCCCAAAAGCCAATGTTATGCCCCATAGATCAAGATTAATTTTCTATGATTTTACATTATTATTCCATTGTATATGTTATGTTTTCATACATATATTTTTTATTTCATGTATCCTTATATCTTTTTATATGGATAAATATTATGATTTTATTTTAATTTTATTGGATATTGATCTCATTTTTTTGTTTTCTTTTATTCTTATGATATATCATTTTATAACTCGCTGAAATATTTTTCACTAACTGCAAATTTGAGCTCACTCCTTTTTTTCACATTTCCCAAGGTAATTATATGAAGATATATGTTTAAGATAAATAAATGTGTGGAAAATTTTTGGGACATGTTAATGAAATAATGTGTAATAATATCTTTATGTAACTATTCTCCAATGTTAAAAAAACTGTGTATTCTAATATTGTGTGTTTATTTATCAAATATAATATTTTAATTAATGAAATTATGTAAAGTATGTTTTTAATTTTATGGTCATTTTAATAGGTATAAAATCTAGGTTTATTAATATTTGGTAAATATTTTAATAAGTATAAGAGACCCTAAAAATAATAAACGGATGTTGAACTGAATATATCATATGATAAAATGAAGGTTTTATAGTTTGAGATATTATATTTTATTTTCAGGTTAATATGATTGATCACTTATAATTTCATAATATATTACAGTTTATTAAATGTGTTACCCCTTGTAGTCTTAATAAATATTATAAACAAGGTAGAACCAAGATATCAATTATTATGATAGACAATGTTTTAAATTTCCAAACATGAAACCAAATGTGATAGAATATGCAGTGATAACCTCTATAAAAAAAATTCTATCATGTTTGGAATAATAGCCTAAATCACGTTGAATACCCAAAGACTCCAAAAATGTATAATCAAGTTATTGAGTCCATCATGTGTCAACAACTTTAATAATTTAGGTTATCATCTAATTCAAAAACTACTTATCAATAGTTTACATTATAGAAAATATATTTTCTACTCTTTAACCATTATAATATGGAAATTTAATCATAGTTTTCTACCAGTTGGAATGTGAAGCATACAAATGGTGGAATTTGAAAAGTTAAATTTTAAAAAATATTAAATCTGACTCAATAGAATGGGAGGAAATTAGAAATATATATTTTAATAAATAATTTCCATGAAAACTTCACATTAATATAGATATAGAATTCATGAATCAAAAAAATGTGTTTGAATCAATTTATACACGTGAGTTAAATTTCATGAGACACACATGGTACACCAATAGTCTCACCATTAACCCTATATGAATGATAATTGCTTATTTAGTGTCTTAAAATCAATTATTAAAAATGAATTATCTATAAGAGACTTTGGAAGGAATGAATTCCTAGTTTGATGTACACATAATTTGGAAATAGAAACTATATCTCATATTATTCTCACTGATTTGTTTATAAGAAAATAAAAATACAGTAACATGTAATTCCATGAAATGTAGCTATTGGAGGGAATAAAATTTCATTACATACATGCAATAACAATTATGTGGAAGAAACTTATAATTTTTTAAAGGAACAAGATATTGATTCAATTGTCAAAGTATTTTTCATCAGTCTAACAACTAATGATGAAAGATGATGAGGTAGGTTAATATAATTGATTAAAATAAAGTCAAACTAATGCCCTAAATACATTAAAATTATTCAAATAAAAACATTTTGGGAATTATTAAAACAAATTCATTAATCTGAGTGCAAACAAGGATAATGGAAAACATTAAAATTAAAAACAAGGGGAACAATTATGATCTGATGAAATCAGTACTGCAGAAAAATATCATGATAATGAAGTTGTTAAAGATACCATTATTCTCCACTATAATTATATGAATTAATTATTTTATATTAATTATTTAAATTATTTTATATCATGTAAGGATACTAAGAATACTGATTTACCACCTCCAACATTGTATATTTAATTATATTTGAAATAACAATATTGTGAAATGAGTTCTCTCAAGGTATGTTACTCTTTTTGATTTTTTTGGGAAGATAATTCTTATAATTTTAGTACTTCTACCCTTGTTATAATTCATTGTGATTTTGGTCATGGATTCAATAACCCTACATAGATCTCATATAAATTTTTATGATAGGAAAATTTGACTATATATACTAAATCATTCCTCTATCAAATACCAATAAATTTATATTAATGAATACCTTTTGGAAACAAATTCATTGATATGGGTGTTAATAAAAAAGGGAATATTAGACCAAATTACTAAGGAGGGGATAAACATTAAAGACATTAAAATTTCATGGGAATATATTGATGTATTTATAGATGAAATGAGAGGTCTTACCCTAGAACATTAGGTTGAGTTTTTTTAACATATACTTGGTTTCATACCCATACCAAAGTGTCCTTATAGAACAACCACCATTGAATTAGATAAACAGAATGAGTACTTACATGGAAATCTATACTATAGTTTTATACATCAATGTGCCCCTCCATGGAGTACTATGTTCATATTTTATAAGAATAATAATGGATCTATGTGTCTTTTAATTGATTATCATGAACATTACAAGTTCATTATATGGAGAAAGTATCAATTACCATGTAATAATGATTTATTAAATAAACATGGTGGGAATTAATAATTCAAAAAGGTGAATCAATTTTTCAGATACCATTAATTTAGAGTAAATAATTAATATATACCAATAAAAATTTATTTACAAATTATGAACACAATTAATTCATTGTGATGAAATTTTTGCTTACCAATTTATTTGTTATCTTATTATATTTAATGAATATATTCTTTAGAGAGTGACATGCAAATATTGTTGTAGACTGTATTAATGATATTTTCATATACTATAAGATTATTTAAAAACAAAAATTGAATCACATAATTATGAAAAAGAGCATATAAAATGAGTAGTTATAGGAAAAGTTCAACAAGTGTGTATTTTATCTATAAATGTTTTTCCTTGGGGCATGTAATCATGAGTGTATATTTGTGGATCCTTCAAATACAATAGTTACTGGAGAATTGATATAACCAACCACTAGGATATTGATCTATATTTTCCCCAAATTATAAGGATACTAAGAATGTATCGTGGGTAATTTATCATGTTTTTTAAATACACTATGTTAACAAAAAATAGAGTGAAGTTCATCTAGAAAGAATCATGTAAAGATTGTTTCATGGAGCTGAAGAGAATATTGGACACTAAAAATGTACATAAATTAACTGATAGTTTAGAACTGTTTCTATTATACATGAATTATTTATATAATTATAGAACACTGTGATTATAGAAAATAGTTCTCTTTAAATAATAATATTTCTTTGATAGCCTAGGATATATGAAACATTGAGTTTAAACAAAATATGATACTGTATAAAAATATTATGTGAAAATTATAATGTACAATTAAAATTGGTCAGTATGAATTGGATTAAATAATTTGTTAAATACATATAATTGTATTACTCAATAAAAATTTAATAATTAATGATTAGATTATATGCAATTATTTTTTACTAAATCCATTTTATTCATCAAAAAACAAGTTTTCTTACAAATAGATTTTATTAATTTTCATGAGAAATATTATATATTTTTTTAGAAATTTTAAAAATTATATATTATAAAAATAATATCATTTTTAATTAATAATTTCAAAAATATCTTAAGATGAGTTTTTGATAATTTTCATAAAAGTATGATTTTCAATCAATATTAAAAAATATCGATTTTTATATAAAATTGTATTAATATTTCAATCCCATATAATGTTTAATTTTGGTATTAAATTGGTAAAATAATTAGATTTTTTAAAAAATCAATTAATTTCATTTCAATCATTTTTTTAAATTTTGTATAAATTCATTTATATATGTTGAAATACATTTTTCTAAAAAACTATTTTTAAGAGTGTAGTTTATTTTTTATCATAATAAAATAAATGAATAAATATTTTTCAATTATTTCAATTAAATTTATATATTATATATTCTATAAAATGTTTTAATATCCATCTAGTATTTTTAAAATGAATGGGGTAAGAATAAATCACGTTTCATGCATATAACTATATTTTTCTAAAAGTAGATTTCATCTCATTTTGTGCAGTTAATTTAATATTAATTTTTTCCATTTATAGGGATATAATTTGATAAAATTTGAAAAATATTTACAATCAATATATTAATATTTAAAAAATAATCCCATTTTATTTTTGGTTAATATTAATATTTATCGGGGTAAAAATTATCACCTCAGTAATGGTTAAATCTGGTTAATCATGGTTATCAATAAGTAATAATGACGTTACATTTATACCTAATTCTTATATGATTATGCAAATTCTACCCTTATCACCTTAGTCTAAAAATAGAGATTTTAATGGTCGCATGTACATGAAAATGAAATATATATTTTTAAATTAATGATAGTTACAAAATGTCTCTCTCTAAGTTTTATGTATCCTTCATGTGTTCACATAGAGAGAAAACCTGTTAAGGAAGAATACTAATATGAATTTTTTGAATAATTAAATTATATTCATGATGGTAATTTATTTATAATTTTTATGTTTTATATAATTACCATATATTCATACACAATTCCAAAATAGTATTTATTCAATTAATTTAAAACAAATAAATGATATTTAAAATATTAAAAGTGATATAATTTGATTAATTTATAGTTTTCCATGACATTTATAGTAGGATATAAAAAATCACTATTTTTTAAATATATTATATTTGAATGAAAACTTAATATATATGTCTTTTAAGTCAAATTAATTAAATATTGACATAATTAACAATAATGACATTTTTCAAAATAACATGTCAAAAATTATAATTAGATAACTAATGGTAAAATGATAAGGTTTAAAGTGACACCCAAACATGTCTGAAATTTATTAGATTTTGGTATTATGACTTTTTTTACCCTATAATTGATTATACATTCATTTTTAGGTATTTATATTGAGAACTAATTTATTATTATTTAATCTTTGGTGAAATTTCAAAATTGTATCTCACCTAAATTATAAAATAGAACCTCCTCCCTCACTAATTTACAACAAATTCAGTCTTATTTCTTGAAAAAAATATACCAATTTATCTTCTAAACATATTAACCCATATTATAGTGGTTTTTCTCTTCCCAAAATACAAACCTTAGATTCTTTTTTACACGATCTAAAAGTGTTATTTCAAATAATAGTTAATATAATTAAACCATCCATTTTTTTATAGTGTTATTTATCTACACAAAAACATAGGTATGTATCATAAAATAATATCTTAAGTATCTAAAATAATATGAAATTTTATTATTATTATGAAAACACCATTATATCCCCTATTTTCCATCAAGGGACTAGTGAAAATATCGCTCATGTGTACATACGTCTTGTTATCTCCATGTAGACAAACAATTCATTATTCCGCACCAACTTTTATGGAGGAGTATTATGATGTTTTTAATGTTTATATATTTTATTTTTTAAATAATTATACATATGTAATTATATTATCAAATCTACCTACTTACGTTCTTATCCTTTTATAAATGATAGTCTCGTTTGTGCGTACGTGTTGACTAGCACTCCACGAAGCGATGTTCTTTGTTTTTTATTTATATTTTAAATTGATTGAAATTAGGAAATGTTTGATGACTATATAAGACAAAATAATTATTATATATATTTTCATTAATATTTATCATTATTATTTTTCACCCATAGAAAAATGAAAAAAGAGTTCACACGTACACATGACATTCCGTCTTCATGAACATTATAATTCATTTTTCTACATCTAACTTTTATGGATGAATATAAATATATAAATATATATTTATTTAAAATTAATATTTATTATATTTATAATATTACTGAAATTCTATATATGTTGGATCTATGATGAAACTATAAGGGCTAAAACTATAAAACCTAAACGTACTAGAAAAACAAAGAAATTATCTCCAGAAATAGCGATTTTAATAAATAATTACAATCAAATAGTTGATAAAAGGTATAAATTAAATTATATATCATTTGATATATATGTGTATGCTTTTTGAATTATATTTATAATTAACATATATTTATTTTACATGGGGTTAGAAAATATACCAAGGAATTCGGACCCGATATAATGGATTTAGGTCTCAAGTATCCATATTTAGGTCATATGTTATGTTATAAACCTATATTATTTTATAAAGTGTACATAAAAGTCATTTTAAATGCTATAACAATAATTTCATTTTTCTCATAATATTTAATGGTTCATTGTATGTTATTTTATCTAGGGTCTTATGATTCAAATGTTACCAACGCTTGTGAGGTATTTTCAATGTTATTTTATTTATATGGGACAAATTTAAAAATCACCATTAAATTATTTTGGGTTATGTATATACTAACAAATAATGTATATTATGATTTTAGTAATTAAATTATTGTATCTACACATCCATATATTTTTTCTTCTTTCATGGATGTTATGATTCAAATGTTACCTAAGATGTAAGTGTTTTATGTTACAATCTCATTGTTTATAAGGATTCTCTATGATGATGTTATGTTGATGAAATATTATGATATAATTATCAAGATACAAATTAATATTATTATTCTATTTTTAATTATTTTAAACATAATTCCTTTAATTTCTCTTAGAATATATACTCAAGAAACTAGAAATATATTTTTATGAAATCTAACTTTGTTTCTCTCTTCATTCAAAAAATCATTTCCTCCACATCCAGGTTTTCTAGAAAAACAATTAATGAATGTTTTTATATGTTTTAATTATTTTTTCAATACATTTATACCCATGTTTTTAGTTTTTCTAAATGCTTTCAATGGGATATTTTTAAAATGTTTCAAACGAGGTACTTTTTTCTTTTCTAATAAATGTATGGGTGTAATTTTATAACTTATATTAAAAGAACCAAATTTACCTCTATCATGGAGAATAAATGTTTTGAACATTCCATTAAAGTTTCTAATGATTATTTTCAATTAAAATTCACTCCTTAATATTTTTGAAATTTTTATATTTTAATGAATTTATTTTAAAATTGAATGGTTATTTTCCTGAAAAATGTTTTAATGATATTTTCATTCATCAATGAAAACAACCATAAATTATTATTATGTTTACTATGAATATGATCCAATAATACAATCCTAATTCTTAGATAGGATGGTTTATAATTATTAATTCTTGAATTTTATGTAACCTATTAATTTTCTATAGGTTATTTTATGATGGGATTTTTATGAATAACATTTTCTCTAGGGTTCTGATGTGAAAAATTATTTATAATCTTATGGTACGCATATGTATAATATTAATTATATTATCAGATGGAACTATATCTCCCCCTATGTAATTGAGTAAATATTGATATCTAATGGCATAAACTGGACTGGAAAGGAGATTAAACCCAATCCACTAGGGGAAAATGTCCATTGTGATAGTATTGAGAGTAAATCATACCTATTCTGATAGTTTATGGAGTAAACCATAGCCTCTAAGATATAATTTGAAGTGATTCATGCTGCTAAGTGATTTTGTTTTATTATGTATATGCAAAATATCAATTTATTATTCTTATTTTAAACAATCAAGTTAATTTTATTGTATTACATTATAATTCATCCCATTAAAAATTCCATGATTTATTCCATTAATTAATATTATGATCATTGACATGCATGGTACCTTTTTTCAAATTTAATATCATATTTTTATACACTTATATTCTTGTTATTTTTATGTGACCCTTGATATCTTCCATGTATGCACTTACTAAGAATTTGAGCTCACCCATTTCTTATATTCCATTTACCTATGTTTTTAAGAAATGTATTATGAATTATATGTCTATAAAGGGTGAAAATTATGAATAAATAAGTGTGGTGATTTATATATATTATGAACTAGTTGTTTATTCTTCCATGTTTCCAATGTTACATGAACTAAATGATTCAATAATGGAT
Source organism: Viscum album (assembly GCA_963277665.1). Lineage (NCBI taxonomy): Eukaryota > Viridiplantae > Streptophyta > Magnoliopsida > Santalales > Viscaceae > Viscum > Viscum album. The sequence goes on along the minus strand of OY728134.1, from coordinate 344,666,313 downwards.
CAAATTTATGTGTAATGAATATTCATATTTTATAAGGTAATATCTTTGTTTGAAAATTAGGTGTAGTTTTATTTGGTACCAGAGAACAATTTAGTTATCCTTTTGAAGCTAGAATGATAATGAAGTAGTGAGAATCTGTTAGATAATTTTTTATATAGGATAACATTCTGAATCATTGTAAATAAAAATGTATAACCTAGGTAAAACCTTAGGTTTCATAGATTAAAAAATGTTTCATGATTTAGACATCCATTAAATTGTTTTTCTTGACCACTTGGTTTTCCATTATGAATATTATTTTTCACATTATTCTTTTTGGTTGGAACCCAATGTAATATTGTAAATTTTGAATATGATAGTAAATAGAATGAATTTCTTTGTGAGAAACCAATTGGAAATGTTTTGGAATGAAATATCACATTATTATACCTAATAATATATATTATTATATAATGAATAATATCAACATTGGGGAATGTATTGAAAAAAATAATAAGTAAAATATAGAGTTTCATAAAAACCAGGTAGGAATGAATATTCACCTTCTAACATGTCTAGAATGTGGGATGAATCACTCTAATAAATGTCTTAAAGGAAAGGGAATATTTTTTTTATTATAGAAAAAGGATAATATGTAAAACATTACTGACAAAAATTTGATGTTTTGGTTATGTAAATCGATAATAATAATTGTATATCTATGATAATCTCAATGGTTTAATGTTCTAAATGTTGAATGTATGTGTATTATGAAAATCAATTTCCAAGGGGGTTGTTTTAGTAAGGGAATCATCAAGTTATGATAAATGGTTTTACCGATGATAATGATGAGACTAAGAATATCGTATGAAATTTATGGATGGTTTTAATAGTATTGATTTTGTTTAAAGTAATAAGTACGATTAAATTGTTGTTAATAGACCATATATATGATACATATTTCATATTGTGGGAATGGAGTATTGTGTCATAAGGTGATGAATCTTGGTCAATAGTTTATTATGGATGTGAGATGATTGAAGTGTTTATGTATTTGGATTGAAAAAATATATTGTATTATTGTTATAAATATAATATTATGATTATAGAAATCATGAAACATATAAATATTTTAACTGGTTGTTCTTCATTAAGGATTTGAAAATATATTTTTAATAGAATTATTAACCAAGAAAAGATATTTTGATGTAAGTTGATTTTTTGAGAAAACATGATTAAGTGAAAGATAAACCTTAATATTTGTATAATGTTGTTTTAATAATGATTTTTTGAGAAAAATATATTTTTGAAATTGATAGTGTTGGTGACCATGAAATTAATTAGTTGATGAAAAGTGGTTTTGGTCTTCATAGGTGTTGGTTATTGAATTTTTGTATTTATGGAAAATATTCAATTGTTTTTGGACATATTTAAGGAATAATAATTTTGTTAATTTTTGGAAGAATATATTTTTATCATGAGAGGATAAATTAAAAAATTTGGATAACATCATGGGATTGTATGTATATAGTTTATCAGTAGTTTAGGGGAATCAAAAACCTTTTTTAATGTTTTATGTTTTGGTATTTTGAAGTGATTTAAAATTTTTAATGGGATTAGGAATAAATATATGGGTGTCGGTAAATGGTACTCAACACCAATGGGGTGTGTATATAAATTACCAGGTATATAAAATGTACATATTTATATATCAACATGAAATCCTAAATTATGAGTTCACTAATAAAATGTTAACCAATACAAAACATTTTTCCTTCTGCTTCAAACACTAAATACATAACCCTAAACAGTAATCCACAATCCAAAAACCACATTCCATTCATTAAACCCATTTATTTTTCAAAACATTAATCTCATACTTAACATCAATCCCATTTAACCACAACTACCTTTGTAATTATTTCATTATCTATTTCTTTCACACTAACCATAGTAACTCATGACATTTCAAATCATTCGTAACCAATTCTATTACTACCCAAGGAACTACAAAAACACAACACCACACAAAAAAATGAATTTCCTATGAAAAAAGGACCACATATCACCACCATTTCACTGCCACTTAGACTTACACTATTTTATAGCCACATCTCAACCAATTCTAACTCCTTGTTACAACTCCCACATCATGAACTCTTTATAAAAAATCATATCCATTACATAGATACACATTTCATCACATTAAAACCCCATAGCACATCCATAAAACCAAATAGGAACCCCACTAAACATAAACACATATCACCACATTCACATGTAACTGCACTTTTCAAATCATCACATTACATCTTTGAAATTTATAAAGGGGTTGTTAATTACTTCCACATCATTATTTTATGGGAATTCTTCCACAACCCATATATTCAGGAAAAATTCATTAACTTTCCATGAATAAGTGGTTAACCAATTAATTAAGGTTGTGAAAAATAGTATTCCCATAACATAGATTCTATTACCAAAACCATAGAATAGGCAAATATCCTGAATACTAATGATTATTAGCAAGGTATTTTACTCAAATAGTATATAACATCAACATAAATATCAAAACAGTAAAACATGTGATTTCATTACTATTCCAATTTATTTTTTTATGAAATTAATTTAACATTGTGAAGTATGATTCAGCTATCATCCCAAGAAATTATAAGAGTAATCCCATCATTAGTGATACAATAGGTGAGAAATGATACGGTTCCTATAAAAAATGATGATTTCTAATCAAGTGTGATGGGTTGTAATAAGAGGAATACCACCATGAAACCCAAAATACAATGGAGAGTACCTCTTACAGCCTAGAAAACATCATCAAAACACTCCCTTATCAAAAAACACAAAAAATAATGATTTTCCTATGTCAGAATATTTCTATTGATTAGAAACAGTGGTAAACAAGAAAGAGGGGTGAATTCACCTAAACTACCATAAATAAATCTACAAGGTTCAGGGTCTAAAGCCACTAGTTAGAGGCTAAAAGTGCTCTTTGGGAGGCAATTGTTCTAATAATGAAAAAAGTGTAACATATAAAAGTTTATGAGGTTTGAGATAGTTTTAGAATTTATATGTGGTTTGTAAAACACAATACCATAGAATGGACCCCAACACCATTACTCACAACCATTAAAACAAGGGAGACCACAAAATAATTATGAGGACCACACCAAAATCTAGATGGTCAAGTCTCTTTATGATTTTCATTGCTATATTTATGTCATTGATCATATAAAAATGGGAGGAAGACCATGGATCAACCAAAGGAACTACATCACAAACCCCCATTAGAAAGAAAAGGCAATCTCACATCCCATAATTTAGGAAGATGAGGAGATAAAATTGGAAAACCATTGAAAATCCTCTCCCAGGACACCAAAATGGAGTCATTTTCTACACTCCATAGTTATTTTTTAAACAGAATTTGCTCAAAACACCACTCAGAGCCTCCCATATGCCCCAATCAACCCATCCCCATTGTTGTCGCTACACTTATGATGAAAACTATGGATCCATGTTACATGACTCCCCCTAACTTAATTCTCACTTCATCTCCTCCACTCACACACTAAACTCCCCAAGATTGACTCTAGAAACATTCAGCACCCAAACTACAACAATGTAATTGGATAGAAGATAAATGAAATTACATTTATTTCAAAAATTATTTTTTTATACCAACTACCATGATTTGAAAATATTAAATTTCTAAATTCTATTTTCATTTTAACCAAAGTTCAATAATGTTTAATATTGGCCTCCTAGGCTCAATATTGGAGGTTAAAAAAAATTCTTCCATCAAATGATTCCAAAATAGAAAATTCCAATTCCACCATTTTTCAAAAGATATTAAAATTATTTAATATTAATTAAAATTTATACTTAAGTTGTTATTTTCAGATAAACTAAAAAAACTCCTTGTGATTAATTTTCTGATATAATGAATAAAGTATTTGAAATGATTTTTATTGGAAAACATAAATTAATCATAGTTTTATCAATTTCCCATGATTCTGATGGAGTTTTCTAAAGCAATATATATAAACAAATAAACTTATAATGATGTTTAGAATTGATCATGCTAAGTAAATTAGAATTCTCTTGAGTACAACATGTATGTTTTTTAGGATGAGGTAGTTCAATTGGTCAACCAAAACCTTTATCAAATTATGATTGGAAGCCTACATTAAATTATTTCAAACTTTATGATCATCAGGTTTACTATATTTATTTATGATTTTTTAAATAAAATCCAAAGGAATCACATTTCAAATCCATAAAAATAATTTTCCATTATTTTAAAGAAACTAAAATAATTATATTATTTTATCTATATAAACCTTTTTTGAATGTCAATTATTACATGGATAATTTTGGATGCTACCAACAAATTTGAAATGATCACGTGAATCATTTCATCTAATAAGAAAATACCTCATCTATTGAAATAAAAAGAGGTAAAACATTATTTATATTTCTACAGTTGAAGTAGAATACATAGCATTTGAGATTTGTTGCGGCCATGTTATATAGTTCAAGCATACTCTGTTGTAATTTTGGATAACAAATTCACATATTCTTATAGTATGTGAAAAAAATAGTTTGATCATTATTTCTAAAAATCCTATCCAACATTATCACATAATGAAAATTTACTTCAAAAAATATTTTATATATGGTCACATTTAAAATTGTGATATAATTTTATGATTTTTTTTCAAAAAAATAAACCTATCGATATCTTTACTAAACCCATTACTCTAGATTTATTTTACTTCATAAAAGGGGAGGTTGGTTTAATTATACTATGATTCTAATCACATAATATCAATGAATGCATTAAGAGTATTTCCATTTAAAATATTCTCTCAAAAACTCTTTTCCAAAATAGACTTAAAATTATTTTATTAAAAATGAATTTAAAAAAATTATTCTAATACTTTTTGAAATGTTATTTGAGTATAATACTCAAATAAAAACATTAATTCTTGAAGAAAACAAGTGGATATAGTTTTGAAATAGATTAACATAGTGATTTAACCCAAAACTCTTAATTTGGGTTGTTAACCCTTTCCCTTTCATAGGCATGGTGAGTGGGTCTTTACTGTACATCTATTTTCACACTCCTAATAAAATTTTTATGAGTTATTAATAAAATATTTTCTAAACCATAATAATGTAAATTATTATTCTCTATATTTTTCTATATATTTTATTTACTATTTTTGTGTTGTGTGATGGTTATGATCATATTAAACTCTATTAATTCATTAATTAAAAGGTTATAATATTTTTCATACTGAAATGAAACGAGAAGTTATAGTTTCATTTTAAAAACCATTTGTTAAATTAATTTTTTTTCAAAAATAATTTTAACATTTAGAAAAAAAATTAAATGTTTTATTTTATCTATTAAATGCATTTTATGAAATATTTTTTAAAATTATTTATAAAAATTATATTATGTTTTCAAAATAATTTCAGAAAATTAATTTTCATATATCTCAATAAATCATTAATAATTAAAAATATGTATTTAATTTTTATATCTTCATTTTCCAGTCTAGTGTGTGACTTCTTTTTAGTAATCTAAAAAGTAAACGTTTTGGCATCCCATTTTAAAAGAAATATATGTTATGTTTGTTGGAGAAGTTTTTTATTTCATTATACATGATTAATTTAATTTTTTATTAAAGTGTTTTTTTATTAAAAATGGATAAAACATTGTGCTTCTCACCATTATTTTATTATAATGATCATAATTTTTTTTAAAGTATTTTTTATTATTTTTAAAAATTATTGTTTTTGTTTGTGAAAATTATTTTGTTTAATTTTATTTTTTATTAATTATTTCCACAATTATTATATTATTATGATTATTCTAAATATTAATTTTTAATTATTTTTGGGGAAACCATAATTTTATGAGTATTATCTTTATCCATAAATATCCTTTATAAAAATATCATTAACTTTTCATGAAAATTGTATGTCTATTTTAACCATTATGTAGCTTTCCTTTTTACCCTTACTCTTGTATAAGAATTTTGTTTCCACCATTATGTAGTGTTTATAATGTTTATTTATCCTTTACATGCTGTCACATATACCATTACACAATCCATATGAACCATGTTTTACCATTACATGTTGTTCTTATTACCCTTACATAACTATCCTTTACCTTTAGGCACATTTCATGTACTCTTATGTGAGTTCTAGTTTAACCTTTAGGCAAATATTGTTAGATATATCCTACCATTATTCGAAATGGTTCTTACCATTAGGAATCATATATATGTTTCTATTTACATTTATGTATGGATTTGGTTACCCTTATGTATGAAATGTTTTACCATTACATAGCATATTGATTTTCTTTTATACTCTTATTTGATCCATGAATATTCTAGATACCTTTATAAATTTTTATTTTACATTTATGAATGCTATATTTTTTTCCCATTTTATCCTTACACAACATATGAAACATATTTTTTTTCCTTTAATCTACATGAAATATAACACTTATATGAATATGGAAATATCCAATTTCATTAGATTTATTATTTTGTAGATATTTTGAATTTCTACTAATAATTCCCATCTAGGATCGATGTATCACATAGCAGGGGTGGTCATAAATCAGTTATTCTTTTTCTTTTATGTGTTAGTTATATTTAAATAACCTTCATCTCATTTAAAATATATAATTTTTTTTAAAAAGAAACACACATCCAAGGAAAATCAGTATTTACAAGCTTCACTTTTCAAAAAGAGTATATATATCCTTGTAATGGTATATAAACAATCAAATAACACTTAATAAACTAGAAAAAAATCCTTTTAATGGATAAATATGATAGGATATACCCATAAACTTATGTGGAACTATGATCAATAGAAAAAAACATGTTCTTATTCTATCATGAATGATTTAATACAACATTGTGTAAAAAGTAATAAAACCTTAACTACTTAGTTCAATACATGTTAATGTGATGCCTTATCAACATCCAATTGAGTAGCTTCAAAACAAAAATAATTATTTTCCATCCCAAAAAAAGGTAGAAAAACCAATCAAGAATATGTTAAGAAAAATCTGTCTAATGGATCAGTCTAATCCCATAGTATAATTTATAATTCTATAAAACATATAATAACATATTACCCTGAAATAAAATCTAAACCACATAAAAATGCTTCAAAAATATGCAACTAATTTCTCAGTTGGATTTGGTAACCTCTTATTACTATCCTTCCTTATTCATAATCTATCCGAAGATATTGCTCAGGTAAAAAGTTTGTAGAAACCTTCTTCTATATTCTTTATCTCTTTACCTCTTTCTATACATGTGAATAGTACTTCATTGTCAGAAAGTATAATGTACTTTATAATATTTATAGAAGATCCAGAAGTATAATTGGCAGGGTAGAAATTCCACTTTCCTAATCAAGTAAATTTTTTATAACTCAAATTTCACATTTATTTAAACTTCATATTTGACATTTTTAGTTCTTATGAACTCTTCCTGATCCTTCCCAAACATTCTCAGATCTTCTCACAACTTCAGTAAGCTTTATACTTTCTATCATTTCTTCTGTATGATACCAAGATCATTCCAATGCAGTTCATCATTATGAAGGCAACATATGTTCAATCTAATTATCCAAACATGTTTTTGAAAAACATAATATCTGACGACTTATCATTCTAATTTTAGCATCATTATGTTGCACTGTACCATTTTAAAACAAACGAATGACTTCTCATACCTGTGATCAGTACCAATTTCAAGATATAAAACTCTTCAATAATTCTTCCATAAATATTATATAATCTTCTGCCATAGTTGATTTTAATTTTTTAAGAAGAATATTTTTTACTTTTAAAGATATTAGAACCCCTCTTAAACACTTCATCAATAATATCAAATACCTTTGACAATATCTTTGTAACAATTCAGATTTTATTCGATTGTTCACAACATCATCAGACCACATCCAATAACTTATCAGTTTCAGTGTCAGTCTCATAGATCATTCTATGTTTATGTCCATGGGTTGGTGTTAGATCATATCTAGTGAGTCATTACCTACTTTATAAATAAACAAAACATTTTATTCTTTTGTTGTTGACCTAAATCTAATGAAACAATGAAACCTGATAAAAATGGTTGACTGCATTGTTGAACATCATTCAGTTGATCATTTTCTAATAGCATTGGATTGAATCGGTCTCAAAAATATTTTTATATAAATCTGTGTCAACAGATCAGTCCTGAAATACCTATAATGAATTTGTGGAAACAATTTTTTTATGGACCAGATAATCTGATGGATAAGTCGAGCAACACTTTAGAAACATAAAAAATATAAGCCTTTTCTCCACAAATTTCTTCTTTCATAATGAATTATTCATTAATTTGGTAAATTTTTGATAAGAATATAATGTTTGGTCTTCCATTGGAATGTTCTATGACTATCCATTCTTCTAACATATATTGTATTTCCATCCAAACCTCAATATGATAGGCATAACTTAAAATGACTCAACCACCTCTTCTATAATTCTTTAAAAAATCAAGGATCATGAGTTTCTTAGAAAATATATGATATTTAAAACATTTAAAATAGTATATAGTTTTCATATTTAGACTGGAGACATTCAGACTCAGATAAATTTATTTATAAAAAATGAAACTTTCATTCCATACCCAAAGAGAGTATAAACACAACATCTTTCAAAAAACATATTCAGAGAAGAAAACTGAAACACGTGAGAATTATTATCCAAATTATTGTTGATTATTTTAATATGATTCCCACTTTCGTTCTTCTCATCCCATAAAGAGTACATAAAAATTGGATTGATTTTTATATAATAAAAAAAATAAAAAACAATCAACACCTTATTATTTTAGAATCTAAAACTACACATAGCCAACAAGGTCTCAGAAATCCCCCCTATTATATTTTTTGGTAAACCAATATTCATATATAACTAAAATTTTTATTCTCAAGAAATGTATCCCATATCAATAATGCTAACCGTACATTTGTGAAGTCTTTGTAATAAATAATAATTATTGGTATAAAAATCATGATTTCCAAATGTAGTGACTAAAAAAACATATCCAACATTCACACTATCTATTTCTTCAAGAATTGTTTCATTCTTTCATCTTGTAAAAGAAAAACTTTTCCTACAACCATCACAAAAAAATAATAGAATAGTTTACACACTTTCAAACTAACTATATATTGCCTACAACTCCCCTAGATGCATTCTTCCATAAAAGGTTTAGAACATATTATGGGACAGATTTATGAAAAATTATTTTTTTACCCCATGCCAATGTTATCAAATGAAAATCTATGAGAGGTGACATAAACTCATACCTAAGCCTTTAAGATAAACAGTTTGGAATCCTGTGTTCAACCACTATTTGAAAAATCCTTCTTTGGTAAAGGTTTTGTGAAAAAATCATGTATTAACATAATCAAGGTTCAATTCCTTCTTCACTCCATTCTCTTTGATGAAATTATATTTGATGTCAATTATTCTTGATTTCAAATTTTTATTGATTTTATTACTAGTTTTATGGAACTCTGATTATCTCAATTGAAGAGAAAGTGTAACATTACATCAATATGAAATTATTCTAACTGATTCTTCATCTGCATAATTTATATTACAGCTTGAGTGGAAAAAATTTACTCAGCTTCATCCATGATTAGAGATAAGGAATTTTGATTCATATTATTCCAACTTACACAAATTTTACATATAAATAACATTCAACTAGATGTTGATATTCTATCACAAATACATTCTTACCAATTAATATCTATATAATAAAATAAATCAATAATTTCTACGATAAACTACCTTAATCCAAAATTTTTTATTCCTTTGATATATCTAATAATTATTTTTTCATCAAAAATATGTTATTATTTTTAGGGCTTTGTAATTGTAATCATAAAATAACATCATAAATAATTTTGGATCTTGAGGCAGTTAGATACAAAAAACTCTTAATCCATTTCCAAAATTCATTAGAGACAAAATCCTTATACTATTCCTCTTTATACATCATATTATCCAATACAATTGGGGTGGAAAAAAAATTTAATTTTCCATTCAGAACATTTTAATATATTCCTTATCAAACATTTCTTTAGAAATAATTATTTTCTTCTTCTTTTCAAATATTTATAACCCAAAAAATAATTTCATTTCACCAAGAATTGAAATTCCAAAGAAATTTTTTCATATCTTCAGAAAACATGTTACATGTTCTATCATAATTCCATGTAAGGATAATTCTATAAACATAAACAATTACAATGAGGTAAATATCATAAAATACTTTTATGTATAGAATACTGTCAACCCTTCCATATATAAAGTTCTACATCATTATAAATTAATCCAATCTGGAAAACCATTCCCTTAGAGCTTGATTTATCCCTTACAAGGTTTTCTTCATTTTACATACTTAACATTCATAATTCCGAAGAAAACATTTATATGGTTATTCTATAAAATTTTAACCATCTAGTTACACATTCATAAAATCCAACTTCACATCCATATAAAAAAATTATATATTTTTTTTATCGAAATAGAAGGAAATATTCAAATTATTTCTAACATTTCTAATAGAGAAAAAGTATCATTAAAATCAATTCCGTCAATCAATGTGTAAAATTTTCATTCTATAATTTCATTGTTTCCTTTCACTTCACCATAATCGTTAAATTTTTTTGGAAGACCCAATTTGTACCAATAACATTATTTTCATTTTTATTATGTAAAAGGTACCATGTATCATTTTTATTAATTTAATACAACTCTTCATTCATATCCTGAATCCATTTTGTATTCTGAAAATCATTATTAACATTTTTATAATGAAACTTTTAATACATAGAAGTATGTGTAATAAATATTAATTTATTTTCATTTGAACTTTTTGATGTTTATCACCAATTATGTTTTGAGATTCCTCTTTCTTCCTTAACATATGATGAGATGTATGAAATTAATCTTCAAAACTAAAATTTTTTGAGTAAAATTATTCCATATGAATGATAACTTAATTTTATTCATCCTTCTCATGTTTCTTGAAAACTATTGTTCTATCCTAAACATTTTCCTCACTTTCATGAGTTTTTATAGTACCATACTCAACTTTTTCAGGGACATTTACATCAACATAATAAAAAATTCTCTATGTTTTTTTATTGAAACATCTATATCCACATCCATTTAGAGTATATCCAGGAAGGATTACATCTTCAACTCTATGATTAAAATTTCTATGTTTTACACCTTAGTTATTTATGACATATGGAATCCTAAAAATTCATATATATTTGAAACAATGATTTAAGAAAGCATTTCATATGGATTTATATCAGTAAAAGGAATATATAAATATCTATTTTGAATATAAATAGTTGAACTCATATTTTTCCTCTCGAAGTAATGAGAGAGACCATGTTCAAGTAACATAGTACACCCCATTTTAACTAAACCTCTATCATTCCTTTTAGAAACACCATTTTGTTAAGGTATGTATAGTGTGGTAAAATCATGAAAGTCCATGTATTCAAGATAACTTATAAACTATTCATTCTTATACTCACCTCAAATATTAGTATTCATCTTCTTGATCGAATACCCACATTCCTTCTTTGATTTCCTCAAGAAACATTTAATCATCATAAGAGATTCTCATTTATGTTTCAATTAAGTAACATATGTAATGGGAGTAAAATCATCAATTAATGTAATGAATTTATTATCTAGAAATGTTTATTGTTTTCTTATTAGACCATAAATATCATAATTTATAAGATCCATGGGGTTTTTGAAAGAATAGGAGATTTATTATGAACTGAGAACATAATCATCCATTTCTAACAAATTGTGAAACACCAATATTATCTTTATGATATATCAGAAATCCCATTGACACTATCTCTCGTTAATAACATTATCATGTTTTTCTGACACATAAGTCCCAATCTATTATGCCACAACTAATTTTATCACATCATTCTTAATTAACATGATTTATGACATCACCAACATAGAAAAGGTTTTATTTCGTACATTAGAATATTTTAAAAAATACCCTATATTACTCTATTTTATAAAAAATCATATTTTAGAAAAACAATTTTATTTTCTTCATAAAAATAGTTTAAACACTCAAGAAGTTTAGTTTTAACCCTTAAGCGAAACAAATATTTCTTAGATTTCATATTTTCTTCCCTAATAATAGCATATCAAACACCCTTGATTATGAGAGATTCTTTATTACAAAACATTACTGTTCTTTCTTTAAAATATTCCATATTCTCTAACAATTTCAAATCTTTTGAAAATTGAGAAGAATACAAATTATCCAAAATCTATGTTTGTTCTCATTTGGTATCTTTGATAATGGTTTCTATAATAATTGATATTTTATTTCCTTTAACTTTATTTACATTAAGTTTCTGAGAATTTTTTAAACCTTTTTATGTGCTAGTAACAAAAAAAGACATCATGTTACATGATTTACATTTTTTCACTTCTTTCAAAAATAGTGTAAAAATGTTGGAATCATTATTCAAATTTCATACTATATTTCTTAGGATTTTTCCTTTTAGAGGATTCACTCCCCCCTTAATTTCAGCCTTCTATAACTCATAGACCTATTGTAATATTTTTGATTATACCAACATATAATTTTTTTATGATCAAATATACCACAATACTAGAAGTATAGATAAAAGTAATACTTTCCTCTGTAACATCCATAATACCTAGAATTGTGAACATGTTTCTCATTAACTTTGTTACCTTTCACATCATAAATGTTTTGAGTTGCAATTTTTTTTTCATAAACTAGAATATTATTCTTCAATTAATATTTCTTCTATAACATATAAAAAATAGTAGATTTTTTTTGTTGGGACTCAATGTTAATATAAGCATATGAATTTGAAATTTTTTTTGTACACATACATGACTTCCATATTTCTTCTTCTTAGGAACAACTTCAACTTTATTTTCATCCTTTGAAAGAAACTTTTGATCCTTAAATTTTGAAACTCTCTATAAAATTCACCTATATCAGAGATATTGTTCTTGAAATTTGTAACTTTCTGGTCAACTTTAGAAAAATATTTTTTGATATGTTCCAACTATTATCCCATTTTCCTTTAATTTTAATACAATATGTTCATTCTGATTCTTTTATCTATTAAGAAAATTCTCCAGTCAATCAACTTCTTCTAGTAACATAGCTTTCTCTCTAAGAAGACATTCATGATTGTCTATTATATAAATGTTTTCATTTGAATTAATTTTTATCTTTCAAGCTATATAGTATTTCTCGGAAATTCATTCAATCCCCACTTTACTTGAGGCTCAAGATCAGTATATTCTTGTTCAGAACAACTCCATACAAACTATTCATGAATAACTATTTCAATGTAATCACTTTAACCCAACATATCAGTAAACTATTCTTCATAAACTTAACTATATTTATCATAATTATTTTTAGATAAAATACTTCACCATTTAGATTTGGAAAAATTTGTATCCTTTCCATTTGAAAATGATTTAGACTCGTCATCATGTTTCTTCCTAGATCTTCTTTACCTTCTTTTATCTTCATCACTATATTCTACACTCTTTTATTAAGGAAAATTAAAAGAAAAGTATCAGAAAGAAGCCTTAAAAAATTACATAATCTTGAATTTTATTTAAAAAATACATTTATTACACATTGAATGTCATTTCGGGTTTATATTTTTAGGGGGTTTAGATATCTTACATAAAAATCATACCACATTAATACAAATAGGATACTATTAAAAACAGTGTCAATTTTTGCAATGTATAAATCATTAAAACATAAAACAATATTTCTTTGAAAAATCATCATAACATTCATCATGACTCTATTATTTCTCATACCAATCCTTATATAATGTGAATAAAATTTAAAAAACATGGGATGCATGCTAAACTCTATAATGGATATGAAGGGAGAAATTGTTAGTCAAGTGATAACATAAAAAAACAATAAAACCAAAATCATAAAAACTCGAATGCATAGAATAATCATATATTTTCCATAAGAAAATTTTAACATATCATTCATACATTCATATTTACACTTAAAATAATTATTTGGTCAACTTCCATCTCTATAGTACCTAATGCATTGGAGAGCTATAATGGGGCTCACCCGTCATATCTTGAGCTACAATGGGCACCACCCAACATATATTGAGCTATAAGAGGTATCACCCATAATATATTGAGATATAATGGTCTTAAATAAATATAAATAATTTCCAAGTAATATACCATGAATAAAACATTTCATAACATGTATATACCCTTAAGAAAAACACATTCACATTTCGAAATACCCTCTTCTCGTAAAAATCACTCATAGAACAGAAACACTGCACAAATGATAATGAAAACCTATTATTCATAAAAACATATAAGGGAGATACTTTTTTAATAAACTATAATTAAATTATTAGAGTACACTCATCTCATAAAAAAAGTACAGTCACATTGGATTTCATAAAGGAGACATATAAAAGGATCTTAAGAGGGAGGTCCTTTACAAATACCATAAAATTTAATGGAGAATTGATTCAAAAAAAATAAATATGTATATATACTGTAAATATATATAATAAAACATTAAATAATCAAATTACATTTCACAATTCATCTTATCGTGATAAAAATCAATGAAGTTTAAGGGTAACCCAAAGAACAGAAATTGGGTTTAAAATTCCCTTCAGAAATTTTTTCATGGAATCAGGTGTACATGGGAGGCATTAATGAGATATAATGAAGGTATATCATCATAAATATATAATAATGGAGGTATAGGGGAGGTGAAAAAATATACCCCATAATTTTGAATTTAAAATAAAAGGATACAATATAGAGTAAATTATGGAATTAAATTGAAAGAGAGAGTATCCCTTACCACAGGTTTGACTTCCATGAAACCTATTTAAAAATAATGTATAATGGTTAAAATAGTGTTATTATGATTTTACATAATCATTTTCATGTTTATAAAAACATATATGATCACTTTATAGCATAATTCTATCCATTCATTAATAATACTTTGTTATTTCCCTTGTTTTGGGTGCTTCAATTATAGGGTTTCCATGAGCGATTTGTAAAGGATTTTTATGTCAATTGTAAATGAAACTCCAGAAGTAGAATCAAATGGTATTTATATGCTTTTATAAACATTATTTTAAAATTTATCGTTTTTAATTCTAATGTAGAATGATTCATTAGTTAAAACATTAATGATGCGCCTTTAGATCATTTTTATGGTTCTTTTATAATAACGACCACATTTTTATTTATAAATTAAAACTACGTGTAAAAAAGGATTCTAGAACCATGGGTGAGACATAATAAATATTTCATGACCTGGTTAAACCATAAAAATTCTTTCATGACCACACATTAAGTAATTAATGAAATTTTAAATCACACCGTTAATGATGACAATAATTCGACACAATCCAAACTATGTTTTTATTCCTAGAATAAGTGGGAGAGGAGAATAAGAACGGTGATGAAGTTTCCTTAAGCATGAGAAAATATAGAATATATAATATTTTAGGAGCATTAATTTTTCTTGTATAATAGGAGGGAATACACTATAATAAATGAAAATGAAACTATTGGAAAACACATGAAAAAGGAAGAGGATTTCTTACCTCTTTATCTATTCTCCTTTAGATCCTCCTTAAGGCCTTTGATTTTGGCCTTTTGGTGAGACCAGTGAGTCATTGAAGTGGGGAATAGATTGGGGAGGAAATTTTTCCAAAATTAGACAATGTATATGGTTTTAGTGGTGTGATAGGAAGATGAAAAAATTGGTGGTATTTATAGTGGAGGAGGGAGAGATTTTACATTATTTTATTTATTAGTTTATTATTTTGCGTCATGACAATAAATAGTGAGTATTACATGACTAAAAACATTAATAATGGCATATTAATTCGATATAATTGGATCACATCATCACCACATCATTGATGACACCTCCATGATGTAGAAATTCATTTATTTGTGAAATACAAATAATTCACTATTCACCAAGAAAATCAAGTTTCCAGAAAATTACCCAAAATTCACCAAAACCATTTTTCAATGTATAGAATCCAAAAATGAACTCCATATTATAGAAATAATTTTATAAATATGAGAATTTTTTTAAATAAAATAATAATTTATTCAGAAAATTACAATCTTAATGCATTTATTTATATATTCAAATATATAGGTGTACCATATATTATATTATATCTTATATATACACTATCATAAGTGAGGGTAATATTAATAAGGGTATTTTATTGTTCATAAGGGTAAAATTAATATTCTCAATGGTACATTACAATTTATTAGTGTTAAGTTACTACTCATAAGGGTACATTACTATTCATAAGGGTATATTTAGATTCTTAAGTGTATGTTACTATCCAAATGGGTATGTTTCTATTAATAAGGGTATGTTAGTATTTATAAAAATTATATTGGTCTTATAAGACACTAAATAACTTACTGCTCACAATTGTAGATGGCCATTTTTTGAAATTCAAGACATAGAAGTGGGAAATTAAGTTTAAAGTAGAATATCTTATAAGTACCATGGTTGTTATATTCTCCCCACCTTATGGAAATTGAATCCTATCAATTTTTATATACTTTACCAAACAGGTGAGGGTACCTTTTCCTCATCACATTCTCAGATTCTAATGTTGATTCTTCAACAATGTGGTTTCTCCATAAAACCATTACCTGGTGGGTTACCTAATTCCACAATACTTTCTCTATACGATCAAGAATAGGAACAAGTTTCTCTTCATAAGAAAGGTTCTATTGTATCTGAACTAGTTCTAGACTCAAAAAATGAGATTAATCTAGCACATAATTTCTCAACATTGAAACATTAAAAACATTGTGTACCTAATAAAAAATTGGAGTCAAAGTAACTCGATTCGAAGCTGTTCCAACATTCTCCATGACTTTTAAAGGGCCGATGAATCGTGGACTTAGCTTTCCTTTCTTTCCAAATGCATCAGACTTTTCCAATGAGATATTTTAAGAAAGAAATGGTCACCTACCTTGAAAGAGAAATCTTTCCTTCTATTGTATTTCTAACTTTTTGCCTACTCTAAGTTATCCTCATGTTCTTCAAGATCATCTTTACCTTTTTATCAACTTCCTCTACAAACTTTGGTCCAATCAAATTTATTTTACCTACTTCATCGCAAAATGATGGAGTCTGACACTACTTCTTATACAATGCCTCAAAATGATCCATCTGAATACTGGAATGAAAACTTTTCTTATCAAGAAACTCAACTAAACAAATATGTGGATCCAAACTTCGAGGTAGTCCATTGAACACACTCGAATCATATCATCCAATGAATGAATCGTTTGTTCTGACTGTCCATCAGATTGAGGATGAAAATATGTATGAAAATTTAATTTTGTGGAAAAGAACTTATTAAGGCCCTTCCAAAAATAGATATAAACCTGGGATCACGGTTAGAAACAATGGAAAGTTAAACTCCATGTAAACTAACAATCTCTTTGAGGTACAGTCGCAAAATCCGATCAAAATACATTGTATCTCGAATAGAAAGAAAATGTGAAGATTTAGTCAACCAATCAACAATAACTCAAATCTCATTTTTACATAAGGATGTATTAGGTAATCCAACCCCGATGTCCATGGATATATTCTCCTATTTCCACTCTGGTACTGGCAGTGGATGAAGCATACCCTTCAGTAGCAGTCGCTCTGATTGAACCTGTTGACATGTCAATCATTTCATAATTAAATATACAATATCTATTTTAATTAATTACCACTAGTAATACTTCCTAAGGACTCAGTACATCTTACTACTACTAAGATGAACTAAAAATTGAGAACTCTAAGCTTCACACAACAAATCTTTCTTCAACTGAGGATCATAAGGCATATAAAATCTTTTCCTAAATCTCAAAACACAATCTTTTTCAAAGTTAAATTCTAGAAACATACCCATTTTAACCAATTCTACCTTTCCCATTAGCTCATAGTATTCCTTTTTCAGTTGCTTGATTCTTTCTGATAATGATGACCACACTAAAACTTGAAACCAAATCGATGCATTTCCTTCAGTAAAAATATCCACGAAAAATTCTATCAAATCATTAATCAAGGAATCATGTTCCAAATGTAACCTGGTAAGTGATGAATGATGTTTTCAGATCAAGTCATCTTCCACCTTGTTTTCTTTTCTTTTATGGTAATTTATTGTGAAATTATAATCCTTTATCAGTTCAAGCCATCATCTATTCCTCATTTTCAATTCTTTCTTAGTAAATATATACATAAAACATTTATGGTAAGTATATATTTCACATTTGGATTCATATAAATGATGCCTCAAAATTTTTAAAGCATAAAACACCGCTGCTAGTTCCAAATCACATGTGGGGTAATTTAACGCATGAGGTTTCATCTATCATGAAGCTTAAGAAATTACATGATCATTCTGAATCAAACACAACCATGTACATTCAAAGAATAATCACATTAGATAACAAACTCTCCATTTATGGAAGGTAAATTTAGAACTGGATCATTCACCACTCTTCTTTTCAATTCATGAAAACTATCCTCACATTATTTTTTCGATAAGAACTTAACAACATTTTGAGTTAACATAGTCATTGGGCTGGATAACCGTGAAAATGTTTCAAAAAAATTTCAGTAATAGCCCACCAGTCCATGGAAGCTATGAATTTTAGTTATATTTTTCGGTCTTGGCCATTCTTCAAAAACCATTGTTTTAGTAGTATCAATAGTTATTCCATCAATAGGAATAATGGGACCAAGGAAAAAATTGGTTGCAATCAGAATTCACACTTTCTAAATTTTTCTTATTTTTTCTTTTCTTTTACGGTTTTCAAAACAATCCTTAGATGTTTTTCATGCTCCACATTAATTTTAGAAAAAAATATAATTTCCGTAATAAGAACAACCACAAATTTATCCAAGTACTCAAGAAATATTTTATCCATAAGATCCAAAAATATAGCAGGTTCATTTTTAAATTCAAATGGAATAACCACAAAATCATAATGCCCATATCTAGTATGAAATTTTGTTTTGAAATTTCATCTTATTTCACCTTTAGCTGATGGTTCCAGGATCTTAAGTCAATCGTGGAAAAATACTGAGCTCACAAGATCTGATCAAAAAAGTCATCGTTATGAGGAAAAGGATACTTGTTTTTAATAGTGATGTTATTCAAAGATCTATAATCAATGAAAATTATCATGGAACCATATTTCTTATTTAACAAACAAAATAGTGGCATCCCATGTGACGTTCATGGAAGAGTAAATAATTTCTAATGTATCTCTTGAAAATGATTTTTCAATTACAGAAGTTCCACCTGTATAATTCGATAAGGGGGTTTTGAAATTTTCATAGACTCAGAAACTAAGTCCATTATAAATTCCAATTTCCAAACTGGTTATACACTGGGAAAATCATCAGGAAAAACATTCAGGTATTTATTTACCACTAGTACATTATTAATCTGAATAGTTACCTTATTTTCAATAATTTCTAGAAGATTACTTTCATTTATTTTTTGTAATAGTTTTTTATCTTCTTAGTAGGTTATAAATGGTATGGTTTCATTATTGTACACAAATTGAAACTCAGTATAAAAAATAACATATTTAGCTATATAATCTATCTTAGGATGACAAACAAAAAGCCATCCCATTCAAAAAAATGACATCAAACACTACTAGAGTCAAAACAATAATGTTCTCAGGTAAACCCTTTCCACAAACATTGATATGTAGATTCTTAAAATTTGTTTTTTCCATAATTGTTCCTCCACATGTCTTTACCATAAGTTTTATATTCATTAATTGAGGTTGAATTTAAAATTTGGATGAAATTTTCTCAGAAATGAAAGAATGTGTAGACCCCGTATCAAACAAGGTTTTATCAAAATCTAAGTGAAAAATTTACTTTAAAACACTTCATTTGATGGCTCCAAATCTATTGAGGTGGTCTCAAAGGATTTTTCCTTAACCTTTTGCTTCCAATATTGATGATTTCTTGCTTAAGTGACTATATTTGGAGAAATATTAGCATAATTACCCAATTATTTACTGTTAAATCATCTCAAAACCAGCTTATCATTACCTTTCGGATTACATTCCTTGTATTCATGAGACATATACCCAAACTTTTCACATTAGTAGGACTTCCAAGAATTAAGAAGAAATTCTCCAGGATTATTTTTATCACAAATTTCAGAAGAAGGAAAATTCAATTTCTTACTTACAGACTTCTTTGATGAGTTCTTCCCCATTTAATTCCATCTTAGAGGCTTCATATTATTTCATCATGATGCACTTATGTGCCAGTAAACACCATGTCAACTTTTTTAGTACACTAAACAATTTTCTTATAGCTTTGAAACTCTTTTGAAGCAAAATCCTTTTTTATAATAGGTTCCATACCAGAGAAAAACCTATTAATTTTACTATCAATGTTCTTAGTAAAATCTCGTATATACTTGGACAGTCTTGTAAAATTGGCTTCCTATACAGCCACTGATTCAGGATATTTTTACATTAATTCCAAGAACTGTTTCTCCATTCTGATTCGAATAGTTTTAAGAAAATATTTTTACAGAAAAGGATTCTTAAAAGCATCCCATTCTAGACTATCACGATATCCTTTTTCTCTCATATTCTTATCTAGAGACCACTATGAATTGGATTCATTATCAAAACAATAAATGGATAGTATTACCTTTTTTTGTTCTAAACACACCATGACATCAAATATCTTTTAAAGAGCATTGATCCATCCCTCAAGTAACACTAGATCTACAGTTCCACTGAAATCTGGAGGATACTGCCTTATGAAATTCTCCACAAAAGACATGTTACCTCATGGTTTATTAGGTTACTCTCTAGAATGGATACCACACCCATTTATTTCTAGTGTTAACTGCTATATTGTTGTCACAAACTACTCTGTTCCGATTCCCACTATTCCAGGATGCAAATTCAGACTTGTATTAGCCTCTTGGCCCCTTTCTACATCAACATCCCTGTTTCTTCTATTGAAAGACATTTTGAACAGACATATCTTAGTTGAAGCAACATCGTATCCTTAAAATGATGTGTCATTTTAAATTAACCATAAAGTAAAAATCATATTGGGTATTCAATTAACATCATTCTAACCGATAAAGTTATCTAAACCATACTCTGATACCAACTATCAAGACTTGAACATAAAAGTATACATTATCATAAATAAAATACATTTAATACAAACTAATGATCTTTTAAGGTTTTGAGTTTTAGAGAGTTATGATATCTTACATACATAACATACCACATTCATACAAATAGGATACTATTAAAAACAATATCCATTTTTTCAATGTATAAATCATTAAAACATAAAACATGATTTCATTGAAAAATAATCATAAAATTTATTTACATATTAATTATACCCTTCCTTATATCCTATTAATTATATTTTAAAAAATGTGGGAGGAGTACAAAACTCATTAAGGGATATAATGAGAGAAATCATTATTCAATTGATAACATAAAAAACAATAAAACCCATATCATAAAAACCTGAATACAAAGAATACACATGTACTTGCCTTGGGACACATTTAATATATAATCCTTATATCCCCCATTACACTTGGAATAACCATTTGTTCAACATCCATCTCTAGAGTACATAATCCATTAGAGAGCTATAAAGGGGCCCACTCGTCATATCCTGAGCTATAATGGGCTCAACCCAACATATCTTAAGAAATAATGAGGATCACCCATCATATCATGAGCTATAATTGGCTCACCCCAACATAAATAATGTCCAAGTAACATAACATGTATAAACCATTTCATAACTCTTATAATCCCTTGAGCAAAACACATCTACATTTCAAAATACCATTTTCACGTAAAAATCGCTCTTAGAACCTAAAAACTACACAAAAGATAATGAAATATTATTATTCAAAACCAAACATAAAAATATCTGAGGTAGATGATATGGTAATAAAACACCATGAAATCATAAGAGTACACTCATTTCATAAAAAAAAACAAACACTTAGGATTTCATAAAGGAGACATTTAAAAGGATCTAAAGAGGGAGGTCCTTTACAAATACCATAACATTAAAGATAGAATTGATTAATCAAATGAAATATGTATATGTACCATAAATATAGATAATAAACATTATATAATCAAATTAAATTTCAAAATTCATCTTATCATGATAAAAATCATTGAAGTTTAAGGTTAACCCAATGAAAGGAAATTGGTTTTACAATTAACTTATAAACTTTCAGCAATGTATGAGGTGTAAATGGGAGATATTAATGAGATAAAATAGGGTATATCATCATTAATATATAATAATGGAAGTATGGGAGAGGTTAAAAAACATACTCCATCATTAGGAATTAAAAATAAAAGGACACAACATAGTTATGATTCTTGAATAAAAGGAAGAGACATAGAGAGAGAGAATCCCTTACTCTGAATTTGAATTCCTTGAAACATGTTTAAACCTACTTTATAATGGTTAAAATAGTGTTATTATAATTTTAAAGAAACATAATAATGTTTATAAAATATTATTTGATCACATTATAACATCATTAAACCCATTCATTAATAATACTTTGTTATTTCCCTTGTTTCAGGTGCGTGCATTAACGTGTTTCCATGAGCGGTTTGTAACAGATTTTTAACTCGGTTGTAAATGAAACTCCATAAGTGGAATGAATTTGTACTTTCATGATTCAGTAACCTTAATTATAAAATTTATCATTTTAATTCTGATTTGAGTAAGATTCATTAGGTAAAATATTAATGATGTTCGTTTAGATCATTTTAGTGGTTCTTCGATAAGAAAAACCTCATTTTGTTTTATAAATTAAAATCATGAGTAAAAATGGATTAGAGAACCATGGATGAGACATAATACATATATTATAAAATTTTTCAACCATAAAAATTATTTCATGACCATACTTGAAGTAATTAAACCAAATTTAAATCACATCATCCATGATGTGAGAAATTCAACACAATGCAGATAATGTTTATATTACCGAATAAGTAGAAGAGGACAAATTGAATGATGTTGAATTTTCTAAGAACATTAGAAAATTCAGAATATAAATATTTATGGATATTTTATTCCTCTTGTATTAGAGGATGGGAATAGACTATAATAAATGAAAAAGTAATGAAAGAAAAAACACATGAAAAAGGAAGAGGATTTCTTACCTCTTTATCTCTTCTCCTTGAGATCCTATTTACGGCCTTTCATTTTCATATTTGGGTGATACCAGAAGGTCAAGGAAGTTTGGAAGGATATATGGGAGTATGTTTTGCAAAAAATAGATAATGTTCAATGCTTGAGAGGTGTGGAAGTAAGAGGGGAAATGGGTGGTATTTATATTGGAGGAGGGGAGAGATTTCACATTATTTTAATTATTATTTTATTATTTTTCATCCAGATAAGAAATAGTGAGTCTTACATAGAATAAACCTGTATTAATGGAATGTTAGTTTGAGGTAATGGTCTTAAATTAGCAACACATCATTGATGATGTCTCCATGATGTAGAAATTCATTTATTTATCAAATACATAAATTAACTATTCACCAAAAAAATCATGTTTTTCAGAAAATTTCCCAAAATTTAACCCCAATTATTTTTTGACATGTAGAATCCAAAAAAGGACTCCATTTTGTAAAAATAATTTTATAAATATGAGAAAATTAATTTTTTAATAAAATAATACTTTATTCAGAAAATAAGAATTTTAAAGCATTTATTTACTTATTCAAAGATATGGGTGTACCATATATTCAATTAAATCTTTTATATAGACTATCATTTGATATTTAATACTAAAAATGTTATTCTACTATTCATAAGGGTACCATTACTATTCATAAAGGTACATTACTATTCATTAGGGTCATGTTACTACTCATAAGGGTACATTACTAATCATAAGGGAATATTACTATTCATACATGTTTGATACTATTAATAAGGGTATGTAACTCTTCATAAGGGTATGATACTATTTATAAAAATTAATTTGGTCTTATAAGACTCAAAATAACTTACTGATCACAATTTTAGATGACCATTTTTTTAAATTCAAAACATTGAAGTTTGAAATTAAGTTTAAAGTTACTTATCATATAAGTACCTTGGTTATTACCCAAAGTTTCCCATGGATCCACATTCAAAAAAAAATCAAGGTATGTTTTACATTATACTTTGTTGTATCTTTTTTCCCATTTTTATAAAATAAGGATAGAAATTAATCAATATTGTTACATACCTCATTTTTTAGATTCAAAGTCAATAGCTTCGTCTTTGTAATTAACCTACATATACTTTCATTTCATGGAATCCTTGAAGGAAATTTCTTAAACAAATTTTTTTCTTTTTATAACTATATCAATTCTCCTTTCATAAGTTATTAGAGTATTATGAAGGTCATTTAGGGATTGAGTTTCAGGATCTATAACATCAAAATAATAAACTTTGGTTTCAAACTTATCTAGAAGAATTCTAAATATCTTTTCAACAAAAGATGTGTACTAAAAATTCTCACTAAGACATATTATGGCACTCACAATGTCATTCAAAATTGAAAATTAGTATCCAAAAGATTCATACTCACACATTTTCAGATCTTCATACTTTAGCTACCATATTTTTAACTTTTTTTATTTACCTTTTTATTTACATCCCAAAATGTTCTTAAAATTTTCCTAGATGCCTTTGGTAGTAAAAACTCCATTTACCATAAAAAAATCAGTTTTAAAAAGTGATTAGATTAATTCATTCTTTTGAGATCCATAATTCTAAATATTATTTATATCCACATATATGATAGGAACATTTATATAAATATATGAAAATCCATATGTAGTTGCTTCTAGAACATCATAGCCAAGATACGTAATATAAGGATACAATTTATCTTTCTAGATATGATAGTTCTTCCCATCAAAGACCAAAATTCATTCATTATTCGAACAATTCAAGTCATTCATCACAAATTCTATTTAAATAACTTCAGAAAACTGTAAAAGTATAGAACCATCCCTCTAATACCTTTGGATAATGCCCATCCTAGATCAATGTATCACTGAGATATGGAGAGGTAAATTAGTGATCCCTTTTTATTTTTATTTTATTATGTTTTGAAACAACGTTCACCTCATATTAAATATTTATCACATTTCTAAAAACCATTAAAATCCATAGGAATTGAAGTAGTTACAAGGTTCACTACTTCAAAATAGTTTTTATATCATTGGAATGACAAGGAAACAATATAGTACCGCACAATACATGAAAAAATGATCTTTTTGTGTGTATACAATAAGTAGGATATAACCTTTAACTTGTGTGGCACTATGATCAATACACTTATTCATGTCTTTATTCTTGAATTAATGAAGTAATAAACTAATTTGTTCTATGTAATTAAACCTTCACTATTTGTTTCAAATATTTAACTATGCTGACTTATCAAATTCTCCTTGAATAGATTATAAATAAATATAATTACTTTTCTATCTAGAAATAGGTAGAAATAACATTACAAGACTTTGTTTTGAAAACACGGTCCATTGGGTTTGTCTAATTCCCAAGCCTAATTTCACATTCTAAAAAAACATATAACATCATATTACCCTAGAAAGAATTATGAAACCCATCAACTCACTCTGAAAATATGTGTCTGATTTCTTGGTATAATACATGAACCAATGATTATTATCCATCCTTATGCTTTATCTATCTAGAGATTTCTATTAAGAAAACATTTTCTAGAATCCTTATTCTATATTCTTCATCTCTTTCTCTCATTCTCTATAAGGTAATATTAACTCATCATTAGAAAGTTCAATGTACATTCCATAATGTGTAGGAGTTCCAAAAGTTTAAATGGTGGGAAACTATTTCCATATTCTCACACAACCAAACATCCTAAAACTAAAATTTCACATTTATTTCAATCTCATATTTGACTCTTTCAGGGATTATCAAGTGTTCTTGAACATTATCAAATCATATTTAATCTTCTCACAACATCATCTTTCTACAAACATTCTAACATTTATTTAGTCTGATAACAATGTAATTCCAATGGAATTATTCATTAAAATGAAAACATATTTTCACACTAATTCTCTTGACCCACTTGTGAAAAATTTAATAACTGAAGAATTATAATTCTGATTATACCATCTTTAGGATGCTCTGTACCATTTGAAAAAAATGACTTATAACATTGATTCTTTGTACCAATCATTACATATAAAACATTGAAACCAATCTTCTATAAAAATTGTTGAAACACCATTAGAATTTATATTTTTTTAATTTTTCTAAAAACATATTTGAAAATTATATATAAATCAAAACCCTTGGAAAAAATTTACACTAAGCTAAAATTCTTTTAAGAATAGCTTCACATCATTTCACTTTTTCTTCAATTGTTCACAACTTCCATATGCCAAATTTGATGAATTATCAATGTCATCATGCATATGATATACTTGTATATTTCCATACATAATGTATCAGTGTCAAGTCTTGTTCGATAAATCTTGAATTTCTTGAGAAATAAAAAATAATTTTTTCACTTTTTTATTAACCCAAATGTAATGAAAGAAAGAATCCAGATGAAAATATTTGACTGTATTTTTTAGAATTATCTAGTTTATTGGTCACTATTCCCATTCAAAGAAATATATCCCAAAAATCCCTTTATACAATCTTGTGTCAACATATCAGTCCTGAACTTCTTCTGATGGATTATTGGTAAACAAAATTTGATGGACTAGATAATTCGATTGATTGGTTGAGTATCACTTTAGCAATATAAAACATATCAGCCTTTCTTCTTCCATAAAATTCTTCATGTATCATGGATTCTTCATGAATTTGAGAAATTTTGAATTGGCATAACATCATTTGAATTTCATTATAATATTATATTAATTACCATCCTTCTAGCAACATCTATCATTTCAACCAAACCCCAAACACATTACCATCAATTAGAATGATTCAGTCCCCTCTTATCCCGTCCATTTAAAATAAATAAATCACATGTTTCTTAAGAAATTTTTGATATTGAAAACTTAAAAAGTATAAAATCATCAATAGTTTTAGTATGGAGACATTCAGAAACCCATAAATTTCTACAAATACATTAAAAAATTCTTCTTGGACCCATGGTGAGTCTGGAAAACAAAATCATTCCCAAAAACTCTTTATAAAAGAAAACCATTACCGATGAATTTAATTATCCAAATTATATATTACCATCTTATTAAAATTCAGCACATTCCTCCTATCATCCGATCAAAAAAATATATAATGTGAATTGCTTTTTATATTAGAATAAAAAAATAAAAACCAATCAACACTTTCTTCTTTTGGTATCTAAAACAATTTCTATCCAACATTTTCCCAGCATCTACATGTAAATTTCAAGAGTTTAAATTTTTCTAAATATTGTATAAAATCATTTTAAAGATATTTATCCTATGAATAATATTTTTGAATTTTTTTATGCATTTTTATTATATAGATTATATATTTTTCATAGTTCTAAAATGTTTTAATAGCATAAAACCGGAATATTTTAATTTTATTATTTTTAGTTTCCTTCCAAGATTTTGTTATTTATAATTTAATTTTTCATATAAGTAATTTTATTCAAAAATTTAACTATTTTCTAATGATGTATCTTTAAATATGAAAATTATCTCCAGTTTTTAAAAATAGAGTGTATTTGTTTAATTTTTTTGATGTGAGATTAATATGTTATCTTATACTTATAATTATAGATTTTTTAACATTTTAATGAGTGTTCTTGAGTTAATTTTAATTGATTAAAATATTTTTGAATTAAAAGTATTATTCTATTAATAATATACATCTCCCTTTCATAATTCTAAAATAATATTATCACTACATTGAATTTAAATTACCTAATAATTACATTGTTCATTTTGAGATAATTTTTCATTAAAGTCATCAAGTCATTCTTAGTAATGATAATATTCAAGATTCGTGGAATGTAAAATTCAACAACATTAAGAAATAAATTATTCTAGAACTTTTCTAGAGGAACTAAAGGTAATAAATTGAGACATTTGGAAGCTTGTAAAACTAAAAATCATCTAAAAAATTTATATCATCTTTTCTACTAATGTTCTATATTTTTGTAACACCCTTAGATTTTTATATAACATTATTTTAAATAGTTTATACAGATCATAACAATGACCTTTACAACCCGTGAAATATGATTATTTTATGATACTTATAACAAATTATTTTAATTGGAATATGTGAATAGGAGTTAAAAATTATGAAAAAATTTATATATATGTATATATTTATAAATACATAAGAAACAAGCACTTTATTTTTAGAATAGTCATTTTATTCTTGATATTAAATTTTCTTCAAAAATGGATTTTATTTTTGTTTTTGAATAAATATTATAAATAATTTATAAAAAATCTAGAATTTTTTTTATAAAAACAATATAGTTTATAAAATTATCTTTGGGTAAAATTTTGAGTTTTTTTAAATGGATTTACTTTCCACTAAATAGTGAAAAATATGGATTTTTATTGAATTTTTTTGTTTCATGAATTTAAAAAGATAAATTTTCTTTAAAAAATGTTTCTCTTTATCATTATTGGTATTATGGATAATATAGTTATGATTATTGGAATCAATTTTACAGTTTAATTTAGAATAATAATATTTTAGAACATTAAAAGTCATTTTCTAAAAAAATTGATTTTCAATGCATTTTTAATTTTTTTCTAAAATTAATTTCTACTACATATAGAATATTAATATTTAAAAAATAAATCTATATTTGAAATAAAGGGGTCAAAAATAATAAAATAGTCTCCTTTTATTCTTAGTTATAATGAATATTAATATTAGTAAATTTTTATTACCATAATGACAGTAAAATGGGTTAATTAGGGTAAAAACTAATGTGATGAGGCATCAAATTCATTTTGAAACATGATATTATTTTATTTTATGAGTATATCAATCTGTAATCATCCAGAAATATAAAATATGACATTTTGTTTCTAATTAACATTTATCTTTTGATTTACAATATTTAATTAAAAGATAGAGTGAAAATGTCACTTTCGTGTTTTTAATGTCTATATTATTTTTTGATATGGATAAAAACAACATGGGTTCAATTAAAAAAATTATGAAATATTAATGAATTTTTTTATTTTAGTAATTTATTTTTTGTTTTTAGTCATGAAATAATTACATTAAATTCTTAAGAAACGCTAAAACACTCTTGTACAAGTAGTAGAAAACTCAAGAAAAATAATTTTACAAACTCTAAAATTAATAAATTTTCATTGATTTAATGTATTAAATTACTTTTAAAGATAAATATAACATATTAGTGATTTTTTAACAGTTTATATTAATAAAATTCCTTTTATATTGTTTTCAATGTGAAATTATGTGCATAGTACACAAAAATTTATTTATAGTGTTTTATGATAAATATATTTTATTAAATAATTTAAACATCATAAAATTCTTCAAAGAGGAAAAATAGGATTATAAATGTTCAAAATTTTCCACCCTTTGAAATTTATGATCTAAATTATTCCTTATAAGTAAAATTACAACCCTTTAATATTAGAAAAAGTCATTACCACAGTTCAGATTAAAATTTTAGAACTAAGTGGTTAAACCAAAAGATATGTTTTTAAATGATATATAAACCTATAAATATTTTATTAGATGATTATATTAATAACATATACTACTTATATTCAAATTTATGAAATTTTTAGAACCATTTTAGATTATTTAGACACATATTCTGTAATTCTATTTCAAATATTACAAAAAATGACATTATTGGAATTTCATAATTGGTAATATTTTATTAAATGATTTTATATTCATAAAAATCCTATTTCTAGATATGTGAAGGGGTATGTTTTAAAATAACAACCATGATCAATTTATTTATGACTTATCTTTTTATAGTAGCTCTCTTGAATCGTGAAGAGTAAAAAACATTATATCACCATAATTGAAAAAATGGACAATATGGGTTAAAATTAAGAGATAAGGGAAAACATTTCCAAAACATGTAAAATTTATATTTTGTGAGCGTATTTCCAAATATCCATATATTATATTCTAATTATGTAAATTTGAAGACATTTTTTCTATAAAAATTAATTTATATTAATTTTATACTTTAAATAAATCTAATTATATCCCTTCTCTCTATAATAAAAGTATGCACATTCCCTTTTTTACTTACACCACATTGAGCCATATAGCTCAACCAACCCCAAACCAATTCTATTATAAACATATATATAAATGAATTATAGTTTTTGGTCTTCATAAAATTATATTCCATTGGTTCTTAAGAAGTTATCTAAAAAAGGACTACCAAATAAGAGGAAGTAGGAGTGCCTTTGAAGAATGTAAAAATTGAGTTAAAAGTTTTTCACCTCACATTTATTTCTCTATAACACATTTTAGGTCCTGGATCTAGGTATTTTTTCCCTTTTCATGTTTTCAAATCACGTGGTGCTTGAAGGGGGAATTGAGTAATCATGGAGGGGTTTAGTGGCAAAAAGTTGGATACAGGGATAATACATGATGTGTAAATGTGTTTCACATTGTCTATTCAAAGTTTATCGATTTAAAATTTTGGTTCAAGGGGTTTTACATGACGTTTATCATTTCAATATTAATTGGTTTTAGGTGATGTTTTTTTTATGGGATATAAATCATGACATTTATATGATGTGATAAGGTGTTTAATTCCGTGTAAATTCCTTGTGAAGGACCCCAATAAACACTAAAAGTCCCTCTATTGCACCCTGACCCCAGATAACCAAGATCTAGTGGTTGATATCAATTAAATTAGCATTATTACAAGGAATTAAAACCTAAAAGTCCAAAGAGTTTATTATTATTTGTAAATCAGATACATAAATGAGTCTTTTATTAAAAATTACTACACTAATTACAACATAATTTTCTTCTTCTTAATAAGTAAATAACTTCAAGGAAAACACTAATCTATCTAGTACATCCATTTATATCATTCATAGTTGGCTTTATAAATTCTATAGGAAAGAAACATAATATGGGTGAGCTCAAATGCTCAATGGGGGAAAAATATAGCATAAGAAATCATGAATAATTTGTAATAGTAAATATGTAAAGGTAAATAACTTGAATCACACACTATTTAGATAATTAGATAAGGAAAAATATATATGTCATGTTAATAAACTGAAATAAATTCTATTTAATCAATGAACTAAAAATGAAATTTATTCAAAGATGTGTCAATGCAAGATCCCATGGATGAATAATAAATAAAACTAAATGAGGGATAATTATTAATTATTGGACACCATGTTTCTGTGGTATGTGGAACTAGTACTATCAAAGACAATAAAAATATGGTTTATTTATTGTGTAAAAACCCATCTTAGGTGGCTATCAAACTATTTCATCTCATGAGTCTATCGATGCATCAAGAGGCTTTCATTAAATGGTACCCAACCCATATTATAAAAGTATATTCTACATGTAAACAATTGTTAAGGGTTTGTTACCAACTAATTCATCCCATGATATTACTGATTCATCTAGGGTCTTTCATTCACCGGTTTGTAACCCTTATATCTTCATTAACAGTTCATTAACACGTAGGGCATGCATTAACCAGTCCATAACCTGTATAGTTATTGTCCAAATAATTTAAATGAACA
Organism: Viscum album; assembly: GCA_963277665.1. Classification (NCBI taxonomy): domain Eukaryota; kingdom Viridiplantae; phylum Streptophyta; class Magnoliopsida; order Santalales; family Viscaceae; genus Viscum; species Viscum album. The sequence goes on along the minus strand of OY728134.1, from coordinate 344,634,293 downwards.
AAGTAACTTAAAAATATCTGTATTGAATAAATTATACGGGTTATGAATATTACCCAAAATAATCTAATAACATTCAATGTAAACCCTATATGAAAAATGGTATACGACTTAGGCAATAATCATATCCCTGAAAAATGATGTGGATATTTAGTGTAATTTCAATTTGAAATCACCATAATAAATTTAATATTTCATGGAGTTAAATGTTATTGAGGAAGTGAGTGAAGATAATATCCTTGGAAAAATAAATCATAAACTATTTATAGTACAATTAATGAAGGTATCAATACAACTTACTCCAAATGGAGTAAAATAAATGTTTGTATTCATTGATGTAACAATAGAATAACTTTTAAAAATATTATTCCTGAAAATATCCTTTATTTTTTAAAAACCTTTTGAAATTATTTTTCTTTTAAAATAAAGTTTGATGACATTTTCATTAAAAATAAACCATTTAAAATAAAAAAGGAGTCTTCAAAGAAATTATGGTTGATAAATCTGTACAAATCATACAAGGTAAAAAAGAACATTCCTTTTTCACGGTTAACGGTTAAAAAGATGCATTTTTTTAGAAAGAGAGAAGGTGATTCCTTTGAAGATGATAATTAAATAAAAAAGGGTAAAAATTTAATTACCAAAAAATTTTAAAAATATTTTTTATACATTGTAATAAAATATGTCTTTTAGAAGAAGGCATGTTTTCCTACTAAAAAGAGAATGAATGTCAGGTATTCTTAAACACATTTCTAATAAATTTTGATACCAATGTGTGTAAAAGTGAAACTAATAATTGAAAATGTTTAGCAGTAAAAAATGTATAATGAAATGATTTTTTAAAAATGGTAATATAATTTGGTTGAATGGAAATTCCATTGAAAGATCATTAGGATTGATTTTGAGGAAAATAATCCTTAAACATTCCAAAGTTTCTTATACCACAGTGAAACATTTTAAATCATAAACATTATAAAGAAATAATATTAAATGAATGTCTTATATACCTTTTAGATTAAATTATTAAAGATATAATATATCAAAAGTGTCATTATATACACTACACAAAAAAATGTAAGTGGCAGACATGATATTGATCTCACAAATTTAAATTGTGAGATGATAGTCCTTTACATATGAATTAAAAGACACAAAGGTAATAATAATAAATTTAAACATCTAAATATCATGAAGATATAATAATTCATGATATTAAATTTAATTTTTTTATTATCTACACCATATATAAAAAATTATGTGCATAATATTAAAGTGTGCCTCATGGAATAAAAAGTGATACAATAGCCCCTTAACATAACCTTCCTTGTATTGTGTGGTATTTATCCTCATGTATAGTGATTTAATATATGTTAAAAACTTATACCATGACCATAATCATGTTTATAATAATATATATTAACTTCTTATAATATCTTATAACCCATTTTTAAGAATCTTTCTCTATTTTAACTATTTCATCTGTTAATTTCCTAGTTTGTCAAGTATGTTTTAAAATTTCATTTGTTATTATAATTAAATATATCATGGTTTCATCATCCCTATAATGTAAAAAATGATTTTAATATCATATATATACATTATATATGTATTTTTAGTATTATTTAGTATTTTTATATAAGAAATGTAGTGCACCGTTCATGGAGACGGTAGGTCATACGTACGCATGATCACTACATTAATTTCTTTGTCCTATTAAAATAGTGATTGATAAATGGTACATATTTATGTTATAATTCAAATAGAATATTAATGGTGCATATGTTATATATTTTTAATAAAAAAATTCTTTATAAGTTCCATGTTTGGAATCAATGAGTCATATAACTTTGAGGGGGCGGTAGTCCACACTTCCCCAAATTTTTTTTCATATTTTTACATGATGAAAATAATAATGTTTGGTTATAAATAAAAATTAAATAATAATAAATAAACAATAAATTCCATATAATATATATATAGTTATTTTCCATCATAATTTTAAACCATGAATGTTGGAAATGGAATAATGAACAATCACATTTTGGGAGGCATTAATTTGCCATAAACAGAAACATTCTATTTGTTACTCATTTGATAGAGTTGTGTTTAATTTTATGTAGAAATAATAATATAAAAACATCCTAGAATATTTATAACACCTTTTTTATGTAATAATATAATAAAAATAGTATAGTGGTTGGATAATGGAAATGGAACTACAATACTTGAGAGATGATGTTACCACTTATTCAAGTGGCTTCTTTGGTTTTAAACCAAAAGATTCCTTGAAAATATTTCATCCCAAAGGGAGGATTTGAGGATGAGGTGAGGGATTTATTTAGACTAATTGGGAATATCATGGCAAAACATATTCATTTTTGGAGTTGTTAAGAAATTTTGAGGTGGTTCCCATTTATAGGGAAGGAAAATGACTCACAAGGTATTTTTGAAAAAAAGTATAGTATTCACATTTTCTTACCTATGAAAATTCATAAAAACCAAAAAGTAAAACTCATAAATGTAAGGTTTATGGTGGAGATATTAATATATAATCGGTTTTAGATAAGTGGTAAGGTCTTTTGGTCCCTTAAATTTAGGGATTAGTCCCTTTTTACCATAATTACTCCTTAATCACTATAATTAATTTTAATCACATTCACTAATAATTTTGGTAAAAATTTACATTTATCATATTATACTATAAATATCATATAAATTACTATGTTTTATTCCCAGGTTTTCAAATTTAATTTATAGAAGTGGTAAAACTAAGATTAATATTAATCTCACAGAAAGAGAGTATAACTGGTTTTAATAGACAAGTGTTCAAAAGATTGTTATGTTTTTATATTCAATTTCAATGTGAAATTAATTCTAATGAACTGAATTGAATTAATTTATTTAATTTTGATCAAATATTACTTAATAAAAAAAATTAAATAGAGTTTAACTTTAATATTTATTTAAATTTAAAGACAGTTTTTAACTAAATTGTAGTATTATTCAATATTCATCAGAAAAATAAGTTTTCAATTTTTTTAAAAAAATTTACCCTAATATAATTTAGAATTAATTAATTAAAAAAATGAATTTTATTTAATTATATACAATTTATATGAATATAAAATTTAATATTAAAATTTGTTTTTTCCATTAAAAAGGTGCAAAATTCCCTTTACAAGGTTATTGGTTTTTATGTGTGAAATATGATCTGTTATTATCTTATGCATATAAAACATAATGGATAAATATAAAAATTATTTTATTGAATATATAAAATACATATTTTATAAAAATAATTCAGTAATTTTAATTAATTATATCTATTATGATAAAAATCCTTTGGAAGCATAAAAAAATTTCTTTTTATATCCAACTAGTCCTTATTTTCATTTCTCATTTACTATTAACTGAATATTTAATTTTATATAAACCATAAATTTTTATAATATAGTTAATACTATTCATAACTGCTAACATAACATCTAGGTTACATCATATTATATTAAATAATAATATTTTAATAATACATTATTATTTGGTGAAATTTTGTCTAGTGTGTAACACAATATGTTGAGAAATGTTTCTCTTGAATGTATAGAAATATTATTAGGAGGCTCTATCTTATGTGTAACACAATCAATCGAGGAAGGTCTCTCTTTCATGTAAAAAAACTATCGAGGAAGATCTCCCTTGCGTGTAGTAGAAGCTATCTTAGTGTCGTATGCATCACAAGCAATATCATGTGTATAATTTATTTAAAATAGTAAATATTTAGTTGAGTCATAGGATATTATATTCCCTTATTCACTCAATGATTAATGTCACAGACATTATAGAATAAAATGTTCTTTCATTAGATTTTTGAGGTGTCACATTCCCCTACCCAATTTAAATTGTGTTCTTGCAATTTAAACTGGATCTTGCCAACAGATTGTTTGAATTTTCCTACATTGAAATACCACATAATGAAGAAGTTTTATAATAATTCCTGTATAAAATTGAGAATGGTAAGTACAAAGGTCACATGGAATAACACATAACTAAGTCTCTATATAGAATAACATCAATTGAATGTATAGATATTTATTTTGAGAAAAAGTGTAAATATTTATAGGGAGTGATGAGGTTATAGAGTGAAAATTAATGGACGAAAAATAAAAAATTTATGTCCCAAAATAAATAAATATGGGATGATTTATAAAACCATCAGTATAATAGAAATTAATGTTTTAGGAATTTTTTTCTAATCCATTTCTCTAATGTTGGGAAATCCATTTATTCACCAAGAATATAAGAAAATATTATTTATTAACATGATTGAATTTCGTATAAATAATCAATTATTTTGGTTATTCATTGACCAAAATCCAATTAATTCCTTTTCTACTAGAACATAATTACCAATAATTATTTTCCTTTTCCTGAAGGGATAAAAGAGACTTTTAATGGCTCATAAGACCAATAAAAGGGTGACATGTATAAATAGTTGTCTTTAACATTCTTCCAAAACCATTATAGTACAAAGATTAATCTCTATTACTAAAAATTGATACTACCAGTTGATCATAAATATTTATTTGTCAAATAATTTAACTAAAAAATGAGAAATTTACCAGGTCATTGTGTAGGTCAGTGGTTCACGTGAAACTGTTATCGTTCTTCGGTCATGGGTTCATGTCACGTGGCATTGTCGGATTTGATTGGCAGTCTCCCAGATTATAGGATGTCGTTTTCTAAAACCAAATTAGTATAATTTACTAATGAAAACCAATGAAATAAAATCAATAACTAAATATCATTTTATCTAAGGTTTTCAATACATCCCAAATACCTAAATACTTAATTTATTTTATATTAACATATGTTCTTCCTTGGTATAATTTTTATCCATAATATCATCTCAAGGATTTATAAAAAATAAAAAAAACACCTTAGGTTTAACCTAGGTTATGAATATTAATTATCCATTCAAAATGGTTTGTAAATCAAAGAGGAATCATCTTAATAATATCCCTCAGGATTTGTGAAACCAGGACTGTAGTAAGGCCCATTGTTGTGTACCAAGTTATTAAAAGTGAATCTCAGAACCACTTTATAGAGTTGTTACTCTTTGTTACATATATTTCTGAACCATTTTAACTTGTATTATCCATACAGGGATATATTTCTAGAAAGACACACATTATCTAAACTTTACCAAAATTTTAGGTTGTTATTCAATAATTATACTAAAATTATACCTTAGGGATATGTTCTATGACCTATCTTTTCATAAATCCAGTTTCTGTGGTTGATAATAAACATCCTTTCATCAAAAATATATCTCCCTAACCCTAGATAGCCTGAAGCTGGTGTCTTATATCAATTACATTAGTATAGCTATAATAATCAATCCCTGAAAGACCTTGAAGGTTAATAGTCTTGGTAAACTAGATACATAAGAGAGACATTTATTACAAATAACTACACTAATTACAACGTAATGTTTTCCTCATTTCAATGTAATTAAATTTGAGAATAAATCTAATCCATCTAGTTCATTTCTTCATATCATTCATGGTATGCATATTGATTTCTTGGGGTAATAAACATAATAAGGGTGAGCTCAAATGCTCAATTACGGAAAAGTACATTTGAAGAAATAATGAATCAATGATAATAGTAAATATGATAATGTTAATAACTAGAGGCACATTCTATTCAAATAAATTGATAAGGGAAAATAAATATTGAATGGTAAAAAAATGAAATACATGTAATTTAATTAATGAACTAAAAATGAAATTTATCCAAAGATAAGTCAACGCAAGATATAATGGATGAATAATAACTAAAAATAAATGAGTGATAATTATTAATAATTGGACGCCATGTTTCTAAGGTACGTGGAACTATTAAAATCAATACCTTTCACAGGATGTTTTGGATATTAGGTAAAACCCTATCTAAGGTCTCTATCCATCTATCTCATCCCATTAGACTACTGATGCATTAAGGGGATTTCATTTACCAGTCCCCAAATCGTATCTTACCAATCTATTTTACTTAGAAACATACCAGAAGGGGTTTGCTCCTACTGATTCATCCCATGAGACTACCAATGAATCAAGGGGATTCCATTCACTGGTATCCAACCCATAGATCTCCTATTTACTAGTGTCTAACCCATATGGATTGCATTAACTAGTCCCCAACCTATATAGTTTATGTCCTGAGAATTTAAATAAATAAATTTCCTTATAAAATATCTATATTGAATAAATGATATATGTTTATAAATATATCCTCAAATAACCAAAAAAAAGTTCAAAGTAAATAATGTATGGAAATGGTGTATGGATCAGGCAATAATTATATCTATGAAAAATCATATGGATATTTTTGGAAATTTCAATGTCAAGTGATTATATGAAATTAAATATTTCAAGGGGTTAATATTAATTAAGGAGGTGAATGAGGATATTATAATTGGTCAAATCATTCAAAAACCATCTAGAGGAAAATTAAGTATGGTATCAATATAACTTACCCCAAGTGGTGTAAAATAAATGGTTGTTTTCATTGATGAAATACAAGATTAAATTTTAAAATTATTAATAGGGAAAATATCTTTTTCTTTTGAAAAAAAATTGTTAGTATTTTTAGTTGAAGATAAAATTTGAAAACATTTTCAATAAAAGTATTCATTTTAAACTTGAAAATGAGTCTTCGAAGAAAAGACGGTGGATAAATATGCAAATGTTGTACAATGTTAAAAGAAAATTACTTTTTCACAATTAATGGTTAAAAACATTCCTTGTTTATAAAGTGACAAGGATATTAATTTGAAAACATTCATAAAAGAAAAAAAGATAAAAAATTATTTATTATGACCATTTGAAAATATTTTTGAAAACATTTAAATAAAATATTTATTTTAGAAGAAAATAATATCTCTGACTAAAGAGAAAAAGAAAGTTAAGTTTTATTAAAAACATTTTTTAAAACTATTTGCGTACCTAAGAGTGGTAAAATAGTACTAATAATTTTAAATGGTCATTAATAACAAGAGGACAATTAAATATTTTATCAAATAATTTTTATATAATTTCCTCGAATGTAAATTCAATTGAATTATTTTTAGAATTGGTCTTGACGAAAATAATACTGAAACATTCCAAACTGTCCCACACAACTTTGAAAAATTTTAAATCATAAACATTATAAAATAAAAACATTAAACTAATGGTTAATATTCCATGAATATAAAATTATTAATTATATAATATAATAAAATGGGTAGCAGATACACTATGTAAAAGATGTAAGTGGTGGACTTGACATTAATCTCAAAGATGTAAAAAAGTGAGATGAAGATCCCTTGCATATGAATTAAAAGATGAAAAGGTAATAATCATCAATTTTAAAATCTAAATACCATGAAGATAAAATCATTCATGACTTTACAAGTAAATTTTGTATCATGTACAACATATATAATAAATTTGGGGCACAATAATAAAGTATGCATTACGGAAAGAAAAGTGAGACTAGAGTCCCTTCCTTTGACATTACATTTGTTGGGTGGTATTTATCCTTTTATATAGTGGTTCAAAATATTTTTACCAACTTGTAAATGAACCAAACTCATGTTTATAATACCATATATTAACATCTTATAATATCATATTACTCATTTCTTAATAATAATTCATTATTTTGACTATTTCGGGTGTTAATTGCCTAGTTTATCGATTATATTTTAACATGCTATATGTCATTATTATTAAATATATTAGGGTTTCAGAATCTGAAGAATGTAAAAAATGATTTTAATGTCATAAATATACATAATATATGTATTTATACTATTTAATAATACTTTGATATTAGAATTGAAGTTCACCATTCATGGAGACGGTAGGACGTACGTACGCATGAACGCTACTTTCATTTCTTTATCATAATAAAATAATGAAAGGTAAATGATACATATGTATATGATAATTAAATTATAATAATTATGTTATATATGTTACATATTTTTATTAAAATAATATTTTATAATTTTCATTTATGGCCTGACCGAGTCATATCGTTGGGGGGGGGGGGGGTAGTCCATACTTCCTCAAACGAAATTATCTTATTTACACATGATGGAAATAATAAAGAAATGTTATATATATAAATTAAAAAATTGTAAATAAATTATTAATATAGTATATAACACATATATTAAAATATTTTCCATCATAACGGCCAACCATTAAATTTTGAAATGGAAAAATGAATAATAATCATTTCATGAGGGGGTAGATATCCATACAAAGAAACTATATATTTGTAAACCTGTATAAGGAGTTATATATGTGTTTAGGAAGAATATTAAAATAAATACATCCTAGTACATTTATATTATTTTTTTATTTAATTAATGAATAATAATATTTTTAGGGTTGAACAATGAAAATGAAACTAGAAACCTTGAGATAAGATGTGACCACTTAATCAGGTAACTTATTTTGGTTTGAAATAAAAGCTTCCATGAAAATATTTCATCCAAAATGTAGGATTCTAGTTCGATGGTCAGGATGTTGGGAGACTCTTTGGTCAGATAACGACTGAACATAATTGGTCTGGGAGATTTGAATATGTGGGAGAGCTCGTGTCCTTCAATAGGGAAGGTAAAGGACTTACTTGGAATATTTGGAAACAAGTTAGGTATAAACATGTTATTACCTAACTAAATACATATAAACAAATAGACATCATGAATGAAATTATTATGGTCGTGATATGTTTTTCCAATTAGTGATGGATACGTTTCTAGGTCATTTGGGCCATTAAATTTAGGGAGTGGTCCCTTTTTATCCAAATTACACCTTACTCATTGTAATTAGTTTTAATCACATTCACTAATAATTTTGGTAAAAAATGAATCTTATAATATTTGAAACTAAATATAAACCTTATTAAGGTGGTTTATTTTCTTATTTTAAAATTTTGATTAAAAAAATATGGAAAATTATGAAAATGGCTAATCTCGTAGAGAGACGGTTTAACGAGTTTTTAGTAAAAAATGTTAAAAAGATTGTTATGTTTTTATATTAAATATAAAATTAAAATTGATTATATTGAAATAAATTTAATTACTATATTTAAAATTTATCTACTATTATTTTATTATTTATTTTATATATAATTTAACATTAATAATTATTTAATGAAAATATAGTTTTAGAATATAATGCAATAGTTTTCACTATTAATCAAAACATAATGTTTCTTCAAAAAATCCAAACAAATCACCCTTAGAAAATTTTGACATTATAAATTAAAAAACTATTTTTATTTTATAAAAATAAAATTTTTAAGAGTGTCAAAATTAATAATTAAAATTGGTTCTCCATTAAAAGGGGGTTAAATTCACTTTATAAAGATATTGGTTTTTTTGTGTGAAATAGGGTTTTTTCTTTTATTATGCACATCATACCTAATGGATGAATATAAAAACTATTTTATTGAGTATATAAAATATATATTTCCTTAAAATAATTCACTAATTGTAACTATTTATGTTTATTAAGATAAAACACTTATAGGATAATAATAATAATATTTATTTTTATATCCAATTGGTTTTTATTTTCATTTATCATTAATTAATAACCAATGATTTCTTTCTATATGAAACATAATTTTGTATAAGTTATTTAATACTATAAATAATCTTTTATATAATGGCTATGTTATAACATATTATATGGAATAATGATATTTTAATAATAAATTGTTACTTAGTGAAACATGGTCATGCGTATAACATAAGCTATTGAGGAAGGTTGCACTTGCGTGTAACAAAATCTATCGAGGAAGGTCTGTCTTACATGTAACACAAGTTATTGTGGATTTTTTCTCTTTTATGTAACAAAATCTATCAAGGAGGTTGCACTTTAATGTTACACAAGCTATCTCAGTGCTGTATAAATTATAAGCAATATCATGAGTTGCATTTATTTAAAATAGTAAATATATAGTAGAGGCTTGGGATATTATATTCCCATACATTATTAGTGATTAGTGTCATAAGCTCTAATGAATACAAGTTTCTTACTTTGTATTTTCGGGGTGTTATATTTTCCCCACCTTTTTAAATTGTTTTCTCACAATTTAAAGCTGATCCTGGTAATAGATTATTTGATATTTCATAAATTGAAATCCCACATCAAGAAGATGGTTCATAAAACATCCTATATAAAATAGAGAATGGGAAGTTAAAGGTCACATGGACTAACACATTACTAGATCTATAAGTAGTATAAAATATGTGGAATGTAGAGATATGTATTTAGAGGAAAAGAGTAAATATTTATTGTGACTGAATGTGGTCATAAATCACAAACAGTTGAATGATTAATAGAAAGTGGAGGGCCTTGAGGCCATAAATCAAGAATGATTTATAAAACCTTTGGTTAATCTTAAATTAAGGTATTAAGGAAAAAAATTTCTGTGGAGCTTTCCTAATGTTGGGTAATCCATTTAATGACCAAGAATATAAAAAAATATTATTTCTTGATAGGTTTAAATGTCATATGATTAGTCCTTTTTTTGTGCTTAAATAAAACTCTAATTAATTCCATTATTACTATAAATTAATTACCATTGATTTTTTTTCATGGATCACTAAAAGATACTTTTATAGGATTTTAAGTCTTATAAATGAGTGATAAGTATATCTATTTGTCGTTAACTATCATTCCCAATCCATATGTTTCATAGATTAATAACTTATAATTAAAAGTGATATTACACATTCATCATTAATATTTACTCCACAAATTATTTAACTTAAAGAAATGGAAAATTTACCCAGACATTGCATAGGAATTGGTTGGCATGAGACCCTTATCATCCTTCGTTCATGGGTTCAATTCCCATGACCTTATCATATTTGATTGGTTTCCACCAATCTTACAATATTTCATTTTCAAAAAACAAATTAATACATTTTACTAATGTACATCATCGAAATAAGTTTAATCACTAAATATTACTAGAAAAAAAGTTTTCAATAAAACCCCAACACATAAATACTTCATTATTATTATTTTAACATAGGTCCTTATTTGGTCTAATATTTATCCATAATATCATCTCTAGTATTTCTAAATCATGAAAAAATTCCACAGGTTTAAACTAGGTTATTAATTTTCATTATCCATTCAAATTATTCATAATATATTGTAAAGAATGTTTGAATTATACTAATAATATCTGTTGGGGGTGTCAAATAGTATTTATAGTAAGGCCCAATATTGTGTACCAGGTTACTCCGAGTTAGGCCTAGAGCACCTTGTCAGATTTGTTACTCTTATGTATATCTGTGACAAAACCACATCAACTTTTAGTATCCATACATGGATGTATTTCAAGAAATATCCACCTAATAAATAATTTACCCAAATTCTATTGTCTTATTCTATAATTACCCTCAAAATATATCTTTAGGCTATGTTCTATAACATATGGTTTCATAAATATAGTTCCCAAGGTTTCTATGAAACATTACATGATACTAACTGTAGCGCCCCAACCCAAACAGCCTAAATTGAGTGACTACTATCAATTACATTAGCATGATTATAAGGAATCATTCCCCGAATGACCTACAAGTTTATTAGTATTGGAAAAATAGATACATAAATTAGTCTTGTATTACAAATTAATACATAAATTACAACATAATGTTTTCCTTCATTCTATGTAATAAAATAGAGGATAAATCTAATCCATCTAGTAAATTCGAACATGTCAATTATAGTATCTTTCTTGAATTCCTAGTAAAATAAACCAAATAAGGGTGAGATAAAATTCCCAATAAGAGAAAAATATAGTAGAATAAATTATAAATCAATGATAATAGTCAATATGGAAAGGTAAATTACTATAAGCACATGACATTAAAATAAATTGCCAAGAAAAAATATATATCGAAAGGTATGAAAATAAAATAAATGACATTTAATAAATAAAATAAAAAAAGGCATCCAAGTATATGTCAACACAAGATCTCATGGATGTATAATAAATGAAACTAAATGAGGGATAATTCATAATTATTAGACGCTATGTTTCTAATGTATATTGAATAACTACCATCAAGACCTTTCACAAGATAGTTCAACTATCTGGTAAAAAACCATCTAAGGAAGTTACCCAACTATTTAGTCTCATGAGACAACTGATTCATCGAGGGGATTTCATTAACTGGTCCCCTACCCATATCATACCTGTATATTCTACTTAGAAACAAACGTGAAGGGTTTTTCTCTAAATTATTCTTCCCATAAGACTACTAATGCATAGAGGGGCATTCATTCACCAATCCCCAACCCATAGAGCTTGCATTAACCAGTATCCAACCCATATGGCTTATGGTAACTAGTGTACAACCTATATAGTTCCTGTACAAAGTATTTAAATAAAAAAATGTTACATATAAAAAATATTTATTGAATAAATTATACAAGTTTATCAATATTTACATAAATAGTCAAATAAATTTTAATTTAACACCATATGAAAATGGTATATAGTTTAGATAATAATCATATCAATGAAAACTGATATGGATATTTAGGAGAGTTTCAATGTCAAATGATTTTAGGAAATTAAATTTTTTGAGGAGGATAAAGAAAATGAAGTAAGTGAATTTGGATAATATCCTTGTCTAAATCAATCACAAACTATCCGGAGGATAATTAAGAATGGAATCAATACAACATAACATATTTGGAGTAAAATAAATGGTTGTTTTCTTTGATGAAATAAAATAATAACTTTTAGAAATATTCATAATGAAAATATCTTTTTATATTGAAAGACATTTTGAAAGTATTTTTATATGAAATTCACATTTAAAAAATCATTAAAAATAATCCATTTAATATTCAAAAAGATTCTTTAATGAAATGATGGTGAATAAATCCTTACAAGATGTACAAGTTATAAAGAACATTCATTTCTCATAGTTAACAGTAAAAAAGATGCCTTGTTCGGAAAGAGATAATGATATTCCTTTGAAAAAATTTGTAAAATGGAAAAGTATACAAATTTGTTTACCAAATAATTTTAAAAACCATTCTGAAAACGTTTTATTAAAATATTTATTTTAGAAAAAAATAGGATATTCAACTAAATAGAGAAAGAATATTGGGTCTTCTTAAAAAAAAATTCTAAAATATTTTGAGTAGAAAACAGTGGTGAAAAGGAACTGATAATTGAAAATGGTGATGAATAAACAGAGTATAAATAAAGGATTTATTGAACACTGGTTATATAATCTCCTCGATAAGAAATTCTGTTGAAATATCATTAGGATTTTTCTTGGGGAAAATAATCAGTAAACATTCCAAAGTGTCCCTTACCACATTGAATTTTTTTAAATAATATACATCATAAAGGAATAATATTAAATGAATGTTTAATATAATATTAATATTATAGGATTAATTATATAATATAATAAAATTTTTAGTAGATACATGAAAAAAAGAAGTAAGTGGTGGACATGACATATAACTCATAGATGTAAAAACTGGGATGTGAATACATTAAATATGATTCAAGAAAAAGTAAAAATCATCAATTGAAAAATATAAATAACATGAATATAAAATAATTAATTATATTAAATTTCAATGTGTAATTATTTTCACCATATATAATAAATTAGGTGCACACCAATAATGTATGCCTCACAGAAGGAAAAGTGAGACAATAGTCCCCGCCCTTAACACTTTTTGTTGTTGTGTGGTATTTATCCTACTATATATTTCTGTAGAATATGTTAATAAATTATATGAGAACCTTAATCCTTTTTATAATACCATATATTTACTTTTTATAAAAACCTATAACCCATTTTTTAACAATCGTTCATTATTTTAACTATTTCGGGGTTAATTACCTTGTCTGTCGAGTATGTTTTAACATGTTATTTTTCATTGTTATTTAATATATCATTGTTTAATAATATATATAATTTTTAATATGAATTTATATCATATATATCTATTAGATATGTATTTTTAGTATTTTATAATTTTTGGATATTATAAATAATGTTCACCGTTCCTGAAGATGGTAGGACATACGTACGTAAGAGCGTTACTTTCATATCTTTTTTCTATTGAAATAATGAAATATAAATTATAAATAGGTATATTTTAAATAAAATAAAATATTATATGTTATATATTATACATATTTTTATTAAAACCATACTTTATAAGTTCTATTTATGTCATGAATGAGTCATATCACTTTGAGGGTGTTGTAGTCCACACTTTCTGAAACGAAATTATTGTACTTACACATGATGGAAAGAATAAAGTATTTATATAATGAAAAATTAAATAATAATAAATAAATTATAATTACAATATATAATAAATTTATAAACATATTATCCATTATAATGGCCAACCATGAATGTTAGAAATGGAAAAAATGAACCATCATTGTTTTGTGAGGTAATCGTTCTCTAAACACAGAAACAATATGTTCATTACCCATTATATGGAGGTGTGTGAAAATGTAGGTATAAATCATAACATAACAATGTCCTAGTATATTTATAATACTTTTTTTTATGTAAGCATAAAATAACAAGTGTGTTGGGGTGGAATAATGGATATGAAAATAAAAAGTTTGAGAGAAAATGTTAACTCTTAATCAAGTAACTTCTTTTAGTTTAAAGCAAAAGCATACTTGGAAAGATTTCATGCAAAATAGATTCTTATTGGTCAAGTGAAATGATTTTGGGATACTATTTGGGAATATCTTGGATGAAATTAAGTGGTTTTGGAAGTATGAATAACTTGAAGATGTGGTGGCCTTTTATTGGGATGTAAAAGGGCTCCCTTGGAATTTTTGGAAACAAGTTAGGTATACACATGTTATTACCTAAAACAACCATAACAGTCTCTTTACTAGATGAATTATTTTTGAGATATGAACATAAATTTGGTTTTGGAAAAGTTTCTAGTTTATTTGGGAACTTAAATTTTGTGTTTCGTCCTTTTTAGCTGATTTACACCTTAATCACTGTAATTAATTATAATAACATTTTGTTATCATTTTGGTCAAAAATTGAGTTTATCTTATTATAATATAAATATAATTTTTATTACAATGTGATATGTATATATTTTTATATTTAATTCATAGAAGCGGGGAAATTAATATTATTTTTAATCACACCGATAGACGGTTTAACTAGTTTTAGTAGAAACATGTACAAATGATTTTTATATTTTTATATTAAATTTTAAAGTGAAATTTATTATAAATAAATATATAAAATTAATATATTTATAATTTATATAAAATTGATTAATAAAAAAATTTAAATATTATTTGACATTAATAATTTTTCTAATGAAAAAATAGTATTAACTAAAATGCAGTATTTTTCACTATTAATCAAAAAATGATGTTTCTAAGAAAAATAATGAAAATTCTCCATATGATAATTTTGAAATTATGAATAAAAAATAAAGATTATTTTATCAAATATAATTTATGATATTGTAAAAATTAATATTTAAAATAGTTTCCCCAATCAAAGGTGGTAAAATTTCATTTAAAAATATATATGTTTTTATTTTTGAAATAGGATTTGTTTTTATCCTATTCATATAAACCCTAATAGATAAATAT
The DNA here is from genome assembly GCA_963277665.1 of Viscum album. NCBI lineage: Eukaryota > Viridiplantae > Streptophyta > Magnoliopsida > Santalales > Viscaceae > Viscum > Viscum album. Next base: position 344,618,591 of record OY728134.1, on the reverse strand, counting down.
AAAAAATATTTGATATCATATATAGCATATTTATTTCAATAAACTCTTTTAATAATTTAAATTAATTATGTTTGTTAAGATAAAAATCTTTTGGAAGCATAAAAATAAAACTATTTATTTTTTATACCCAATTGGATCTAATTTTCATTTATCATTAATTAAAAACAAAATGTTTTATTTTATATAAACAATAAATTTTTATAAGTTATTTAATATTATTCATAATTGTGAAAATAACAGCTAGGTAATATCTAATTATATTAAATAATAATAATTTAATAATACATTTTTATTTGGTGAAACTCGGTCTTTTTTGTAAAGAAATCTATCAAGGAAGGACACTCTTGTGTGTAACAAAAGATATCGAGGAAGGAATATATTGTATGTAACACATGATATCAGGGATGGTCTGTATATCATCTAACAATTACTGACATGCACCGAGACAGGGACCTTTGGAATTTTCTGCCAGATCATACTAGGATGTCTATGTAGTGTTACGACTTCATGGACATTGACACTTTGATCTGGACACCCAGCACATGTGGCAGGCTCACTTCAAGGGAGTATTATAGACAATTATGTGGCAACAACACAAATTCTCCCTTTTGGTTGCAGAATTTTAAAAAACCTTTCATTCTCCCTTACAATTACTTGATACTATGGTAAATTTAGAAAGGAATGATACCTTTGCAACATCTTCTGCAGCGAACGGGAATGCACTTAGCCTCTTGCTGCTATTTGTGAACCCAGGCTGAAGAAACAATTCACCATATTTTCTTTTCCTGGCATTTATCTTGCAGATTTTGGGAAAATGTTCAAGAGGTCTTTGGGACTCCGTTATCATTGAATAGTCTTGATGATTTCATGAACTTGGTCGACACATCTGGTTAAAGTGAGAATATTTTTGCACTTTTTCTCACAGCTATTGCGGCAGCTTTTGCTCAGATTTGGATGGCGTGAAATCAGGTCATTTTTGAAAACTACAGGCCCTCTTTGAAGGCTGGTCTGACTGTTGTTTACATGGAAGCTCAAGCTACTTCCAAGATACAAACAGGTACAAAGAATAATAATATTTCTGATCTCATAATGCTGAAAATGCTTGGGGTGTCTGGCAGGGTCAAAAAACCTTTGATGTTGAAATCGATTAGATGGATTCCTCCCATTTCATCATGGTTGAAAGTGAATGTTTTTGGTGTGGAATCTGGTACACCAAGACCTTCTGGGTGTGGTGGTGTGTTCCGCAACCATAGAGGCTTTATTAAGGGATGCTTCTATCATTATATTGGAATTGGTTCTGCGCTTGATGCTGAATTATGGGCTATGAATAAAGCTGTCAACTATACTGTCTGCCATGGTTGGAGGTACATATGGGTAGAATCTCACTCAAGTACAATAGTGAAAATTTTGTGGGTAAGGTCAAGGGATGTTCCTTGGAGGATTCTCCCATCATGTACTGCATGCCTGCATCTCCTTGAGCGTATTCAACTAGAAGTCAGTCATGCTTATAGATAAGCAAACCAGGTTGCCGATGCTCTATCCAAGAGGGCGGTCATGGAAGTCTCCTCACGATGGTCCTTTTTCATTTTTGAATTTTTCTCACATCTTTTTTATTTGGACGTGCATGGTATGCTCTATTCTCTCCTTTGTAAATCCCCTTGAGCTACCACTTTTTCAGTTTTTTAATTTTTTTCTAATGGGAGGGCTTTGTCCTGATCCTAGACCTGCTTTTATACATTTATTTATTTTCTATAGGATTCTCCCTGATTGGTTTAATTTCATCACGTTCCTTCTAGACATTATATAGTGCTTTATCTATGATATGTTAATTGATATTATTTTCTATTTTTTGTACATTTATGGTATGGAGTCACCAGGAGATTGTATTTTCCTATTAGGAGATGTGAGTAGAGATCCATAATGTCAGTCTATTCTCATGCAAATTTTTTTGGAACCATTGAAGTAAGGAAGTCGTTTCCCCTCTATTTTTTATGTGAAACCATAAATTGAACATGTTTTTATCCCTTTTGATGAAAATTTAATTTATCTAAAAATTATTGAACTTGATTAATAAATAATTGGTTTTTGATAACATGTTGATGTGTTTTATATCATGATAGTGGGTTTCCTCTTGATTTTATAGATATTTTGATTTATATGATATTCGTGTTATCATGTTTTTTTATGCTATGGATTAGAATGTTTTTATTGATGTAAATTGTTAATGAATGTAAATCCATAATTAATTGATAATTAATTATCTTAAGAGTAATTAAAGAAGTGGTATGTTGGTAATCTGGTGGTTCATGTAATTTAATGAAATCAAGTTGATACAATGAACATGTATAATAGAGAATTATCATCCATACAATTAATTAAATTGATTAATAATATGAATCATTTTTATGATTATTGATAATAATAAAAATGAATCTTATTTGATAATTTTTTTCTAATTATTTTATTAATCTAGTTTTAAGGCTAAGAGAATGTTTAGATTTTGATATCTTATAATGGATTATTCCATCAGTATTCTTTAGTTTGAAATTATTAATTAGGAATCATTTAATTCAATATGGAATAATAAATGGTTCTTTGATAAATCTAGTTTTTTGGGCCCTAAGTTACCTATTTTATTGTGATGGAAAATGAGTCATATGTTTGATCCATGAGATATTGTTTAAACGTGAAGGGTGGAAACCTTTTTTTATGGAATATATTTCTCTATTGTATATTCATAGTGGTTTCCTACATATTTTGTGATGTTATATGGATATCATATTTACAATGTGATGTTATATGGATTTAGGAGGCCCTAATGTGATATGATCCTTGGATGGATGAGTCCGTGATTGTAGATGTTATGGGGCGCAGAGTCCCAGATGATGTGGCATAAGTTGTTGCCTGTGTTGGTGAGATATATATGTACATTCATAAGGGTTTTGGAGATGGAATTAGAGATGATTTAATTGTTTGAATATAGGATAACCCATTGATGTGATGATGAAATCTGGGTTTCTCCCTTCTGAAACTTCTTAATAGTCGATGGTCAGTCATCATGTTTTTATCTCCACTCCACTCCCCACTACTCGAGGTAGTTGAGTGTGCTTGGATGAATTCTTCTCTTCGTGGTAGAATAAGATAGTTTTCCTAGAGTAATTAGTTTATAGAATGATTCTAATTATTAATAAATAACTCTTAAACCAAGGGGTTTTTAATGATGGAATGTAATGCTGAAATATTTAAATCATGTTAAACCTTGGAATCAGTTTGGATTAATCCTATTAAGTCATGGGATTTAATCTGATAATTAATATAATATAATGTGGAATAATTTTAATAATTAATTAAATTCTAATGAAATTATTAACTACAAGAAAAGATAAAAAGAAAATAAATAAAAAATGAATCTATTTTACATGATTGTGTATTAGAGGATATCCAGTATTAGCAGTGGAAGGTGTGAGTCAGAACAATTATATCTATAGTTGATTCTAAGATTTGGTTATGCACATACCATTACTGTGAACTATATTATATAATTTGTATTCTATAATTTCATATCCTACACAGCCATTTCAGTTAGGGTGACTAGCACCCAGTGGACTCTTAGAGGGTGTTTCTCTAACATCTCAGTGAGAGGATGGATGGATAACTACCCCCTATAGCCCTAATATATTATATTGGTTGTTACATATAATGGTATGCATGAAGGATAGATTTTATATATATGTCTATAAATGGTTGAGATATATTTTAGAAATTTCACACACATGTATAATTAAATATCATATCCAAATGACTATAAGGGGTGATGTATATACGTTATGATAGATTATGGTACCTTACCCAGTGTATAGGTTGTTATAACTTGATATATAACAACCAAGGTATAATATGCATCTTTCATGCTATGGGGGATTCTAGAAACAACTCATTTTCTATATATAGATATGTGGATGGGATGACGTGATGATGTAATGATATGATTCCTAAGGTATATGTTTTGATGCGTGCCCATGTTTTTAAGGAGGCCTATTTTGGAAGGAAATGGATCAGGAAGTGTGGAATTAGAGAAGAGCATAAAAATAATTGTGAAGGAGGAGACGAGTCCCCTTAATGATTCATTATTATATTATATGCTCTCTTGTATGTGCTAATGCATTGGAATATCTACAGGGAAGAAAACAATAATAGGCTAAGGCTATGTTTTGGTAACATTTCCTTTTCTTATGAGGCTTCGCCCCCTGTCTGATTTGGGAAGTGCATTCTGGACATCCTCGTTGGGCTAGAGCACTCTACCATAACCTTTACAGTACATTTAGGATATGGATAATTTGGAGAGATGGAAACATTGGGAGGGACCATTATTGCATGGAATCGCCGGGTGTCCCGCATAGGGATGGTGGTTTTTATTGTTTCGTGTATGAGGTAGTTCTTGTTTCTTTCCGGTTTTTGTTCAGGGTTGTTTGGTTGTTTTGCGGGACCTTTTGGTTTCTCAATTTTTCCACAAAAGTGTTTTCATTAATAAAAAATAATTTACAGTTAGTCAGTATGTGCTGCTTTGTGATAGTCATATATGGTAAATCTAGGAACTTGTTTTTCCTTTTTATATTTCGAGTTAGTTTCACTATTTTTCACTGTATCTTATCCTGGTTTCTTTACCTTTTTCATGAGTGTCACTAGTGAGGATCCTAATGAGTTTATTTTATGTGTACCTAAGGTATAGATAATCTATTTTTTTAGGTTAACTAGAGCAGGTTAAAAATTGTGATTGATATTACTACCTCATGGTTTCATATGAGCTTTTAAGATTCATTGTCCCTTCCATCCATAACATTTTTCATTTTCTGTTTTCCATTTAATTATTCTTGTACTATTTGAATTTGAATTTTTTACATGGTATTTCATAATATATAAGTAGGAAAAGGTGTTTATTGGTGTATCATTCTTAGGTTTCTGTCCCACATGTTGTCATAGAGGGTAGTTCCTACCATATGCATGTTTATTATACCCTCTATTCTAGTAACCATCTCGCGGCCTACAGGATGTAGGAATTTGGAACTCACCATCTCACTCCTCTCCTTGTTAGTGAAAAATGAGTATACTTTAGTGGAGGGGGTCATTAAAAAACATTTTAAATTAACCACATGCTTCTTTTATATTTTGTATATAGAACCCATTAATATCTCTTATGGTACATATCATGATAATTATGGGATATTTTATATCCATATAAGGTTCTTTCATTCATGAAGTTTTCATTCCAATGTATCCAAAGAGAAAGGGATTTCTGTTATAATCTCATTTTTTATCTTCATTGTTTAGGATTATGTTTCTGATGAAGAATATTCATAGTATATTCTTTAATATTCTCACTAATTTTCTTCACCTCTAGTTATTTATTAAGAATAAATATTTTCCTTTAATTTTACACACTTTTCGTACTCAAGATATTAAAAAACATTTTCAAGGAAAGCATAATTTATTACCCCCTTTGGTTAGAAATCATTTTTCTTCAATAACCTCATTTTCTAAAAAAATTAATAATACTTTTATTATTCTTCTATGATTTTTTTGAAGTAATTTTTAAACATTATTATACTTCTAAAGAATTTATTAAAATTAATCATCTTAACATTTTTGGAATGAGGTACGTTGGAATTTTTTTACCAAAAATATGAAAGGAATGTTTATTTTAATGTACACAGAATGAAAAGAAATCCCACCATAATGACTATAAAATGTTTTGAAGTATCCTTTTTAATATTACATTATTTTTTCAAGAAAATTTTATCATTAATATTTTTTTAAAGTTTTATATTTCGATATGTTGTTTAAAAAGGAAATTTATATATTCCTTATGAAATATTATACTATTATTTAAAAGAAAATTTCATCTATGATATCATGATTTGATGTTACTTATGATTTACTTGGGATATGATCCTATGATACAATCATTTTTCTTTTTATAGATGGATTATGATTACAGTTATTAAATATCTATGAAGGACATATTCTTTTCCATATGTTAAGATATGATGAATTTTTCTTTGATCTTGTTTCATACTTATTAATGGATTTATGATTATTTAATGGGTAACCGATTATAATATTTACCACCATTGAATTGAGTAAAGATTAATGTTTAATGAGATCAAAGGGTACACAAGAGTTCATCCCAAGACCCAAAAAATAAGATTACACTAGAGGCTATCCCAAGCATGAAAAAAGAGGGTACATAGAAGGTTAACCCAATATTGAAATATGGTACACTAGAGTTCATCAAAATCCCAAATCAAGTACAGTGGTGGTTATCTCATTCATAACATGTTATGAATGTCTTGGTGGGTATTAATTACATAAGAATTCTGTGATTAAGAATATTCCCAAATTTTTTATAATCCCTTATGTTTTGATATTATGCCAATTTTATTCTCTCATGGATCATTTTCTTTGATTCCATCATGATTCCTATATTATTAAATTCAATGATTTATTCAAGGACTCATGTTTATGATCTATGAATTTTTGGGAATTGTTTTCAAATATTAAACTCTTGTTATCATGTCCTTTTTCTTTGTTTTATGTTTATCTGATCAATGATATCTCCCTTTTTTAACCATAATGAGCATATATGATCACCCTTTATTTTGTTCTACATTACCCAATATATAAGGAGTTTTTTTATTTATGATGTGTCTAAGAGGGGTTCAATTTAAAAAGAACTATCTGGGAGATGATATGGATCTTTTATGAACCAGTTTTTTAATCAATGTTTCCAAAGTAACTAAAAATTTAATGTTTTGGAATGGATCATAATGTTATGTATTGAATATTCATCTAACAGTAATTGATATTTAAATATGAAAATTGTGGATATCTATAATTGTAAACTATGAAATTTTTCTATACATTTGGAAACTAGGATGAGAAAAAATTAGTGAGAACCCTTTGGATTAAATTTTTTATAGGGAAATATAAAGATATATTGTAAATAAAATAGTATGTTTATCCTATAAAAACATCTAGGTATTAATAATATAAGTGAATTTGGTTTTTTACAAATGCATCTCAGGGTAATAACACTAAAAATAATTCATCGAATATTTATCAACCATCATTCTTGTTCATAGTGAGTGTTCCCTTACTATTCACGTAGTTAGCCAATCCTGGGGGATATTCATAAGATATATCTCATTTCATATATAATCCATCATGAAATATTTTAATAGATGGTGATCATGGATAACTTGGGATAATCCTAAGTTATCATAGATTGAAATGAAGGAATCGTGATTTAGAAATAATAGAAATTATTTTTCATGATTATGTTGTTTCCCAATATGGTTATTCATACTCAAACTGACATTTTTTTATTTAGTTTATGTTTTTAAAATGATGGATTAATGTAAAAACTAAATGTTATGGGCAATGGAATGACCGTCCTCATGATAAACAATATGAAATGAGAGTTGGATGGTGAGGCCTTGTGATTATTTCTAATCATCTATCATATTATATGATTAAAAATATAAAATTGGGTGAGTTTCATGACACACCTAATGAGTGACTAATAGAATTTTAAGAATTACATAGAGGGTAGAAAATTAAGCTTCTTATATTTAAACTATGTCGAAAGAATCACTCATGGAAATGTATCAAAAGAACAAAAAAATATTTTATGAGTAGAAAATAAAGGAATGGAGAAGGTATTTAAAAAGTAAAAATGAATATATTGATTGAGGTATATGAACTTGAACCAAATATAAAATTAATATTTCAATTTATTATCTTTATATACATGGTAATTATCCAAGACAGTTCACAAATCCATGGATTTACTCTTAGACCAAGGAAGGGAAATGTTATGCCAATCATTGCAGGGGATGTATTATAGTGTTTGTGTAATGGTATTTGTGAATTTTATTATAGAAGTGTTATATTAATGATATTATAGTTAAAATATTCATGAACCATCTAATTATTTTTTAGTTATATTTTCTATTTAAGGATTTGAAAACATATTTTGAATCATAAAAATAACCAAGAAAAGTAAATTAGAGATAAGGTGATATTTTTAGATAAAAAGGGATTTAGGGGAAGACAACCCTTAATATATTCCTAATGTTGAGTTAATAATTTTTTGGATAAAGATATTATTTATATTGATGGTGTAAATGGGATAGTATTGGTGACTATAAAATTTGTTGGTGGATTCAATAAAAAGTGATCCAGGTCATCTTTGATGAAGTTTATTTCGTTTTTAGATTGATTGAATATATCCAACAGTCTTTGATTTTATAAAATTAATAAATATTATATTATAATTTGGATTCTATATTTCTTCATGTGAAGTTAACTTATAATTAATGGATATCATTAATGTTTAAGATGTTTTTGGTTTGTCATATTCAAATTTATATATACCTATTTTGAGGTTTTAAGTGATGTGAATTTTATAAGATCGGAATATTTTACTTGGTTTTTGGATAAATAATATATTTAGTTTTAGATAACCATTCGTGTTAGTATACGATTTATTTTTATGTTAATTATGGTCTATTAGATAATGGGATATAGATAATCTTGATGGTTAAAAACAGAATCATTGGAAAGGAAATATTTTTCAAGATATATATTGATATGTTAAGGATTACATTTCCAATTAGTATCTAAATTTGATTCATGATATTTTTGTAAAAATAACTACATTAGAATATTTAATAGTGATTTATCGTGATGATGAATGATATTTTGGGTGATTCTTCATTAGGTTGAGATATATGTAACCTCTATATTTAACATGCCATTTAACATGAAAGAGTATTTGGGGCATATGAAATTTATTTTTTAGAGATATATGATGAAATTTATGAGATCAAGTTTGTTATTAAATGATTATTTAATGTTTTGGTTATTAAGTTAATTAGGATATGGGGTTATTTATTTATGGAAGTATGTAATTTGAATATTTGGTTTTAATGGGAAAATTTGGAGGAAAATGTACTATTTCTTCCCATGAAAGTCTATAAAGTTTGTATATAATTTAATCTCATTCAAATAATTTTGGACTTTATTAATGTTTAATGATATAATGAATATCTTGTTATACATTTTGGGATTATGTAATCTGTTAGATGTTTTTTTAGTTCTTAAAACGAGAAAAATTCATCTTAAATACTCATCATTTGGAGAAAAGAGGAGATCATGGTAAAAATTGAATAAATGATGAAATTATACTTCCAAATTAATTATATTTATATTTATTATTAATCTATATGTTAATTTAAATCTTTATCTATAAAAAAAGTGTCTTAAAATAATTGTTATCATGTTTTGATTTTCTTTAATAAAACAATGGTCACTTTTAAAAATCATTGATTTATAGTTCTTAGTCATTAAATATATCATGACCATTAACATTATCATGATCAATGTTAACTATAAATATCCATCAATTAATGGGAATTTATTTTTCCTCCATGTCCATATTTGTACCTCCCAATAATTCTCTCTTATTTGGATACCATGTTATGTGTTATTCTTGATGACCTTCATTTTCTCCTTTCCTTATTTCAAGAGAAATTTTGTTAACCATTTTTTTGAAGTGTGTTATCAAAAAAGAAATTTCAAATATAAAACAAATTATTAGTGATTGAAATTTTAAAATATAAAGATGAATTTTTTTGAGGGGGGTGAATATAACTCCCTATAATTTTAAAACAACACTATGTATGATAGTGTGTAAAATCCACAACATTTTGCATGAAAACACAAAATATTATTATCTGATGATCATTATTTCATTCAAATTTATTTTAAGTGAAATTTAAAAATACAAATTTTTATTGAAAAGTTTATTTTGGTTTCATGAATTTTAAATTTTAAATTTTGATTCAAAGTGGTTTTAATGTAACAATATTTATCTTATAAATATCCAATTAGGTTAATTGGAATCAATTTTTTGGTTTAATATGTAATAAAACATATTTATACATAAAAACTAAATTTCTTGAAAGACTAATTTTCATTATGTTTTTAAATTTTATATAAAGTTAATTTCTTGCACTTGTATGAATTTTATCATGAAAAATGAATTTCGTATTTTTAATCAGGGGGTAAAAATTTGATAAATAGAAACCTTTTATTTTTGTTCATTGTGAATGGTAACAGATGTAAATTTTTATTATCATCCATCCAAAATCATATTTTTATCATTTTCAAAAGATCACTTTTATTGGGAGAAGTGGGAAACAATACACACCACTCATCAAAAAAAATCCAAAACATATTCAAATTTTAAATTTCAAATTTTAATAAAACAATTAGTCCCACCACTACTGGAATTAGGGGCCACTTATAGATAGGATTTTATTGGTATAACATCCTTAGAATAAGCTATCATTGAACAAACTAGAAGTACTTCTACCGAGCCAACATGCCAATAAGGGAGAAGTTCAAAATTTATCTATAAAATATTGAATTCACATAATATGACCACCACCACATGGTAATCTGAATAATCTTGAATCCATATAAAGGGACATTACCTATTGCATGGAATCATTGGTAATGATCATAACCACCAACATCACCCAACCCACCAGAAGATCCATCATACTGAACTAATATGCAGATAGTCATAGTGGGATGTTATTAAAAAAAATGAGAGTGAATGGGACAATAAGGTAGATCCTTTAAATGGCACACATGAAAAATCACAAGCCATTAGAGTTCCTTCATGGAAAGAAAATATGGGGGTTTAATCATTAAGGATCAGGAGACAAGAGAATTGGTAGTGGAGGACCGATTCCACACGACTCTAGAAAACATCCCACTAAAATGGAACTATACGATCCCAAATTCTGTTATAGAACCAAAAAAATGAGCAAACACCAAAAACAATACAATACAATTCATACCATCGAACAACCTCATGGAAATCCAAAAATTTCAATGAGAAACATCATAATTTGAATCACAATAAGAAAAAACTAACCACAATCCAAAAATTTCAGGATGAAATACCAACTTCTAAAACATCATATGATAAATTCTCCATCCTGATAAACGTCTCCCTCACACCATTGATAAATATTCCATTGTTTCCAATGCACATGGTCATCGCTGGTTCCAGGGAGAATCCTATTGCCAAATTGGGCTAGCATGAGACCACCATGAACAAAAGGGACCACCAGAGTTGACACATGTAATGATCCAAGATTGAGGACACCACTATGAAAATACCTCTAAACCAAGAATGAAATAGGATAATTGAAATCATTTTATTAAAAAATCAATGAGAAAATGTATAATAGGGATGGAGGAGGAAGGCAAAGGGGGATTATATGCCACTTTATTTCTTTTAAAATCAATAATATTTTCTCACATGGATACAAATAACTTATGCTCAGTTATAAATGGTTATTTTTAAATATTAATGAATTTTATTTATGATGCTAATTAATTTTTCATTTTCAGTAGTCAAATAATCACCTTAAATGCATATGCTACTCTCACACATTTCTTGTACAAGTAGTAGAAAAATATGCTAAATGACTCTAAAACTCTAAAAGTAATAATATTTTAGTGATTTAATGTTTAACAAGAATTTTTACATTAAATATAACATATTATAGATCGTCTTAAGATTTACATACTAATGATTTTTTTTTATATTGTCTTCAAAGTAAAATTATATGAATTGTTCTTAAAATGTCATTAATAGTATTTTTTGTTAAATATGTTTTATTAAATTTTTAAAAAATAATAAAAATAGGAAAGTGGTAAATTATGATGATAAATTGTCAATATTCCTATCCAGAATCCATTTATGAGAAAATTTTTAACTTATAAGTAAAATTATAACCCATAAATATTTAAAAAAGTCAATACGACGGTTAATATTAAAATTGGTTCCATGGAGTTAAACCAAAATATAAGGTTTAAAATGATATCTAAACATATTAAATCATGATTATATAATTATATTAGGAAAATATATTATTTATATTTTAATTTTTTCCATTTTCAGAACCATTTTAATGTTATAGACACATTATATTATAATATTTTATTTATTTCCAAAAATGACATTAATGATATTTTATAATAAACAATATTTTATAAAATGATTTAAAATTCACAATAAAACTTATATCTAACCAAGTGAATTTTTAATGGTTTAAAATGTCAACCATGATCCATTTATATGTCTCTTTTCCATTTATATTAACTTTCAGGTCCCCTAATGAGTAAAAATCATTAATATCACAATAATAGTCTAATGGGTTTCTAAAGGGTTAAAACAAAGAGACCATGGTAAAAAAAATGTGTCCAAATATTATTATATGATATTATTTTGACTCATCCTATTATAATATTTTAATATTGTCAATTTGGATTCATTTTAACTTTATAATTCAACTATATTAATTAAATAATTTATGTAATACCATGTGTTTCCCTTCTATACCATATAAATGTACACCATTTATCTCTTTTCTATACACCAATTGAGAAATCAAGTTGACCAAAACCTCCCCATTTATCTTCTAAATATATATATATTCTAATTAATTTTTATTTTTATATTAAAATAAACTTCCAAGGGTTGTCATTGAAGGATATAAAGGAGTTATACATAAGAATATTTTGTTAGAGTGCCATCCAAACAAGTCAGACCAGAAGTAAGGGATATTGTCTCACTATTATTTCTATGTGACACATACATATTACCCTATTTTTTATTTTATGTGAGGTATACACTAATGATTAATGACTTTTATAGTTATTCTCATGAAAATTATAGGTATATTCGCATCAATATATGGTTTTCACTTTCATGATGTTTTGATTAAAAAGTTACCAAGATGGTAAGGGATTTACGTCACAATCTAATTATTTTACAGGATTATATCATCTTTATTTTCAAATGATGAATTATCATTATATATCTCTCAATAATCTCCTGATTTTTCCCCTTTGGTTTTTTCCTAATAATAAATGTTTTCATTACATTTTCCAAATTTTAAATACTCAAGAGGTTGAAAGAACATTTTTAAGGAAAATTGAATTTATTTTTCTCTTTGGTAAAAATTCCTTTTCATGGATAAACATGTTTTCCAAAAAAAAATATATTTTTTAGAATATTATCCTATAAATTTTTAAATTAATTTTTATCCATTATTAAATCTAGAAAATAACATGAATATTATTATTATTTTATATATAAGATAATATTGGATTTTTACAAAAAAAAGGTTAGACCAGACATTGTTTTAAGATTCACTAAATGAATATAATTTTCTAATATCATGAACACTAAATTTTTTGTATCTCTCTTTAAATATTTCTATTTTTATTTTCGACAAAAAATTTCCATGCTATTTGAAAAAAAATATATTGTAATATGTGATTTAAAATTGAAAAGAGTGTTTTCCTTAAGAAATATTCTTGTGATCTTTTAAAGGATTTTTACATTTATGATAACATACTTATATATGACTTTGTATATATTGTGAATATGATCTAAAGATACCATATGAATTATTTCTTTGGATGGTTTATGGTTATGATTTTGAAATAATGATCAAACATATTTTCTTTTAGATGGGTTAAGCTATAATGAATGTATTTATGATATTATGGGATACATATCAATATATTAATGATTATGTAATAAGTAATAATTGAATTATATAAATCCCCAATTCATTGAGTAAATATTAATAATCTATGGGATAAAAGGGTTCATGGGAGGTAATGAAAATATTGAAAAAATAGAGTACATGGGAGATTATCCCATTCCTAAAAAACAGAGGGTACATGAGAGGTTATCTGAATCCCAAAGTAAGTAAGTGGTAATTATTCCCAAGTTTAACATGATATTAATACCTTGGTGGGTATCCATGATATTATATTGTGTTGATTTTGTATATTATAAACACTACTAGAGTGGTGGGCTAAAACTAGTGATCTATACCAATGGTTTTTTCAAACCATCGGTATAGGTGTGACTATCCCAATGGTTTAGAAAAACCATTAGTATGGGTTATTTAAATTAATCCTATAATATTAGTTTTAAAAATATATAGGGATAGATTTATCTATTATAATGTTTTTATAACTCATTGGGATAGACCTCCCCCAAATACACACCCTCATGGGCGCCCTCCTCCCATTTAGATCTTATCTGTAGAACCATAGCAATAGTGTTTGGCATTCTAGTCACATCCTAAAATTTGGAGATTTCTAATCAAATATTTGTTTAATATCATTATTCTCCAATATTAAATAATGGATTCCAAGTCATTTAGGTATGCTACCAACCCTTAATTTTATTTCTATTCAAGGTCCAAAAGGCCTAGGTATGTTCTTTCTTTTATCATTATTTAATTTCATTTGAAAATAATTAATCTAGATTGATTTAGGATTTCCTATACATGGTTCATGTCTATTTGGGTTAGTTCAAACCAGTTTGGTTTAGTTTGGGTTTGTTAAATTCAATTTGGATGGGTTTTTTTATCATTTATGTTGGTTGATTTTGGTCCTATTTGGTTTCATTTAGTTTATTCTAATTCTATTTGACTCAGTTGTTATTCATAAAATATTTGATCATTCTAGTTTGTTGCATTCAATTACATTTGTTCAATTTTGTTAAGTTTGGTTTTTGTTGGTTTTCTATGATTTAGGTCATTTTAGTTTAGTTATGATTGGTCCCCTCAAGTTTTATTAAGACCATACCCAAACTAAATCAAATTTTTATATACTAATTTGAGGTAACAATTAATTTTAAATGATATGAATAAAAAAATGTGACTACAATCAAACAGAAAAATTCTACTCGACTTATAATAAAACAAACTAAACAAATCCAAACTGAAAAAAGCTAAACTATATAGAATTTAACTATAATTAAATAAATGAAAACCATACAAAATAACTTTTTTTGAAGATAGTAAAAACACGCAGAACAAATCCAGACCAAGAAACATTAAACTAAACCAAGATAAACATATAAAAACTTACCATATAAGAATGGTATTTTTTTATACCAAATCAATCCAAAAAAACTAATTTGAAATTACCCAAATCAAACTAACTCAAATGGGATGAAATAGATCAAAACTAAATATTACCGAAACAAAAAAAATTGGCTTAAAATGAATGAACATAAAAAAATAGAACTATACCAAAATAAACCATAATGAAATTTTCTAGGAAAACCAAATTCAACACTAAATAAACTAAATTTAAATAAACTGATCAAACACTAAGAAAAATTAATTACAGAAAAATGGCCTAACTAGGATCCAAAATAAATAAAAAAACCATAATAAATTACATGTGGGAACCTAACTGAACTAACAAATAATATGTATATCATAACTAAACCAACTCTTCCAAACCAACTAAATTGAACTGAATTGACAATATCTAACCCAACTGGACATGAGTAGACCTAAAATAGACTAAATTGAATTGTATTAAAATAAAATAAAAATAAAATAACTATGATGAAATTAAATAATTGTAATTATAAAGTAATGAAAAACAATGAACTCACTTGAACAATATTAAACAAAACCCTAATAGGAATGCACCAACCTAAACCAAATAAAAAAACCACATCCAACCAAACTAAATTGACCAGAACCAGACCAACAAAAAATAAATAGAACCTTCTAAAATTAATCTAAATCAAATAATAAATATTGACCAAAATAGAATAAATGTACTGAATAATCCCTACCGATCAAAAAATTCAAATAAACCCATATTAAACTATCCCAATGTAACCTAAACACATGCAACTAAATTGAACATATAAAAATTAAATTGATTGAATCAACTATGGAGAAAAATTAATTAAACTAATCTAAACCTATACTTACCCATATAAATGATATATTATAGATTTAAATAAAACCAAAACGATAAAAAAGAAAGGAGAATATTTGAACTATACCAATCCAAATTAACCCAACTTGAATAGAACAAAACTATTACAAATTGAATGATTCGTATCAAATAACACTAAAATAATCCAAATATAATTGATTCAAACAAAACAAAATAGATCTGATTTGAACCAAAATAGCCCTCTTTCAATTTTATTTTAACCCTATTCAAAATTCCAAATAACTCATCTTCAAAATTATATTTCTCACTCATTTCAAAGTCTAAAAAATTCACACACAACATATTAGAAATGTTTAATAATCCAAAAAAGTAACCCACACATTCTCCACATTATATATACACATTTAGATTCATCATTAACTATCACATTGAAACCCAAAAAAGAAAAATTCTATAAGGTTAGCAGTTAATTGTTTTCTACAGTATGATAAATCATACAGTCTTATAATAATGTCATGTTCTTAATTATCATACTAATGATCTTCATCCATTGATGTTTGGTGATCCTCACATAGCTGAGTAGCATTCAGAATACTTTAAATCATACTATCCTCTCTACCACAAACATTATTCTTCTACAAAATTCAACTCGTAATCACGACTTCCTCAGGACATTGAATACATTTGAGACCAGTTTAGAATTGTCTAGATTTTATTTGGAAGTATCGTAATTTCCCACCATTTCCAATATCTTATTTTTTTCCAACTCCCACATTATTTCATAAGGCATTCCTCACATGTTCCAAAGATTACTTGTGATTTTTTCAAATTACAAAATAACAAGGCATCATGACTTTTTCCTAGAGGATCCACTCAAACTCAGGAAAATATTTCCTTAAGATCCCCACTTTTATTCCAGACACAATACAATTTACAATAGCTTCTAGATTTTTATCAACATCTGAATCCAATGGATCTTAATTACTTATGAATATGGTCTATGTTTGATAGTCTGGATCTAATTTTAAAATGAAATCCATATTTCCATTACCAGCTTAAATATTATTTCTTTCTTCAACATAATAAACATTTTTCTCAATTGAAAACTAACGCAACCAATTCTCAAATGGGGTCCAACAATATCACCCTTTTTTTAATACCCACTTCAACCACTGTAAGACCACTTATTCCATTATTTTATCAAAATTTTCCCCTCATTACTATATTAATCCCCTATTTATTATTTCTATTCCTTTAAATTACTCTCCCCCTTAATGATAATAAAATTCAAATGGGGATACATGAAATGTTTCCCCATTTTTGACTAATGATCATCTCTAAGGGATGAAACATTGCATTTCAAAAACCTGAAATTATTCTTCCATTCAAAAAATGTAACACTTGAGTTTTATAAAAAAAGATCCATCAACTAAACAACTCTAATTCAACATAGTTGATAATGGTGTATAAAACAAGAGTTTATTATCAAGGTTTTAAATGTTTTCCATTTCAAAACATTCATATAATACCCTTTTCATGTTTCTTTAAACATTTTTATTTTTGGGTAAATCTTGAAAGGATTTGTTTATGATAAAAGAAACAATAACCCAACTCAAAAAACCTATCATAAATTTCTGTTGAATAAAAAAATTATAACAAAAAAGTTTCATAACACCGTTATATTCATTTTCAATAATAGTAAGAGACTCATCAATATCAATTTTCATATTTTAAATCCTTTATTTCTATAAAATATGACACACATTCAAATACTTTTATGAATTAGGAGGAACATAATTTGTTTCCTAGAATCATATTTTGGACCGAGAGTCCTCTCTCAGCCTTTTATTTTTCATCATATTCTAGATTTTTCAATGGATGTATTTTATTCCTTCTATCAATCCTTCCCAGATATTGCGAATATTTTCTTTTCATATACTTATTCTTCTGATAATCATGTAAACATAATTTATTCATTAGAAACCTTTTTTAAATAATGATTGTTAAATAATTATTTCATTCCTTTTACTTGTTTGGGAAGGGTTGTCACACAAATTTTAGTAACATGACCTTATTTCTGACATCTCATGATTCATTTCTAAATTTTCAAACAACAATATATTGTTATATTTTTTTAAAAAAATTGAATATATTTAGAAATGATTTTCCTTCCCTTTTATTCGAATGATTTATGTGCTTCTTCTAACATTCTATCCATGTAAACTTTTTCTGACCAAATAACTAAGAACTCTTTATTATCTGGATCAATATGTTTTTTTATCTCCGCTTTCTTATCATTATCATCTTTCTCCATCTTTTGAGTTTACTTTTTCAATTCCACATAATTTTTGGGAACATTTGATTTTCCTTAATCATCATAGCTCCCCCTTTCTTCATACCTATTTCTTGTACTTGTTGTTTAATCATGAATAATATATATTTCATATATTTCCCAATTATTACAGTAGCATCTGAATCTTGATCGTTCGGAATAATAGAAAATTCGATGAGAACATAATTGTTGTTTTTTTTCTTCATAAATAGAAGACAACTGTTCATAGTAGGATACTTTCTTAAAAAATTACTATCTTTCTTAGTGAAATACGTTTTCTCACAAACCTAATATTTCAAAGCTTTATTTTGAACTTCTTTATAAGTTTCACCATTAAAATACACATTCTTCGTGAATTATTTCATTATAATTCTTATATTACATTATGCTATAATAAATATTTGTCTTTTTTATCAAAAATATTCTTCTTTATCTTCCAACTTAATTTTCATAACATCTATGATTTTTATAAATTCTATTATCTGAAAATTGTTCTGTTTACTTTATTCAATAGGTGTAGAATCTATATTTTTGAGATTCCCATTTTTATCAGAATTTTATTCATAAATTTTCAATTTTATTTAAAGCTCTCCATTCACAAAGATTATGTCTTTAACATATTTATGCAACATCCTTCATTTTTTATTATGATGAGTATTTTTTTTCAAGTAGATTCTACAAATTCATTTTCATAAACCATTCTATTTATTTCATCTTATTATACTCATAATCACTACTACATGAATCACTACCATTTCTAACATGAGTAATAATGTTCAGTTGATGATCATGTAAATCAGTAGAAGACGAATAAACCTTATTTATTTTATTGAGATAAGTTTTCTTGTTCTTATCATAATGAAATTATTCCATAAATCTCTTCCACTTTTTTAGAAGTTCTCATCATCTTTATTGGACCCATATTCTATAATTTTCAACTGAAGATTTTTTTTAAAAAAATTCCTTTCCCTTAAAAATTCCAAAATTTGAGGGTTTTTCTTTTCCATTTTCCATTTTAATATTTCATAGAATGGAGGAAAAACTTAGTATTTAAATATTCATATTATTCCACTAATTGTTAATCACATGATTATTCTTCATGTTCTTTATCTTTTTTCCCTTTTAACAATGATTTTAAGTCCTTTTCTTGATCACCAGTTTCAATACTTTTCATAACCTTATCTCTTCTCATTTCATAAATAACAAGATTAATATTAAGATCATCCAAAGATAGACATTGAAGATCTCTATCTTAAAACTATGAAATATTATTAACAAACATATAAGTAATAATTCTAATGATCTTTTAGACAGTTGTTGAGTCTTTCAAATTATCACCAATACATCTTATAGTTCTTATAATACTATCTATCCTAGTAAAAAAGTCACCAAGAGACTCATAATCAGCCATTTTAAGATATTCCTAATTCAGCCTCCAAATTTTAAACTCTTCCTCTTCACCATTGTATTTACTTTATATATATATATCATATTATCCTAGATACATTTGGAAATTATGACCGTGTTTACTCTAATAAAATATCTTTTAGTTAGATATGGGAGTAATTATTTTTCTGCTCTTCCATCATTCATAGGATTTATAGTATCAATAGAATTTATAGGAGAATTAAAAATATGAAGAGGAAATCCTTCTATAGTATCTTCAAAAACATCCTATTATAGTGACATAATATATGGAAACCTTCTATCATTCTATATATGATACTTCTTATCATTAAAAACTGGAATCCCCTTATAGTTTACGGAATTCAAAATCTCCATTCTTAAATATAGATATTTTTTAGGGAACCTAATTATATACAAAAAGTTTTCCCCAAATAGGATCGAGGCCACGAAGAGAGGTGAAATGAATGGTTACTTTTTCCATTATAAGAAATATTCATAACTTCTTTAAATATATTATTAACTTCTAAAACATGTTATATATACGATCCACTAAAATATAAATCATAAACTCACCTTTTATATGCAACAAATATAAAGAGAAGGAAGAATGTGATATTTGTCGGGTTTCGTACAAATGCATACTCCTTAACATGTTGGATAGTCCCACCAAACATAGATTCTTTCAAAAAATTCTTTTCTGGAATAAAAATGTACAATTAGTGAAAAATTCTAAAATCCCAGTAGAAATTTTCTTTCAATAGTATGTTATACCCCCCAACTATCCTTTTTAATATCCATTTTTTATATATTATTGTACACCTTGGCAAGATAAATCTTTTTAGTAACTGGTAAGTATCCAGAGTTACTACCTTCAAATTTCTTTTTCTTTTTTGAGCCACTTCAGTAAGCTTTCACTTATACATTATCAGTCCCTCAGTCTAATGGGATTTGTCTAATTGTCCTGCATCTCATTCTCCTCATTCACTTCCTTATTCAATTGAGTAGTAACTCAATGAAAAGATTATAATTACCCAGTCTAGTGGAAACTTGACCAATAAACCTTGTTCTGATAGATACCTCTCTGATGGGATTACTCGGATGGAATTTCTCTGAAGAATCTTCATCCTAGAACGTTCTCAACTGATCAGATTGAACCTTACTCTAATGAAATCCTTTAAATAGATCATCTTAAACATCATCCTAAAAGTAAAACTCTAGTTGGAAACATAATTACTTAGTAAAATTTTTTATATCACTCAGTTCATGCAAAAGAATTCAAGTTTCCACACAAAACAAATTCACTGAGCTCTATTTAGATAGGCACAGCAGAATTGTTTGGTCATGAATCTAAAAATCCCACTCTCTCACCCATGTCTTCTGAATCTTTAATTATTCTAAAATATCAAAAAATCATTGAATTCTTCAACACTTCAAAATACTTCATAGGGATTATCAAAAAATATTACTTCTTATTATTTACAAACATTTCTTTATTCCAATACATTAGTTAGATTATTTATTATGATTCCCCATTAAGATTAAGATATGTGAAAAACATAAGATGTCTCATTATTTAGACTTCTTGTTTGTCACGACCCGTCCTCGGGGCCCGTGCCGTGACTACCCCAAGCCCGCCTTCCATAGGCCAGGGGCTGGCGACTAGCAACAAAGGCGTAAAATCCCGATAACTGGGAAGGCATTGCCTTTATAAAAGAAAACAAGCACCACAGAGTACAAGCGGAAGTAAACACTAAGTACAAAAAGAAGAGCTGAAAAGTAAAAAGGGGCCGGAAATACAAGCCCAACTGTAAAGTACAACTCGAAAGGGAAAACAGCGACTGAAAAGTAAAGCTGCTACGCTGAGATGTCCACTGGAAATCCCACCTGAAGGGTGGGTACAGATAGCTCCTCTGCTCCTCGGGTCTCGCCGTCTGCTCCGAGTATGTCCCGCCCAGTGGTCTGCCTCTGGGTACCGCCTCGTCGTATAGTCCACCTCCAGGTACCGTCCAGTCCTCGAACACTCGGCCTCTGCCAGCACTGTCCGTCGTCTGCAACCAACACAACGAGGTGCGGGCATAGCCCGTGCAGGGGTGAGTATAACGATACTCAGTAGGGACCCCGAGACCCTCAAGGTCTCACTAAAACCAACAAGGATAAACACAAGAAGATCTCAACAGATAAACCCTACATAGGTATATGCCCATACATATACCTAAGTTATCAAGTAACCCATCTCAATCATGAGGAAACACAAGGATTGTGAAATCGACGGATAACCACTACCCGGGTATATGCCCATACATATACCAAAGTTAGCAAGTGACCCATCTCAATCATGAAGTAAACACAAGGTCAAAAGTCTCAGCTCAAACCAGGATTTTCATTATCGAAACCGTAACTGCTGAAGAGCTCCGTCTCTAGAGTGTACAATGGTCCTGTCATGACTCCGAGGTACTGCTCGCTAACCTAAGACTGCTGGGGTACTCCTCCTGTCGAGTACTGCGGGTTTGCGGCCAACTACCTGGCGCTCCGTCCGCTGAGGGTCTGTCGCCTAATACCGGGCGCTCACCCAAATAGCCTACTGAGGTACTGCTCCTGTCGAGTACCGCGGGTTTGCTGCCAACTACCTGGCGCTCCGTCCGCCGTGGGTCTGCAGCCAAATACCGGCGCTCCGTCCACTGGGCTAGTCGACTCACTCCAAGTCGAGTCGGTCAAGCAGTCGTCAGGTCTCAGCCGGCTACACGGTCTCCGTACTCTGCACGCTCGTCTCCGGGAGGGTCCGCTCCACGAGCTACTGGTCGATACTCCAAGTATCTCAAAGTCCCATGAAGAAGTATCTCAAAAGTCCGTCTCGTCACAGGGGTCTCAACGCAACAGACGGCGCGTCGATCGGACGCCCGGTCTGTGAGTTATTAGCCTTTTCGTCCCAGGGGCCCGGTTGGTTTCGAGAGCGAAACCAATCCCGGCCGTATCTCAACTGTACCCCGAACTCCCATAGGGTAAACTCAAAGGGACCGTTACTCAACGTAACCACCAACGCCGCTGACGGTTCGTCAAGCGGACGTCCTGTCTGAAAGATATCAGCTTTCCCGTTCCAGGGGCCTGGTTGGATTTCGGGTACAATCCAACCCGGCCATACTCCGTTTGCATCCAAAACTCGGGCGGAGTATGTCAAAAGTTCCGTCTCATCAAGAGGAAGTCAACGAAACAGACGGCGCGTCAATCGGACGCCCGGTCTGTGAGTTATTGGCTTTTTCGTCTCCGGGACCCGGTTGATTTTTAAGGCAAAACCAACCCGACTGTACTCCACCTGCGTCCAAACCTCGGGCGGAGTATGCCAAAAGATCCGTTTCACTAAAAGGAACACAACGCGACTGACGGCGCGTCAATCGGACGTTCGTGGCTCAAGATATGAGCGTTTCCGCTCCGAAGGCCCGGTTGGTTTCGTGAACGAACCAACCCGGCCGAACTCAAGTAATCCGAAACCTTGAGTGCGATATACCGAAAAGACCGTCTCGATCCAGGGATCGTGTTGCCGCAGACGGTTCGTCATTCGGAGGTCCGAGGCTCAAGTTATGAGCCAAAAACCAATTCTGGTTCGAAACGGGGGGTCCGGGTCCGGGCCGACCCGGCCCGACCCCCCCCCCCCCCCCCCCGGGGAGGCGCGGCGGCGGCGCGGCGGGGCGGCCGCGGCGGGCCGCGGCGCACGCGGGGGGCTAAGCCCCCGCTCTTTTGACAAGGCGGCACGGCCTTGAGCCGTGCCTTTGCAACAAACGGCCCCCCACGTGGGGGCCGGTTTAATTCAAAGGAACCGGGGGGCTGCTGCCCCCCTTTCATGGAACCGCCCCCCTCATTAAGAGGGGGGTTTTGCTGAACGGTCCGGGGGATTTATTTCCCCGGTTTTCAGTCATCCGGCCGGCCAGCTGGTCGGCCGGTTTTTACCAACGGGACCGGAAATTCCGGTCCCGCCTTTGACTTCCGACACCGGCGGCCCGGCCGCCGGCCTTCTCTTCCGCCGCGGCCCGGAACCGGCCGCGGTTTTCTCGTCCCGCCGCGGCCCGGAACCGGCCGCGGTCTCCTCGTCCCGCCGCAGCCCGGAACCGGCCGCGGTCTTCTCATCCCGCCGCGGCCCGGAACCGGCCGCGGCGTTCGTCATCCGGCGTGGTGCGACGGCACCGCGCCCCTTCGCCGTACTTTGATAATCATTCAACGCGGCGCGACGGCGTCATGTTCTTGTTATTTCTTCCAAGGTGCGCGCGACGGCATCGCGTAAATTATTTGTACGATCATCCGCGTGGTGCGACGGCACCACGCCACTTTGCTTCCACCGCAAGAATTAAACAAGAACAATGG
The DNA here is from genome assembly GCA_963277665.1 of Viscum album. NCBI lineage: Eukaryota > Viridiplantae > Streptophyta > Magnoliopsida > Santalales > Viscaceae > Viscum > Viscum album. The sequence continues at coordinate 344,594,629 of OY728134.1, read as the reverse complement.
AGGGGGGGGGGGGGTTCGGCCGTGTTCGTGCGGTCCGGCCCCCCTCACGTTAAAATAATAACGCAACTCAAAATAAAATCAAGTCATACGTTAGTCTTGATAAAATTACGATCAAGAATAAAATAAGGAAACCAAAAGAAATCGACAACCCCTACCTCGGGTTTAAGATTCGAAGAATCGTCTACGTCCCGCGGAAGACGGCGTCGCGGAGGTCGGGCGTCGCGGTCGTCGTTCGTCAAATCCGTTGACGAAGTGTTATGCCCGAAGAGACACGACGTTGGCGGATCTTCGTTTGCCGACGAAGAAGGTCCGAGGAGGAAGAAGGGGTCCGAAGATACCGGGTCGCCGAGTCGATGATCCTTGACGAAGTGTTGTCGTTCTTCGTTGAGGATGATGACGTTCTTCGCCGGAGAAGATGAAGAGGAGCTCTCAAAAGACAAAACAAAGAACTCCAAAATAAAATAAGACTACCTCTTATTTTATTAACACAACACAAAAGAATTTCAAAGTTTGAAATTCAAAAAGACTTAACTCCCACAATTAATTAAGAGTAACTTAAGCCAATTAATTAGGGGTTAAGTATGTTGAGAGAATATGAAAAGGTTAGGGGTTCGTGTGGGCCCCACCACACTTAATCCTCCCAAGGGAGGTTAAGTGGGTGTGGGTCCCACTTCCAACCACCTTTGAAATAGGTTTTAACAAGTTGTAATAAAATTGTTCTTCACAATTTTATTTAACTCAAACTAAAAACCCCAAAACGTAACTTTCAACCCGCAACAAACGCAACTCCCGAAAAGGTCTCTTTAAGCGAATATCGGCGCTGCGAGTTCATCGGTGCCCTCGGTTTTCAATTCCGAGCACCGGATCAAAAGTTAGGAATTCCCGCTCGTTCGTTCACTGAACGTACCCGAGCCAAACTTCGGAAATTAATTCCGGGCACTCCGGGCCTCGGAATCAGGTGCCGTCTGAAACCGCGCTCTTGTAAAATTCTAAAGAAAATTAAGAAAAAATTTTCCTTGAATTTTACGGGTCTTTACATTACTCCCACCTCAGGGCTTTACGTCCCCGTAAAGATACATCAAAAACTAGGGAAACAAAAGAGGGTACTGAGCACGCATCTGAGCCTCCCGCCCCCATGTGCTCTCCTGGAGATTCCCGTGCCGCCATCTGTTGCGCACAAGAGGAATCGATCGCCCATGTAGGACCCGCTCCTGTCGATCCTCTATCTCCACCGGGACCTCCGAAAAAGTCACCCCATCGTCAAAGATGTGCGTCGGGTCGTGCACGTATCTCCTCAGTTGAGACACGTGGAAGACGTCGTGCACCCGGTGCAACTGAGGTGGTAGAGCCAGGCGATAAGCCACCTCTCCTATCCTACTGAGGACCTGGAAAGGCCCGATGAAGCGTGGAGACAACTTGCCGCTTCGGCCAAATCTCCGAATACCACGTCGAGGTGAGACCCGTAAGAAGACGTGGTCGCCATCCTCGAACTCCAGTGGCCTCCGCCTCCTGTCAGCATATGACTTCTGCCGGCTCTGAGCTGTCCTCATCCGCTCCTGGATGACATGGACCTCCTCCGACGTGGCCCGGACCATTTCTGGTCCCACAAGAGCTGCAAGATTTCTTCTTTGCTGATAAGAGAAACCTGGTCTCATCCCCTGGATGAACCACATTCTTTGCCTAAAACAGTCAATCCTAACATGGATGATACTAATCCATACTAAGGATGACGTCGTAAGGCCTCGACGCTACTACTAAGAGATCCAACCGTTACTCTCGCCTCCAAGGGTTGAGTCACACTGTCGGCATCAGTGTGTGGTAACTGGTCTCCTCCAGTAGATGTCTCACAAGTGAGGGTCAAGTCAACAGTCAACTGGAACCTCTTAGTAACATCACAAAAGAGGGCAGGAAAGAAAACATCACAAAGGATGCGTCTTTTATTATTGCAGCTCATAATACAAGACGCTACACAAAAGCAACATCAACACGGAACTAGAAGTACAAAAAACGTATCCACTAGTTCCTCCCCTGTCCATCGGCTCCCAGAGCTCCATGATCGAAGGCCTCGGCTGCCTGAAGCTGAGCTCTCCCCTGCGGTCGGGGTGGACCTCCTGGTGGTGGTGGTGGAAGAGCCTCAAAGCGTCGCCCACCACCTGCTGCTCGTCCAGCTCCTCTGCCTCGTCCGCCTCCTCCCTGCGGACCGCCACGGTCGAACCTCTGCCTCTGCCTGGGAGGTTCTTCACTTAACTGTTGATCATCAGCATGGCGGGTCGGACAGTCACGAGCCATGTGACCAATCCCGCCACAGGAGTAACACTGCCCACTCTCGGCACGCCTGGCTCTGACTCCACCCCGGCTTCCCCGTACAACTGAGCCTGAGTCGTGCAGTCGGCCACCGGTAGGTCTGGTCTGCCTGGAACCCTGAGTCATCCGTCGGCTACCTGCTGCAGATGACTCTGCCACGTGCCGCCCTGCGGTGAGTTGCTGTGCTGGTGTAGACTCAGCAAGGAAACTCTCGATCAGAAGTGCCAGCTCCAGTACTCCTGTCTGAGTCGGTATGCTGAGGGAGATCAGCGATTCCCTGATCTCGTGTCTCAAACCCTGCTCAAAGGTCCGGGCCCGGAAGAAGGGGTCCCGTACCATGTCTGTCGAGTACCGAGAAAGGTCGGTGAACCTCGCCGCGTACTGAGCGACCGTCATGCTGCCCTGCCGCAGCTGTAGAAGCTCCTGAATACGCACCGCACGAAGGGTGGCTGGGACGAACTCCGAGCGGAAGATGCTCTCAAAGTCCGTCCAAAGTAGAGATGCCTCATCGTGCACCTGGAGCATCAAGCTCCACCATCGTCCTACTGCTGCGTGTAGTAGGCTCGCAGCGAGGATCACCATGAGGTCTGCTGGTGTCCTCACTAGCCTAAACACTCGTACCACTGCCTCCAGCCAGTCCTCTGCAGCCTGGGGATCCGTCTCCCCGCGAAACCTGGGCGGTCGCTGGCGCTGAAACTCATGCAGTGCGCTGAGACGACGTGCATCGTCAGCGGCTGCTGCTGGAAGCATCGGGGGATCGGCGGGTAAAGCTACCGCCGGTGCCACTACTGAAAAAGGGCCCTGCACCGAGGCCTCGTCGCTCGGTGGGCTGTCGTCTCGCTCGACTCTCGGAACCCTAGCTGGCTGCTGTCGTGGGGCCATCCTGAAAGAAACAACGTAACATGATCAAACGATTATACCTGGTGAGCTGACCTGGTTTGAGCCGTTTTAAGGGGGAAAACCTTTGAAAACACACACGCAATCAGTGTTTTCGTGCACAAAGTCGGAAATCAGTTGTCAGGGTCCTGGTGTATGGATACGTCGGCCGCCCGCACCAACACTGGACTCCCTGAACTGAAAACCACACTCGGTACTCTAAACACTATTGCTTCACAGAAAGAAACATCAGAGTTATAAGTTCTGCGGTAGAACCGAACTCCTCTGATACCAATTTGTCACGACCCGTCCTCGGGGCCCGTGCCGTGACTACCCCAAGCCCGCCTTCCATAGGCCAGGGGCTGGCGACTAGCACCAAAGGCGTAAAATCCCGATAACTGGGAAGGTATTGCCTTTATAAAAGAAAACAAGCACCACAGAGTACAAGCGGAAGTAAACACTAAGTACAAAAAGAAGAGCTGAAAAGTAAAAAGGGGCCGGAAATACAAGCCCAACTGTAAAGTACAACTCGAAAGGGAAAACAGCGACTGAAAAGTAAAGCTGCTACGCTGAGATGTCCACTGGAAATCCCACCTGAAGGGTGGGTACAGATAGCTCCTCTGCTCCTCGGGTCTCGCCGTCTGCTCCGAGTATGTCCCGCCCAGTGGTCTGCCTCTGGGTACCACCTCGTCGTATAGTCCACCTCCAGGTACCGTCCAGTCCTCGAACACTCGGCCTCTGCCAGCACTGTCCGTCGTCTGCAACCAACACAACGAGGTGCGGGCATAGCCCGTGCAGGGGTGAGTATAACGATACTCAGTAGGGACCCCGAGACCCTCAAGGTCTCACTAAAACCAACAAGGATAAACACAAGAAGATCTCAACAGATAAACCCTACTTAGGTATATGCCCATACATATACCTAAGTTATCAAGTAACCCATCTCAATCATGAGGAAACACAAGGATTGTGAAATCGACGGATAACCACTACCCGGGTATATGCCCATACATATACCAAAGTTAGCAAGTGACCCATCTCAATCATGAAGTAAACACAAGGTCAAAAGTCTCAGCTGAAACAAGGATTTTCATTATCGAAACCGTAACTGCTGAAGAGCTCCGTCTCTAGAGTGTACAGTGGTCCTGTCACGACTCCGAGGTACTGCTCGCTAACCTAAGACTACTGGGGTACTCCTCCTGTCGAGTACTGCGGGTTTGCGGCCAACTACCTGGCGCTCCGTCCGCTGAGGGTCTGTCGCCTAATACCGGGCGCTCGCCCAAATAGCCTACTGAGGTACTGCTCCTGTCGAGTACCGCGGGTTTGCTGCCAACTACCTGGCGCTCCGTCCGCCGTGGGTCTGCAGCCAAATACCGGCGCTCCGTCCACTGGGCTAGTCGACTCACTCCAAGTCGAGTCGGTCAAGCAGTCGTCAGGTCTCAGCCGGCTACACGGTCTCCGTACTCTGCACGCTCGTCTCCGGGAGGGTCCGCTCCACGAGCTACTGGTCGATACTCCAAGTATCTCAAAGTCCCATGAAGAAGTATCTCAAAAGTCCGTCTCGTCACAGGGGTCTCAACGCAACAGACGGCGCGTCGATCGGACGCCCGGTCTGTGAGTTATTAGCCTTTTCGTCCCAGGGGCCCGGTTGGTTTCGAGAGCGAAACCAATCCCGGCCGTATCTCAACTGTACCCCGAACTCCCATAGGGTAAACTCAAAGGGACCGTTACTCAACGTAACCACCAACGCCGCTGACGGTTCGTCAAGCGGACGTCCTGTCTGAAAGATATCAGCTTTCCCGTTCTAGGGGCCTGGTTGGATTTCGGGTACAATCCAACCCGGCCATACTCCGTCTGCATCCAAAACTCGGGCGGAGTATGTCAAAAGTTCCGTCTCATCAAGAGGAAGTCAACGAAACAGACGGCGCGTCAATCGGACGCCCGGTCTGTGAGTTATTGGCTTTTTCGTCTCCGGGGCCCGGTTGGTTTTTAAGGCAAAACCAACCCGACCGTACTCCACCTGCGTCCAAACCTCGGGCGGAGTATGCCAAAAGATCCGTTTCACTAAAAGGAACACAACGCGACTGACGGCGCGTCAATCGGACGTTCGTGGCTCAAGATATGAGCGTTTCCGCTCCGAAGGCCCGGTTGGTTTCGTGAACGAACCAACCCGGCCGAACTCAAGTAATCCGAAACCTTGAGTGCGATATACCGAAAAGACCGTCTCGATCCAGGGATCGTGTTGCCGCAGACGGTTCGTCATTCGGAGGTCCGAGGCTCAAGTTATGAGCCAAAAACCAATTCTGGTTCGAAACGGGGGGTCCGGGTCCGGGCCGACCCCCCCCCCCCCCCCCCCCCCCCGGGGCGGCATGGCGGCGCGGCGGCGCGGCGGCGGCGGGCCGCGATGGCGGCGGCGGGCCGCGATGGCGGCGGTGGGCCGCGGCGCACGCGGGGGGCTAAGCCCCCGCTCTTTTGACAAGGCGGCATGACCTTGAGCCGTGCCTTTGCAACAAACGGCCCCCCACGTGGGGGCCGGTTTAATTCAAAGGAACCGGGGGGCTGCTGCCCCCCTTTCATGGAACCGCCCCCCTCATTAAGAGGGGGGTTTTGCTGAACGGTCCGGGGGATTTATTTCCCCGGTTTTCAGTCATCCGGCCGGCCAGCTGGCCGGCCGGTTTTTACCAACGGGACCGGAAATTCCGGTCCCGCCTTTGACTTCCGACGCCGGCGGCCCGGCCGGCGGCCTTCTCTTCCGCCGCGGCCCGGAACCGGCCGCGGTCTCTTCGTCCCGCCGCGGCCCGGAACCGGCCGCGGTCTCCTCGTCCCGCCGCGGCCCGGAACCGGCCGCGGTCTTCTCATCCCGCCGCGGCCCGGAACCGGCCGCGGCGTTCGTCATCCGGCGTGGTGCGACGGCACCGCGCCCCTTCGCCGTACTTTGATAATCATTCAACGCGGCGCGACGGCGTCGTGTTCTTGTTATTTCTTCCAAGGTGCGCGCGATGACATCGCGTAAATTATTTGTACGATCATCCGCGTGGTGCGACGGCACCACGCCACTTTGCTTCCACCGCAAGAATTAAACAAGAACAATGGAGGGGGGGTTCGGCCGTGTTCGTGCGGTCCGGCCCCCCTCACGTTAAAATAATAACGCAACTCAAAATAAAATCAAGTCATACGTTAGTCTTGATAAAATTACGATCAAGAATAAAATAAGGAAACCAAAAGAAATCGACAACCCCTACCTCGGGTTTAAGATTCGAAGAATCGTCTACGTCCCACGGAAGACGGCGTCGCGGAGGTCGGGCGTCGCGGTCGTCGTTCGTCAAATCCGTTGACGAAGTGTTATTCCCGAAGAGACACGACGTTGGCGGATCTTCGTTTGCCGACGAAGAAGGTCTGAGGAGGAAGAAGGGGTCCGAAGATACCGGGTCGCCGAGTCGATGATCCTTGACGAAGTGTTGTCGTTCTTCGTTGAGGATGATGACGTTCTTCGCCGGAGAAGATGAAGAGGAGCTCTCAAAAGACAAAACAAAGAACTCCAAAATAAAATAAGACTACCTCTTATTTTATTAACACAACACAAAAGAATTTCAAAGTTTGAAATTCAAAAAGACTTAACTCCCACAATTAATTAAGAGTAACTTAAGCCAATTAATTAGGGGTTAAGTATGTTGAGAGAATATGAAAAGGTTAGGGGTTCGTGTGGGCCCCACCACACTTAATCCTCCCAAGGGAGGTTAAGTGGGTGTGGGTCCCACTTCCAACCACCTTTGAAATAGGTTTTAACAAGTTGTAATAAAATTGTTCTTCACAATTTTATTTAACTCAAACTAAAAACCCCAAAACGTAACTTTCAACCCGCAACAAACGCAACTCCCGAAAAGGTCTCTTTAAGCGAATATCGGCGCTGCGAGTTCATCGGTGCCCTCTGTTTTCAATTCCGAGCACCAGATCAAAAGTTAGGAATTCCCGCTCGTTCGTTCACTGAACGTACCCGAGCCAAACTTCGGAAATTAATTCCGGGCACTCCGGGCCTCGGAATCAGGTGCCGTCTGAAACCGCGCTCTTGTAAAATTCTAAAGAAAATTAAGAAAAAATTTTCCTTGAATTTTACAGGTCTTTACATTGTTGAAACTGAATGTATTCTCATATGGATGTTCTCTATCAAAATTTTAAAATATTAAATTCCTTAAAATTATTTATATTTTTCTTCAATTTCTTAGACCGATGAACTTGCATCTGATGAATTTATTAATATCATCTTATATCAGATTGATGGACCTTTACATCAATCTACAAAACATTATCAGTGCATGTATGATTAGTTTTCACATTTTCTTGAAATAAAAATACTTTTTTCTTCTTATCTTGACCCAAATATGAGTGAACAAAGTATTACTTCTTGTTTCTCTTAACCTATTTGAAAAAAATTAAAAATATCTCATAAATTTTTCTTCTGATATTACTATGTATTCAATGTATGAAACATACCTACAATTCATGAAACAAACATGTGTCTGAATCAATTACGATGGATTAGTGGCATACCACATCCGATGGAACAATGTTGGAAATGAATTCATCTCTTAAATATTATTAAAATTGAATCCTTTTTAAAATGTCACAATGTTGATTTATATAATTATAATCTTCATCATTCAATGTCTAGGGTTCCCCATACAGATGAGCAGCAGCCAAAATAAATCACATTGTATTCTCTTATCTTCCGCAAACATTATTATTCTACAGCATTTATCTTCTAATCAAGACTTAGAATACATTTTAGATCATAATAGAATCATATTGCATTTATTAGCAAGTATCATAAATTATTATACATTCCATTAACTTATTTCATTCCCTATCCTTCTTTTTAATACTGATTTCATCAAAATTTTCTCATTCAAATTAGGAGTTTTTTGAATTACAAAAAAAACAAAGCATCTGTTGGTTTTCAAATTTGATCCATTTAGGCTCTAGAACACTTTCTCATTATGATCACCAATTTCATTATAGGATCAATATAAATTCCAATAGCTTCTAACTTTTTATCAATATTCCAATATAATGGATCATATTAACACATTCCTATGGTTTGAGTCTAATAGTCCATATCCAATAATCAACTTCAATATGGATTTCCATTACCTTCTTCAATATTCTTTCTTTATTAAACATAATCAATATATTGATCTATTAAAAATAAATACCACCAAAACTCATATGGGATCCAAAAATCACACATGATTTATATAACTAAAATGATGATGTTGATATGGATAAAATTTGAATGATGTTTCCATGACATTATTTTATCGGAAATGTGGTTAAATGAAAAATATTTATATTTTAATCATATTGTTTCATGGGAAAACCATGTATGAGATTTTTAATACTTTCATTGATTATATTTATACCTTTTTGAAGGACAAAATTTCAGATGATGAAGAAATACCCTCAAATCATTATATTTCGTTGAATGTAGTTGACGAATATAGATTTTCAAAAAACAATCTTGTGTGCCTAAAATAATGCAGCTTCTTCCGGGAAGAAACTGAAGAATAAAATGATTACATAAAATATTGCACTTCCTGATGGAATCCAAATGCTGATAAAGCACCGTAAAACATCCCATATAATGTAATTTGGCACATTCCATTGATTCCCAAAATCTAGAATCTTTTCGTGACTAATGATATATCAATAAAAATGTGAAAGAATGAAACTAATTGATATATGGATTATGATGATTTTTTTATACTATAGCTATATTTTAATGGTTTATGTTTTATTCTTTATATAGTGAATTTGAATTTGGCATGTGTAATGGGATGTGGGGTATATCATGTGATTGTTTTACTCTATTTGGGTATATTCTTACTTCACACTGCACATGCCCTGTTTTCATTAAAATTTATACCCATCCTCCATAAATGTCTATAATAGAACCCATAAATTTTAATATTATACTCATGTGTGGACCTTATAATCCTATAAATTATTTATATGTATACATAAAACATTTAATAAAATAATTTAAGCATATTTGGAAATTGGGTTTGTTCACATAGGATGCATGTTCGAAATACATATTCCAGATGTGCACTGCACTTATGTGGATGATAAATTATTTTCATACTTATGAAATATTTTTTGGAATTATCACGAATGGAAAAATTCATGTTTCATTTGAATGATGAATACATGATTCAGATGAATGGAATATCACCACAGATTTATTTTTATCAAACATTGAATTTTTTTTCCAATGGATCATCCATATATGAATAATTATCAAATGATTGATAATACCATGGAGATTTAAAATCCACCTCAAAATATTTCTAGAACTGATATGATTAATGAATTGTAATATTTTATATTTTCATTCAATAAGGTTCAATTGAAATCCAAAAAGAGGAAGAATGGTTCCACATATACCAATTACAATTGGCAGAAAAACTACCTTCTTTAAGTTTCCTTACTGGTCAACCAATTTTTTATGTCATTGCCAGTACATAATTCACAATGAAAAAAAATATGTGAAATGATGGTTTCAATTCTTTTAAATGTAAATAGAAATACCTAATATGATTTATGATCTCAGTGTGACTTGGTGGATTGCGGTATCATACCAAATTTTTTTCATATGTGTATCAGTAAACATAAATGGAATTTTCTTTTTTTATTCTTAGGTTATGGCACATGTTTGAAAAAATAAATATCTGTATGTGCTAGATACTATTAAATTATGTGATTGATATTAATGAAAGATATCAAAATGGTTCAATATAACAAAGTTGATTCTAAAATCTATTAAGAATCATGATTATTACATCCTTCTACATTAGTTGATTCTAATAGTAATATATCATTTACTGTCCAATAATGTAAGGGTGTTAGTTATTTGGTTGTTCCATTTATATGTATATCCTTTTTATAATAATTATTATAAGTCATACTTGTAAAAATTGTTGGTATGGCACCATTATTTTTTGTGAGTTAGAAAAAAATTCCTCCGTCATTTTTTAGATGAATGTTGCATCTAACTGTCCATCCTTAAAACAAAATACTTGTTATAGGAATTTTTTATTTTATTTGGATGTATCCAACTGAAATAAATATAAACACATTCAAGTATTATGTTCAGAATAAGAATCATCTCGAAGTTTCTATCATGGAAGGTTACCTAGATCATGAATGTATGGATTTTTTTTTCAATGTATGTATTTAATGTGACTATAAGATAGAATTGAAAAATGAGAAATAAAGAATAATTGTATGATAAATTTGAACCTAGTTTTCCATCACTTTCCCAAACTTGGGGAATTCTGAGATCATATTAATTGACCACATGAATTGTTAAAGAGAGGGATATGGCACATCACACAATTTTTTTTAAATCTATATTTTTCAATGACTACTTCAAGTAAGTAAATTGAAAATTTATATGTTATATCATCTCTTATAATTTTATATATCATATAATTATTTCTATTCTTTTGGAAAGGAATATAAAAAATTATAAATAGAAATCATTGTTCTTTATCTTTTAGAAAGAGATAAACATTGTATGTAAACAAGTTTTTTTCTCGGTTGAAAATGACGGTAGTAGTGTTATTATAATAAAAAAATTAAATTAATATTAAATTAATTTTAATATTCATTTATATAATTAGGTATTGGGTTTTCTTATTGACTTTATCATCCAGGAAATAAGAGGATTCCCTTTTCATCCTACTTTTGCGGTTTGTGAAGGAAAATAAATTAGGATCAATGGGTACATATTTATTACCACTGAAAAAGAAATTAACATGAGAACCTAACATTATAGAGTTATGGAAACTTCTACAATAGACTATTATGAAAGTGCATTAGATAGTATACCTCTATTTGAAATATTATTTTATTATGGATTCATTGAGAAAATACTAATATTCGAGTATTACTTTCATTATCGAGTAACTTTGATGAAATGCAAGTGGATAGATTTGATGAAGATTCATGGACAATTTATTAATGATTGTGGATTTTGAGTTCCTGGAATAACTCCAACACTTACTAATGATGAGCCATTCATATTGGAATCAATGAAGACACAAGGTTTTTATGTGAAAGATCATCCACAACCTAAATTTAGTGTCATTATTGATGTAATCTAAATATGTATTTTTGATGATGGTGATGATGGAATTGACACCAACACCTCTCCCATTAGCACCGATCAATTTATTAACTCCAACATTTTTATTATTAGATTTTATAATGAACCTGAAGATCTATAGGGGAATAAATAGATTCATCCATCTTTGTTCATAATACATTTGGTTTATCTCATCTTGGGTTGTTAGGGTTGGTACTATTCGATTTTTTTACTTTTTATTGTAATTATTTTTTATCCAGCATGTACGTCATGAGAATTTTTTGTATTTATTGGTTTCAATTTTTTGTTAGTTTGATTTTATAATATAGAATTGACCTTTATTAGAACCAATTGAACTAATAAAAATGATATAATTAAACTGGAACAATAAAAGATGATTTATATTGAATCATGTTATATTAATTAAATTTAAAATATAACCCAATGAAAATAATCACCTAACAAAAAAATATTACAATAAACATACCTAAAATTTGAATAAAATGACATAAGACAAATAAAAATTAAAAAAATTACATAATCAATTTACCAAAATGATCAAAATGACCTGACCAAAAATAATGTAGATCAAATTTATAATAAAATAAAATTATATCATACCCTTGTTAATTTAAACATATTGACTTTTCTATGACAAGTATTTTATATTTGGATATTCTTTACACAAAATATAAAATTATTTTTTAGATAATTGTGTATCCATTGTTCTCTTTGAAAATTCATATTCCTTAATTAATTAATGCCTCGTATTATTTCTTGTATGTATTACAGATTTGTTATAGATTTATAATTAAATCCATATTTGTATTCAAGTGTAAGAAATGAAAAACCCTAAATATATATAAGGAAAAGTATGAAAAAAATAATCTCCAAATGAGAGATATTGGGGTCCCTCCATTGGTGCATGTAATGTGTATATTATTTATAATATATATTAATAATATATAATGTCATTTTATTAATTTTGTTTTTATCTTTTATGAATAATCCACCACTTAGGAGAAATTTATTCTTAAAATATCCTTATGGTACTAGTTCTCAACCATATGATATTAGGGGTTAGTACTAGAGTTATGAGCCCCACATTTCATAATATATCACACCATGTCCCTTCCTATGACATACCACATAGCATACCTTCTGACTCATAAGTTTCATTGAAGGAACCAAGGATATTTAGGGAACCTATGTTTTTACCTCCATTTTTATCTAATTATACTCACCTATATTTACCTTATATGTTGATGGCTCCTACTCCCTATTAGTATTATGCATTTCCTTTTACATCTATGACATCTTCTTTTCATTCTATGGAATCTATTTGTCATATACTTCTTTCTTTATAAGATTCTACATTCATGCTCATTCTAATTATACTAAGGAACATTCTGAGCCTTCAGAGCAGACATTGAGTCTCAATACTTCTATATATGTTAATGTTCCTTCAAATCCTATGGATCCAAATGCACACAGTAATCAGACTACCTAAGGTATTTTTATATATCCCTAGAATATTTTTTACTATAATTTATTTCCATTATTATATTTATGATAAAATATTTATTTATTTTTTAACAGATGGATATGAAATTAGGCAGCATGTGTGTACATGCAAGTTTTTGGTGCGAAAAAATCATACATAGTTGATGGTGAAGTACAAGTAGGATAATAAACGGATTTGAAAAAAATAGAGATAATGAAATAGTTTTATATATACACTTTCTAAATAATATGACATAATTTATATCAGGCCAATCTTATTGAGAAAACATCTAAGTATAATAAAGAATAATGCAGAGGAAAAATATGGGTATGAAAAATCATTATATTTAATGTTTTTTATTATTCTATTTATATGAATTAATATATTGGTACCATGTTTATTATAATTTTCTCGATGGTGAGACCGTAAAGAATAGCACGACTCATGGAATTATGTGAGGTGTAGAGAGAATATATGAATAATTTTTTAAGTGGTTGAAATAATAGATTTGGTATGTGTTTATAATCCACACCTATCATTAATGAGTGTCCACTAACATATTATCAAGAAACGATTGCTTATTGGATGAGTACCGATTTCAATTAATAAGTCAAATTTGATGTTTTTGAATGAAAATTACCATCATTTTTATTATTATATAGTTTTTTATTAATGAAAATTGTTTTAAATAACCATCCATAAGAAATAAAGAATATGGATTTTATTAAATACCTCCACACTTTGGGGTGAACTATGTTGTCCGACCATGAGAGGAAGCAGGTAATATAATCGTTTATAATTTTTCTATTTAAATAAATTATAGAAATAAAATTTCTTTAATTATAAATTATATGAATTCATTCGAAGTGAATGGATGATAAGAAAATAATAAATAATAATATATGGTTACATACACCACTATGGAACATGACATAAAAATAAAAGACCCCTAGGACTTTACCTGGGTGGGTAGCATCCAACTCCCCTCTCTACCATTCACCCATGAGGTTTGTGGTAATAATACATATATGAGATTATTTTCTCATAAATATTTAATCTCCTAAAACCTTATTATCCACCCTTTTTGATTATTTTCTATGAATTTACCTTCTCTTCCACATATAAACTCTCCCACGTTTCCTTATATATTTCGCTTTTAATGAACATAATTGATTCTTCTTATTAATACTTGACTTATTTTTTTTTCAACATTTAGATTTATGAATCTTATTATCATTCACTATAATACATTTCTACCACTATTAAAATAACATCTGAAGATATAAATATAAAGAAATAAATGGGGATTATAACTGTCTCACCTTCTTGGTTCATGATGAATTTTTTAGGTTGTTTTGGATTCTGAATATTTTTAAAATCATCTCTTAGAAAATTCATTACAAAAATGTTTATTTAATTACCCTCAAAATCCACTTCATCAATTATTGACACACATTTATATATTTTTTATCTTCTATATTCTTTTCTTATAAATAAAGATGAAAATTATTGATTCTCTGCTTCCTTTTCAATCACTTTACTCTATTTTTGAAACATATACTAGAATTGTGTTTGATTTCATACTTAAATTCTCAATAATAGAAGTTATTATTTTTTATAATTTTTTATATCTAATTTTTGAAACACTTCTTTTGAAATAAATTCCAATTCCCTTCCAGTAATGATTATCTATCTGAATTTTTAAATAAATTTTAAAACAATTCCGTTCACATATCATGGTTGGACTATTGTTATCCAAGTTCTTTGAGTCAAGGCATAGAAGTTACCTTTGACTCAACTTAATTTTCATAAATATATGATATTTTTAGATATAATGTTTCAATCACTCATAACTCTCACAATATTAATTCAACTTATTAATAATTCTATATAAATAATCTATTTTCAAATTATTATAATGTTTTATCCCCTTAAAATTATGTCTCATTTTATATTTTTGGGTTCAATGTAGATATTGTTTGTGAATATATAATCAATTTTTATCCTCCTAGAATGAAATGATATATTGTAGTGTGGTTTCATCTCATGGATATTAAAACTACTCTACAATTTTAATTTTAATGTTATTTATTTTTATATTTTATGAAGAAGCATGAGGGTTTATATGAAATACTAGAAAGGATCATGGAATAAAAAAATTTATATGAGAATGTTATCTGAATCAGTAAAATAAAACAAATACAAACTAGTTTTGACTATAAGACTACACACGATTCATTATCAAAATAATTTTCTCCTATGGAATTTTTTATTATCCAATCTAAAACCATAAAAATTTCACATAATCCAACATGTAATATGAACTCAAACATTAGTATGAATTTTATTCTTCCTTTAAAAATGATATTCCCACTTAATAACCAATAATTTATAAAAATAATCAAATCCACTTTTCACCTAAAAAAAATATTTATTAATAAATTTAAATAGTGGAAATAATTACTTTTCTTTCATTTGATAAAAAAAAAATTTCATCACAATCGACAATTGGAATTACATTCACAAATAATACAAAGAAGTGAATTCAAAATAGAACAATAAAATTAACAATTTGTATAAAACAAAAATTTTACTATAATAATAATAATTCAATAAGAATTTATATATAAAAAAATAAAATATTAATTTAGAGGGGTATACATAATTGAACATTATTTCACTGTCGTAATGTACATAGCCATACATTTCCAAACTGACTGATCACACAACTTATCACTCACTCCCATCACTCAATATATGTCTCAATTATCCCCCATCAATCATGTCTCGTAAATCCATAAAAATAACAAGTTCAAAATACTATTCTTGTTTCTTGATATTTTCTTACTTAGGTTTTGAGAAATACAGATATTCAAAATCTCTCTAATATTCCAATATTAGAAGTGTTCCCTATAAATTTGACCAATGATTTTGATTCATTCTTCTCTAGCAGATTATTGAATTCAGTAATTATTAGATAAAATAATATATTAAACGTCAATGTGTCATCGGATACACACCACTCTATGGATGCTTCGATTATGCATATTTTTGAATGGATATGTCTCTTATGTATTCCATTTTATTTGAAGTGGACCTTTATTAATCAACCAAAATAATTATTCAATATAGATTATACCTCATCCATGGAAATGTAATTAACTTTTTATATATATTAGGGAAACTTACATATTAGTGTATTCCCTCGGCTAAAATCCCCCCTTGTAAAAATAGAATGTCTATTAAAAATTACTATATCCAGTGGTTTGATGTTAATGGATGATAATAAAATAAAATAAAATAAAAACAAACCCAAACCTAACATACCATACCAAACCCTATAAACTAAAGAAAAAAAATACAATGACCACTCTTAATTGAATCAAATAGAATCCAAAAAATGTTAAACCAAGTTAAAATAATTTGACATAAAAAAAATCAAGCAAATCAAAACTAATCAAATTGAAGAGAATTTAATTGTATTCAATAAAAATTAATAGGACAAGAAAAAATAAAACAAATTATACCCAAAAATAGATTCCATAAATAAATAATTAAATTTAATTAATCATAACAAAAGTGTGACAATGTTATACATATAAAATATAACATAACTCTAATTTATTTAATTAAGACAAATTGAATATAGAATAAATATATAGACCTAAATAAACTAGAACAGAATGAATATGAAATAAAAGAAAACAGTAATTAAGGCATAAAAACCAATCAATGCATCACGAACCAGCCAATCCATCAAAATAAATAAATAAATAATCAGAAAAATTAATAATACCAAACTAAAATGAATGGAATCTAATGAAACTATACCCACATAACTAAAAGAAATACCAACATAATAACAAAAAACTTAAATGTTCTATTCTAAAATTATCAAAAAATTGTATAAAAATGAAATAATTCACACTAATGAAATTTAAATTCAATTAAATTGAATTGAAATAAATGAAATGAAAGATAACATAATTATATGATTATAAAGTATAATATAACAAACTAAATCATATGAGAGATGAATAAATTAAATCTAATTGAATAAAAAAATATAAAAAGATATATGTGACTCAATATAAATAAATATAATCTAGAAAAAAAATATATTAAGATGAAAAACATGAATATAATGAAATATTATTTCATTAATAAAAATTGAATATAATTGAGACAAACATAATTGAATTGACCAATACACAACAATATTTAATTAAAAAGAACTAAATAAAATTACACCAGGTAATAAATAATAGAAATAACAAGGATCAAAACCAATATGACCTTAAATAATTTCATTGTAACTAATAATTAACATTATTTAGAAAATTAAACAATAAATACTATTATTTCAAGTGTCTTTTTAAAAAAAATACCAATATTGACTATATGTTGTCATCAACATCTATAAATGAATAATTTACCTTCTTTCCCATAATTTAACCACTTTCAAATTAATTCATAGAAACATTTAAGACCAAATAAGATCAAATATAGCATATATTTCACTTTACCATTTTAGAATATCATACATGTATTTAATATTAATTATTTTTTTCAATAAATACATTCCATTTTCATTATTCTATAATTGAATTGCCCTTATATTCATGTAAATGATGTATAAAAAAACGAATCTTTGAATTCCACTTTAATTTAATTTATAAAATAATTATTTAATCATATTCTAAAATATACAAATTTATTTTATAATTGTTTTGTTAAAGAACTCGTATCGAACTAGAAAAAAGTAATCATCATTATAGGAAATAATATTGCTTCATCCGGTAAATCGATTTAATTTTATTAATGAAATTCATTTTTATTAACCTATTATCAATGATGGATTTCTATATTCAATCTCATTATAGAGGGAGGTTTTGAATATTAAATGATGTTTTCCTTGATAATTTTTTTTCTCATATAGAATGAAGAAAGGTGAAAGTGAGATAAACGAACTAACACAACAACAAATTATTAGTTTCAAATTATTGAGTAGAGTTTATAATATATATTTTAGATTTAAATAGTTTATTTATATTATGAATATTGTTATTTGGAGGCCCTTTATGAGTAGAATGCTGACTAATAGGGGCTAAATTATCACTTACATCAGGTTTTGTGAGATGAACACCATGGCAGAGTATATTGTCAACCAGGGAAGAGTATTTTTCCAACTAGATATAGGACTGATTTATGTTATATTTTTGGTATAACTAAGTTGAAAAAAGATAATACATAAGAAGCACATACTAAGGACAACGCTTAATGGGCCAAAAAATGTTCATGTAAGAGTTTGAAGAGATTCAATATTCCTATGATGAATTTTTTAAATTTATAGCATTTTAATGCCCATAACTTTTACCAGATATGGAGATGGAATTCAATGAATATATGATGATGATGTGTACATTATATAGTGAAATAGGAACTGGTTCTAGTGGTGGTTGGGATGATGACATCCCAATTAATGGCAATGGTAATCATGAGGGTGAGGATGAATACAAATATGACAATGGGGATGATGAAGAGGATGATGATAGGGATGAAAGTGAAAATGGATGTGAGGATAAAGGCAAATGTGATGGTGGTGATGGTGATGGTGATGAAGATAATGATGGTGATGGTTATGGTGATGGTGATGGTGATGGTGATGGTGATGGTGATGGTGATGGTGATGGTGATGGTGATGGTGATGAGGGATAGATTTATCCTTTACATTTTTAGTGATATTTTTGAAATTTGATGTTTTATGAGTAGTTATGATTGAATATATGTGATGTTTTAAATGAGTGTTATCACAGGTGGAGTTAATTAATTGGTTTGTTTTGTTATCATTATAGATATTGGTTAGTAATGTTTTTTTCTGGTAATTTATCAAGGTGGGGTGCTATTGTGATTTTTGATTATTGTTGGTGGTTGTTTTGGCAGGGTGTTGATTTCTAGTGGATTTTGGTTTCTAGGTGAGAAGGATGAGGGTGTTATGTCTTATGTAATTATGGGGGTCAATACCAAGGGTTCCATCAAAACCATTTAAATATCTAAAATTACATTATCTCTATACCAACAGTTCATTAAAAATTGTTTGTATAGGGATGCACTAAGATACAATTATTCAATGGCTTCAAACCATTGGTATAACCAATAATTCGAGCAGTGAAACTTTATGCCACTCATTTATGAAATGATTTTAAGAAAATATTATACACCCATAGATCGATTTATTTCATTCTATTATGATTCATGCTTACAAAATTCCAAGATTTATTCCATGAATCATATTTTTGATTTAGGAATCAAATGGTATGATTTTTAAATGCTTAGCTCATGTTCTCACACCCTTTATGCTCAGGATTTGTTTAAATGACTATTGATATCTACCATTCACACCCTTAAAGACCATTTTATCTCACCAATTGTTATGTATCTTTCCCAAGGATATGAAAAACTTTTAATTATGATTTGTCAAAGAGTGGTTCTGGTTTCTTAGAACTATAGGGGATACAACATAGGTCTTTTATTAATCAGTTTTTTTTGTATCCATGTATATAAAGACCCTAAAATGTAATGGTTTAGGTGTAACAACCCAGGTACTTATAGAATATGTTTTTTAAATTTATTATTATTATATTAATTAAATATATATAATCATTACAAATATATTAAGTAATTAATAAAGTAAAGAAATAAATAGTTTTACTAAACTCATTTATTATAGAGTAATATTTAACCAATTACTTTTAAAATTATAGAATTTTAATTTTAAAAAATGAATTTCATTTTTGAATTCATGATTTTAAAATAATCTAAAAATTAATATTTTAATTTTTTGAAAATATTAAATTTTCAATGTGTAATGAAAAATAAGGATTTTTATTGAAAATTGTGTTTTCTTTTAGAGTATTTATAAGGAAAAATGATTTTTTAATTAGTTTTAAATTTTAATTAGTTTACATTTATTGAAATTAATAAATTTATGGTTATTCAAATTCTTTTTATACTTTTATTTTTATAAAAAAATTATATTAAAATAATGATTTTTTTGAAAAATATTTTTTTTGTTGTGTTTTTTACAATTTAATTTCAAATTATATAAATTTTGTATTATAAATATTAAAAAAATTGATTCCATATTTGGAATAATGGGGTCCAAATTTATTAAATACTTTTTTTTCTATTTTTGGCCTATATGAATAGAAAACTTAGTAATTTTTTACCATGATAAAGGGTAAATTTTGAAATTAATGTTTAAAAATAAAATCATAACGACTATAAAATTACCTTAACATTTGATTAAATATTATTATATGATTATGTCTTTTCAATAATCATCCATCCAAATAATTTATAACCTTTTGGGTAACATGGATAAGATTATTACATTTATTATATTTTATTTAATAAAAATTCAAATATGTCAAACTCTTGTTTTTAATTATTGTCATATTTTTAATACAGTGGTATACAGGGGATATGTTAGACTATGAATTTTATTTCGAAATATAAATGATTTATCTTCATAATGTTAAATTATATTTAATTATTAGGTCATAAATAATTATCTTATATTATTTCACAACGTTGATGAATTAATTATTAAATATTTGGAAAATCAAATAAATGATATCGAAAATTTTATAAAAAATATAATTTGAGATAAATAATGTTGTCAAAAAATTTTATAGAAGACTTGGAATATTTGGGTATATAATAAAACGTTTTATTTTTTAATTTTACATGATTTTTAAATATTATTAATTTCAATTTAATGAATAGTTAAAAAAATTGATATTAGGGATTCATTATAGTAAATAATAATTTATTAAATGATTTAAAAATAAAAAAACATAAATTTTTAATGGTATTATAAAAAGGTTTAAAATATCCACCATGGTAAATTTATGGTTTTTTCATTTATCTTTTGTATATTAACCCTCAATGTGTAAACGTTCATGTTGTCATTGTAAAAGTTAAAGGGATTTAATTAGATTTAAAAAAAATGATATGTCTATTAATGTTGTACAAACATTTGTAATTTTTATTATATGTGGTTATTTTGACCAATTATAATTTTATATACTGAATAAATCAATTTATATCCATTTCAATTTGAAAATTAATTTATATTAATTTAATATTTTTGGAAATGGCAAGAGTTCCCCCCTCTCTTATAAAATGGTGAACCTTTTTCTCATTTATCTAAAATTAAAAACCCTTTTAGATCATAATTTACCCACCCAAATACATTATTATAATCTCTCCCCATATTATAGATGTTTTTTTTTCAGAATACCAAACTTATAGAGATTATGGTGTTAAATAGGAGGTTTCTATATAAGAGGTATTGTTTTCAACTGCACGTTTTAGTTTTGTTTCATATTCCAACTCCTTGAAATATTATTCTGAAATGATAAAATAAAAACTCATGTTTATTCCAAATATTGTTTTTCATGGTGTTTTTTAAAGACACATTTACATCTCTTATTCCATCAACTGAGAATATAGTTCATCATTCGTGTATAAGGCAGACCACGACCACGTCAAATATTGTAATTAATTTTTCATCATCGTATCTGAAAACAAGTTATAATAATAAAGCTAATATTTAAATATTATATTGACAACATAGTTAACATTCTTAAAAGATAATATTTCATTAATAATAATACCTTTCCGGGCACAAAAAATGAAAATGTCCTTTGTACGTACGTGTGGACTACAACTTCAACGATGTGATGTGATTCATTTTTCATCACCATATCATATGTATGATATATATAATTATATTTAAATAATTAATATTATATATATAATATTTTTATAATTCTGTAAATATAATATAATACATACCTTCTTTCCATAATGTTCATTGGAAAATGGAAGTATTACTCATGTGTTTACTGATAGTCTCAAAGATTGTAACATAGTTAATTTTTCACAAACCTGTTTATTGGATGAATTTAAAAGTATAATTTATATATTAAAATTATAAGTATATCATGAAAATTATTTTTAGGGATTTTAATAATGACCACTTTTACCATATTAAAACAACCAAATTAGTTTTGGACTTAAGTACTGAATATCATCAAAACTCCTAACATGAACAAAATTGATTAATTAATTTTATTTAACAGGGTAATATTATATATATATGGAATAATAAACATCAAAATTGTTCTTAATAAATTTTAAAATTAAAAAAATTATTATCTAGGAAGACAAAGAACATACATGACACGTTCGACTCACAATAGGGGACTTTATTTTTTAAAAAACCGCTTATAAAGAACATATTTCATGTTCTTTGAAAAATTAAAAAATAAATGTTTTTTTACCTTATATGACATGATTGTATTTTTACACAATCATGAAACTATAATTCTTTGAATATTTTTTTACAATCATATATGGTTATTCTCAAAGAAAAAATATCCCTTTTAATGTGTGTGGTTTTCTTTATAAATAAGTGATTATCCTCATGGAATGATTTAATGATGTAATAATTTATGTATTATGATTATATAATTTTTAATGGGAATCTTATATGATGATGGTTGGTTTTTTATAAAACAAATATGGGTAGTTTTGTAAAATCCATCTTATTCATTGGGTATGATTATGTTGCAATTTGACCTTGATGGTTATTCCAAATGTAACTGTGATGGTTACTCCAAGTATAACGATGAGGGTTATTTCAACTATTTATACGAGGGTTATTTCATGTATAGGAATGAAGTTTAATCTATAAGTATGAATGATAATAACATGATTTCTTATGTGATATATACTATTTATTTATTCTTTCTTCATTTTTAAAATATATCATGTTTTCACAAGGTATGTTATTAATATTTTTTTCAAATAAAAGTATATATTACATTTTTAGGGTGAAAAGTATAACTTTGTGAAAAATATTTCATTATTTTATCATATTATCATTGAAATCATTTTTTTCTAGTTTTCCTTTAATATTTATTATAAAATCTCTTATGGAATATTTTTGTAATAAAATATGATTACTTTGGAAAGAATAAGTTTATTTTAAGTGAAATGATTATTTTTAAAAAATAAATAATATTGATATGTATTCGTGGACTAATGGTTTCTTTTGTTATTTTAGTCCATTACTAATAATTGTATTCTCATTAAACTTTTTAAAAAAGTTGTATTTAATGATGGGTAATGTATATAAAGAGGCCATCTTAAAAGTAATGAAGTTTTTTTCTGAAAAGAAATCATGTTTTGTTTCAAGAGTTTTATATGTTGAAAAAATAGATACAAATTAAAAGTGTCCAACATGTGTTATATTTTTTTGTTATGTATGATTCATGACATAATTCTCTAAAACTATAATCTTAAAAAATATCCTCAATTTTAAGAGAACAATTTTTTGACTGAAAACTTACGATTATGTAATGATTATGTTCAGGTACCTAAATTTGTTATTAGATGATGCATTAGATAACATTAAAGGTTAAGATAAAGATAATAAAATATAATTAAAATATTTTAACTTAAATTTTAAGTTAAAAAATCCATTTAAGGAATGCCACATTGCTTCATCTAAATCATGTTGGTTCAGAATGGTTTCCAAAATATGAAATAGGTGAGCTGGTGTGGGAATTCATCCGGAAGAAAATATACATCGGAATTAGAAACATGAAATGGTTGGAATTAGAACTAATTTTTTTATAGTGTTGGATAAGATAACGTAGGATATTAATATATATATGTGGGATCAATGAATTAGATCATTTAGATCTACCATAGAGGAATATAATGATACTAAAACATTTTATGAGGCAACACCCTCATGTATTAAGTGGATCTTCTGACCTAGTGGTGAGTGAGGGGTGGATTATATCCCTATAAAATATATTGGATATCATGGGGTTTTCATATCATCAAAACATAAATATTTTAATTTATTATTTTGATGTTGAAGGTGACCAGTGGTGGTCAATGGTCATGAATGTCATGGAATGAGAAGATATTTACGTCTTGCAATGGGGTAAATTTAAGAACAATTTCATTGATAAATATTTTCCTATAGAGGATAGAATCATGTAGTAAAATAAAAACATAGAATTTAAAAAATAGGAGAAATATTTAGTGTCATCATTGCAAAAAAGCCACCTGATTGAAAAGGTAAACATTGAATTTTATGCAAGATCCTGATAGTAAAATTAGCCATTTTTACTTAGGATATAACAAAGATATCAAAGGGAATTATCATCCCATGAATTAACATTTTCTGAGAGCATTTTTGATATAATTTGAGAGAGGAAATAGATTTTTATGATGATCATCCATTTCATGACATCAGGCAGATGAAAAGGTATATCTGGCGAAAAATGCGTAACCATCAATAAAATAAATCTAAATATAATATAATGATGTTTCCAGTTCATGGAAAGTGTGGTATAAAGTACCAAAAGAAATTATTTATCAAATATGGTAATTTCTTCTGATTTGATAATTCTTGGAATATATCCCATGATTTCAATGAAATTGATCTTCTTAGTGGAATGGTCAATTTTGATGAGCAAGCAGTAATGTTTTTTAAATATGGTGATATGGGTCATTATGTACAAAATTTTCTAAAGAAAGACTAGAATGATGGGGAAGAATAGGACAATAAGAATAAAGGTTTGGAGAAATCCTTTTCAACTATTTTATAAGATGTTGGTCAATAAAACTAGTTGGTATCAGGTAGGTTGTATGTTAGTTCAGATTATGAAAACTTTTTTTTGATTTAGGGTATACACATTCATTTTTTTATGGAAAGGTTCAGGTAAATTTTAAATTCTCCTTTAAAAAATGGAACTAGAACATGTGGTAAAAACACTAAGGGGTATTCTAAAAAGAATTATAATAATATTACTATCATTTTTTATTAAAATAAATCACCTAAAAACCTTGTTGACTTTCTCATGGTAGTGTTTCATGTTTTTCATGGTATGGATTCCCATTCTATTTTTAAATTTATGATTTATTTTAGAGATAAAGAAGTTGTTTTTCATAAACAGTCCTAATTGTCATACAATAGTTAATTCATAACATTTATAATATATGCAAAATCCATGAAACTGTAAAAATATGGAAATGAATTTTATCATTCATATATTGTTTAAAATAATGGAACTATTCAAATAAATTATTTTTCATTGGTAAATTAGATTCTTGTTGTTTTTCAAAATGATATTACTATTTTTAAACAGAATTTGGATGTTGAATTTAAATTTTAATTAATTTTATATGCAAATAAAATTTCAAAAACCACTAATTGATTGCATTGAGTATAATTTCAATAATTGAAAATTTATTTTCATGATTTGGTAGATAACAGTTTCATTCATCCAAGTACTTCACAATGGGGTTCTCCTATTGTATTTGTTAAAAAAGAAGATGGTACCACTGGGATTTTAAATAGTTATATATCTTTGAATATTTTTACTATTAAGAATCAGTATGTGTTGCGTCATATCGATGATTTGTTTAGTCAGCTCTAGGTAGCCTAGTATTTTTCAAAATTTTACATGAGATCTGGATACCATCAGCTCAAGGTTAATTTGTATGACATTTGAAAAAAAAATTGGACTATATGTGGGAATTATTAGTTTTTTATTATTCCATTTAGTTTTTTCAAATTCCCTCAAATTTTTTTTGGATCTTATGAATGTATAATTTTTTGAATGTTTCGATATGTTTGTTGTTTTCTTATTTCTTATATATTTGTTTATTTGGAATGTTATAAGGATCATTAAAAACATCTCTAGATTGTTCTTAAAACCCTCCGAAACAATTTTTATGGTAAATTTTGAAAAGTGATTTTGGGTAACATTATATTTCTTTCCTTGGTCACATTTAAATTGATGATCGAATTATAGATTATCCTACAAAAATAAAAGTGGTTGATGAATGGGAATCTCCTTTAAATTTTATTATTATTCAAATTTTTCATAGATTAGAGATCTGTCACTGACATTGTTTTGAAAACATTGAAATGTTATCTTTCCCACTATCTATGTAAACATGAAAAGGAGATAAATTTATATAGAGAAAAAAATTAAGGATTGTTATAGTAATTAAAATTAAAATATGTGAATTATATAATATTTTACTAACACTTGATAAATTGTTATATTTTCATATATAGTGATGCTTCATCAAAGGGACTTGGTTTTATTATGATGAATAATTCTCAGGTTATTTCTTAGGATTCATAGAAACTGAAAGGTCATGAGTTAAATTACCATACACATGATTTATAATAATATTCTATGGTTATTGATTTAAAAATTTGGAGGCATAATTTATATGACCACATATGTGAAATATATAATGATAATAAAAGTTTGAAGTATAAATTCTCTCATAAACAGTTGACCATGGGGTGGAAATGATATCTGGAACTGATTAAATATTATGATTTCTCAATTCATAACCACCCTAGTAAAGAAAATAATGTTTTTGATGATTTGAGTTATAAAAATAATGATACATTAATCATGTTATTTTTAGAACATGAACCTTTAGTTAATTATTTCATTTATTATAGACAAGATGTTTTTTTGGTGCATGTGAAACTGTTTTTATCGGAAATAATTAAGAAAGATCATAAAGAAGCCTATGAGTTAAAGAAAAAGGAATAATTTGTTAATAAGGGTATTCTTCCATAATCTAATGCTGACTAAAAATGTGATTTTATATTGGTAAATAGATAATGTGTTCCAAATAATTTTCATTTTAATTCGGAGATGTTAAATGAATCTCATAGTTCTCCGTTATCCATTAGTCATGGGAGTACTATGGTGTATAGAGAACTTTGAGAGTATTACCTGTGCAATTGAACGAAAAGAGATAATGCATAATTTACCATGAATTTTTTTGATTTTAAATTGATTAGTGATTAATGAAAATTACCAAAGGGGATGATTATTCCTTTTCTAGTGTCGAAATGGAAATGGGAAAATATATTCACAGATTTCGTGGTGGGACTACAAAAAAATTCATGAGGTAATAATCCAATTTTTTTATTATTGATCAGCTGAATAAATATGCACATTTCATTCCCATTAGAGATATTATTTATTTAGATCAACCTTAATGAATGTATCTTAAGAAGATAGTCAGGTTATATGGATTCCCTCTCTCTATTTTATCTGGTCATGAGCCCAAGTTTACTTCTAATTATTTTGAAGGCCTACAAGAAGTAATTGAGATCTAAATTTATTTTTATCACAAGATTTCATCCCCAGTTTGATGAACATTCAAAAAGAACAATTTTGAAATTTTAAGACATGATTTATACCTATTCAATGGATTACCAGGAATGTTGGTGTCAACATCTTTCTTTAGTTAAAATTTTATTTAATAACAATTTTCATTCCTGTTTATATATGGACCATTTAAATCATTATATGAAATGTGGGGTTGAACTCTATCATTTATGGATGAAATAGGAGAATGGATATGTTATAGACCATAATTTGTAGAGTATGTAGCTGATATGGTGCAAATGATTCAGTAAAATATGATGAAATATTAGATCATATAGAATGGTTATAAAGCAAACATAAGGAATGACCTTTCATTTGAGATATGTGATCATGTTTTTCTTATAATATATATATGGAAAAGTGTTATGAGTTTTGGTAATAAGTGAAAGATAAGTCCAATATTTATTAGACTATATTAAATCCTATATAATTTTTGATTTGTTAACTATTATGAGTCCTTTCCTCTTATTATATCATAGGTATGCAATGTTTTTCATATTTTTGTGTTAAGGAAATATTTTCATGATTCATCTCAGGTTTTGAACCCTAATGTTGCTGATTTAGAAGATAAAATTTCTCATAAGGAAATCACTATTTAGATTCTTAAAAGTTGAGAAAAATTATTTTAGAACAAGGTAATTCATTATGTTATGGTTTTTGGGAGAAACCATATCTTTGATGAAACAACATGGGAATCAAAAAATTATATGAGAGAAAAGTATCCCCTCTGGTTTAATAATAGAATAAAAATTATAGGCTTTAATTCCAAAAGGTGTAGAATTTAAGAACCATGGTAGTAATTGAATAATTTGTTTAATATTTATTATTATTTTTTAATTAAATAGGGATTTTCACAAAAAAATATTAAGTAATTATTAAAATATAAAATAAAGAGTTTTATTATACTCGCTTATAATAGGGTTATATTTAAAGAATAATGTTTCAAGTTATGGAATTTTAATTTAAAAAAGAATGAATTTAATTTTTGAATTAACTATGTGAAACAAAACATATAAAAAGTTTTTTATAATTTTCTAAAAATATAGATTTTTCAATGAATAATGAAAATTCTAATTTTTATTGAAAATTAAATTTTATTTTAGAGTATTTAAAATGTAATATTTTTTTGAATTTTTTTTAAATCTACATGAGTAAAATTAGATTTAAATTAATAAAATTAAGGATTTTGAAATGTATTTTTTATTTGATTTTACAATAAAAACAATTATTTTAAAAGGGATTTTTTTGAAAAACTGTTTTTCGTTACATTTTTTCCTAATTAATTTTAAATTATATCTCATTTATTATTTTAATATTAAAAATTGGGTCACTTTTTTGGAATTATAGGGTCCAATTTTTTTAAATAGGTCTCTTTTATTTTTATATATATGAATTGTACACTTTGTGGTTTTTGTTACCACGGTAAATTGTAAATCAGGTAATTAACTGTTAAAAATAAAATCATAATGCCTATGAAATTTACATAACACTTGATTAAATTTTATTTTATGATTATATATCATCAATAATCATAAATTTTTTGAATTTATGACCTTTTTGTACAACTTATATTAGATTATTAAATTTATGATATTTTATTTAAAGAAAACTCAAATATATCGCACCATTGTTTTTAATAACTAAAATTTATTCTAATGTGGTTTTTTCGAGAGAGTATTTTTTTTGTAAATATTATTTTAAAATATAAATTATTTATATGAATCATGTTAACTTATTTTAAATTTTTATATAAGAAATAATTACTTTAGATTCTTGCACAATTCTTATCCAGTAATTATTCAATTTTTTGAAAAATCTAAGAAATGATAATAAGAATATTATAATAGATATAATTTTAGATAAATAATGTAACAACAAAATTTATATTTGAATTGAAAATTTTTGGAATGTAATTAAATATTTTTTTCAAATTTTTATAATATATTAATATTATTAAATTCAACATAATTAATAGCTATAAAAATTGACATTATTTTTAAATTATAGTAAATAATATTATATTAAATATTATAAAATTTTTAAAGAACCTAAATTCATCCAAATTATTTTTATAAGGTTTTAAATATCAACCAAGTTTTATTTAAGGTTATTTTTTCATTTTTTTAGAAACTGTATTAACCCAAAAATTGTAAAACACTATGTTGTCATTATAAGAGTTAAAGGGGACAAATAAGGTTTAAAAAAATATAAGGGTATAAAAATAGTCCAAATTCATCTAAATTTTATTGGATAAGTTTATTGTGATGCATAATATTCTTATATTCTAAGTAAATCACTTTTAATCCATTTGAGATTGGAAATTAAGTTATATTAATTTAATATTTTGAGATATGTCAAGAGCAGCCCTCCCCCTTTCTATTAAAAGGGTTCCACTTCTTCTCATTTATTCAAAATTAAAACCCATTTTGGTTTAGAAAATCCAAGGCCAATTCCATTAATATAATACCTATGCACATTCTAGAGCTATTTTTTAGGTATAATGCCAAACTTCTTAGGATTATGGTGTTAAGAAAAGGGGTTTTTTTAATAAGGGGTATAGTTTTCAACGAAACATTTTAGTTTTATTTCTTCTTCAAAATTCTTAAAATATTATTCAAAAATGTTTAATAAATAATTCAATTATACTTAATATACTTATATTTTATTATTTTTTAATTACACATATCTATCACATGTTCCATCAAATTGTAAAAGAATTTATTGTCTATGTGCTTGGAAGACTATCGCCTCGCAAACCAATGTAATTTATTTTCAATCATCGTCTTTCAATAATAGATCTAGTGATGGAATTAATGTTTATATTTGATATTCATGACATATTTTTCATTATTAAAAGATAATATATCACTTAATATCTTACTATTCCTTATACAGAAAAATAATAATGTCATGTGGGTGTACGTGTGGACTAACACCTCCAAGAATCAATGTGATTCATTTTACATCACCAATTCACAAAGATAATATACATAATATTATATATAAAAAATTAAATTTACATATATGGTTTTATGATCATTATTAAAAAAAAATGTTTTAATTTACATATTTCAATAATGATCGTTGAAAAATTGAAATATTAGTAATACGTATGTATGACCTACCATCTCCATGATTGTAACATAGTTTTTTTTATAACCATATGAAATAGTTGAATTTAAATTTGTAATTGATTTATGGAAATTATGATTATTTCAAAATAATTATTTTGGAGATTATGGAAATATTATCACTTTGAACATACTCAAAAAAGGTCTATGTCATTTTGGAAATAAGTACAGAATATCATCAAATGTTCTAATGTGAAATTATGTGATTAAGTAATATTATTTATCCTGATAATAATGGATATATAATTTGTAATAGGCATTAATGTTTTTAATAATAAATTATAAAATTAACATAAGTTTATTATTCATGAATAAAAATAACATATGAGACATTTTCCACTTGAGGTAAGAGACATTCTTTTTCAATAAATCCACTTTTAAAGTTACTCTTTTATTTTTTATAAAAAGACAAAAAATTATATTGTTAATTATATGTTATGAGATACTTTTTCACTTTAATCACACCATATTTCATTAACAATTAACTTAAAATATTAAATGTTTATTTTCTTTTAAAAAATTTATTTTGTAGCTAAGTTTTTTTCTTTTTAAATAAGTGATTTTCCCCAAGAAATGTTTTTATGATGCAAGAATTATTTTTTTATTATTTTATGGTTCTTGAGAATCATTTTTGATGATGGGTGGTTCTGTTATAAACCAATTATAGTTGGATCCCTGATATCCCTCAAATTAATTGGTCGAGTTTATGTTGGAAGTTGACTATGATTGTTATTCCAAATATTATTATGATGGTTACTCCATGAATAACTGTGAGGGTTCTTTCAAGTATAACCATGAGGTTTATTTCATGTGTATCTGTGAGGGTCACTCCATAAGTAATTATGATAAGAAAATAATGACACAAGTTTACTATATGAACTATTTATGATTTCTAGGTTTTTATAGAAATATCATTTTTCAAAAGGAAAGTTATTATGGTTATATTCATAGAAATGTAGATGTTACTATTTAAAAGGGAAAAGTATAACTTTTTGGAAAAAAATTAATGATTTTATCATGTTTTACAATAAAAATTTATGTGTTTATTTATTTTATAACTTTTTTATGTAATGTATTGTTGAATCTTCTGTATTGAGAATGTAATTTATTGGGTTTGAAAATGTTTATTTTTATACAAATCTTTATTTTAAAAAGCCAATATTTTGATAAGTATTAATGAACTAATGGTTTGTTTATTTTTTTATGTCCCTTATTGATATTTTTTTGAAAATTATATATTTTTAAATGTTTTTTATATTATTTAATGAATGGTTATGGAAATTAAGAGGTCATTTTGAAAATCATGAATATTTTTGAAGGAAAAAATAATTTTTTATTTTAAAAGATTTATATAGTGGAACAAATTGGAAAATGATTAGCAGAGTCTACATTATATTATATGGTTTTTATATATGATTTATGACATAATTCTCTATAACTCTATACCTAAAAATATCCTCAAATTTAAGACAATAAATTCTTTGCCTAAAAATCAAGATTATGTAATTTTTAAGATTGAGTCCTTACATATGAAATGGATCGTAATGTAATGTCTTGAATATTAATCTAATAAGATGTAATATTGACATATGATAATTATGGGTTACTATAATTAATATAAAATATCTCAAAAATCTATCTCTCTGAATAATATTCTTCCTTAAAAGAATATATTCTAAAATTATAATTTATTTATCACTATCTCTATAATCTTATTCTCTCTTTGTGTTTGTTATATTCATTAGAAAAATTAAGATTAAGCTAAAAAGATTATCTTCCTATTCTATCTTCTATTTAGGTACTTCCTATCATTAAATTAATTAGTTAAGGGTTACATGTATTTTAATTTTCAAAATAAAAGGGGCTATATTTTTTAGGCTTTTTTTCATTTTCATTAAATATCTTGTTTCTTTGTATTGATCTTTTTGTTATATCTTTAAAAAAGGGATAATATTAGTATCCTGGATACCAATAATTCCAAGGGACTAATAAAATAAATCCCCAGGAGATTAAGGTGACATATTTAGGGGTACAATTCGGTAATATTTCTAAAATTCCATACAAAATACTATGTCTCATTTATTTTCAGCAAATTTAATTCATTCTTCTGATATTGTTTTTATATTTTTCAATATTATTGCACTTTAAATAATTTATTCTATGATTATTTTATAAATTTTTTTTATAAATTTTATTTTTTTCCTCTTTAGTTTTCTTAAAGATAAATTCACTCCCCCCCACAAACTCATTCCACTTTATCTTTTATCTCTGACCTACACTACAATTTCTATTTGTGCATTATGAAATAATCATACACAAAACATATTAAATGAACTTGATAGATTTAGTTGCAATATAAGATATGAAAATAAATTAAATAAAATACATTATAATAAAAAATTAAACTTTATAAAACGTATTAATTAAGTAAATAATTAAAATAAATTATTTATATAGCAGTTAAAGAACATACGTTGCAAATCAAAATCGATGTAAAACTTTTTTATTTAAAGATTATTTTAAATGTTTTAAAATATTTTTTCTCCTTATCCATATTCTTAGAAATGTTTCAATAATTTTATTCTATATACTCCAAGTAATTTTTAATGGTACTTTCAAATATCCTAGACTTTTTACAATGGATTTAAAAATGAAATATTTTCGAAAAAATTCTTACAGGGCATTTTTTTCTTTTTAAGAAATTGTAAGTGTTATATATCCAAAAATGATTGGTGTTGGAGTTTTTGAAAATTTATTTATTAGCCAAGAACATGGTTGGTTAAGATGGTTGGTTAGAGTTTATGACCAAGATGTGTATTTTAATACCAATAATGCATATTATATTTATTAATTGGCCATGTGGAGAGCCAAGTGAATATGTCTAGAGTCATAATAGATACATTATTTAAGTTAATATTAAGAAATTATATATTTTTTTGGGAATCAACTATGGTAATAAACTACATGGATAGAATAGATATACAAGAAAATTCAGTACATGGTCTGAACAACTACATTAATATGTTATGTTGAGAAAATGGATATGTTAAAAAAAGAGATAGGTTTGAAAATCAGTTACATAAGCCAATCGATTACATGATTTAATTGGCTATGTGAGATAAAATCAATTACCTAAAAACATTGGATACATGTGAAATGGGGCTACATGACTATCCTCTATAAACTATCTATGTTGATATTCAAGTCCATGGATTTGGGAACATTGATATGGCTATGTAGACTATGTGTGAATATAAAAGGAGTTTTTATGATTCCAAATTTTCTAAAAATGATTGAATGTGTTTAGATAACCATAAACTGATAGTTATTGCATTTGATTATGGTTTCATGATAGTGGGCCATAAAGAGTTTTAAAATATGAAGACCATGATCATAG
The DNA here is from genome assembly GCA_963277665.1 of Viscum album. Lineage (NCBI taxonomy): Eukaryota > Viridiplantae > Streptophyta > Magnoliopsida > Santalales > Viscaceae > Viscum > Viscum album. Next base: position 344,560,977 of record OY728134.1, on the reverse strand, counting down.
TGGGGTGAATATTCATTCTTCAATATTTTATGGATGTTTAAGTAGGATGATGGAGATATTCTCATGTGAAATTATCATGAATATTTTTATAATCCCCATATCAAAATATCTATGCACAAACATATAGATAATTTAAGAAACATTTATTACTCTTAAAATTTTATAGGTGAACATTTGGTTTTCTGTATTTATAGATATGTAAATACACACTGAGAAGATAAATATAGTCTCAAGAAATTTTATTTTGTATATATGAAAATATAACTGTAATTCATTTTCAAAGAAAAAATATCAAGACTCATGGTGAATTTAAAAGTCACATATGACTCTTAAAAATGTTTTTTCTTCATATGTGATAATTAATTTAAAAGAAAATATGATCTTCATCACATGAGATATCCCTCTCTCTCAATATTTTAGGATAACATACCCTATTTTGAGAAATCTATAAAAGGATATATTTAGTTCATTCCATTGATTTTTCGATTTTTAAAATAAGAAGAAGGTGTTATTCTACAAAAGGGGATATAATCATTACTAATTGGAATTGTTAATGATATTTCCATTGTTTATGAAGGTGTTTTCTATACTAATAGAAAAAATGATTTTGTTCTAAAATTATTCTACAAGGAATAAGAATATGGTATTTTTTATTCCCATAAAAAAGATAAGGTTTTTCATCGATATTGTAGAAAAATGATTTTGCGTTAATGTATTTTCATGGAATTAAAGAAGAATCCCAAAAAACTAAATTAGAGAATATACCACTGTTTAATTTGAATTTGGTGTTGTTGTTAATGAGAAATAAATGTCTATAAATGGTGTATAGATCCCTCTTAGAGCAGTTAAAATATGGGTGATAGGTTTTAATTTCCACTAGTAGTGAGCCAATGAAGGGTGTTTTGAGGGACGGACCTTAGGGAAGTAGTGAGTTGTGCCTAAAACTTGCAAGTAATTAATATTTATCATAGTAGTGACATTTATCAAACATTATAAAATAATGAGCGTATTGATATAGGTGCACTAAAAAAATTTGGGAGCCTTTTCCTTCGAATATACCATAGTTTTTACCCAAGTAAATACTCACATATATATTTACATTATGAATTAATACCATAATAAATCAAGTAATATGAGTAATGTATGATTATATATCATATGATATTGATGACAATGATTAGAGGTCAATACCCATTAAAGGAAAGTGATAATTTAAAGAGAACGATTTTTAATTACCATTAATAGTGCACACCCTAATTTAACCCCAGGGTAATTTCAAAATAATTCCCTGTATTACTTCCAAAAAATGAATCGATGTGATGGTTCATTTTTTTGGTGTTTTCTTCTTTTATCATGTACATTTTTTTAAATTTAAAGATTCAGGTTGAATTAATATTGTGGTGTGACATGGGAAAAGGAAGAACTAAGAAGAAAATGACCATATCAATTGGAATTCATCTATGTAGAACTATTTTGGAAAGATAATGATTCAGTTATATGAGTACAACAAAATGGATAAAAAATTTATAACTAATTTAGACTGTTAATCAAATCACTCATTCAATTATGCTTCAAGTATGAGTGAGGAGCCCTATCAGCTAAGTAATATTTGGACCACCAATTATGAGGTAATATAAAGGATGATAAAAAAGGTAAAATTTACTTTTATCAAAATAAGTTGACCAAAAACTAAAGGAGGAAATATTAATTCTAAAATGGTAACATTATTTTATATACATTAATATTAATGTACAAAATAATGAGGTAAAAACTATAACAAGCTTAAATAAAAGGCTTTTTGAAGTTAAAACTATCCTTAGAAGCAAGAATGATTCTCATGTAGAATAGTTAAAGTTAATATCCACAAAGTTGGAATAACTCAAATAAGAAAAGGGTCCAAACTGGAAAGAGTTTTAGAATCTGAATGCAAAGAAGGATAAGAAATATAGTCAATTGGATGAAGTAGATGGTGAGAAAAAAGGCTATAATAAAAAAAGAGATTATTTAAAGACTATATTCATTAAATTAATTATTAAATTAAGCAGTAGAAGAACATGTTGTGAAATATTAACCACGATTTAAAAGAAGATGTTTCTAGTGAGAAGACTCTCATAGTATAATATAATTCTCATCTTTAATAAAGGATCACAATGGTGTTTTTGTTAAAAAAAATTAGCCAAGAACCTATTAGATTCTAAGGGTAAATTTAATATTAAGAATACTTTACATGTGTTATTGGGTCACCATTTGGTTGGTGATAATGAGGAAATGAATTATTATTCCATATCATAAGATAAATAATAAAATATTATCATGTAACAAAGATCATACTTCATGTATAAGGCTCCCCATTGATAGAAATAAAATATACCAAGTCATGAGAAAAAGAAAGCTTTGAATATTTCGATAAAAATTAAAAGTTGTAAAGGCCAAAAAATGGACTTAAAATTGACCCCACATGTGGTAAAACCAACTGAATGAATACACAATTATGATCTGGTATCATGAATTGATTTTTTGGATTCTTAGACACAAATTTTGTATTTTTACAGATGGGGATATATCAAATGTTATTAATTTTTGGGAAAAGTTAAAATATTGAGTTACCATGTACATAAAATAAGGTATTTACCTTATACCAATAATTATTACCTTTAAAACCATTTTAGAATTAGAAGGTTCAAAAGATATAAAGAAGGTTTAAATGTATATTCTATAATGCGTTGAGAGGAAAAACTATTTCCTTTAAAAACAGATTTCGATATTAATATAATGGAGACTCATTTGTTGAAACTGAATTAGAAAAAAAAATCTATCCCTTAACCTCAAACATAAAAGAGAGAAAAGAAAAGGGCATGTAAGTAAAAGAAAGAGTTTACTTAATGATGAAACAAAGATGGTCCATTAGAAAGGGACAACCTAAATAAAGGAAAAAATTAAAAAGATTAATAATGCTACAAGGGATAGTAAAATAACAATGAATATTTAGAGAATGAAAAATATTCTTATTTTTTGCAATGAACCAAATTGTGGAAAAACATGCCAAGAAATAAAATATTGTCTAAAAGTTAAAAAATCCAAATATTATAGATTTTGGTTATATTCCATCAAATAAGGTTTATAAATGTAGATGTAATTTAAAGTAAAAGAAAAATGAAAAATGGTTGTCCAAAATGACTCACTATCATCCACAACTTGAGGAATTTTGAGGTTCCCCTATCCCCACATTCTTCATTTTTTCTAAATATTTGAAAAGAGGTTCAACAACTGGGGGAAGATATGGTCCTTAGTGTATTTTTTCTTGGAAATTACATGACTAATTGTTCCATAAAATCACAAGTGGATGAATATGAATGTAATATTTGACAAAAAATATTCATTCGTATGGTTTTCTTGTGTATAATTTCTTTGCTAATATTACATATAATGGAGGCTTAGATGGTGTTCAACAATGAGAGTATCAGATTTCATCATTGAATTAGGACTCAAAAGATAAAAATATGACTGGGAAACAATAACATCTATAGAAAAACAATTATCTTGATATATTTTTTTCTTACAAGTGGCTTGGTTTTTGTGGTTAAATGATATTTTCAATATATCCAAAATTTCTAAATTGAATGTTTTTTGACAAGTGGTGTCCCTATTTCATACACCAATAAGTGAAATATATATTTTCAATATTCAATGTGTCACGAAGAGTTTATCTAAACATCTTAGACTATTAATCCTTAAAATAATTTTTTTAATCCTGTAAGTGTTGAAAGGAATGAAGTTAAAATGATATCTTTTATTTAACATCAATCACTCATACAACATCTTGTGCCAAATTTATATCAAGTGGTATCAATTAATTCATCATTTAGTATTTTTATCATAACCAATAATATTAATTTTTTCACAAATGGAATGGTGTTAAGTGATAGAGATCATAGGTTTTATTTTGATACTGCAAAATATAGAGTAATTGTGTTAGTTTTCTGGTAGTCGTGAGTGACATTGATGGACTTTTGTTATCAATAAAAACTCTTCTCCCCTAAATATATCTCTATATTTTTAGACATAGATGATTCATTTACATCTCAAATAAAAAGTGGTAAATTTATTGAGTAAATATATTTATAAAGTATTGTAGGAAATTTGATTGACGTAATTTTCATATGTTTCTAAAGGGATTCGATAATAAACATGTGTTCAATACTAAAGAAAGATGTTATTTTTAAACTAGTATAGAATATATTCCTATGGTGAAGGAAATACGAAATCCTGAAGGTGGATTTGATCAATATTATAATCCTTACTGATAATAAAGTTTAAATAATGAGAAGATAATTTTCACTCCAATTATGAATAGAATATTGGATACTTATTCCATATATTTGTTATAGGGTGTTTGGAAAGATCATTTTCAAATGTTTTTTAAATTAATTTACTATAATGGAGAGAATGAGAATAAGAATATATGATTAAGGGTTAGAAGATACTTACATGGATGAATCAATTAAGGGGGAGAAAAAGTATGTTGTATTTTCAATAAAATCCAAAGGGGGATATTGTCATAGATCCCATAGTAATGGTGTTGGATTTACTTACAATAGAATTTATAGCCAAGAAAATGGATGATCATGAAGGTCGGTCAAGGTTTATAACCAAGATGTGTATTTGAATCCAAATTAATAATTTAGTATTTTTTAACAATAGAATTATTGATAACTCTTGTTAAAGGTGGACAAGGTGTTGTTGTGATTCTTGGGAGATTTGTAGTCCCCAATGTGAGGGCCAAGACACATATTTTCAAATAATTTTTAAAGACTCATTACATATATAAGTCTAGTAAAAGTATCCTAATTTAATTTTTGTCTAAGTGGTGACCCGAGAAAAAATATCAGGATCCATACCATAAACTTAACAAGAGTAAATATTAAAGAATTATATATAATGGTGAAACTAGTGATGTGATTTAGCTCTGTGGTCAGATAGCTATGAAAGAAAATTGGGTACATTTCTTGAAATTCTATATAAATTGGCTATGTAGAAATTTAGACTAGGTGAGAAAAATAGATACATCATGAAATTTGTTGTGTGATCTAATCATGTACACAAGAGATTCAGTTACATGATCTAATTTTCGCCATGTAGAATCATTGTCTATATGATTAAAGTTGTTGTGTAACCATCCCCTATAAACTAGCTATGTCAACATTTAAGTACATTGATTTTTGAATAATTATTTTTTTACACAGAACATGAATGAATATAGGACAAGATTCTGATATCCTTAACTACTTTAAGTATCATGAATGTGTGTGGTTTTCCATGATTGTAGGGACAACTTCATTTGACGATCATTTTATTATTGTGGGACACAATGAGTTTTTAAATATGAAGACCATGATCGAGGTAGAGTTCATAATTATTTTTCTATATTTAATATATGTTCAAGATAAATGATGGAGTTATTCTCTGGGAAATTTTTTATGGGAATTATAATCCTTCCCATCTCAAAATTTACAGCATGAGAAACATAAAGAAATTTAAAAACATTTAAAACTCTTAAAATTTCAATGGTGCGCAATCAATTTTCTATACTTAGAGATATGTAAATTCATAATATAATGTAGATATATTATTAACCAATTATATTTTATGGATATAAAAAATATATCATCCAATCATGTTCTTTGAAACTAAACTAAGAGTAATGGAGAATTTCAAAATCATATCTGAATCTTAAAATTGTTTCTTCAGTCATATTTTAAAATGAAAAAATTAGATTAAAAGATCTACATAAAATATAATATCCCTCTCACATAGGAAAAAATATATCATGCACAGTTTTTAAGTATTTGTGGAAGGAGAGAGGGAGTGAATTCCTTTGAATATGTGATTTTCAGAATAAGAATAAGGTATTGTTTTTGTGATAAGTTGGAAGTTTGAAGAATTGGAATAATTAATGATCTTTATAATGTTGATGAATGTGTTTTCATTGTTTAAAGAGTTGTGAGTTTATTCAAGAATTATTCAATAAAGAATAAGAAGAATGAATTTTTTCCCTACAGAAAAGATAAGGCGTTATATAGATATTTTTAAATTATGATTTCAGGGTATTCTGATATAAGCGAAGAATAATCCCATTAAAACTACCTCAAAGTGTCTACCATGTTGGAATAAGCATTCAGTATTGTTGATCCAGAATCCTACATATCAATAAAATATGTGTTCTTCCTTTTTACAGTAGTGTTCAGAGGAGGGGTTTGAAATGATTCATTACACCATCAGGGATCCAAAGAAAAAACCTTTGAGGGAGTTCCCCTTGGGATATAGTGAGTTGTTCTAGAACTGTGTAAGGAAGTGAGCCTATGAATATAAGAATCCTAGAAAAAACCATTTCATGTAGTGTTCCCAAAGATATCCATGAACCAACGCAATATTCATTTTATTCTATTTGGGTTATTCCTTCATTTTTGAACAAATTAAATACGTGTATCTATATTTACATTAACCATGAACACAAAAATAGATCAAGAAAAAAAATAATATCTAGGTAATTAGAATAACAATGTGTACCTCAGGGTTGATAGGTAAAGATACATTAAGGGAAAGTGATGATTTTAATATAATTTACATTAATTGTCATTAATATTCCACACCCTAATTCGCACCCAATGGTAATATTAAACTAGGTACCTTATTTATTTCCAATAGTAAGAGAATGATTTTTAATATATATATATCTTAAAAATATATTTCCACCATCATTGAAATTATTTTTTATTATTATTCTTATATATTCAATCATGTTTTTTCTATGTAAATCTTATTTCATATTCTTTAGTGTAATTTAAAATTTAATAGTTTTCATTGAAAAAGAATTTTTATATATATTTTTACATGATACCTGAAAATGATTCTTAATATGTATTTAATAAAACATTTTATGATATTTTATGATATAATTGAATGTTTATATATATTTTAAGTATGTTATGTTCCTTTTATGTTGGTTATTATATTAGGTTAGACCGATATATCTCTCTGATTCATTTGGAAATAACTGTTTTCCATGAAGAATTATGTTGGAATTAACTGATTAGGTTGCTCAATTTGTAAAGGTTCACATAAGTATTATTCTAAGTGTTATATAAAATATAATCCCTATGGAACCTACATGAATGTCGAATTCTTAAAGCTCATTTTTATGTATATTTTTTATTTTAATATGTAATAAAATGATCAAATGTTTTAAGAATGTTAATAACCCTTGTAATGGTGAAAGGTATATTTTTTAAGTTATATATATTATGGGATTTCATGTTTGGGATAAACCCTCATTATTATGATTTCCCCTTTTTTCATAATTATGAAGTTTTTTCTAAAAAATAAATATAAAAAATAAGATTTCATAAGTAAATTAATTTTTGAACTAAATGATAACTTTTAAAAAGAATGAAAATCCTTATGGGTTTCATGATTTTATGGTTAAACTAATAGATTTATTTATTTTTTGTATCCCTTACTAATATTTTTATTCTCATAACATATCTTTAAAAAATTATAAGTGATTAGAATGATTAGGAATTATATAATGGCCTATATTTATGATATTGAGATTCATATTAAAATAAGTGGATATATTTTGAATATAATTGGAGTTTAAATTTGAGAAACCTATTTTAGTAGAAAAATCGATACTGATTGGAGGTGTTAACTTATTTTTATAAGGGTTTGATATGTGATATTTTTCCTTAATTCCCTAAATATATAAATATAAATGATCATGGTAATGGAAGAAAATTATTCCTTGATATTAAACTCATATTACCGATTGTTAAATCGATAGGTCATTATAATCAATCTTCTTGTGTTTATAATATGATTATGATATTACCACTATGAATCCCTACTGTTATCATTTTAATTCATTTTATTTTGGAATTGAACTCTTATTGATTAGTTCCTTATTTATATATATTGTTTCTGAACATTTAATTAACCAACTTCTTATTTTCATGTTTCAATTGATATGATGAAACTAAACCTCACAATGATTAAATAATGTGTTGGTTTATTGAATGTTGATACATAAAATAAATTAAATGATCCTACATTGACTTATGATAGTATTAAGTCAATGTTTCTCAAGGTTTTATTTCACCATGATAAATCACATCATGTTGTGACATAGGGTTTCATGAATATCACCATAATCATAGTAGTTGGATCATTCCAAAATAAAATATATTATGTTTTTGAAATCTCCTTATAATTGGTATGTAAGAATATAAGGTTGTTAATATTACTAATAGGTAATGAGTCCTTGAGTAATTCCAATAAGGGGGGGGGGTCCTGAAGTGGAAATTTTTATTATACTGTAAAAGAGGTATCCATGTGGTGATGCATTTAATGGTAACATGGATAAGTGGTTATATAATTATGAAGGAGTATATGTAAATTGGATATGGTATGCATAGTATTATTAGAGGATAACACTCTTGGATAAAGTGTTATGACATAATAGTTTAACTCAATCCACGAAATCATTGAACCCCGAAGAGATAGACCAATCACAAGACTTTTATGGGTGTTTATATATCTCTCATCCAAATGTAAGATTATGATTGGGAGATATCAAGTACTAGTTATTTTTCAATGTAGCATAAGATATTGTGATTTTATAAACCACATGAGGTCATTCATGAATATTTTTGGGTAGGTTTATTGTTTATATTCATAAAGATAATGATGAGGTTTAGGCATGATTAAAGATAATTTCTAAAAGTTGAGCACCCCCATGGTTGCATGTTAAAGATATGGTATAGGTCCCTCACTAGGTTTTGAGGTTTAGTACTCCCCCATACACATGGTATTATGATTTTATATAGTTTGAGAATAGAGTTGGTACTCCCAAGAACAAAAATAGGTGTGAGTCCTATAAAAGGTGATTAGAGTTTGATACTCACCCAATTGATGTTCTAGGAATATTCAAGGACTGGGTAATCTGTTTGTAGAGTTGAATGATCCCTTGTTATATAAAACTGTTAGATGATGAGAATAACCTCAATAATGGGGTTGGTACTCCCAAAATTGGAAATTATCTTGGAAAGGCATGGGTCCCCCACCATAGTTAGTGACATCTTATGGAGATGTATTAGTTGGTTAACTCAAATACTTGGGTAACTCAGGGAATGGGTCATCTATCCATGTAATTAAGTACAACCATATATGAAATGCTTTACTGAATAAGGAACGGGTCCCCCAATGGGGTTTAGTACACCCCTAATCAACTGATTTACATCAGAGAGGAGTGAATACTCTATTATGTTTTCTATAATATGTGTGTGTTTTTCATAGCTATATAGTTATGACAGTAAGATTCAGTAGTCCATTGAAAAAAAACTATCCATGGAAAATATTGGGGTTTCCCAATTTGGATTATAAAGTAGTGAAATGTTAGTTTTGTATGGTTTGGTGTAGCAATCTATTAGATAACACACATAATAAACAAATATTAAGTCCCCCAATATGGTTTAGGGTGGTATTATGGAATGGCCAGATAGTGTAGACTCTCTATTTCATACAATACCATGATAAATCTTTGATTACCATCGAGTCATGACATAATATTGTGTTATAGACCTCAAACTTGGCGAGTTTTCAATTTTCTCTAAGAATCAATAATTTCCCCTAAGAAAAAAATCATTTATGGTGATGGTATGAGATGATTGAGACATCCATGTGTCTGATTGTATTCTAGCAGTGGGTCATGTCTATATTTCCTACTTTTCCCCACTATTCTAAAATTTGAGATGACCAGTTCTTTTCTGTTTCTTTTATGACGTAGGGGAAACCTATTGGTTATGTTTATAGTCAACCATAAATATGATTTATACTCACACATGTTGTTTCTATGTAGATTTTGTATGGTTCAATGATAGTCCTGGTAGGAATAGAGCTAGTGTGCCTTCTTTGGAGCTGATGCAAGATTACTCTAGGTGATGCTTATTATATCTTGGTGGTTCTTTATTATTGTGGAGACCATTTTTGTTATATGTTGATCCAAGATTACACATTACAAGGAGGGGATTCATGTGTCTCTCATATTACATATTTGGAGAAATTGTAACCTCTGTTTTTCCATTAATGGTGACGTATCTAGAAACATACTTATCATATGTTATTTCATTCCTAGATTGTAGACAGTCAATTATATATATATATATATTGTCATTTTTGATGATTTTTATTTTCATGGGAGATATGTGACTATTATAGGTTGTTATAGGCTAAGGTCTCACGTCATATATAATACGTCCACCTAGTTCAAGTCACTTTTCCCTGGTATATTAGAGATAGTCTAGAAGTGGTACATATAGTTTTTTTTCAATCTAAAAGGGGCCTCGATGGGTATGGTTATGTCAGAGTGGTATTAGAGTCATGTTTAGTCCTACTAACAGAGTTTTGAGTTATAAATCATGTGAGGACTAATTTGGGAATTTGAGTTAATAGTTCCAAGGGGGTTTGGAGTTCTATAATTAAACTAGGGTGACAAACATATGTGAAAAGGTTAATATATCCTTTAAACATACTTATAACAAACTATTAGTCAACCCATAACATTAGGAAACCTTTTTTGAGATAAAATTAATATCATTATTACATTATATATTGATTATTTGTTATCTTTTATGTATTTCTCATATTATCTCATCCAGATTTACTCTAATCCATATGGGTTAATCCAATCAAATAAGGAGTTATTCCCATAAATAGTCAGTTTCAGTGTATTGGTTTGATTTTTATGAGAATTTTTCCATATTTTGACCACTCATCAATGATTAATGAGTGATGAACCATTGTTTTTAGTTTCTATTTTGATATATCACTGACCCATTATCTAATGTAGAATCTCTTATAATTTCCCCTATGTTACATGAGACTTTTCCTAGGTTAAAATTCTATGTGTGGCCTGAAACTAGAGTCCACATACGAGGAGATCATAATCCTTGGGAGATAGAGGATTTGGTGGATGATGAGACTCATGTTATCATATCATAGAAACTCTCACTAAATGGATGATAATTAATATATTGGATTCCCTACATTGTACAATGAGATTTTAGTGGATGATTTTACTTCAAACTCATAATGGGACTACTTTACCATGGTTATAGTTTATCCCTTGTTTAGTATAGAGGTTTATCGATGGATATTGGAATCTCTATAGGCTGTAAATACTATTTTTGAGTTACCATTAATGCCCAAATGTCTCCCAAAGTGTTCTCTAGACATGTTTTATTTTTGAATTTTGCAATCTAAATTGTTTTGGTAGATCCTCTGGAAGGGAATTTTTTAGGTAGGTTTTTTCTTTCAGGAAACAACACCTATATCAATGTGTCCCACGTTAGTATTGACATGTGAGTTATCTTGGTAAATTCACACCGTGTCTCTATGAGTGAGTTAATATTTTTCCTAGAGATATCCACAACGGTGTTGTGGATGGAACTCCACATCGAGGATAACAGTGATACCACATACCTATGTAATATATATTCATTCCCTAATAAATGAGATATTTACTGGATGATTTAGTTTTGCAAGATAAATTCGTGATGGAAACTGCATTGATTCACTATAACAAACACCACCTTTAATTAGTCCATATCAATCCAAGCGTATTGTAGTAATATTTTTAGGGAGATGAGACTGCTGGATGAATATGTTCATGTATCAATAGAAGTAGTTTGGATTAATATTTTTGGTATCTATTAATTATCCATATACTGGATGGAACAAGAATGAGATACTATTCCGATAATGAATGTTTAGGAGTAAATGATTCCAATGGATATACTATATAGGACATTATTAGCTAGATAATTCCCACTAATGGAGACCTCATTTCACTCACCCTTCTGGTGAAGTTAGTTTACCATTAGTTTTTAAAGAGGTCAGTCGTGAGATTTTTTAGGGTAGAGAAGTGATCATCTGATTCGTACCTAGGTATAGTTGGTTATACATTTCTAGTATCATGTGGTGTTGGTGGTAGAATAAATGATATTAGGACCACCTTTAATAGTATGTTTGATCCACATAGGTGTGGACAGTAGATCCAACCCTCCCAAATTTGTATCTAGCTATATTTTATTCAGTAAATAGGTAGAATACACTAATCACCCACTTCCTATGAATGTATAAGAATTATTTAATTCCTTTATTGGGGTCATTGTTTTACCTCAATGGGTGAATGATGTATACATTTTCTCATGTTATAGTGATGGAATACTGTTGATTCCATGTGAAATGATGGCCACCCTTGTTGTGTTTATGGAACATATAAACTCATCATTTCTTTTCAAAAATATACTGAAAATATTATGATTCATTTAGGGATCCTTCCCATTTTTATTTTTAGAGTATCATTTATATAGTAAAACCTTAGATTGTGAGTTATGGATTCAATTTATGGAAGTTATCCTTCATTAAATTGACATTATGGATGACGATGAGATCAAGGTGTTATAGTATTTACATAGCATAAAGATCCCTTAGAGATAATTATATATTCAAAAGATATTAAATGTGATTGAATAGATATCCTCATTATAGTGGGTTCTTGTTTGTATAGGTATGAATTCAAAACTTTTATTAATGGAAGAATCATAAAAACCTTTCTTCTTATGAGTGAGGTCATAATGGTGATGAAAATTTAGTAATTTAATGTGGCCAAAATTTAAAAAGTATGAATGTGAAGGTATTTTTTGTAGGTGGGAATAATTTTATTTACCTCCCTAGGTTTATAGTGTCACATGTTAGTGTTCATATTAAATTTCATTTGGATATAGAAAGTATTTATTTCCATAGTGTGGAATATACCTCATCATGGTATGTTCAATATATATTCTTGTATTATACCATCATATGTTCATTATTATTATAATATGGTGGAGGGTATTTTCATTTATTGTTGTGGTTTTTGATCACTCAAGTATTTATGCTTGTTATCATAATGTTTACAGCTAATAGAGTAGGTTTATCGAAATATACATGACTATCAACATTGAATTGTGGTGAATTGGGACCCTCATAGGTAGTGGTGTGATGTAGGTAATTTATAGGATAATAGTTTTTTTATTTATTTGGTAATAATATGTGTTCACAAGAAAGTGATAAAAAATCAATTTAGTGGTTTTCATTGATTAATTTGATTGTATTGTGAATTCTAGACGTATAGGTCAGGTTCTCGCTAATTTTTATGGGGATAATAGAGAATAATGGTGGATTTAGTCTTGAATGTTAATCTAGAATAATAAATTCATACACCTTAGTATAAGGAGACGATGAAAACATCACACATACCCTAAGGCTATGTTTCCTTACATCTCTTTCGAGGTTGGAAAATAATCTACAGTACCTTATTAGTAATAGAGTTTGTAATGATTTACTGTGGTTTTTTGACAGGAAGAAAGCTATCACCTATATTTTTTGGCCATTTAAGAATGTACACAGGGTGGGAAATGTTTCTTAATTTCTAGTTTTACTCTTTTATCTAAACTAAGTGAAAATTATCTTTCACCTGTCATAACTATAAATATACATGCATGACTAATCACACACCACAAACCTAAGAAAGATAAATTTCAAGGATGAATATTCCTTCTTGGAGTACCCTGTGACGATTAAGGATTGACAGAAGAGTACCTTTAATGTTCAAGATATACTTTTGGTCTAAGTGATATGATAGTATATGAACCTTCAAAAGATTTCATGGGAATATGAGATTCATTCGAAAGGTTGGTAACCACACATATTGGGAAGGTCATTTTCAAGATAAAAATATTTAAATGTAGGGATGGTTTCATGAATTGGATTTTTTCTATTGAAACCTTTATAATTTTCATTATTTGAAAGCCTCATTGTGATGTGGTGTTTTATTTATCACTATTATCATTTCCCTTTCATCATGGGGTATTAAGTTTTTGTGTGGAGAGTTTGGGAACCTTAATATTAATCTTATATATATTAATTTTGATGTGATAGTGAGATATATTCTATAAACATTATTTCAAAATAATTTTCAAATATAAAATAGAATTATTTCTATTGTGAAACCCTTTTTAATTCGATAGTGGGGGTTGGGTCATATGGATTAAGAGTTGATTGAGTTTTCTAAGTGTTATGAATGGGACTGATCGTTCTTTGTTTTTTGGATCCTGTATTGATATAGAGCCCTTGTTTCAGGATTATACATTGTATGCTATGATTTTTATCCCATATTTTATGTATGGATACATGGCTCCGGGATCTTCATAATTAAGGATCCAACATATGGTTTCCTTAAAAATATTGGTTGAACCCCACTGCTCTCTCTTGAATTTTCCTTCTCACACCATTACCATGCAAGCTCTAGTGGAGTGTATTTGGAGTTATAGTGGTCTTCAAAGATCCTTAAATTCTTAATGGATTCATGTTGATATTTTTTTCTCTTCCATTATATGGATTTAAATGAAAAAAATGAATGATATCCCAGTAAGTAAACTTTTCTCATCTCATGATATATTATCAGATGATTGGATATGAATCTATTTACTATTATTTATCATTTATTTATGATATTACCATAGTGAATCTTGATCATTCCCCATTATAATTCAAGTAATTTTGCAATCCAAAACATGTTGATTAGTTTATTATTTTTTATTTCATGTTGTTAAGATTTCTCTTAAAACCCATATTCTTCTCACAATTCCATCGAGTGTAGGCCACTATCCCACAGTATGGTGGAATGCAACATTGGTTTATTAGTATTTGAGAAATTGAATAATGGGAATGATCTTGTATAGAATGATGACGTCATAAAATACGGGTTTTGAAAGGACATGTCACACTATGATAAATAATCTCATTCCATTAGGCAGGGTTTTAGGAATTTCACCATATTATCTATGCCTGGATCATTCCAAAACAATATATATTAAATTATTACCACCCCTTTCTATTGGTAAATAATAATATAAGGGTGTAAATATTATGTGAATGTTTTTATTCCTTAAGTTAATTCCAAATGAGGTTGGCCAGTGTGTTTAAAATTTTTCTACATTATAAAAGAGGAAGATGTATCATGATAGTCATGGTTGTGATGTAAATGTATTAATTGTGATGTTGATGATTGATTACATCATAGTGAAGGAATCTATAGGCATTGGTTGGTTCATTTGATGTTTCGTTTTATATTTAAACTAGTGGTCAAGATAGTTTGGCCTGATAGTATATCTCATATCATTACTACATTGAAAATGAGTCGTAATGACCCATAATGAGCCCTTTTTGTGATTTTATATGTATTTTCATCTATATGATAAATTAATGATGGGATATTTTCTATCCGAAATAAATTTTCACATTAAGAGTGATGGTGTGATCCTTTTGATCACCCATAGTCATTCACATTGAGTTTTTGGTAGGGTTAGACATTATCTCTATAGTGATTATGATGAGGATCAAGTTTGATTATCACAGAATTTACTAGGGTTTGGTACAACCCTTTATTCATGTTGATGATAAGTCATGGTTACTCTACATGGATTCAGAGTTCTGTATTCCCACAAATTCATATGGCATGGGTCCTCCACATTTTGGGCATAGAGTATGTACTCCCTTTAATATGAAATAGTGTCGTCCTTTATAGGGATAATAGAGTTTAGTACTCCATGAGTTTATGTATTTATAATATTAAAGGAATGGGTCTACTATTTATTGAGTCTAGTGCACCATCATTCGATGAACTTTTAAAAAATGGATTTGATCTTCTATAAGTAGTTTGGTACTCCCTTGGTTGTTACGTATATTTGTGAGGTGCATGTCCCCCAATATAGTCAAAGAGATGATATTAGTCTATTTTTAATGGTTTTATTTAATTAAAATGCCTCAAAAGGAATGGGTCCTTTATCCATGGAGATAGGTATTCCTTCATCTATTGTGCACTGGTCGACAATGCATGAGTCCTCTAATATGGTTTGATACTATATCAAACGACTCATGTACATTATCAAGTCATCAGTCCCCCATTATATTTTCAATGAGATTTATGGGTTTCAAAAAATATGGGTAGTGGGGATATTATTGGTCATTACTCCATTTTTAGCAAAATATTCTTGGACAAGGTATGGGTCCTACCAACGATGTTTCTTGAGTAATCACATAGTAACTATGGATAGTTGGGTTTGTTGTTCCCTCAACTGATGCACATAATATAATGATGAATGGGTCCTGAACTGTGATTTAGGGTAGTATTATGGATGGATAGTCCAAATGTTACAAGTATTATGATGCCTTAAGAAACATTTTTTCCATTAATTTATTACTCATAGTTTGTATGTATACTTAAGACTTGTTTTGTTTTATGTTTTCTCTAGGCATCCCTTGTAGCTTATGATAAATAATTCTTCATGGAGACAGGATGATATTAGAGGGACTTCTATATGTATAAGGACTTATAAAAAATAATTTATCTTGATTTCTTTTATTTGAAACTTATTTTTTATTTTTGTATGACTTGTAGTTTATTCTCCCCTTTGTAGTTTTAGGGTTTCTTTAGGAGAGTGTATATACTTACTCATGCACATGCTTCCAGACTATGTGTGTTTTTTCTTTGAAAAAGTCATATGGTTAAGAGATATTCTTGGGGGGAATGAAAATGGTTCTACTTGTTCAAAGAAAAAAAATGATGACTTTTAGTGATTCTTATATGATCATTCTAGTTAGTGATATTCTTGGTGACTTTTGTTGATAGAGGATGGTCTATGAGTACTAGAAACGAGGAGGGGATTCCTAGTATCTCATGTCTGGCAGGTTTTAATACCTTTTCATATTGAGAGATCTTATTTTTTTACTTATATAGAGTTGTACTTATCATAGGTTATATCATGGATGAATATAAAACACTTTATTTGTTGATAAACACAATAATGTCGTCTCTTTTTATTTCTCGCATTGTACTTATTTATATTTTATAAGTTGTTATACGATAGTTCCTCTCATCAACTGTGATATTCCTACTCAATGCTAGTCACTATACCCTAGCATATTGGTGGTCAGTTTGGGTTAACACACCTGGACTACCTCTATCCAAGGAAAGGCCTTGGTGAGTCAGGTTGGGTCACTATAAATACATGGTGTACAGTTAAGATATATCTTTTAATTCTTTGTTAGGAAGTTGATAGCTTCACATGGATACTGTAGTTCCCTAATCATATCATTAATGATAGAAATATCCTATTAAGTGTCCAATTAGGGTAATCTAGGGTAAAAACTCACATTTTTAATCTTTTGAATCCCAATACATTGATATAGGGTCGTATAATAAGGATGGAATATTAGTGTTGGCAAATAAAACTATATAAATTGCATCCCCTAATGAACTTAATGTCTCTACAATCAATACATGGTGCATAATTTTTGAAGATTTCACATTTTCCATATACTAAATTGAAGAAAAACACTATATCTAGGGATTCATATTGGTGTTTTCTAACAAAACATACCTTCTGGTAATCTTCCTCCCTAATGATGGCTATGAAGATGCTTCTTTTAAAAAACTCTTATCAATGGAAAAAGAGGTGTATATACAATCTATATGATTATATATTAAACTTTACAATCTCTACTTTATAATATACTTGAAATAAATATAGTAAACAAATATAATTATCTTCAACTACTTATATATGAAACATAAAAAGAGAACATGATATTTATCCACCTTTTCCCTTTCATATTATGCCATATATGACTAATAAACCCTCATTCTCCCCATATTGGTGTGATATTGGTAGAAATTATTATAATCTGGAGTTATATTAAGATATATTTCTATCATACTCTACTGATAAGGAAGAAGAGGATTATATCAGTCCCCACAAGCATTTTTATATTGTGTTTCTTCCATTATTGGGGTTTTCCAACAACTGAATTTAAGTAAGGGAGTGGAATTACGGACAACACTAATTAGTGTATCCATGACCCTAAAAGAACAATAATAATGTGTATCATTCCTAAAATGACATTAGGATGTGTTTTCATGGAATTAAATGGATATTACTATGTAATCTTCCTAGGTAGCCACTCATAATTGGGGTTTTCCATAAAACCACATCACTATAAATAGGGTACAAGGAGAATACACATGCCATATGCTACCAAGTTGGAAGTTGAAGTTGATAAGCTAATCAAATCCAACTACATATGGGGATTTTAATACATGAAATTTCATAAAAACATTCTATATAAATAAAACAAATGAAAATTTTGATCTTTTATTAACTACCTTGAGTTGAACTAGCATTTTCCAAAGTAAAATTTCATTGTCTCGATAATATAGTTTTTTACTGATGTGATATCCATGTTTCAATCCATTTAATTCACTGATCGATATTCTAGCTAAAGTTAGATATAAATGTAAATTTTATATGAATAAGGTAATTCTTTTAGGTATAACCAATGGTGCCTTTCTGCATTGTGATACCATTTGTCTTGAAGAATGTTGGAAATACTTACTATAATTTCATTCAAAATATTTTCATTTTCTTTTTAAGAAAAGAATGCGGAATTTTATGATGAATATATGGTAGTTAAATCCCACCAGTATAACAAACGCCTCTCTAACCTACAGGTATTTTAAAAAACGTTCCATCAATATAGCTTAAAAATAAATTCATTAAAATGTTCCTCATAGCTGACATTAGGAAAATTCCTCAACTTTGAATAATGACATCAAGGTATTAAATTCATCCCTAACAAAACCATGTAAAAATGATATAAATCCTCTTTCAAACATTAGAGTGTTTAGAGGAATCAAGGGACATCTCACCAATATTTTCGTCTTCATTAAAAACATATTTTTAAATTTTTACCGATTACGAAGATGATGAAGAGAATGGTGAATTACCAATTAAATTTTTTAAGGAATTTGATGAACCCAAGAAGAATTTAATGTATCCTATAATGATGATTCTCTATATAGAAGTAAAACAACTCCCCATCAATTTGAAAATTATGGAGTGATCTATTAGGTCCCTCTTTTCCTTGCATAATTATGTAAGAATAGAAAACATCATATACAACCTGAGAATAATGATGTTGCTAGCTAAGACCTAATACATAGATATCAAGATGAAGTTCTTTAAATAGATCATTACGGTTTAAAATCATTAACATTATATATAGAAATAGGAAGTTCTCAGGATTTCTTAGTTTTACCCACTCAAAGATATTCATGGTCATACCATATTAATAGTATGTTTAGAAAGTTAGGATGAAATCCTACAATAGTTTAACATTAGTTGTGTATCCTAAAAGGTAGTTAATGTAAAAAAGATAAAAATTTAATATCCACATACCTTACCATAGAGGATATACTAATGAACATGGAGATCTAAGAAAAATAGGTTTTAACTCTCAATGAGACTTACTAGACATGTGAAATGTATTTTATTAGTGTTTCTTGTAGTTTGATTTGGAGAAACATGGAACACTCAAAACTCAGACAAGTTGGCGTGAGGATTGCATTTGCTTACCTAAAAACTGAAATAATAATTATTATTTCCATCTATTGAATGGATGTACAAAAAACTATGTATAATACTATAACCTCATCTTATCTTTGGAATTGTCACTATAGATACATTTTTCTCTATTAAGTATTAATATAATTTCAGAGTTGTTGATTATGAAAAGAAATGAAGACTAGGCCACAAAGAATGAATAATAGATACCACTCCATGACAAAGCATGATATTTCTATCACATATTCCTTGTATATGGTGTTGTATCGCATTTTATGATCCGAAAATTCTCAAGACAATACAATGGAAACTAAATATACCCCTCAACTATCCAAATCAGGACGAGAGTGATATTCACAATGTGCACCATGGAGTGGTCTCTTTATTTATCAAGAATAGTATGGAGAAAATAATTTAATGCAATGCCATAATGAGTAAAATTGAGAATTAACCCTTACTAAATGACACAATATCATTTTAAATGTCACTCATAGTGGAGTATCTTAATAATATTGATCTTCCACATGATTGAATCCTAAAATAGAAAACCCATCAATGGGTGGAGAATTTCAAATTTTATGGTAGTTTAAATTTTTATAAAATCCTCTGTAGGCTATGAGGGAGTGTGCTTGGTTGTAGCGGCATACCCATGGTGGGAAGTGCTTGGTTGTACCAGCAAACCCACAGTACCCGACAGTTGGAGTACTTCAGCAGTCCAAGGTTAGTGGGAAGTACTTGGTTGTAGCGGCAGGTCCACTGTACTCAATAGAGGAGTAGTTCTCTAGCAGCTGTGGTATCGACATCATGAATAAAATCCTGGTTTGAGCTAAGTCAATGAACTTTGTGTTTCCTCATGATTGAGATGGGTTACATGATAACTTATGTATAAGTATGGGATTATACTTAAGTAAGGGTTATTTATTTAATCCTAATTTGTGGTTATCCTTGTTGGATTTAGTGAAACCTTGAGGGTCTTGGGGTCCTTACTGAGTATCATTATACTCACCCCTGCATGGGCTATGCCCGCACCTCATTGTGTTGGATACAGATGATGGACATCAATGATAGAGAACTAGTGTGTGAGGACTAGACGATACCAAGAGGTGGACCTTACGACGAGTCAGTACCCGGAGGTGGACTTCACGACGAGATGGTACTTGGAGGAGGTGACGGGTGGGAGCGTTGAAGAGGCTATCTGTACCTACCCTTTAGGTATAATCCATGGTGAACAATCCAGAAGCTGAGCTATCTGTACCTACCCTTCAGGAAGGATCTGAGGTGGACGACCCAGGAGCTATTTCTGTCATCTAGAAGTTGTCTTTTCTATTTTACTTTCATTCAGCTGTAGCTATACTTTTCAGTTGGGTTTGTATTCTGGCCAATTTACTTTTCAGCACTTCTTTTTGTACTTAGTGTATTACTTCCTCTTGTACCCTGGTTGTATGTGTTTATGATTTATAAAGGCAATGCCTTCCCTAGGATGTACACCTTTAGTGCTAGTCGCCAGCCCCTAGCCTATGGAAGGCAGGCTTGGGGTAGTCATGGCATGGGCCCCGAGGACGAGTCATGATAAAATGAGTCTTTTATGATGTCCTTTTCAGTTTTATTGAATGTTAATAGACCCTCACTATTATGAAATAATTATATTTTGCTTCTTGAAACACTTATTAATAAAGAATCAAGCTCATCCACCATATCATAAAACTTGGATATTTCTGGCCATCTTTGATAATGGGTTTTATAAAATTTTATTCCTTTAAAATAGATGTGAGCATCATTCAATAGCCTTTGGTGTTATTGATGACTTCCAAATACAGTTGTTTATTTTTTTATATAAGGTATTGATGTTATGTGTCTAAAAACATCAACCAAAATCAGGTGGTTCAAATTATTCTTACTACTTATTACTTATTTTTTAAATATGAAAAAGTTTTTCCCCTGAAAAAGATCATGAAAAGGCCATAATCCACTTCCTCAAGTACAAAAGCATTTTTAAATTTGGATAATTGTGGAAAATAGCAATAAAAAATGCAACTAATTTTTATGTTGTTATGTTGAATAAATTATACTAGGATCATAACACTATGTCCAATAATTTAATATGATATCATGTTGTAAAAAAATAGATATAGGCCTTTAATAAAACTAAATGCAATAATATTTATAATATTGTAGAGA
This sequence comes from Viscum album, assembly GCA_963277665.1. NCBI lineage: Eukaryota > Viridiplantae > Streptophyta > Magnoliopsida > Santalales > Viscaceae > Viscum > Viscum album. The sequence continues at coordinate 344,539,240 of OY728134.1, read as the reverse complement.
ATGAAAATAAGTTATTTATAGATAAACTCATTCATGATTTATGGGATTATAAAACCATGACATGTTCTTCCAATGAGGTGACCCAATATTCTATTAAATATGGGATAGAACTCATCTTTCCCACCCATGTTAAAATAAATTCACTTTATATTTCCATTTTTGATTATCTGTATGAAGATAAATAATATCAGAATTGTCTTGATGATTTGGAATATCTCAATGAAAAAATGTTACATAAATTATACAATCATGAGTGCAGAAAATTATTATCACACTAGTGATTACTAAATATTTATACCTCTAATAATTCATACTAAGAGAATTGGGATTTACCTTGATAATTACAATGATTTATGGAATCAATACTCCAAAACTGTAGAAGAAATCAGAAATACCTTACATCATACACAAACTCCACTCCAACAATGTTTTTTCCCTAGTCACAATAGACAGTGGGAGTTTTCCACACCTTGCAACTATGCAAGGTTTATTAAGAAAAAAATGCATTCCTCCATTTTAGGTTTCATATAATTCATTCAAACTGATGTTCAATTGATTGGAATGTGTCTTAATTATACGAATCAAAACTACATGGAACCCAAGTCCTCGTTAAATGACTTCAAAAATTCCTAGGTAGTATTTTTCGTAACACCTAATTTACTTACATGAGATTCATATACATATATAAGGCTTAATGTGTTGTTTTCTTGGTCAATAGTCCAGTTCTAAGATAATAAATTCCCTTATAACTAAAAACATTGTGTTTCCTGATTCCAGTTTTCATAGGATACATAGTGACTAAGGGTCACCCAACCATATGCCTAGAAAAAAAAAATCATTCATTTCAATCCCCATCTTCATCCTGGTGTTTGGGTATTTTCCAATTCTTATAGAGTTTTCTTCAGTGTCCTAAAACTAGGATAGATCCTATTAATATCATTTATCATTTGTATTAAACTAGTCAATTTAGATCTCTTTTACCCATTGGATAAAATTACCCCCACATCATATCCAAGAACTATTTTTGTATTGATTCATTTTATTTTAAGATAATTAATGATTACCATGACATTTATCTTGGAAAAATAGAAAAGGTAAATTCTCATCCCATATTCAACATCTCATTAAACTATTTGACTTTAGTTCACATTTAGTTCCTCATCCATGTCCTCATGCTAAGAAATAGGTATTTTTAGTCTCTTTTATGCATGATCCAAATCAACATATTGACTATCAAGAACTAATCTGAGAAACCTAGAATGTTACATAAGATGAACTATAATAAGTCTTCAAGTGTTTTCCCAATCACCATGTACTAGTAACTAGTACTTGGGAATCAATTCATATACCACTAGGAACAGTTTCACCCAAAAAGCAATATTTAGTATCAAACTTCTTCCAAAAAATACTACACGACCTCTTAATATGTCCAGGGAATATAAATAAAAAATAAAAATTTTATAATAATAAATTGGAAAAAAATAATTAGATTAAATCATAACTCCTTATTTAAAAAATAACATATAAAATATATAAAAACATCCCAAATCCAATTCCATAGATAATATTTTATACAATATATAACATAAGTTCAAAATAAAAAGAGTGTGTGAAATAAAAAAGTAGGAAAACAAAAAACATGAACAAAAAACCTAACTGATAAATATGTAAAATAGACCCCACAGGCCATCTTTACACATCAAATGAATGATTATCCCTTTATGAAACCAACATAGTTACAATAGGTTCTAAAACCCAGCTACTACATCGAAGCATAACATGTACTAAACATTTAATGTTTGATAGGCGTGAGAATAATATTCCTAGTTTTTAACTTCCCCACATAACATGCATAAAAATTAAAATTAAATCCATTTAATTATATTATGAAATACAATAAATAGGATCAGCTTTTCATATTTTTAAAAAATTAACATGATTTAATATATAAAGCTATTGATTCAAAGTATAAAGCTTGAAATTTTTTATATAACATAATCTAACGTTTATTGAGGAAATTAGGAACCTTATACATAGAAATATTTTTGAAAATCCTACTTTAGAAAGAAAATATTATAAAAAATAAATTATATAAACTAATATTTAAAAAAAAACTTTGAAACAAAATAATGAAAACCCAAGTTAAGGGAATTTATGTTTTAATGGAATACACATTTCAAGAATATAAGTTAAACATGGAATGAACATGTTTATAACTGAAACAAACACTACCATCTTAACTTAAATCATTTTATATGATAGAAAGGGATACAATTCCTAGGTTTTTATGAAAACAATTCAATTATATTTACCATCAAAACAAATTAAACATGAATGATAATAAATACTATAATAAAAATTCCAAACATAAATGATAAGATACTATTAGTAAATTAATTTAATGTTGTGATCATAAGAATATTAAAATCATAATCATTGAAACACCTATGGTATATAGATATAATCTAGGAAAACACCAAAATTTAATCCATATAATGGGTTCCTGGTGTGATTAAACTTCCAAAAATCTCATTTTAAACTACATGACCCCACCAAGAGGAAAAATCCCCAAAAATGATAATATTCCAAATATAGTTCTACTAGCCATAGTGTAATTATAAACTAATATAGTACTCATTCCATGTTTTCCCACAGTGGTATTAGTAGCTTCCTATCACCCTAAATTGATGTTAATAGTCAGCATGTTATATATTGAAATATATGTAATGAGAAGTAATCATAAAATACCCTCATCTCTAATGTTCTGTTATAGATGAATCCCCTTTTTTCAGGAAATAATCAATCCTCTAAATAGGATAATTAAATCAATTTCACATAACATAGATATCACTCTAAAGATTCATAAAAAACAACATTAAGGGTATCACTTCAAGGATATCTAATTACTAAATCATTTCCAAATATATTCACAAAGACACATGGTTATGAAAATATAACCATATCCATACATTACCACATTTTAAAACAATCTAATATCTCTTTATTTCATAGTAAATAAAAACAATTCACCTATAAATCAGTAACTGGGATTCCATTTTTAATATTCCAATAATGAAATTTTGATTTGTAATTCATTATTAAAACATCATGGTATGTCATTAAAATTGATTAGTATTATATCCCTAAAATAAACATAAATTTATTCAATGAAAAATCATGTTGTAATGTAAATAAATAGTTTGAGAAAATAGTTTAAATAAAAATACGTTTTCATTTATTAAACATGAGAAATCCCTCTCATGTTAAATTGGAATAGAGAGAGAAATGAAATGTCTTCAAAAAAGGATCAATATATATACATATTAAGATTTTTAAACATTTTACATTTGGGTTATAAGTTACCAAAGCACTCATATATTTAAATTTTAAGGGGTATACCTAGATTAATATACATCAAATAGTTTTTATCTTTTAAAAAGGGGTTAATCAACTATAAAAGGGTCAAAGAATCCTTTAAAAACCACTAAAACACATTAATAAAGAAAACCCGCAACTAAATTCAAGTTAAGAATGAACTATAGATATTATTTCCCATGGATAAAAATAAAATATAAGAAAATGGAAGAATAAGGACAGGAAATGAGAAATGAAACACTTAATTGAAGATTTGTTGGTAATTTATTTTAGAAATCACAAGAAATAAATCAGTGGAGGAAGGTATGAAAAGTAGTATTACTAATGGTACTTGGAACAAATTAATGGGAAAAAATAATGAACTATGGATGCTTAAATTTTATAAGAGAGACAATATAAATATAAAAAAGTAACACTAGTAAGCTCACATGATAGTCATATGATTTGGGAAATTGTGCACCAATCATGCAAAAACTATTGTATTTATGGTACGCCCCACACGGTAATATTTCATAATTACCCATAACCTTTAATAAAACATGAAACATTCAATGTCATGGAACTATAAATATGATTAATCTACATGTTTACTCATAACCATGTGGCAAACAAGCACCAAATCTAATATTTAATGCTCACAGATTAGGTTAAACTTCACTTTTCTAGTAGTCACGCTCTACTCATGCAATAACTATGTGACATGATAATTTTAAAAAACATTTAAAATTTTGAATTTTTACTTCTCAAATTTCAAAAAATAAAAAAATTTAATATAATTATTAAGAAAATTGACATCATTTTGATGTAATTATCCTCACCATATAAGTTTATTCACCAATAGTATCCTAGTAGAAAATAATGATCAATGAAAATATGATATTTTACTTCTTCATTAGAGAAAAAATTCCAGAAATGATGAATTTCATTGAACTTTCTGATATAAGTTATATTAAACTAACTAGATAATTTCCTAACATAATTCCCCACTACAATACTCAAAAAAACATTTGGAGTCATAACATATAAGCATATACTTTGTTCATAAGACATTGGTCAGGTGTAAAATTTCAAACCCCTCTATCTCATATATGGGTGACATAAAAAAACAATATTAAATTACCATAAAATATTTAAATCTAATAGGTTCATTACCACTCACTCGGTGAGGTTAGGGAAGGAATTAAATACATTACTTAGTAGTGTTGAATCATTTTCTTCTCAAGGAAATGAATAAACATAATTATATATTCCCTTTAAATAAGGAAGATATAATCTATGATAATTTCATGTTATATTAATAATTAATCTAATATAATAACTTCTAAAATCAATTAAATACTCCCTGAAAAATAAAATAATGCATAAAAAATATTCTCCAACTAGGTTACTTCATAACTAGAGTGAGAAAACACCAACATTATATTCATGACTCAAAAATTATATGGATAATTACCAAAAGAAGTTAATTATTTTAAATGGGATGCACACTTGAACACCACCCACATGACTATAATAATCCATCTCCCCCTTTATATTATTGGAATTCCATTTACCACTAATTGGAATAGTGGAAATATAAATCACATCAAACTCTCAATCCTTAGTTTCCTTTATTATAATAGCCTGATTTTTCACATTTACAACGGAGTTTAGGAAAGGAATGTACACTCATAGATAAATATCAATAAAATGTATTATTTTAGGACACTAATCTTTGATATCAACATTTGAGGCTATTTTTGGTAAGTATGGTACTATCTCAATGAACTAATTACTGTGCTCTATAACTGAATTGTCCTATATAGAAATATAAATCCATACTCTTATACAATTTTAATGTTTCAATGAAACATTGTTACAAGAACTAAAATTTAAATCCTTACAATGAATATAAATCTTGGGTTTTTCTCAAAATAATCCACTTACAACTATTTTAGCTTTGATATTAGAGAATATATGTGGAAAAAATGAGCTTAAGTGTAAGATCCTAGCTTGGGTTCTACACACTGGTGCCCCAATAAGGTCTTTCACATGACCCCAAGAACACCTCCTCATATTCCAAAGGTTTTTGACTAGCATGAAGGGTGTAATATCAATCATGGGGAGACTATAACCACTTTTATCAAAGTAATAAACCATAATAAAATATGAAAAAACAACTAAATAACATATAACTAGAAATATAATAGTACCAAGATCACTAGATGTATAAAATTTTAGATACAATATAAAAATTTGAAAATAAATAAGTAATGTTATTGTGCGTTCCATGTGTCAAAATTAAAACTCTAAATTAAAGACACTGGAAACTCCCATGCGGGCCCCAAAACATGTCAAGTTCCCTCATCCTTTCTATATCCCAAATATACCATATAAGAGAGGTATTTTCCCTTATGTTATCCTACCAACATGAAATCAATTTAGGTACCGCTCAAGTAGCCTGAGTATGGTTTGAGTACAACTCAGTAGGTCACCAACAATAGTTTAAAAATCAATATCTAGTCAATAATGGTGAATGTAGTTTTATAAAGAAATAAGTAAAATTCATATGTAAAAAGTAATCACATGGTGATTTATTCTTTATTTAACCACGTAAATCACCGAGCTCCCAAGGACACCAATACCTAAATTCCTTCTTTATCCCACAATGGGTTTGAACCATGTAACATATTCAATTCATAGCTCCTTATGAAACATTGGATTACATTATCAATGTCATTTTGATTCATTATATTGGCCACATGGAACTGTAGTCCATTGATAATGTTTTGGACTTAGAATGCCATGTCTAGTTACTCGTGAGTATTCCGAGCATCAGTTCCTATCTCACACCTCATGGGTATTTGGAGCATTAATCTTTGTCCCATACAATTTAGCATGCATTGTTTTGTTGTAGAATGTCATTTATATAACCCCCTGAGTATTTGGGGAATCAATCCCTATATCACACTATGTTTTTCAATCGAGCAAATATATCATGTGGTTGGGTCTAGAACGCCATTTCTATCACCACTATGGGTATTTGGAGTGTCATTCTATGTCACACACCTCATTCTCAATCAAGAACATATATCACATGCATTACAATATTCAATATTAATCAACATCAATTTTTTATCACAATATTAATGTATCAAAATAACCCATTAATTAATTCTTCAATTAATTAATCATGTAAAACTCATTAATAAATTCAAAAATAAAATGATCACAATAATTCCATTAATGAATTAAAAAATTAACTAATCATGTCAATCACATTAATTAATCGAAAAATTAATTAACCACAATCATTCCATTAATTAATTAGGAAATAAATTAATCACATCAATATTATTAATTAATTCTTCAATTAACTGATCAAAAAATATCCATTAACTAAATCATCAATTAATTAATCAAATCATAGTCTCAAAATTACCAAAAATAATTCAAAAATTAATTATCTCAATTCCAAAATCACAATATCTCAATAATTATTTCAATAATTAATTTTCCTAATTCTAGAATCTCATTCTTTAATTAATTAATTCAAAAATTAATAATTCACATTCAATTTCATCAATTAATTCATCAATTAATTGTAAAAATCCAAACATTTATTAATGAAAATTCATCTTGATCTAATTAAATGTCTTATTATGTAAAATTTTTGTATAAAACATATGCACTTCCTTGGTTTTAGGTTTTTTGAATTTAAAATACAATTAATAATTGTTACCATTTATAATATAGTCATTGAACAGTGATCACATGATTAATATAAATACAGGGCTTTAATAAATCCAATTTACTCATACAAAGGATATGATATACTCATCTAGAAGAATTTCTCCATGTGAAGCCCATTTTTTGGAGCTTGGAAAGGATGTAGCATCACTGGGCTTCGCTATTGACCATGACCAAGCTGAGCTTCAATACATTAAGCTCGAACAGAACTACCTACAGGAGAAGTGGATGTTATTCGAGATTTCCACCCAAGAGATGTTAACCGAGATTCCCCAAGATTCTTTCACCATCACACACCTTACCCTTAGGACTTATACAGCTGTTATATGGCCATATGTAATAAGACCCTAGATCTATTATTATGTGAATTATTTTTGTATAATGAATATACATTCATTTTATTATTGTTACTTTGTAAATGGTTTTTAAAGAAAAAATAATATTTTTAGTTAATATTCAACTAAGAATATATTTTGATAAATTAATGTATTTTTAAATTAAATATTATTTTAAAATATTTGTACTAAATTAATTAATTTTAAATATAAATGATTGTATATTTTTTTATGAATACAATTGTAATTTTTAAGGTTTGAAAGATTTTTTTGTAAAAACCCATGAATTTTCAATAAATTTCAGTTTTTATTTCAAAAACACATATTTAAAAAATATTTTCATAAAATTAATATAATTTTCGGATTTAAGATGTCAAAATTACCTAATGGTGAATTTTTCATAATTTTCTGAGACAGTCGAATATTTGTGTGACAATTAAATACCGTTTAAATATATAATGTGTTTTATGACATCATAATGACCCAATAGTGATGTCATAAAATAATATAAAATTTAATTTCGGAAAATATATGTTTTACCATTAAAATAATATGATTTTAAATTTTTTTTATTAATTTTATGGTGCCTTAGTGGACCCTCTAAGACTTGTAAAATATTTTAAGTTTTATAATGATTTATTTGAATCTGTGACTCACCACTACATAAGTAAACCTAATATTTTAATAATTTTGGAAATTTCAATTATAAAATAATTTCTTCCAATCCACTTTTTAAAAAACCATGGGTTGTATTGTGGTTTTTATTAGTTTAAGGTGCAGTGTCGACAACCTAAATAATAAAAAATTCCCTCTCATTTCTTATATAAACCCACTCAACCTCTTATTACACTTCAATAAGACCATTTTTTATCTTGTCCAACCTCTTCCCTACTCTCTCTATTATCCTGCCATGGTTCCCCATGCTCCATAGAAGTTTCTCTCGAGCCTTTACCAAGCCTTTGGGATCACACTTCCATGTAAGGGATCCTCACTTTTTATCCTTCCTTATTTATGTCCATATTTCCTTTTATTGTTATGCCCCCTTTATTTTCAATTAAAAATGTTGGGGTATGATTTCTCACCTCCCTTATAATTCCCTCCTTATATTTTAATTATGAGAGACCCATTTCTATTGTACTAATTCCCCCATTTACACCTGTTACCTTACTGAAATTCTGTATGGAATTTCCCTCTCTTCATTAACTTTTAAGAAATTATTTTATAGTATGAATCTAAATTCCATTACATATGCTGTGGTGTTATGTTCCATTACCCCCTTACTTTCTATTTCATGTATAAATTAGGAGATAATAATTTTTTTCACATCAACCTATTTTACTAATTCTATTTTACATCGTTATGCTGACGAAGTTACACCAAACAATTTCGTGCCAAAATCATCATGAATGTGAATACCATACCCATTACTCCATCAAATATATTCACCTATATACACATGAACTTTTTTATTGAGGACATAAATTTATTTTTTCCACATCTCTTAGTCACGGAATAATGTATGATTTTTAATGAAACAATGTTTTATGATTTATGAGGCATGCTTTTTCATGGAATGAAATAATTAAGAATGGTGTGACCTGATAGTTCTCCAATGCATTGGGTAAATAATAGTATCATGATACGTCATTTTCAATTACTATTGACTAATTCTAATTCATGTGTAATGAGGGTTTACGTAGGATAACTCATGTTAAATGAGGCTTTACTCATGATCCATGTGCAATGAGCCTTACCTCATGATATTATAATGTTTAATGTTGTTGTCACATTTATATGTTATGATAATCATGTTATATCATGTCTTTATGGTCATACTTCTCTTATTCTCCATTGATATTCCTTCTACCTAACATGCATTTTTTTCTTCATTTTATTCCTTGTTTCCTCCCAATACTAGTCTTTATAGCTCACCCTTTTCTTATGTATGTCTAGAGGTTATCCCATGAAATACTAAGTACGAAGAAATATTATGGTCATGTAAAAGATGTTTTCAATGAAGATGTTGTATTTTACGTTATAAGTTGTCCTGTAGTGTTCCTAATTTCTCAAGAAACTAGACCTCTTGATCCTTAGAGTTGTATTAAGTGAAAGTTTATGTAATGAATCATGTTTATGTGTGTAATAAAGAGAAGGGTTATTATATTAATTATTCATGTATAGTTCATTAATTAATTCCACAATTACTTTATCACATTCTATCCCTTTAATTCAGTCTCTAATAAATTTTTCACAAAAACTCCATAAATTAATCCTCCAATTAATTAATCATAATAAACACACTAAATTAATTCACAAATTAATTGTTCACATCAATTTCAATTAATTAATACCACAATTAATTAATCACATTCAATCCCTTCAATTAATTATCCAATTAATTGTCCATGTTAAATTTCATTAATTAATTAATATTTAATTAATCACATTCAATTACCTCAATTAATTATCTAATTAATTTTAAATTCTAACCACATTAATTAATTCAACTAATTAATTCCATTAATCCAATTATTTAATTCAATAATTAAATAATCTCAATACTTCATTATTTAATTAATTCAATAAATTAATCCCATCAATTGAATTATTTAATTAAAAAATTAAATAATCAAATCACTCTATTAAATAATTAATAAATTAATTAATCTCATTAATCCCATTATATAATTCAATAATTAAATAATCACATTGGTCTATAAATTAATTCGTCAATTTATTAATCCCATAAATTCCATTATTTAATTCATTAATTAAATAATAACATTACTATATTAATTAATTTATCAATTAATTAATCTAATAAATCCCATTATTAAATTCAATAATTATATAATCAAATTACTCCATTAATTAATTCATCAATTATTTTATCTCAATAATTCTATTATTTAATTCAGGAATTAAATAAATACATTACTCCCATTAATTAATTCATCAATTAGTTAATCCCACTATTTAATTCCATGATTAAATAACCACATTACTCTAATGATTAATTTAATAATTAATTAATCCCATCAACCTCATTATTTAATTCAACAATTAAATAATCACATAACTCCATTAATTAATTTTTCAATTAATTAATCACATCAAACCCATTATTTAAATCAATAATTATATAATCAAATTACACACATTAGTTTCTTAATTAATTAATTAATGATTAAATCCCATTATTTAATTCAATAATAAATAATCACAATAATCCATTTATTAATTTATCAATTAATTAAACACATTACTACTGTTAATTAATTTGAAAATTAATTAATAAAATCCACAATCATAAAAATTACCATAAATAATTTATCAATTAATTATTCTAACTTAGACAATTCAAAATCCCAATTAATTAATCTATTAGTTGTTCTATTTTAATCAATTTAGTATGCATAGTTAAATCATCAATTAATTAGTCTATCTTAATCAATTAAATATACCCAATTAATCATTCTATTTCATCAATACAATATCCCGATTTAATTCCTCAATTAACTGTTCTATCTCAATCAATTCAATATACACCAATTAATTGAAAAATTAATTGTTTTACCACAATGAATTCAATATCCCTAATTTCACAAATCCCTTAATTAATTTAATTTACAAAAACTGAATTACTAATAAATTGAGAACAATTCTACAATTACATACACATAATTGAAATCAAGACATTGATATTTGAATTATAAACCACCTACCTTAATTAGTTTGATGATGAAGGCTTTCTAATAGAAGTATTTCTAATTTAAGAGGATTAATCAAGAATGTGATGAGAATTTTTTGGAACCAGAAGTGGGACTAGTCTCTCTTGAGGGGGGGGGGGGCTCACGGTGACTGTCGCTCCAGCTTCTTGATGGCAGAGGCCTCCACATAGGTCCCTCCCCCATGGTGGGGTAGGGACCTTCGTCTTCCTTCATTGACGTGGAAGCTTCCTTTTCACCCTTTTATCGTCCCAAACTCCTTACACCATTCACCTATTGAACTTTATACTCTAAGGTTCTCAATTTTATCATGGTTTCCCTAATCTCCCAATCTACATTGTGGAATTCAACAAAGCTTCATCTCTACTTGTTTGGACAATGATTCCTCAATTTTCAAAGAAATGACCTTTGGTGGATGCGTTCGATTGGCTTGTGTTTGGTTCATGAGATTTGTATAAGTAGACCACTATAGGGTTGCTCGATAGTAAAAACATCATGATTCGGATTGCATTTAATTAGGATTTGATCAAATCATGGGATTTTCCCCCAAAATCTACAATAGATCATGTTTCTTTCTCTATAGATGTTCCAATGAGATTCACTTGAAACATGATTCTCCAGCAGTCCTGATTTAGGTGAGTTTCCTAAACCCCCTTTAACCTTTCAAAATCCTATGATAATTAGGATGCTAGGGAACCTAGATGGTAGGCTCTTGTATTATGAAGGTCATAAAACATCTCTTTTCTATCCTCTTAATCCTCGTTTTTGTGTACAAATTAATTCCTCCAGATTTCCCCTTGATTTCATTTGGATAATAGTAAAAGATGAGTATCATATTAGACCAAAAGTTGTATATGAATCCTGGGTAGATTTCAGTTCAGCTTGTTTTTTAATAGATCATTATTCGGTTGATTAATTGCATGGGTCTAGATAGATGGTTATGCATGCTAGTTTGGATGTTGTAGGAAATGCAAGACTACTTTAACATGTGTGGTTGCTAACTCCTCTGGTCATGGGAATATTGTGACAAGGAACATGGATCTGGCAGCCCATTTTAAATATCAGGATCATGGTCCCTTGGTTTGTGACATTATTTATCTGATGAGGATGGACCAAGGTGTTCCTCATCCTTATGTGCATGATTCTTTGGATAATAGGATATCATAGATGGGGAATGCGGTCATCTCGGATTTGAAACCTCTTATAGTGGATGCTGGTGATGTCAAGAGCACTAGTAGAAAAGAAACATACTCTTCTGAACTCAAGGAGGGTAATTATTAATATTGTAGTAACTTGATCAATGTTTTAGGGGGTGTGAACTTGATCATATTAATTCTGTGTAGGGAGGAGGTACCCATCAAATAGGGGAACTAATTTGAATGATTTCAAGAGGATGAACTGGTCTAGGAGGTCAAGGGGGACCTGGTTAGGACCTCCTTGGATGGGAAGAAGGATGTTGGGAGTGACTTCAAAGAATTTGAATTAAAGTAGGAGGATTATGGATAATTTTCTTTGAGCCAATAGGAATTAGGAATCAGAAAGTGAGGAAGGACTACTCCTTTTTTCCTCCTCCAATAAAGACACATTCAGCAATGAAACTGATTGGAAAGAAATATGACAATGAGGATGCTCTTTATCAGATGATGTTAGGTGATGGTTGTGGGAAATCATTATAATCACTTATGATATCTAAAGAATAAGAGTTTGATGAGGTCCTATTTCTTAATTCCACTAAAGAGGATACTTCTAGAATGAAGGATGGTCATTGAGAGTGTATCTCTATGATGATAAATAATACTCTATAAAAAGACAAGATCTAATTTTTGTAGGTGGAATAAATTATCGGAAGATCATAATTGAATAATATAACCAATTATGGGTAATGTGGGCCTTTTAGTTTAAAGATCTTCTAATGGAGGAACCAGACACTCATGTAACTATTATTTCTTGGAAATTCTTTTGGGAAAATATATCTGGGAGGATTAAGTTGTACTTTAATGACTCTATTTTCTCTTTTTTGTAGTTTTACTCATGGTTTTGAACTTTTTTTGTCAAAGTTTTTTATTAATAAAAATTAAATTTTTAGTTAATGAAGAACACGATGATTAACCCAGTCTAGATCTAAGAATTAAATCCATATTTAATCAAAATAAATATCTTAAATAAAGATCTTCATCCAACACATCTAGATCTAGATTCAAAAAAAATATACATCTACATCTACCAAAATAAAGGATAATCACCCACAAAAATAATGGGAGAAGAATGAGAGAGGGAAGGGAAATTAGTCAGGAAGAAACCATATACCTGAGGAGGTGTAGATCTGCTAATTGAGCTTCATATCACCAATAGAATTTTCCAGAGGGCCTAGAAATTTGTTTGGGAGCCCCTAAAAATGATATTATTTTATTTGGTTCATGATAAGGTTGATTTGGAGTTTATATGGTGGTTTGGATAATTCTAAAACCAAAATTATAGTTTGTTAGGTTATGTCACATAGTCAGTTATAACCATGCACCAAACCATTCACCTAGTTGCACACTTAGGTTGAAAAAATAGTTTAACCAAGATCAAACTATGTGATCCCCTTGCACATTTTTTTTAAATGTGTGAAAACCTATTCAAATCCATGAAACCCCCTTTCACCCTTTGTTCAACCATGTGAAACCATGTGCAAACAATGAACAAACCATGAAAATCCCCTCTTCCTTCCAGAATTCTAAATTTTTCACCCAAATGAACCCAAAACAATACCCATCATGTTATACAAAAAATTAAGAAAATGACTACCTCTAAATATTCCCATGAAATCTTTAAAAATGATCAGGATCTCAATTTAAGAAACTATCGAAATTTTAGATGTTTGAATGTCTTCACAATATTCCCTAACCAATCCTTTACTTTATGGGATTCTTACTACCCATGGAAGAGGGGAGGACTCAAATTATGAAACCAATGAATATAGTCTATAGGATTGGTTATTATATATAAAATTATTCCACATTTTTGAAGTGGGTGAGATAACTAACTCATGGATACTTTGATCAACCGGAGGGTGTAGTGATATAAAATCACCAACATCCCTCTTAAAATTCCATAATAACTTTATGGGGGTGTCCTCTAAAAGAATAAATAACACAGAACATAATCATGGTAGGAATAAAGATACAAAACGTTATAAAAATAAATATAATAATATAAATAAATCACAAAATACTAATAAAACTCCATCTAAACCACAATAATAACCATCATTTACTAATCAAAATTCAAAACATAAGAGAACTATCAATTTATTTATATTTAACATATTAAATAAAATTTTAACATACTTTATAATTAGAAACTATTTGGGTATCCACAATATTTAATCTAAATGGTTTCTTGAAAACTCTTCTTAGAATAAATTGTTATAAATGTCTCAAAACACCTTATAATACCTCAAAATAGAGAAAATCACTTCTTAAAACATTTAAAAATAATGTCCTTTTAAAAAATTTCAAAATAAATTTATAATACCCCATAATAAAATTAATAATATATCTGGTACAACCCACCCATCATTTTATATATCTTTCAAGAAAACCCACACTTTAAATTCCAAAATTTGAATTATTAATTAAACTATTACTTTCAACACTTTTTAAACTATATATTTTGAGAAATGTATCATAAAAAATTAATGAAACCAATAAAAATAACGTAAATATTTCATAGAAATCACCTCAATCAATATTAAATTAACATTATAAAAGAATAAGGGTATATTAGACCCAATAACTATAAAAATATAAAATGTTATAAAATATAAAAGTATATATGGTTTAGCTGCATGATATATAAAATTGTGTGTTATCCCTGTGATGTCTATTGGATGTTTCCCCATATGGGTTTCGTGATCAATTCATGGTTTCCTAAACCATCCATGTTAACCATACGACCATGGGTTTCTTCTCATATTCCAATCCAAATCATTTGTTTCCCAGAATATCTCATAAATATTCTTTATAAATCATAAATACATGATTAAACACTAGAAAATTATAAAATAATCAATGTAAAATGATCTAATTCAAGATAGACGCATCTTGATTACTCATGGTAACTCAAGGTTCAAAACAGAAATCATTTCATAGAAACTTATTCACAGCAACATATTGAGATTTGATGATCTTGTCTCTAATATACCTAGACCTTCCAAATAAAAATTAAGATTTGATACCATTTTGATATAAACCACCCATGTCTATATTGACCCAATACCCCTGACAGCCTCTGAAAATACTCAATATAGGCACCCAATCACCACAAGAGAATAATGATTTTCATTGAATCAAGTTATAACCCACTAGGTACAATTTCTCTAGATAACACAAGAATAAATGGATATATCCACTAAGAATTATGGAATAACCACCCTATAAGTAAGAAAAACCTGTATAAAAATTAACATCTTTCATAATAATAAAAAAAAAGTATGTCATAAGTGTAAATCATAACTCCTAAAAATTAACTATATCAAAAAATATCAATACATCCTAATAACATTGCTATAGAAATAAATTATATAATTTCTAATATAAGATAAAAAATGAAACAATAGTGTTAAAGTTGAAGTGTCATAATACATAAGATAAACAAAAAAATAATCAACCAAGATCTAAAATAAATTCCAAATACTCATCTCCATGCATCATGTGAATGATAATAACTTTTCATCACCAACAGAATTTTTCTATATTCCAAAAACAATCCACTAGATCTAATAAGGACCCACACTGAAAATTTAATGTGTGATAGGTCCAATTTTACAATTCTCAGTTGGTATCCTCCCCAAACATAATATATAATATTTAAAATTAAATCTATTTCATTCTAAATACTCCATTCTAACCTACCTATCCATAGAGAGAGTAAAAATACTAAAAGAGAATAATAGTCTAAACATGGGTTTGTTACCTAGAGTAGAATAATAATTTAGTACGATACTCATACATATATTTCCCACCTACCTACCCATGGCTTGATGGAATTTTTATAATAATCTAATAATAAATTTTGGTAAAATATAATAAAAAAGTAGATATATCATTAAAAAGTCAACATGCAAATATTCTAAAAGATATAGTACCAATAAACTGTGTATAGCAGCATCCGTCTTCTTTATTGATGAGGGAGATCAAAAAATCATTGAATGAAAGAACCCTTCCTTCAAGGTGATTCACTATCAAATGGATCCATGGTAATATCATGAGGATTATTAAGAAATTTAAGGTGTTCTATCACCTTTTTAGGTGAGATAAATATTTCTTAGAAAGAAGATAGATTATGAATTTTTAGGTCCACTAGGTTATATACCCTATTAAGGGGTTGAATTTGGGTATGATAGATTAAAACTTATATCCATTTTGATCTTGTTTTTTTGTAAAGAAATACATTACTCTTTCTCTCTCTATTCCATTTTAGAGTATAAAAAAAATATAAAGTCATACACATGACATAACAATTTTACATGGTTCACCCTCAGTGGGATACTTTCAAGGAGTATACACTGATGACGTGCCAATGTACCAAATACGCTATAAGTGAACTTCTATTTAAAATATTCAGAGTGAACTCATTATCCCACGTGGTTCACAACCAATTAAAATATAAAGATCATTTCTATCTCAACTATAGTGTGCCCACTACTTCTTCAAAAGATCAACTCACAGTGTATTGACCTATAGGTCTCTTCATTATCATAAATTATTTCATCCTCTACTGTATATAAATTCTTTATTTAAGTGAAACTTTCATCCACTAATGAATAAAACTTTACCGCAGATGTGATCGACTACTTATAACTTTCAAGAGACCCCAAGTTGACTTGTGTGCCACTTTAACTAGGGAATAGCCTCTACCTTTGTTATGGGAAAACCAAATTGTATTCCACTTTTACATGTGTGCCTCTACCTATGTGACACAACCAACTTGTGGGCCACATTATAGATGAATGACACTTATTGTGCACCACTTCTTGTGCTCCATTATTTGTGCACCACTTACTACTTGAACGTAACTCACTACTTGTGCTCCACTGCTTGTGTGAAACTCACTACTTGCGCACCAATAAAAACTTGTGTGCCACTTCCACATGCACGATCATAGATTCGATTTTCTCTATGTGTTGAAATTATTCAAAATGAAGTGGGATTCCATCTATTAATAGAAATTTTGGTGAACCTGTACGTGAGATGTGAAACTAACCTTAGGCACCATTTCATTACTTGTACACCACTCCATAACATGAACACCACTACGTGACTTTTTCTCCACTTCATGACTTGCGTTCCACATGATGACTAGCACCCCACTTCATGACTTGTATGCCACTTCATGACTTGCGTGCTACTTGGTGACTTGAATTCCACTATTTTATTTTCCATACTTTGATGTTTTTATTTTGAAAAAAATCCAGGCATGAAACATTCCAATACTTCTTAACACTGGAGTGCAAATCCCTTTTCCAAGAACATGTTTCTCCATTCTCTAGTTTTTTACCCAAATTTTGGAATAAACTGGAAAATGAAGCCACCTTGTACCTGTTCTTTTTATACCACCTCCAGATCAACCCTTTCATTATCATGCTGCATTGTCAACGTACTTTGTCAACAATATCTTTGGAACATGAAAACTCACCATAAAACCGACTTTGTCAAAAAAACATAACCAAAACAAAAAATTCAGCAATTGTACCTTGAGGGATTTTTTCTCAACAATCTATCCCTTTGGGATTGTTTCCAACTCTACTTAATTTGATAACTCATTAATTCTTCTTCCATATTTAAACAAAATTCACCACTTGAGATTATGATAGCGATAAAAGATTTACTCAACACATAATCTAATCTCACATAAGCAATGCTAGGAATGAGGAACAAGTGTTTAATGAATATTTCATCAATGAATCACTTCATTCATAACACCAATTCTTGATATCAATCGACTTCTTTCATCAAAATCCACATCTGTCATGATATATCTTCTTTTACATATCTCTACTAGCATAATCAAATTTAAAAATCATACTCCCCCTATCTTCTTGATCCCCCAATCTCATTGTTTCACCAGTCAGTCTCTCCCAGTCTATTTGACTAAGAAATTTTATCCCATAAAAGCCACACTTTCTCCCCCTTGTACCATCACATTTTCTCCCCCTTTATCAACGAATCCAAAGGAATCTCCTTTGTGGTCTGCAATAGGGTGAAAACATATATAAGTACATCATAGAAAAATACATCATACCTCGAGGGGAGGGGGTCCATCATCTATATTGTTTCAAGTGCAGGGAGTCGACTGGACTCCCAACACCAATTGATTGCTCTCAAAAGCTTCCTTGGGTAACACCTTTTTTAGAATGGCTGCCACCTGTAGCTCTGTAGGAATATACTCCAACATGCCAAGCCCTTTCTCCATCTTCTACATAATAAAATGATATTTTATTTCAATTTTATTTCTCCTGTAATGAGGGATATAATTTTTTCTAATATTTATAGAACATTAGTTATCACAGTAAATTATGATCGAAGACTGCACTGTCACACCCATGTCATCATCCTGATGCTTTGTCAACTATAATTGTGTGCATGCTTGCATTAAAAAGATATAAACATCTTCTATGGTGCTCAAATAAATTCGATCACATTTCTTTCTCAACCAAGAAATACACAATCCACAAAGATAAAAATCACCTCATAATGTTAATTTTATATTATCTGTTGAATCAACTTAATCAACATCAGTATATCCCAAAACCTCTTCCTGATATTCTTCACTATACATTAATTTGAAATCAAAAATTCACTTTATATACCAAATTATTTTTTTACTGTAATCATATAGATTTATTTGTTACTACTTTGATATCTCGATGCTTGGCATGTGGAAAATACAATGTCAGGCCTTTTTGTGGTAATGTACAATAAACATCCCAAAATTTTCATGTACTCTATGATATTAACTTCCCTGCCTTCATCATCTTTAGATAGTTTCATCCGGGTAGTAATCAGAGTCTTCATTTACATGGAATAATCCATCCCAAATCCCCTAATAAACCTCCTTATCATCATTTTACTGAGATATATATGTGTCATTCCTTCCTTATGTCACCTATAAACAAAGTAAAAAATGTCATCTCACTAATTATATACATTTCAAACTCATGTTTCATGAATTTAGAAAATTGATTGCACTATGCTTAATCAAATCCTCCAAATATTATATAATCAACCTGTACTTGCACCATCATCCTCTGATTAATATAATTATTCACATATAAATTTTAATTAACTTCACTGTGCTAGAAACCGAGCTTCTTAGAAAACAGATCTAGCCTTGAATATAATTCTCTTTGTGCTTTCTTCAACCCATACCAATCCTTATTCATTTGAACAACTTTTTTCTCATATTCATAAATTATAAAACCATATGGTTGCTCAGTTTACAATTCTTCTTCTAGATACCCATTAAAAATTGATGACTTGACATTTGTCTGGAACACTTTGAACATCTGTTGTAATGCAATGGAAAAAAATAATATGATTGTTTCCAGCCTTTCCATAGGTGAAAATGTCTCATCAACAGAAATACCATCTATATAGAAGTATCCTTTGCATAGGATATGTGATTTTATATTACAACCCCATATTCATTCTTTTTATTATGAATGACCCATTTTTTCTGGGTGACATTATTATCTACTAGGCTCGAAACAATCTCCCATGTATAATTATTCTCAATATTTTCTAGATATTAATTCATATCTTGATCTCGACTTTCATTTTCAGCAGCATCAAGAAATTTTTTTGGTTCAACTTGATATAAGAAATATGTATGATGTAGTTACTTCATAATTATTTTCTAAAATGGTGTTTTCTGATCACCAATGGTATTCTAAATATAAAATTCATCTTGACTCTTTGGCTTCTTTCCAGATAAAGACTTGAATTCTCCTTTTTCATCATCTGTATCTTCTTCTAAGTTAGTATCTGTTACTTCTATGCCTCCTTTGTTACTTTCCTCTTCATCACTTTCATCAAAAAACTATTCACTTTGATTTTGAGTATTCTCTTCATTTTCCAAAACAGAGACATAATTGCTCTCAACTACATTTCCTAGCCTCCTATTAAAGCATTTGTATGATTTTCTTTTTCCTGAGTAGCCATATAATATCCCCTCATCTCCACATGAAAAAAATTTCTTATGTTTTTCATTTTTCATAATGAATAACTTACTTCCAATGACTCGAATTTATTTTATTGCTGGTTTATTTCCATACCTCATCTCATACGGAGTAATTCCTTTATTCGGACACAACATATCCCCATTATAAATGTAGATAGATGTTAATACTGATTCCTTTCAAAATTTCTTTGGAGGGTCTTTTACTATAAGCATATTTATAGCCATGTATTTGATGATCTGATTTCTTCTTTCAACAACTTTATTATATGGGGGATTTCTTTCTGAAAAAACTTGATGCATTATGATCTATTTCTCAATATAGTCCACATGACTATTTGTGAATTCTATACCATTTTTAGTATGAAACATTATAATTTTCTGCCCAAGCATCCTTTCATATTACCCGTAATACCATTTTAGGAAACTGAATACCTCAAAATTATGGGAAATGACAAATACCCATGCCATTATTCTATAATAATCAATAATAATAATGTAATATCTCTTTTTTTCATGGATCATTGTAAGATAGGTCCATAAAAATTAACATGCACCAATTGAAGTACTCTTGTTGAACTCTTTTCCTCCGTTTGGTACGTATTTTTGATGATCTTTCCATATTGACAAGCATCACCTGTATGTGTACGATCCCAGGAAATCTTGGGTAGATCTTTATCTGCATCACACATTACCAGATCTTCTATGGAATGTTAGAATATATGACCAAGTCATTTATGCCATAACTTATTTTCATCCTCTCTAGATAAAAAACACAGATCATCATCACCACATTCAAGTTAAAAATTTCCTTTTTAATTTTTCTCAGAAGAATCGTCGCACAATATATTCCATTGACGATAAATTTTTTCTTTGTAAACCTTATAGAATTACCTAAGTCACACAAATGACTTATGCTAAGAAAATTTTCCCTGAAACCTTCTACTACTAATACATCAGCCCGTATTATTTATTTTCCCCCAAATCTAGCCTTTCCTTCTCTAATTATTTTTAGACCTTCATCATTTACAAACTTGACAAGTCCTTAATTTTCATATTTTATTTCTATAACCATATCCTTATTCACTTTCATGTGAGATTTTCATCCACTATCAAGTATCCATAAACAAAAATTGTATGATTTTCAGAGAAATTTCAGAAACCACTGCCTTCTCAACTCTCTTCTTCATAGTCCTTGTTTTAATCTTCATACTAAACATAGATTGATATTTCTAATCTTTCTTAGAGTATGATGGATCAGATTCATCTTGAAAGACTGGATATCTATTTTTCATTTTCAACTTGCATGTTGTTTCATTGAACTACTGCTTGCGAACATTTTAGTTGTGCTTTAACACATTCCTTTGTATGGCCGATGTACAATATTTATCCAGGTTCCCAAATCCTCTACACCAAAAGTAGCATCCCTCAAAATATTTTCTATAATAAAGTTCTCTATTTGGATTCCAATGATATTCTTGTTCCATTCAGTATCTTTTGGCTATAGAACACACATTTTTTGAGTGTCCCCTCTATCCATGGAAATAACACCAGATGAAGGGTGAATTACTGCATGTCACTTATATACTTCTAGTTGTCTCTTGGGTTTTTTGAATCTTCTGATTCAGATTCATACCAACATCAATCTTTATTCTTAGAATGGGTTCTTTCAGTGTCACTTCAACCCTAACTGCTTTCTATTTTTGATCAAGCCCTGCATCATCCTTAATGTCTAAACCTAATTCTTACTTCTTTTCTGGTGGACCACTATGCTCCCTTTTTATCTTTTTAGTCTTCTAAATTATTTTATTTCCTTCTAAAATGTTGGTAATCAAATGTTTTTCTTGGTCCTAAACATTTTTTCACAGACCGACAACTTCCTATTCATGTTATTTGATATCCTTGACTAGATCTTTCTCTGTGTTATTCATGCCATCAACCTCCCTCTTATATTTTTCAACAATGATTTTATAGTTACTAAACAATTTTGATTCCTTTGGTACTGAAGACTTTAGTTTATCAATTTCATCCATTAACACAAACATATATTTTTCTTATTGATGAATGTAGAGTTTTTTTTATCACGAACCACTTTATTGTATTTCTTCATTTTTGGTCTCTAAACATTTATCTCTTCAAGAAAAACTTCTATCTCAGCTTTTATATCAATTCTTCCTTAAAATTATTCTTCTTCATCAATGTCAGTTTCTTCCTTTTATTGAGGATTACTGATAATATACACCATATCATTCTCTCTATGTCCATTTCATTTCTCTCTCTCTTCAACCACTTCTTCCTCATATTCGTCTGAACTGCCTAATTCTTGTGAAAGAAGATTCTTCTTCTTGAATAAATCTCTCTTGAACTATTTATTCCCTTCCACATAGGATAAATACATCTTCCTAGGAATTTCATCTTCATCGAAATAATCATCTTCTTGTAACTTTTGGGGGTACCTTTCTACAAGATGACCAACTTTTCCACATCTAATATAGGCAAGTGGATGATTTCCTTCAAACGTTCCTTTAATTCTTTGAATAATTGAGGGATGGAATGAAATAACCTAATTTGTCTCTTATTCTTCCTGAGAATGTTCAATAGATAGCTTCTTCATGTCATTGAATTCAACTGCTTTAGATTTTCCCTTTTCCATAGCATCATTTTCGTCATTTCACATTTCATATGCTATAAGGGTAATATGAAAATTATCAATTGTCAGCTCTTTCGGTTCTTTAACTTATAATAATGAAACTATTATATTAATGTGAGGTGGAAGTTTTCTAAAGATTCATTTAAAAATATTTATTTCTTCAATTAATTCACCTTGACCTAGCATATCCACTACTACAACATTTATCATGTCAAAGAATGCGTCAATTGAGTCATTCGAGTTCATTATTAGATCTTCATATTTGTTCCACAACACTTACATCTTTGCCTATCTTACTTTTGAATCTCCCTCATATGTGTTCAATAACTTTTACCACATAGCATGTGATGTTTTTCATGAAATCACCTTCACACACATATATATATATATCGTTGTATAGGTCTCCCCTAGAGTGTTGATTCCCTTTGCATCAGTATCCAATTCTCTTCGCTCAGATTCTGATAATGAAACACTATTAATATCGGTTGTTATATGATAAATTTCTATTGTGAACATGTCCATTACTAAGGAAACAAATTAGTGTTGTATCTAATTCATCCATAGTAAAAAATTGTTCCAATCGAGGAACAAAATTATTTTATGATTGGTGACTTAAATTGAGAGAGAAATGATGATATGAACTTTTTCCTCTGATACCAATTGTTAGGTCCACTAGGTCAAATATCCTAAGAGGGGGTGAATAAGGGTATGATAGATTAAAACTTACACACATTTTTATCTTGTATTTTTGTAAATAAAAACTCTCATCTCTCTCTCTTTCCCATTGTAGAGTATAATCAAATATAAAATCATGCATAGAACACAATAATTTTACTTGGTTCACCCTCACTGGGCTACGTCCAAGGAATATACACCAACAATGTGTTTATATACCATATACATTATAATTGAACTATTGTTTACAAGTTTTTGAGTGAACTCACTATCCCTCTTGGTTCATAACCAATTATAATGTGAAAGCTCCCTACTCTCTCAACTGAAGTGTGCTCACTACTTCTTCAAAATATCCACTCACAGTTCATATATTTGTAGCCCTCTTTGTTTTTCTAAATGAGTTCATCCTCCACTATATATAGATGATCTATTCAAGTGAAAAATTAATCCATATATTGATAACACTATACTATAGATATAATAGGAAAAATATGACTTTCACGCTACCCTAGGGGGACCTGGGCACCACTTTAACTAGTGCATAGCCTCTGCCTTTATTACAGGAAAACCAACTTGCCCACCACATTATACTTTTTGTCCTCTGTTTTCACACTACAACTAGCTTGTGGGCCACTTTATACTTTTTTTACACTTCTTGTGCTCCACTATTTTTGTGCCACGTACTACATCCACACAACTCACTACTTCCATGACACTACATTCATGCAACTCGCTACTTTTGTACCACTGAAAGCTTGCATGCCACTTCCACTTGTGCGATCAAAGGTGGTATTTTCTCTAAGTGATAATATTATACAAAATTAAGAGGGTTTCCATATATTTATATTCATTTTTGTGACCCTATACAAGAGGTTCACAACTCACCTTTCAGGGCCGCTTATTGGCTTGTGAGATGCTCTATAACTTGCATACCACGTCATTAGTTGCACACCAATTCATGACTTGTGCACCACATCATGACTTGAGCCCTCACTTGATGACTTTCCTTCCACTATATCATTTTCTATATTCTGATGATATAATATTTAAAAAATGATAGGCATGCAACATTCCAACCCTCCTTAACACTAGAGCGCAACTCCCTTTTCCAAAAACACTTGTCTTCATTCTCTAATTATTTTACCCAAATTTTAGCACACTGGAAAATGAAACCACCTTGTATATTTTATTTTTGTACAGCCCCAAGATCATATATTAATTTTTAATTGTTATTTGTTGATTTATATTGTCAAAAATATCTATAGATCATGATAACTCACCATAGAAACTCACTTTGTCAACTAACAAAACCAACCGAACATGCTTCAATTGTACCTTGAGGGATTGTTTCCCAATAGGAATAGAATCATATGCATATCACACCACATATATCCATAGGATAGGATCTCATCCTCTAATATAGATAATGCCGGAGGAATACCCTATTCATAATGCATTTTATGTGTTTTTATCTATTCAGTATAATTTATTGAATGTTTTTAATGAGTTAATGCAACACCTTTAATCCATTTATAATGAATAATTACAGATAAATAAACAGTTTGGGAGAAATAAATAATATATATATATATATATTATCCATGAATCACATGATTGAAAAATATGTGCATAATCTAAATATATATTAGATGTTAACTATATATTATTTCATATATTATATATACATATGTATATCATGCAACATATTCAGGTGTACTTGCATCTCATGCATGTACATTTTAGTGCACATGCAATAATCTCCCACTTTAACTAAAATCCAATAATGACATTATGAAAAACAAAATAACTCTTTGTGAATCCATAAATACTCTTTTAGATGAACTTTTTCATCAAGTTGTCTTCATTTTGAATAAGCACCTTGTTCAAAACATTGTCCTTGTCCCAAGGCCTAATTGTGTGACCTTATGATCCTTAGTAGCATTGATAACAACTATAAAATTGCTATTTCATAGATATAATCAAATTGTGTCCACTAGAAAATATTTTTTTCTGCTCAACCTACTAAGTGGTATGTTTTGACCTCCATCAAACATACTCATATATCTAGAGGGACATACCCACCAATATATATATCATATAAATCACATGTGTACCTATATAATAATTTTTTCCATGACATCAGGTGGCCACTATACATGGAACATTTCAATATAATATATTCATCTCATCTTTTCTTTATTCATTAAAGTATTCTATCCATTTTGATGAATACATCACAAGACATTCATCTAATAGAATAACGCATCACATGCCCCTCATCAAAGTAGTTGAAAACATCATATGTGACTCAAATAAAGATAGATAAGAATTTCTTAAGTATTTTTTAGTCAGTAGACATATATATATATATATATATATATATATTCTTTTCATACAAGTTGAAAAATCTCATCTTGGTTTCACTCTTACTGATGACATGATTAGCAACATACCCAACAACCCCTATATTAGCTATGTTTATATGTTAACATGCATTATTCGAGTATCAAAATATGAATGTTATCATTCTTGATATATCACCAACCTTAGGTAAGAAGTATTCATAATTAGTATACACTCATATGTATATATATTAATACATGACATTTCATAATATGTAATTTCATGGATCATTCAATGTAATATGTCTCTATTTATTAACTAAAGAATCAATTATTCATATCTCGTATACAACCCATTATAATGGATACAAGGATATATTGAAACTAACCATTGTATATCATCACAACACATTATAAAAAATGAAAATCATTGGTTAGGGAAAAATCAATGTTTTTAATTTGATGTAATATTTCTAATTATAATATTAATGTATTGTAAACTGTGGTAAACATGAATTAATGATAAATGGATATTGTCTTTATTATAAATAAATGATATGTTTATAACCATTATAACCTATCTCTTAAGTTTTTAACATCAATAGACTCTTTATGACTCTAATATTATTGTTGTATAAATGGTTTTTAACCATTACATCCATATATATTTCTTTAATCATCTCTATGTGACCATGTGATAAAATACTCCAACAATATTATTAGTGTGTAAGATTTTTAAAGAATGAACATTTGAATAATAGAGCGAAATAGAAATAATATTCCTTAAGTTAAAATCATTGAACATATATTCAAACTCTATAGTTGTATAACATAATATTTTATAATTTTATCATCCATTGTATACTTATAAATTTTTCTAAGTACATCATCATCACTAATGTAAACCTTTCCATCAAAATAATTCTTTAAATTGATGTTACCATTTATATTTTTATCAAACATATCCAAATTTTTTTTGGATAAAATGACCTTCACATCACTGTGGTAGACACATGTAACCATTTACATTTCACTTTACCTTTATTTTTAAAAACCTTTTAGGAAATAAAGTGAATTTTAATTCATAAATAAGCCGGAATAATAGTTATATTCACTTTATTATAGTAACAAAATTTAATTATTATCATTTTTTTATTGTAATATCCTAAAATATCTTTTTTGATACCAAGTATAGTTAATTTTCTCATGATAAATATAAATATATATATACACACATTTATTTATCTTCACATATCCAATAAATGTTAGGAATTTGGGAAAATAATCATAGACTGGTATAATACTTTCTGAAATAATGAGATTAATTTTCATGTGGTAAATCAATGAGAACTTTAAAATTATTATCAAACATAATATAAACTCTTTTATGATATAAAAATAAAATAAAATAATATTTATTTCTAAACATTGAACTTTCTTAAGTCTTATAACAATCTAACTAGTCACTTATATATTGTATCCTTCTCAGGATATCTTACAATGATTAAACACAAGATTCTTTATTTTTAGAAATAAAATTTATTTCCTTTTAGTGGGAAAATTTTACAAATATTATATTATATGCATATATCCTTTGTTATTTTATGTGTTAGGATTATTTTCTTGAAAAATAATACGGCATTAATTAGAATTAACCATTATGGTTGGGAGTCAAATTCCATAATATTTTAAAAAATAGTTGGATAAAAGTCGTATCCTATAAAAAATAATTTTTACCATATCATCTTCTCAAGTCACGTTATAGAATCCAATTAATTATAAAACTAATGTATCCAATTATTCATATAATGTTCTTAAAAAAATATTTTTTAACAACTATTATCATATCATAAAAGTGAAACGAATATACACTTCCTTTACATAGATTCATATAATCTTGATAAACATATTTACAATTAAATGTATGATTTTGAAACAATTTACTTTATCACTAGAATGAAAACTATATGACTTTTCAATTATTCTAAAAAAATTTTACTTGTATATTTACATAACTTCTAAAACATGCACTATTTCACATACCCTTCAAAATTGAAGAATCAATCTCCGTAACATTAATACCTAAAATAGATATTACACATTCCAAAACCCCACCAGGTATTCTAGGTAATCCCATCATATGGAATCATTAAACATTCATGGTAATAACCTCTTGTTTCAAATAACCTTAACTTGCTTCTCGAATAAATATTATATTCCATTAAAACATTATTTCTTATCATTCTGAAGATTTTGCTCCTTGTATTATCTATATAGTACCGAAAAATAAACATTATACTCCAAGTTCATATATTATCAACAATTTTAGAATATAAGAAAAATATTTATTTAATTAATCCAACATGTCCTGAAAAATCTATCAATGAAAATAGAATGAATTCCTTAACTAGAATAAGAATTATGAGGATTTATTTAGACTCTCCCAAAATATTCAATCTTATTGAATATCATTTACATATCAATTAATATATAGTATATTAGACTATAATTTCAGAGGCAAATTATAATATTGTGTCTTTTAAACCTTAAATGAATTATTCCATGCATCCATAAGAATTCACATTCAGTTGATGAATAATTTAATCAATTGGTTACTCAAGACTAAAATATTTTAACATATATAATATTTCTCTTTCTCAACAACTTTTCTTAACCTACAAATATTATGTGTTTTTTACATTGTGCATCCCATTCAAAGGAATAATATAAATTTTAGTTTAATGATGATGAATTTTTATCTATAATATAACTTTTATAAAATAAATATAATGTATTACAAAATTTAATCATGTAAACTTAATGAATTTTCTATCACTAAAATTTATTTCCTTAAATATCAAATCTATTTAGTGAGAGAAAATTCATATTTATCTTATAAATGAGTCTAATTTGGAATTTCTCTTGCGAAATTTCTATTTATATAGTTAATCATCTAAAAAAAATATTTGTGAGTGTTGGATTCTTGAGTAAAAATCCATTATCCAAGTCTATTATATGAAATTACACAACTGTATTCCTTTGGTAAACGAGTCTTATAATGGTATCTATGATAGTGTAACCCAAATAAATTTCTAAAATCAAGAAAATAAATTATTATCTATGGGAAAACAAATTTATAATGATCCACTTAATATAATAATCTAGAGTCACTAATTAATTTATTTTCATTCACAAGATAATCAGGGGAAACTCAGCATTATCAAGACCTACTAGATTAGATGACTGAGGTCTGAAAAAGTGTATCTTTATATGGAACCCCACACATAGTATTTATGGTGGTTTTTATGGTTTCATCAATTTAATATACCTCATTTTTTTTAAATTAATAATTATTACATCTAATTTAATCATTATCTTCTTCTGTTTTACTTCCTTTTTTATATATATGATTTTAACTATTAAGTTTTTAAAATCCCTATTCCCACAACCAAATTAATGTGTTCATGCCACATTAATTTATAACTCTTTAAAAATCCCACAAATATGTGTTAATAACCCAAACAATTAAGTCCAATATATTCATACATATCCAAAAGTGTCAAATGGATGAGTTACATTAATACTTAATGTAAATTCCTATATTTATATGTGATTGAAAAAATTAACATGAGTAATCCCGAAGTGATGGATAGTCAACCCTATTTTATTTCCTGGCCATGGAAACCCTCCAAGAATTTTTGTGCTCCGACCCATGTCCATTTACTCAGGGATACTTTACTCAAGAGGGAATTTAAATTATTAAAAGCACTAACCCCAAATATAAGAAACAATTCCCAACAACTATACTCAAGTTCATAACTAAAAATTAAGACTGAGAATAATGTTGATGAAAACTAAATTTAATGATTTCAAACCTAACATGATATTCTAGGTTATATCCTAGATCCATATAAACAGGAAAAAATAATATTCTTATTTCATAAATCATCCATTAAAAATGGATATCAATAAAATTTATCAAATTAATAATCAATTTATTTCTTTTCTAAAACATGAGACATGTATGAACTATTCATAACTAAATGTTAATTATAAACTTTTTATTATTTAGCATGAATATTAACATTTTGTATTCATGTCAATATAAAAACATTAATATTTTAAATTAAATAAAATTTATATGATATTTAATGAATTTATCAAAATATATTTCAAAATTATAACCTTCAATGTTTGCGTAAAATGTTTCATAAACGTTTATTTGTTTAATTATGAACAATTTATATTTAATTTATTTATTTATAAAATAAATATAAATTAAAATACCCCTATATTCATTTTAACATAATTTATAAATAATATTCAAACAATAAAAAACATTTAATTTGTTAGAAATAATTTTTTAAAAAATATTTTCCCTTACGAAAAATACCTATTCTTTTTAAGGGTGTCCTCTTATTTCCCTTATGAATATGCTCTATTTAAGGGTAACCAATGTTTTAAAAATACTGCATAAAGTTAATTTAAAGTTCACCTTTATGCATCCTGATTAAAAAACTACTCTGTAATGGTAATAGAATATTACCTTTACATAGCCCCCTCACATAATGATATTACCTTTACAAAACTCTTTTACATATAGGTAATCCCAATTTTCTCATTCTATATAATGATTAAAATAAAATACCATTATTTAGATACTATAATA
Source organism: Viscum album (assembly GCA_963277665.1). Lineage (NCBI taxonomy): Eukaryota > Viridiplantae > Streptophyta > Magnoliopsida > Santalales > Viscaceae > Viscum > Viscum album. The sequence continues at coordinate 344,508,515 of OY728134.1, read as the reverse complement.
CCCTTACATGAAAGGGTAAAGGCATATCAACCTTTACATAATGGCTTGTGTATGGGTATAACCTTTAGAAAGTATTTCTATGCAAGGTCCATGTTCTAATAACCCTTATATAAACCATTTTTTATATAAGGGTATTACCTTTACACAACCCATTTATCCAAAGGTAACAATGAGGTTACCATTATGAAGACCTTCTATATAAGGATATGTCCTTTATGTAAATAACCTATAGATAGGTAAGTCAAATTTACCACTATACAGCTCATGTTATGGTCTATAATCCCATATAGTTTTATTAAAATGTGTTTATTCTTTGGAAACTAGTAATTCATATAGATTTCATTCTTGAAGAACCTACTATAATATCAATGATGTGTTTTTTTATAATCATATAATAATCAATTCTTGTGGAAGACAACCGAAAACCACATGAAGTCTATCTTAATGAAGTTAACATATAAATAATCTAAAAAGCATAGAATATGTAAACCATACATATAATAATATACCTTTTTCATTGATGAAAGATAATTCTTGAAGGATATCACATAAATAGTGAATGAATGTGTCATGTCACAGAGGTGATTCATCAGCCAATGGATCCATGTTTATGTCATGAATACTCTTAAGAAACTAAATGGGTTATAATTCCTTCAGAGGTGATATAAATAGTAATTGGGAAGATGATAGATTTAGAGTATTCTCATACACATCACACACTACACGCAACCAAAAGGAGAGGATCTCATCCTGTTATATAGCTGATTCTAAAGGCATCTCTTATTCATAACGTATTTTATGTGTTTCTATCTGTTGGGTTAATTCATTGAAATTTTGAAATGAATTAATAGAAATCCTTTAATCCATTAAAAATGAATTATAATTGGTGAATAAACCATTCTGTAGAAATAAATGTTATATATATATATTTTATAACCATACATCATATTCATAAAAAATACATGCATAATATTCATATATATTTACGTTAGACTATATATAATATAATATTATATGTGTGTATGTGTGTTTCATGAAACATATTCATGTGTAATCAAATCTAATGATTGTATATTTTATTTCACATCTAACATGTCCTAAAATGACACAAAATCGAGGTGAGAAATGAAAATGTAACATATACAAAATTTATGTAATGGAATATAACCATAAAAAACCATCACCATCGATCACCCTTCATAAAAGTAACCCACTATGAATTACCATATAATAACTATATCCTCTAACTAGGATAATTCCATAAATTTCATCAATTAAAAATATAAATTTTCAATTTTATACAATCAAAACTTAGGGGATAAAATCAAGGGTATCAAAATACCAAATCATGTTGAAATATAATCAATGAGACACAATATTATAAAAAAATTATCAAATCCATTAATTACAATATTTCAAAACAATGTTATATCACTTTATTTAATAGAATAAACAATTCAAGTAATAATTGCCAATGGAGACTTCGTTTTAAAGATTCCAAACATTGAATTTTCCAACATAAAACCCTATTAAAAAATAATTTAAATAATTAAAACTTATAATAAATTTACCTAAGATATACACATCAATTTATACAATAAAATATCAAGATGGAATTTAAGGAAACACTTGGTGTTCATAGTTTATATGAAAATATATTTTGATAATTAAGACATGATAGATTCCTCTTAAGAAAATTGAAAACAATTAAAGAACCCAAATATCCTTGGAAAAAGATTGATATATATGCCTATTAGTATTTTTAAAATATTTAAATTATGGGTTAAAAATAATAAATCATTCATAACATTATATTTAGAGGATTATGTGTAGAGAAACCTACCTCAAATCACTGGTTCTTCTATAGATGTTTGTAATACTCCAGAAAAGGAACTAAAAATCACATGGAAGACCATTAAAAATCTTAAATAAAGAGAAAATACATATAAATTTCATCCCAGAATGAACCCTATATGTTATGGTCGTTAGAAAGAAGCTAAGTTTGGGATAAGGGAAATTGAGGCGATGGATGAAGAAAAGAAATGCATAAAAAAGATAATTATTGAATATATTTAAGATAAATAATAAGAAATAAAGATATATAAAAAGTGGGAAAGGTTTGATTCCAACTATAAATGTAAGATTCCAATGAGGAAAAATAAATCCCCAATACTTGTTAAATTTTACAATAAAAATTCTAGAAATTCATATATTTTTTATACTGAGAAACTCACATTTTTTAGACACATGGTTTGGGAATCTACGTTCCAACTAGGAAACTTCAACTAGATTCAGGATATCTAACCCACACATTAAAATGGAACATTTACTTCATTGTATGTGGAAACCACTGGTATAAAACCCTATGCATGATTAATCAATATGGACACTTCTAACCATGTTGAAACCTTATGTCACCACTTAGATAGAAATATAAAACCTAATATCATACTGCATTGTTTTGACTTATCATGTGATAACTATGTAATGAATCTATGAAACACAAAAATCCAAAAACTATGAAACTATTAATCCTTAACTTACAAAATTTCAATAAAAATAACATTTGAATAAAATAATAAATAAAAGTGGCATCAAGTGTGAAATATAACATTTATAAGAACTTTGTATGGATTGGTTCTTGATATCATCAGATACATAATTATGTTTAGATAATTTATCTTGGACCTTGCCATATATTTTTTTCTAATTGAATCCACATTTCAGTCTATGGTCTCTTCATTCATGTCATATATTTCAATATTTAACTCTACATTAGGAACAAATGTGTTTTATTTATAGAACTATATGTGGATTGAATAATATTCTTGAAAAATATATACATATCTAGAGACCATATATCCTAGGATCGATAATAGATTCTTATCCACTTCCACTACTATATAATATTCCATAATGTCCGAATATTGATTGATTATAAACAGGATTGTTTTAATTACTTCCTATATATTCACTTCCAATATACCATACATTATAACTTGAGTATATTAATTATTAAAAAACTTCCTTACTTATTGGGAATAAGTATTTAAAATCCAAAATACTATTCTATTCATTGAAGTAAAATGTATCATGTATCCAACTCACCTTTAACAAACTAGTTGCAGGATTAATCTTACAAAATATGATAATTTAAACCCATAATCCCTCAACATAATTATAGTGTAATACTTTTTTCAAATTTTGTTATTTTTCATCACTGGTATAATTATTTAATGATGAAATAATGATTCCATCATTTTTAATATAGTTCATGGGTACCCAAGCTTAGCCATCATAATTTCACTATTTCCATATTCATATAAATCAATTTGTGATTTACACTATTTTTATTGTTTGTTCGAATGGTGTTAAAATGATTCTATCCCTTCAAACACTAATTTGGGCTATCATACTTTCCATTAGTCCAAGAAATATTATATTAATCTATGTGTACCAATCCCTAAGAGAATTTATAATATTAGTGGACCCTTCATTCATGTAATTCTTCCCTTACCACATTTAATTATAAATTATATTTCCTTTTGGTTCAAGATATATAATCCTATGAATCATCCTTTTTTGTCAAATTGTTTTGGTCTTAAATATAAAACTAATTATTCTAGCTTAAAATACCTTAAACATAAAAATGGAAGTTACATAGTAATCTTCATGTGGAAAACCAAAAAAAGGAATCCTAAAAAAACCGATCCTCTAGTCACTAGGTCTACACCTTGCATATCCTTAACAAAATTTGAAGTATATTAAACCGAAAAATGGTGTAAATATCATTAGGTAGAAAACAAGAAAAATTATGTATAAGAAACATTCGACTCCCCATTCACTATCCAACAACTTGAATTACCTAGACCAAATTTAGAGTGTATCAAGGAGAGAAGAAAAGGCTCAAATAATATCATGTTGAAATCCCACACTAGGAAACCAGGTTAAAATACATGTTTTTACTATCTATGCCTTTCCATTTTAAGAAATTGAAAAAAACTAAGACTAAATATGAAAATGAAACAATATCTTATAAGGAACACCATTGAGATCTAATAATAGTTAACCTAGGTTTAATGGGTTTACCATTCAAGGAAAAAATTAGAGAACCATTATTTTCCTCATGAATATTGGTTATAATAACATGTATGGAATTCATGATGATATAAATTTTGGGTTCACTATGGCTTATAATGATGGTATGTATACATTGTTTATCTATCCATCATATATTATTCTATGAACAAAATCCTCAAAGATGACTGATTTACCCCCTCTTATTATATGACTCGAGAGATTGAGATTCCAATTTACCAAACACATCAACATATAAAGATTAGGTGAATTAAATTATTATGATTTCACTGCTTCTGTGTTTCATAGATTATTAAATATGGATAGTTAAACAGATACAATTTCAAGGAATCAGCATAGTTTTTTTGACATGAAAATTCATTGGTCATTAAGAAAAAATGGTAGTAGAATCCTTAATTTAGTGTCTCCACAAAATTTTCCACAAAATAAAAAAACTTGTGTTTCAATGTTCACCCTATAAAATCATAGATTTGATAAAGATAATTTCAGGATTTATCAATATGACATTGAAGTTAATCCAAACCTGAAACATTATCTTCCTCAGGAAGGTGCATCCTCACCACTTCAGCAATAACATATTTTTATCCCTTGTTTAATATACAAGTAGATTTTTATTCTCTATCACATTTTCATAAAATTTACATAGTTCCTTTAAAATTTTATTTACTAAAGTTTTTTATTAATTACTCTTGTATTTTTTTTCTTCATTACCACCTATGAATAATGATTCCAACTATGAAGCACCATATCCTTGAGTTTCATTGAATAATAAATTTATCTTTCCATTGATTTTTTTAGTTGGAGTGATTTTTTTATCCTTCACATGGAGAATATCTTTCACAAAAACTTGGATAATACTATGTTCGAACCCTTTTTATCTTAAGGTTATGAATATAAAAAGTATATCATTTATTTTTTCGTGGATACTCTCCATGGGGATTTTGTAAATCAAATTTCAAATGTCATTATTTGGATGTTCTCATGAATTCAACAAGAAATTAATATATTGGAGGTCTAAATTAGAGCATCTCCAAGACACTAAAATATATTTTAAATCTAGATCACTCATAGAATCCAAATATTCAATCATCTCTAAGATTTATAACTCTATAATAGCTTCACTATGCATACAGTCTATTATTCAATGAGTTAGGATGGTATCCTTGTTATTATATCCCAATATTGTTTGTGGTGGATGTAATAGAAGTAACATAGCTGGATATAATAATGAAATTTAAAAATATAAATAAATAATGAATACTCACTCACACTGATTAAGGTATTGGATTATTTTTTTAACACCACCTCATACAGTGAAATAAGGTCATATTCTCTCATTTCCATCATCTATTTGTTTATTGTGGTCGGGGCCACTTCATTCACTAGAAACACTATATCATCTCATATTAATTTAGGTTGTCCTTTAAATGGTCTTCGTTTATTATCTATAAAGTTTACATATGACTCCAAGGTTATTTTTCCATCTACTAGAGACATAAAACCAGGACTCACTCTCACTTCATGTTTTGATATACCCTGATTGACCCCATAAAAGACTATCCATATATATAAATTGAAAATAATTATAATTGTTTATAAAAAATAACATATATTAGAGAAACATAACTTTTTCTAGATATATAGTAAATATAATGAAATACAACTTCAAATGTTCAATAAATTCTTCCATATCCATCACGAGGTTTCTGATTGAATATGAGTGAGTTAAAGTTAAGATTGGGTAATTACACTCTGGTCTCAACTTTGATCCCACTTAAATTACTCCATTCACTACCCTAGGTAAATTCCATTCTTTATAGGAGGAGATTTTCTAACTAAGGTGTCCAACACTATTTATACCAAGGATTATGGAATTATATCAATGTAAAATGAAATATTAAAAATATAGTGTAAAATGTTTCAAAAAAAATGAGTAGATTAAAATTTTGCCTACCAATATTGACTAGAAATTAAATTATGATGGACTTTCCTATTCTTGATGGTTGAGTTCTCCAAATAGTGTTCCATACGGGGACCACAAGGATTGGAATTGAAAATTCCTTAAATTGGTTTGAGGTAATGATATTTAACTATGACATATAAGGGAGATAAGGTCTTCTCCAACCCTACCACATGAGTAGGAACTCATCCCAATAAGTTTACCTCAATTTTATTAATCTAGAAACATGATGAGTTATTGATCCTTATAATACTTATACAATGTTGAATAAAAATATATGTGATAAATTAATGAAAATATGATAAACATGAATATAAATTAATCTTAACATATCCCATTAATATCGTTGACCAATTTATCTCTCATAATTAGCATCTATTGTATCTACGACATCATCATCATTTCCATCATAACCTTTGGGATCAAGACTCATGTGATTGTGAACACATTTTGGGTTAAATGTTTTTTGAGTGGACCATATCCTTTAATACATTGATGTATACTTTTAATTTTTCACCTATGATATCATAGGAGATATTATATAATATGATGATTAGCTAATTAATTTCAAAATTATTTATTCTAGTTTATGTTAATTCTAGTTTTATTTTGTAGATAAATTTCTTTTCTTTGAATCCTACTCACTCTATGTACCCAAAAAATAGGCATCTTTAATGATGGTTGGTAGAGTAGCCGCACTACTTATAAATGGATAAGGGCCAGAGTTCCCCAACCACTTCACTATCATCTAGATCACCATATTATTTATCAACATAGGCCACTTATGTTATCTCCTAACCTCCATCATCTACTCATGTTCCACATTGTCTTTAATCGTCAATGAAACCTTGAATTGGGGAACAAAATTTACCAACCTAACACTAGGTTATGATATTACCAATATTATGGTGTATTTATTTGAAAGTCCAATAGAAACATTATTTTATGGTAATTTAACACATATAATTATTTCCCCTCATGTAATAATTTACCTAAATTGGAATACATCTATGGGATATTAGTCTATTAGAACACTTTAAGGAAATTAAAAATATTTATTGTTGAATTCAATGGAATTTTTAAACCAAACATTAAAGGTTTAACAAAATAAAAAATATTCTCTCCATTAATTATGGATTCCACTAGGATATAAATTATTGTAATAAATAATTTATTCTATTTATGAGTACTATATTCATTACCATTAATCATGACATTAGAGGTTTGATATGGAGTGAAGAAAAATTTGTTGTGAAGTTTCCACATATTATCTGTATCTTAGTCTCTAATGTGAGAAATTTAAAAGCAGTGGTTTATTTAAGGATATGGATTAAACCATACATAAATAATTTATTTATAAATTTTGAAATCATAACCTATCATGCGAGATTCAATCCGACCCTACAACACAATTAAAGGGTCTAAAGAGTTCGAATGGGCCACCCCCCTTACATATTTTTCAAAAATTGAAATACCATTTATCCAAATCAGAAAAAACATGTTGATATACCTCTAAATCACTAACTGGGCCACCATAAGAATGTGAAATTCATTACCCTATTATGAGACTTATACACAAGGATAATATAACAACTTATGAATATTTTTATAAATACTAAAAAGAATACAATCAGGGTGATGTTATTGAAAACATTCTAATATCACTTATTATTCTTCCTCCTTATAATAAAGGTTAGTAAGCTAATGGATCCCCATAAGTCTTATAAGTCAAGAATATCCATGGTTTCCATTTCTGTGCACCATAATTATTTGGCATGATAAAGATATAAACCTTTATTTAAAAGGTAATTTCAACTCGCATACAAATATAATATTCATTAAATTAAATACTAATTGAACCACATCCCTTATGGGTGGAGGTCTCCCCTCTATATCATCCCATATAGAAATTGGTGGGGGAAATCATTATACATATCCCCTCAAATTGAATCCCCATAGATCATGTGTGCATCCTAGAGGCATATCCCAACCTCAATGTGTGTCAATAGAATTTATTCATGTCTATGAACCTTCTGATAATAAATTATGAAATGATTTTTATATTGTTATAGGAAAATAATGGTAATATCCCAATATAATCATATAATCATTCTTTTGTAAGATTATTTTTAAACTCTACATAGTTTTGAATCACCCAATAGGACGAAGCCCAATCCTTTCTAAAGACTCCATCCAATAGAATTTCTATATTTTTTTCACGATTACGTCTAGTCTATATAGGCCCCCAAAAAATGATTGAATATATGAATCTATTTCTCCTGGATGCGAAGACCCTATTTTAGAGTCAACGATGTACATCCAAGGATGTAGTCAAATCTATTATTATCCTCCTTAAAGAAACATATTGCAATAGAATGCTCGGCTTGGGATAGTTAATAATGTTAATTGATCTAGTGAACTATATATTTCATTCCTAGCTGAGGTTCAGGGATTGGTGAATCAATTAGAATCATGAATCTATAATTATAAATAATTACTAATGTTGGGTAGTTTGATAGACACAATCCCATAATTTCTAATATAATTGGTTCCTGGGGAGGATGTGGTGACATTGGATGGAGTCAATATTATTGATTGAATCAATTTTCTATATAGTAATATTCTATGAATGTTATTACAAAAAAATTTATTTTGAATAAATATCAAGGAATTAATGTTGAGTTGGTTCAAAATATTGGATATAATGAAAGAATAAGGCATCTAAAATTGTTAAATTCTATATTTTTTTTATAGAAATTACACAATGTATGCACCATAAAAAAATTATTACATTGGGTGATCCCACAAATAAATTTTTTGAATGAAGATGAATAGATAAATTGTATATGGTTACCTACATATTTTATGACCATTTTATTTATTATATGATATGGATATATCTGAGATATATAGATTAATTTTTACGTGAACAAGATTACTTAAAATAACCTCCAACACAACCATAAAGTAATGAATGAGTGGACTCTTCCACCTTATTTTTAAGGTAATCATTACCATTTGACATATAATTTATACTATCCACATATTTATTTGGTAAAAGTCAATTTTTATCCCAAACATTTATCATATTAAATCCAATTAGAACCAATTATATGGGGAGGAACTTATTAATGCTTTGAAAATTTGATCAGTAAATTTTCAGAAATATTAAATAGAAAATTGCGAAAAGGTGTAACAGAAAGGACATGTACATTCCTCCACAATAATTAATAACTTTATCACATTAAAGTTATCAGTTTACCAATTTTGTATAATTAGAACAAATAGAAATACTTTACATCCATACAATGTCTAGGTAGTGTGTTCATCATTTTTAAAGAAGGGGTAGTGATCCTTTGAAGCCATGTGAAGCCTAGGTAGCCAATTCATCGTCTACAAAGAATATAAAGTTATCCTTTGTGGGTTTGTACATTTATAATAGTTAGTTCATATTTTATAGAATTGAGGTATCATATCTCAGTATATTTGAATGCATTTTCTTATGTGAATGTGGTTCTGTATATCCCTGGACGAATGGTTATGTTGTTTTACTACAAATAAATTCTAGGGAACATATTTAATGGATGAATAATTTTTTAAGGCACAAAACTTGAGAAATAATATCATTTACAATCACATTATTAGAAATAAGGTGTTAATAAAAGTATTCCATCAGGTGTATATTGAAGATAATTCAAAAGAAGAGTGTGGACTCCCACGTAAGACATCTATGGTCATTCAAAGTATGTATCAGAATTAATTGGGCCGGTTTTTATAAATACTTCATGGGTCCTATATTTTTATATCCATTGTGAATTATTTAAATATGTATTCACATGTAAATCTTATAGATACGCCAACCATTAAACCACTTTTCATTTGAAGGACCCATCACATGAGAACTCTATAAATATTTCAATTTGGTGATTCCTCAACTATATTTTCACATATTTTAAAGGATGATAATATATATATATATATAATATCTTATTTGTGCCTTATTTTTTAAGGGCAACTTATATGGTTATTGAAGTTCCTTCATTGAACCAAAAAAAATTATTCGATTCCTTACACAAAGGCCATAACCCCAAAAAACCTATTCCATCAAGGCCTCCTCTAAAGCCACAGAACATGAAAAATTTAGTTACCACGAACATTGTTTTCTTCCCTTCAATCAATAATTCATTTGATAGTGGAAATCATGACCTTTTATTAGATATTCATTTTTTTCAATCTACTTTATCATTATGAAAGATATTATAAGACATTATAACATCAATTTTATGTAGAATAACAATCAATTTGTGTTAAGATATTCCTATTAATAATAACTCCTTTGAATATTCATGAATTAGTAATTACAGTGTTGTTAGTCCAAGGGCCCCAACACCAGTAGACTCCCTCTTTCACTAAAGCCAATTATTAATGACTAGTTTGTCCCCACATGAAAAACATGCTTCTTCTAAGTATCATAAAACTTCAAGACATTCCAATAATTCCATGGAAAGGGTTTGAAAGTCCATTTTTATGCATGGAAAATCTATTTACAACAACATTATTATCTTGATAAATTAACTCAAGTAGATTTAAAACCAATTATTCACCTCTTGTTTATTTTTAAAAATCATAACATCCTAAATAAATCCATAGTCAAATATTATCATAAAATGATAAAACTATATATTTTTTTATAACCCAAAATTGGAACAGGATGTTGCCAAAACTACTTCTTTGGATGCATTATAAGACGGAACATATTGGGATATTGTAGATATGGAAACCATTGGCTGTAATAATTTCTTATTGAAAATTAATTTATTAATTTATATGATAATTGATCATATTAAAAAAAGTGTATAAAAGTGTTCAATTCCATTAATTACTTGTATTATCACTTCTCCATGCACTTGGAACTCATCTAGTTTTACTTCTCCAGTTACTATCATATGGTGCTAACTACATGTATATTAAATTATGTTGTATTTATTTGATATGAACCTATTGTTCTTTATTAGTCATTAATATAAAATATCAATAAATAATAATAAACAAGAGCTGAATTGAAAGTATTTATGCTTGTGAAATTCGTTTAATGAAAACCAACTCTTCTTACACCCATCCATGTTATACTAGAATGATTATTTCCTAATAAAAATTCATTCATGAATTGTTAAAAATTATGTTTTTGAATAATTAGTTAATATGTACTATGAAAAAATTTAAAAAACCTATAGATCTATATTTTATGTCTTGCACCGAAGAAAACAATTTATTCTTTAGGTTATACTTATAGATATTTCATTACTTTCTCTTAACATAATAGTAAGACGAAAGAAATTTTTTTATACGTCATTAACAAATTTGTCTTGAAAAATTATAGTTCTATAACAAACCAAGTGGATACACATGTCACACATTCATTTCCAATGAATATTCATTATTCACTATACTTTATATTATCATAAATGAATATATGTAATAGATATATATTATTTTAATTTTTTTATACCATCAACCCTTTTAGTTGTACCTTACATATGTATACCATTGGGTCTCCTTTGGACATGTCTTATAGACATCTATAATGAGGATTCTTCTAAATGAGGTGGACCTAACAATTAGTATCCGAATATGATGATCATTAAAATATTATTTGAAAATTTTAAATACAAAATTATTTTATAAATTATGATGATAGTATATGTATTGATAAGGATTATACCATTAAAAAAATAAATCATGCTTTATCTTTACAATATTATACCATTTATATCTTGTTTCTCTTGAATACTCTCTAGAAGTATAAAGTCTTATAAACATTCAAAATATGGATTCCATTAATCTTGATACATGGATTCCATTAATTTATTATCTACATTCATGTCAAACTTTTAATTTTCCATTTTCTATTGCATTGTGGAAATCATTATTCAAAAATGATAATACATGTATCACACATCATGGTTAACATAAACCACCTATTTAGATATATAAAATCCAATGGAGTATGTGTCTCTAGAACTAAACCACCCACTGATATTAATGAAGTTCAGAATTCTTATGTCAACCCAATTGAATAAAAAACCTTAACCCAGATAAGTTAATTTTATACTCACTATATTCAAATAGATATGCTTCTTTTTTGGAAATATAGTCGTTCTTTTGTTAAAGTAAATATCCTGAGTGAGTATTGGATCATTAACTCATATTCTATTTAGTTATTTAATTATTGTGTATATCTAAGGCCATATTTTAAAAAATGTTCCTCAAGAAACATGTTTTAGTGTCCTTTGATGTGGTATCCATTATATAATATAGTTGTAATATAGATAGTCATTGAAAATATATTTTCAAAACATTGATTGGAAGGAAGGATATAAGATTGGAAATATATATAATACTAATCATTGATCTTCATTTTATTTGAATCATGACATAGATGTAAATAAGGAAATATGAGTTGGGGATAACCTATACTCCACATGTATGTCCAGTGATTACTTGGATAATATGTATTACAACAAGATATCTTGGAAATTCCTCAATCATTACCATGTTCACCCATAAATGTAACTGAGTGTTTCTAAAATTTATTAATGAAATCTCATGGGGTATATGATGTGACATTTAGTATTATAAAAGTTCATATGTCTATGTTGAAATAAATATAATTTTTTTACATAACTTTATTTATAATGGTTTCTTTATCTAAAACATTATAAGTAGTTTGATTTTATATCGGGTATCTTAGATAAATTGAAACTAAACAACTTTTATGAGTATAAAAAAGTTAACCAAATTTATGTTTTGTTATAAAATGAATAATAATTCCATAATCACATATGATTCTTATATTTTTTATATTCGCAATTCATTATAATTTATATTTGTGACTCACGAGTTACTAAACAATTCCTTTAGTATTTTTGTATCATAAAAACATTTATTTTGAAAATTAAATAATGTCTCATTGTGTCAAACTAGACACTAAGATAAATGTTTTGATCAAACATATTATAAACATCAATCAATCCAATATGGAAATGATAAATAGTGATGTTCCCTTAGCTAACATCGGAATCACCCTTTCTCATCCCCCTTTGAGTTCACCATATAACATTTCTAATCTTTTTCATTTATTATATTTAAATTTATTTAAAATATAATAATATAGTACATAATATAAAATCATAGAATATAAAATTGATGAATATAGTAGTAGTGGATGTAACTACATACTTCTTCAATTCATTACAATTTCTTTTCCAGTTTCCATTATTTTAAAATATGGAGCAAAGAACCTCATGTTCATTCTTCTACCTTGGAATATTTAATCTATTTGAAAGATGATATAAAGAATCTTTTGTATTTAGACTATACATGGGACTTCTATCATTGTCTTTCAATCATTATACCATAAGGGGTGGCTAAATGGGTGTCAACCAATCCCTATCTACTTAGTGAAATATGGAAAAAGACTCCAGATAAATTTATCTTTTTCATTTTTCAATGATTGGAAAAAAAAGATAAATTTTATGGTATGGATAATAAGATAATGTTAATGGATAATTTGTTATCCAGGTTAATGAAAAAAAATCAAACTGATTAATATACCCCATAATTTTGAAAGCATGATCTTTATATAAATTTCCCAATAATAGCTTATACTGATATAGTGAATAGAAAATATTAGTTATTTATAAACTTTTTTTCTCGTAGTAAATATAAAAGATATGTGATATTATGGTGCATGACTCCATGTATTTATGTTGAATCATCAACTCTATAGACATGGTTGACAATACAACACAACGAACATAGGAAGTGACCTTAACATATCACCGGTAAGAATCATTTTCAACACTTCTCACATACTAAAGTAGAAAATATGAAATTGATACACCATAACATAATAAAAACTTATTATAATAATATATCACATAAACAATTGTACCATATCAAGAAAATTGTACCAGAAAGTACATGCCCTGATTTTAGGAATTATTTCATTGTTTACTGGGTTTTATTTCTATTTTATAAAATCATTAAAATATATCATTAATACATTACTTGATTATAAATTATATGAGAAATAATAATAATAAATTTTTATTATTTATCCACATATTTTATCAAGTCTCAAAATCCCCCACTATTAAACATTAAATGTGTAGTTTCACTAAAAATCTAGTAGAAAGAATCCATATTCCTTTTATTATAATCCAGATAAAGGCTATGAAAATTTTTAGAAATTATTTAGGTAGGTGGTCTCACCAACTATGGTCTTGCAGCTCTTTGATCCATTGAGTGAACTTCCCAATCTATAAAACCTAACTCATATTTCCTCAACACATAACTCATAAATTTTATATGATAGATGGTGGTCATTAAACCCAATATAGATTTGGTTAATTTTACCAACTATCTTAGTTAAGACTTCCCAATAATAATAGTTCCCCTGATAGAGGATAAAGAAACACTTAGACTGTGTGTTTATCTTAATTCAAATGATGTAAGGCTTAATCACTATATGAAATCCACTGTATAGTGGTGGGATTTTTTTAATGGTGGCAGTTTTAATGATCAACAAATTCTTTTGTGGTGGTTTCATAAAACCACCACTAAATTTGGTGTAAATGATCAATATGTGGTGGTTTCTTCAATTTAGTGGTGGTTCCTGTAAACCGTTGTAGTAAACAAATTTAGTGGCTATTGGTGTGGTTTTGATAGTGATTTTCCATGAAAAATGAACACTTTTTTAGCAGCGTTAATAACCACTTCCCAAAAAGATTCATTTTTTCTTGGGGAAAATGTTGTGAAAACCACACCAATAGCCACTAATTGATAACAGAAACTGAGAAGTGTTTAGAGGCGGTTAAAGATGCCCCTAAAAATTATATTTTTTCACAAAAACCACTGAAAAATCACAAAACCGCTATTAAATTATACCATGCATGTATTTGGTTGCGGTTATAACGGTCGTAGAAAATAAAATACTAAATTATAGGAGCAGTTTAAACTGCCACTAAAGGTATATTTAAAATTAAAAATATGTTTTCGGTTCTGTGACCCCAGTGCCAGTACCCTAGAAACAAAACATGTGCCAGATTCATATAACACCTGGAATGGGTGGGGTACATATAAAAAACATAATATACATACAATGCACTTATATATATCAATATACAAGCCCATGCTATGGGTTCACAAAAAGGGTGCCAACCAAATTAGAACATCACCACCAAAGTTCATATAACACCTAGGATGGGTGGAGTACATATAGAAATCAAAAGAAACATTCAGTACAAATATATATATATATATATATATATATATATATATATATACATATATCCACACAAATTATCATCTTATGGGGTCACAAAAAGAGTGTTTTCCAACTCAAAAAATAACCTCAAAACCTCAAAACCTATAACACTTTTACAACCACCAGTAAATTCATAACACTATAGAAGCAATACAAGAGCAACAATTTACCTCCACCTTTCTGTACATGTTCACATCACACTAAATATCCAATCATCATAAGTAATCGGAAGGGAAACCAAATCCATGACTAGCTGGCCTAGAACTTGGCCATGTAATCATGTGGCATCATATGTAGGGACACTATAGGAATAAAATGGGACAACTATCTTCTCTCCACTCATATTCCATAAATCTGAACCTTTCATATTTTCCTCCCTACTTGCATTGTTTTTATCTTTTATGAACAAAATATTAGTATGAAATATTACAATAAATTTATTCATATTAAAATTTACACCTATAATAGCCACCCTCTAGTATCCCTATGAAGAACTAGAAGTGGAACTCCACTTCCTCCTTGGAATTCATGTCATTTAATCAAATAAAATTAAGTTCACAATATATATTTCCAAAAAATATATGCATAAAAAATTAAAAATGATAAAATATACACAATACTAAAAAAATAAATATACGTAACAATGATAATCAATGACTACACAAATGAAATAATTGGTTTCTAAATGAATTTATAACTATACGTACAATCATTTTCCCCTTCAGTCATGTTAGTTTACTTTTCCATTACTTCATCGATTTCATAAAACCTTTCTTGAATAATATTTTTAATATCATGATGTAAAAATAAGTCATCTTCTTCTTATTGATGAGATTCAGTGTCAAATGTCAAATCATCTAATTCATCACCCATATCATACAAATATCTTTGTTTTATGTCTCAAACTACACTCCACCATTCATCCATAACAGCATTCACATAATATAACCTTTTCTCTTGTGATGATAAGATATAAAAATCATGGAGTTCATGATAACCAACATCCATCAAGTAAGAGAATTTCACATAATTAAGTTGCAAGGGATTTTTTTAACACCTCTGATAATATTGACCCAATTTCATTTGAATAAAACAACTAAAAAATTCAAGTGGTAGTGTAATTAAATAATATAAATCAACAATTCATAGTATCTCATTTCATAAAATGTAAACATACTACCATTCTATGATTTGAAACCCTCTTCTAATTCGACTATATGAAATCAGAAGACATTCATGTTTTAAGGGTCAGACTTTCTAACTTGTTTTAGAGGACCTCGAGAAAGAAACATCAAATATTCTTGACAACTCTACTTGAGTATCGATATTCCTAATCTAAAAAATATATTCATTTTTAGATTTAAAAAATATATGTTTCAACCTAATATTCATATTTATTTCAATTTTTATGAACTTACACATCGGGAAAAACATTCTACAAGTTATTTATTAACAGACTTTTTATATCATTATCATTTCATGTTCGGCCTCTTATTCGTCTCTATGTTTGTATCCACAACTCTTCAATAAATGGATCTGAAATTTCACTATTCAACAGTATATATCTAGGTGCCTATAATAATTCAATTTCTATCAGTGTAACATTTGATGTTCTTCCAAGTGATTGGCCAACAGATGGAAATATTTTTCATATCCCATGTATTTGAGATTGACTAGATTTTTCATCAATACATAAAACTCAATTAAATCTTGTGTTAATATCATCCAATTATCTAGAAAAAAAGGTAAGACACTTCTATAACAAATAGCCTTCAGAAATAGGGCCTTCAGGTTGAGCTTTATTTCTCATGTATGATTTAAAATGCCTAAGATATCTGTGAAATAAAACAAAAAAACAAAATTATGAATTCAATTATGTGTAAAGAATTCTTTACATAAGTGAAAAATATATAAATACTTGGATACATCCATTGATAATGTACATGGCCTCTTAATTTAGCTACCTCAACCAAATGAATACTTAAATGCATCATGACAGTAAAAACGATGGAGGAAAGATCATCTTCATTGGAAAAAGTGTCAAAAAAAATCTCTCATAAAGGTTGTCAATATCAAATGGATGTAGATATTCCTCACACAGTTTTCTGAAAAAAATTGATAATTGCAGTACAACAACAATAACCTTTTCAGGTAATAATGTACGCAATTCCAATTGTTGTAACTACTGTATCAAAATCTATGAATTGTGACTTTTAAATATATGTAACCTATGATGAATATAGTCAACACAGCTTGATATGTTACTTGAATAGCCGTAAGATACCTTCACATGATTTAAAATTTTAAGGAATATATCTTTATCCAAAATTTTCATTGTAAAAAATGTTGGAGCATACATTTCATTTTCATCTGGCCAAAGATCACATTTTATGTTCATATCTTGTAAGTCTTTCTGAGCATTGAGATGATACTTAGACTTTATATCCTCATTAATCAATGTGAAGATCAAATTCTCACAAAAATTCTTTTTAATATGTATCACATCAAGATTATTCTACAACCAATTAAATTCACAATACATAAATTTTAAGAATATACATTTTTTCTTCCTTCATTGTCTTCTGATTTCACTTAACGATTAAATTAGAACTCATTACACATTATCATTCAAATGATTACCCTCCCACATTCTATTTCAACATTTATAAGTTGTTCCATTATTTTCAAACTAGTTTAAAACATAGGAGGTGGTCTGCAATCAATGAAACTATTGAATTTTGACCTGTTCAGCCGAAATCTATAAGATGTATCATGAAATAATTGAAGGTACAAGAATCACAGTTTTAAACTGTAAGGTAGCCATTTGGGCTCAAAATATATTTTACAAATAGGAAAATCCAAACCTGTGTAAGTGTTCCATCCAGCTAAATTACCAAGTCCATGGAGGAAGGTAATGGTTCACATTAAAGCAGTATGAATTTGAAACTTTTTTTAGAAGCATCATATGTCTCAACACAGTTTCTCCATAACTCCAATAATTATTCAATTAAAGGCAGTAGGTACACATCAATGTCATTTCCAAGCATTAGATTTCTAGGATTAATCATTGAAATCATAAAAGATGTTTTTTGCATACACATCCATGTAGGCATATTGTAAGGGATCAAAACAACTAGCCTAATGCTATAACCGGTACTCAAAGTCCCAAATGGGTTGAATCCATTAGCAGAAAGTCCCAATCAAACATTCCTAGGGTCAGATTAAAAATTTTTATGTAATGAATCAAATTTCTTCCATGATTGTGAATCTCATGGATGTTTCATTAACCCATAATTGTTATTATCTACAAAATTCCACTTCATGTGTTAGGAAATTTTCAATGACATCAATAATCTTTACAATAGAGGATTTAAAGGAATGTAATGAAAAACTTTTGAAGGTGTGTTCCTTTTTTTCTTATTTATAGTAGTATCTTGATTCATACTTTTAATATCACCCATTGATTTCCATCTATAAGAAGAATGTTTTTTCAATTCTATGTACATGAATCCCCTCTCAAATAAATAATACAATCATTGGAACACACATGTATTTTTATTATTATTCAGACCAATCCTATTAACTTATTTTTTCATATCATAAAATGACTTTTGGATGTTTTCTTTTGGAAATGTTTCACAGAACTATTCCAATATCATGGACATTGACTTATTTATAATTTTTTATAGGCATTTGACAAGGTAAAACATCAGTAGAAAATAATTTTTTGAATATTTCAAACTTCTAATATAAAACTCAGGACTTTCATCATCAACTAAACCATGAAATGAATCTATCTACTCAGTAGTATTTTCTCTTACATTAGACTCCACATAATCAATAGGGGGATCCAATTATTTGTTAACATCTTTATCTTGTTGTCCTACAGTATTAAAAACATAACTTGAAACATTTCTATTTTTAATACCCTAAATTGGTTTTTCTGATTTGATTTCGATATTGATGTTTGTGTAATTAAATAATGAATGCATCATTTATAAGGTTTTTCATTTCATTTTCTATTATCAATAAATTTTTTATCTCATTCTGTGTATTGACATTAGTTATCAACCTTTCTATAACATTCTATTCTCCTGGACAAATATAACACAAATATTTTAATGGAAATTTCTTCAATATAAAGTGTTCATAAACATCATCTCTCTTCAAACGTCTTCTAAATTTACATTTAGGACATGGATATCTTATTATCCCTTCAACAAATCAATTGGAAATTGAAAATTCTAAAAAAGTCTCCAAACCATTATCATACTAAGGTGTTTTCCTAGGTAATGTGATCTAACTTTTATTCATGTATATCAAAAAGTTTCTACACAATATTAAAAAAATTAAAACAGATAACCATTATTAAATAGGGAAAGAGAATCATATATACTATTTGAAAAAAATATGAATATGTTAAATAAGGTTGTCCTATATAAATACATATTGAAAATAATAAATAATTTTAAAAGGGATAAATAAAAAAATAATGTATAAATGTGAGAAAAATGATGTGTAAAAGAGTTGCATTTTCTATTTAAACCCCATTATGAAACCCAAGAGGAAAAATAAAAATTGAAATCCATTTTTAATAAAAATCCTCTTTTAATAAATAAATTAAAAACTATAATAATTTAATGTTAATAATTGATTAGATGAATATCATGGTTCTCAAAAATATTAATCTACTCTCATGGTCCTCTGTTTTATTTAATGGATACATTTTGTAAAAAAATCATTGAGTTAATTAGAGGTTTTATGTTGATAAAGGATGTGTTATCTAAATTGGATAGAGGGTATTGATTCATTAGTGGCTCCTATTTAGATTGAGTGTTTGGGTATAAAAATTAATTTGTTAAATAATGATGTCATAAGTGGAATTTATTTGTTTGTAAGAAATCAAATAATAATTTTTTTAGCAATAAATATGCTAAAAAGGCTTTCTGTTTCAATATAATTAATATAAGTAGATGTGTTCCTGGATATAATTTCGTGCATTTTGATTTTGAAAAACTAGTTGAGATTCTTTTCTAAAGATACTTATTAGAACATTCATATGTTTTATACTAAATTCATGGATTCATTACATTTATATTCATTCTATAGTATATCATAAGTTTTAACCTACATCATAAAAAAAATCATGGTTAAATATAGCGTTGTTAAAGACACTAACCTTAGGGAGCCTTAGCGAGGGGCGCGATGAGGCAAAACTGGATTTCATCGTCACAAGTGAGGTGAGCCAACCTCACTAAGGTGTTCCAAGGGCTCTCACCTCACACACCATCAGAGGTGGCACTAAGGTACAAGGCACTATAATGATGCACCCCCCGAAAAAAACCAGACCTCCATTCTAATGTTCAACACAATTTCTTATGCATGTGCATTTTAACACAATTTCATTATAACATGGGTATCAGATTCATTGAAAAATATTTATATGAATCAATTTATGAATTTGGGGTTTAAAAAATCAATGAAAGGGTTATCAAACCACAATTATATTTTACAATTCATATAATCTATAGCATGCATATCATTACATGTTAAATGATTTTAGAGAAAATAGTCAGAAATAATTATGGAATTGATAAGACCGTGTGATTAGACTCCTTTCCTTCCAATTCAGTTTAATCTAGTTAATTACAATAATTATTTATTCCAATTAACCCACCCACTATAAAACCAAATCATGCAAATTAAAAAGATTTATAAATGAATAGGATAACAAGTATCCCATCCCTATAGTTTTTTCTATATCGTTCTACACTAAAACAGATGGAAAAACTGAGGATTCCATAAACTTGATATCACTAAGGTATGGTCTTGATAAATCATATAATAATGTAACATAAGATAGTAATATGAAATTAATCAAACTCCTTCCTTAAAAAAGACTCACTACATTAGAAAATACATTGGGGACTAAGATTTTGAACATGCATGTAATCATGAGGTGAAAGGATGCATGACTAGGCTAGATGAATCCAAGGCATATGAGTAAGGAGTTTTTTTTTCATACTCAAAGAAAACATGATATTCCTTTGATAAATGGAATCATGTATATTAAATTTCCCAAAAATAGATTTTAGAATAACTGTGAAAAATATTTCTATTAAAATACATTTTTAATTTAAATTTAATTTTGTTTCTATTATAGAAAGTGGTATAGCCTATTAAATCAATAGTTTTATAGAATTAAAATAAAATATTCAATCCCAAAAACAATATATTAAAATATTTATTTATGACTTTAATTTTACATTTTACATTTATATCATTATTCACATAATTTGGTAAAAAATCGTCTTCTTGTGAAGAACACATAATTTTTAAAAACTGTTGAACAGACCATGAGAATCGATCAACCACTTGGAGCCAATAAATTTACCAAATGATGATAAAAACCAACCATAATAAATAACTATCCAACTGTATTAAGGGGAAAGTGGATGCGATAATAAATAAACCAACTTCGTGATGGAACTAATCAACCGAAAGATCAAACAAACAGAATGAATGAAGGAATATAAGACTATAGGAAGAAACCAAAAAACCAAAAAAATGATCAAGTGACTAAAAATTCAATGAACCAAACATAATAAAGAACCAACTAACCAAATAAAACAACCAAAAAAATACAAGAAAAAACCAACTAGCCACATGAAAGAATGAACAAACCACAAAAATGGACCAACAAACTGTGCTGAGGAACTGACCGACTGTACCATAGAACAAACTTAATACACATATGGTAAAGTGATAAGACTCATGGTAAAGGTACCATGTATTAAAATCTATAAATTTTAAGTGGGAATTTTCTTGAACTCTCTCCTACTACTTCCAAGCCTTGGGAAATCAGGAAGTAAAGGTTTTAGAAACCCATGATATTATGATGAAAAACATAAGAATTGAATTAGAAAAAATTATTAGTAAGCTAAAAAATTATCCATAAACCTCAAATGGTTATATAATAAGTATATTGTAAAGAAGAGAATTTAATAAATAACATCTAAAAATGTCATGGATTCATGTGAGTTTATCATGTGTCATGATATAAGGACATTTAATATCAAATGACCAAACATATACCATAGTGTAAGATTACAGAAACATAATATAATAAAAAAGATCCATTGAGGATAATTTTGGAATTGACGATTGTGTCATAAAATTGTTACATAGAAATAATCATAGTAAATCATAACATAGAAGATATGATATCATTACATGTTTTCCCTAATATAGTAGAGTATGCATTAAAACTTGATTCCCATAACATAGTAGAGAATACATCATTACCTAATATCATGATATTAACTAATATAAATAATTAAATAATAAATAATCCATGTAGAATTACTAATATTTACATAATTCATGGAACACATTTAGAAATTATAAAAAAGAAGGCACACATCAAACCAAACCAATTTTATTTTCAAAATCATATTTCAACCCATACACACTTTGGAATCCTTTGAAAACTTATTTTTCTCTATTCACACTATTCATAAAAAAATTAAGAATCAGATCAAGTATACTAAATTCATTTAATAATGTTAAATTAGTGAATCACCTACCAAATGCTTGAAAACAACTACGAATCTTGTAGAAAAAAAAACAATTGCACCACAATGGGAACCTATAATTGCAAGATCATACCACAACCATAAGGATTGAAAATACAGAACTAAGATTCTACCCACTTAAGAAAACCAACCCTATATCATACCTCAAGCACACAAAAATGGTATAGAGACCAGCACCGAGGGGCGGAGATGGTAGTGACCGGTGGAGATGGGATGTGAGGCACAGTGAGGGGCAGTGGGATGCATTGAGGGAAAGTAAGGAATATAAACAATATGAGGGAGGTAAGGCTCGAGACTCCTAGGTCTTGGGGGTTAGGGAATTAGGGGGTTGGGGGGAGAAGTTTTGGGTCTGTCGAAAAGAATTCAGGTTTATCAGTGGTTTAATAAACCACTGCTAAAAACCACTGCTAAATGATAATTATATTGTAGTGAATGGGTTAATATTAACTTGATGGATTTTTATTTATTATGATTAAATTTTATTTTGTTTTATCCTTTACATAACATATTATTATTAATTGGATTTCAAATAATTAAATAAACATGTTGGATAAACCATTTATGTATACTCCATTTATATAAGTTCCATGTTTCCACATTAATTCATTTATATATGTGACAACAGTCTTGCATCAAACAAAATAAATAATTCATAAATTGAAATAATTAATTGATTAATGACTGAATAATGAGTTTTTCTAATGGTTCATTTATTGAGAATATAATTAAGAAACCTATGACCTTAAGGAAAATTACTTGTTCGGATCTTGGAAGAAGTTATAGAAATCCAAAAGTGAACTTTTGTATCACCTGAGTTGGAATCATTATGATTCTATCAGGAACTGTTGGCATGTGCCTGGGGATAATCGATTGATTACTAGTATTTATTACTCATGTGTATGTGATAAGAACCAAATTATGGTTAATGAGGATTATATAAATAACCATGGACATACATGTCCTATATAATAATATAGGGAGAGACGAAACACAAGCCATAAAATTTAATTTAGTATTAAATAATAAAAAAGCCATGTACTAAATTAAATTAAATAATTCCAACAGATATATAGGCTATAGTCATGCTCTTGATCAGCCATGTACATCTAATGAATACGCAAAAATAAAACTAGTTAATTGTGATTTTTTATTCACTCATTATTATTAAGATAAATACACTTGAAATTATTATTTAATTATCTTTCATCTTAACGAGAAACCAAATTCTTTTGAAGATATCTATCATTAGTTTGATTTAGGTAAAATAAATGATAGAACCATTAATCATAGATTTATTATTAAAAAAACTAATGAGGTATTTAAAATTCATTTAGACCGTTATTAAATTTTCAAACACACTAGGTATACGAATTTATAAAATATCGTTTTATTGATATAATTTTCAATTTAATGTAATTAAATTTGGTGTTTTATTTGGAGGTTACATAGTCTGTACTTATGAGCTACGCTTCATGTACATCGATTGTCGTGTACCCAGGTTACACGCTGGGGGCTCTGATTATATACCACTAATAGACTATATGGTATGAAAAAGTTACCTATAGGAAAAGTAAAACTATTTACATGTGTCTGTGGAACCCACTTAAGAATTTAATTTTCTCATTAGTCATGACTACACTACATGGACTGACTATCTACATTCTATTTGTTCCTCATAACATGTGCCTACATTACATGTATAATGGATCCACATGTATTTTTGATGAAGGAAATCATAAAATACATGTTGAGTACACTACATACACATTGGGAATATCATTAATCCTCTAGGATATCAATATCATGCAGTTCGACCATTCATAATGACCACATAGATTGCATAAAGTTCACTAAAAATCCGTATAGACTACATGGTGTATACACCAGCTATACACCATGTAATATGACAGTCCATGTTTTGGGTTAGATTGGTTTCACCCCATTAAGAAAAAATGAAATGTTTTTAATTACTGCTCATCATATAATGTATCCCATGACAAGGCTAGGTGTAGGGAAAATGGGTATTAAGTGTGTGCTCTAACTACATTTTGTGTAATCCCATGTTATCTAACTTAATTCCTTGTCACATCCTAGTGAAATCATAATTTATTCTTCATTTGTTCTTGAACTTAAAATTTTTTTAATCTTGAATGAATATATTAAAATGTCAAAAAATGTTAATTCAAATCAGATTATGTAATAAATAATATGAAATGAAAAGTTATAATACTATTGAGCATATTGATCAAAAATAAAAATAAATGAAAATAAATATAGAATGTGACCTCTCTAACATAACTTATTGGTTCTAGGGTAGTATAGTTATTTAGTGGGCATGAAATTAAAATTTCTTTAAATTTAGAGTTTCCCGAAACCTCGAGAAAGAAAATTTCATGTTAAATTTATAATAAATTTATTTATGATTGGAATAAATAATTATATCATCCTAGGATTATTTCTTCAATGATTTTATTGATATTTTGAAACCCTTTTGGAGTACCTTTATTCAAATATTTGGACTAAAGAATTGAATCATTCTAATGGTGATCCACACATGATCCATTGATCCTTGAGAAACAACAATTGATTTTCATGTGCTTGAATAGTGAATCAATTAACTTTCATCCTTTTTCTTGATCTCTCCAAGATCCTTTCATATTGATGGAGTTCTTATCATTACTAATAGGAATATAAGAGGAATTATATAGGTAGATGTTTTTTGTGCACACTGGTTCTCTATTCTTAATTTTTAATTAACCTAATATAATAGACATAACCATCTATTTATAGAGATACAGTTTAGGTTACAATATTATTTAATATTATTTTGGACTATAAATATTATAATACTTTTAAACACAATTCCAAAATAGAAAATATATTATTATTATTTTATAGCACACAAACATTCTTCTGCAATAACAAATATTATTTTACTAGAATGTAAATTATTATTTAACGACAAATGTGTTATTGGTCCATTAAAACTCTTTAGTATTAATTGAATACCTAAATAAAAACATTATTCTAAAATAAATATTTTATCCCTCAACCAAGGAACAAATATTTATTAAACATTCAAAAAAAATTAATATATTGTATCCAAAATATAGTGAATAAATATTATTTAATTTATGAAATTGATATAACATAAATAAAATTATTCCTTTTTCTTGAGAATTAAATTTACTCCATTAATTAAATTCAAATATAATTTAATCGAGATCAATGGAAACACTTAGTGTCACCCTCTAGGATTGTTTCACATTGTCCTTAAGTGGGATTAACTAAAGTCCAATATTAATATATAGTAATGGGTTTACTCACTCAAAATTAAATAATATGAGGTTACAATGATGATAATGAAATAAAAACACTCATTGTGTAATATAATCCTCTTTTTTCAAAAACTCAACAAGTAGGTTTCACATCTGTGGCATCATCATATATGATTGAAACATCATTCATTGAATGTCTAAAATAATCATATTTACGCAATGATCATGGAATTTAATATGATAGTTATATTTTAATGAAACATATGATATATAAACATCCATCAAGATAGAGGAGATAAATCCTTCCATGACATACGAATTATCAACATGTCATTTATGACACACTAAATGTATCCAAATTTACCATTTTCAATTATTATTATAGTTTATGAAATTTATTTAAGTGTACAATTCATAAAATTCAATAATAATAATCTTGGATTATAAGGACCATTACAGACTATTATAGATAGTAATATTTAATGACACAAAAACAAGTGGAATTCTTATTGTAAGGTCTTTTATGATAATATACCACCTTGGGGATTAATAATTTAAAGATTTATGAGAAGAGACGTCATATTTTTTTGAGTAATTTAACCTGAATATATATTTATATATTATGTTCCCAATCATAGTATGTTATATGACTATAGAACTATTTTTAAGAATAAATTCATGATATTTCAATGTTCTCATCATAGTAGGGAACTACTAAGACCTTATAAATTTGATAGATACTATAGGTCATTATCATGTCAATTTTATGAAGAAGAATAATCAAAATGTTATAAAATATGTCTATTTATATTAACTACTTTCAATATTTTTGTAAATTAATGTACAAAGTAGTTAGTTATAGGGAACCAACTCCAACACTGTTTTCTAATAAAAGATCTACTAGTGCTCCCCTTTTGACTGGTCCCTTGTCTCACATTACATTATCCTTAAGAGTCACCATGTCCACCCGGAACCATATAATAATTTAATAAAACTTAATTATGTCCAATTAATAAGTCATAGATATAGATGGGAACCCAATTTTTTATAATTCTTGACACTTTTTCACTGGATAATATCTTCCATGAGTCTGTTCATCCTTTTTTTCTATATTCAAAAAGACAAGTGACAACCTAGATGAGTATTTCATATATAAGTCACACACCAAACACTTATGGGCCCCTTCTACCTAGTAGTCCATTCCACAATACATTAAACATATTGAATCATGGCCCTATTCATAAAGCCTTAAAATACAAGGAATGAAATTCTTCATAACAAGTCCTAAAAAGGCACATCATTGGTCCGAGATATAGATCCTTAAAAGAAACATATTTTGTATTAAACCCATGATCTAAAATGGACCTTAATTTTTCTAGGTTACATGACGTTAAAAGTCCCCAAAATAGACCTTGACACATTACCATAAATTGTGTGACATGACTCATTAAATGTAATCAAACTACGTGTGTTTTTATTCCTTTTATAAGGATTCCTAGGTAACCCTTTTAATGGGCATAATCTCAACTCCAATACACCAACCACCACTATAAATGGTGATAAATTACTAATCACATAGATATATGGATTTACAATAATGTGTAACTAGATAATCAGAGGGAATATTGGAAACCATTAATAAATATAGAAATAAAACCTCTTATACATATAAATGTTCACATTGGTTCATAATACCGATATATCACTTTCATAATAATCGTAACTATTTTTTTCATTGGGGGGGATTTTAAAAATACTATGTGGATTTATCATAACATACATAATTATTCATATTTTTAGATTAATATTCAATTTATATCATAATTAAACACATGTGTTGACCATTAAATATTATTTTATTTAGATACTAGATACATAATCAACATATTTCACTAAATTTCTTAAAAATATCGCAACAAATTTATTCATATTAGTACACTTCTAGAAAAATAATTATTATAAAACTCCATCAAAATATGGGGAAGGAAAACATAAGAATGGATGAGATCATTTTCTCAGTAAGGGTATAAAATGATAATAAGGGTATGATAACATAATCA
This sequence comes from Viscum album, assembly GCA_963277665.1. Taxonomy (NCBI): domain Eukaryota; kingdom Viridiplantae; phylum Streptophyta; class Magnoliopsida; order Santalales; family Viscaceae; genus Viscum; species Viscum album. Next base: position 344,480,196 of record OY728134.1, on the reverse strand, counting down.
TGTAAATGTTACCAATTGAAAAGATTCATACATAGAAAATAAAATATCATAAACTCAAAGAAAGTCATATCTAGAAGAATGATTAATAAGAGTGTTAACGTGGTAAAAATAATTCCAAAATCATAACATAATCATGTGGCATAATAATATTAGGAAATCATAATCTGTTTATCATAGTTATTTATAATCATCTCCACACATAATATTGTGAGCATAACTATAAGAAATCAAAACTACCACATCAAAATATGAATATATATCTTCAAAATCATGTCTATTCATAATATTGTGATTATATATAATTGTAATAATACTCACACATTTAAATTTAAAATTAATTATTCACAATAATGTCGATGAATAATCTTGTGAGCATTGGTAGAAACAATCATAATCACAGATAAAAATGTGAACATAGATGTGCATAATAATGTATACACTTATCATTATAAACATATGAGATATCTGTATTACATTTCCAAACTCACCTGAGGGATATAATAGACCCATCCATCACATAATCATAATCCATTCATTTTAAGGGAAAATATCAAGAAAACATTTATCATTTCATCATAGTTTAACCCATGGAAAATAAAATGGATTTTATCATGATATCATTAGCATAATTTATAAATATATAGAGAAATAATAAGTACCGTACAATTTTATCAAATAAATATTTAATAATAATTAACATAAATCATTATTTTCAATGATTAAAATAACATTAAATGATCAACAGAATATTTCTTTAGAAAAATACGATTTTAATTTTAAAATTAATTATTTAAAATATAAAAAAATCTAGAATATTCTAAAAAATAAATTTGTGGAAAATAAAAATGGAATATTTGATAGTAATAATGAAAAAATATTATTCATGATAGTGGGAAAAGTCATTAATGCGGTAGAAGTTGAAACAAATATTTTGTTAAAATCATTGGTAAAAAGTACCTCATTCAGAAAATGAAAAGAATATTCATTTTAAACCCTTTTACAGAAAGTAAAATATGGGTAAAATTTCATTAATAAATAATTATAGAATATTAGAAAACTATTGAAACATTTTAATGAATTTATAGACATAGAAGAAAAATATTCTAGACCAAGAGAAAATAAGGTTGACTTGTCTTGAAAAATATCAAATAATTTATATACTGAAGAGAAGATAATGAAAGGAAAAAAATAGAACCCCAAAATATTACTATAGTATATGAAAATATATGTGGATAAAACAATAAAATACATATAATTTCCCCCATTGTAAATTTATCATAAAAAATCTAGAAAATAAATGATATTATATCATAAATCTCTTACCTCAAGTTTCATTCTGGTTCGTATGTGTTCTAACCTCCAGTTTAATAAATTTAAATTTATTATAAATCTATTAGAAAACCATATATATATATATTATTATATATCATTCCTTCATAAAATCCAATTATCCCATTGTTAATAATATTTCATTAAAATCAATATGCTGGGGAAAAATGGAATATTTTCCCTGCATGTTTCGGATTGATGGTTCTAGTCCTTACACCTCGGTAATGTTCTCATAATTTATAGAATATTAATAATTAAATATGTATAATATTAATTAATAATATGTAATTTAATATACATGTATATTAATATATGATGAAAAATCACTTTCTAGAGATTATAGATCATACCCATATATGAGTGGTGTTAAAATGTTTTGATGGATGGAATGAAGAATATTAAATAAAATTCATCTTTATAGAATAATTATTACTTAAAAAATATCATATATATATATATTAAATATATAATTATTGTCATTTTTCTAAAGCAACAATTGAAAAATAAATACTTTTCTTTGTAGAAGTGTTATTCTACACACACACATGATCAATATTATCATTTTCAAAATGATAGGATATTAAGAAGGTAGCTAACATATTATAATTATAAAAGAATAATTATTTCATAAATATCATATATTTAAACAATATTTCCATAAAAATAAACATCAATGAAAAATGGTTAAGGAAAAAAATCAAATTGGTATGTGTAAGCGGTCGTCCAAACGTACGCATAGAAAAAAAATTTCATTTTACATTTGATGGAGGGTTGGTGAAAAATGGTTGTATATTAATCGTAAAAAAATTAATTATATTTATTATAAAATATTAATCTTGTTAGGATAGATAAAAAATATTTTTAGAATGTGGAATAAGAGATGAACTCTGAAAGGGTTGGTAATGAAGGGAAGGAATCCAAAAAATTATTTGGAATGATATTAAATTAACTGTAATGATAAAATTATTTTGATAAGGGATGATAAGAGGTTTCCTTTTATAATTAATTAGAGGCTAACACTTGGAATTAATTGAAATATGTTAATTATATATGGTATCTTTTATGTGAAAGAGGAAAAATGGCCAATTATTATAAGATAATATAAAATAAGGTTGAATGAATAATTGTTTATCTGTTTAAGAAGGACATTTTCACTTATATCTTAGTTTAACCCCCTCCCCCCAAACCCCTTTTCACCTTCGCAGTGTTAACAAATTTATACTGTTATTACTATTCATTATGACAAAAAATGAAAGTGAATTTATTTATAATTTTTTTTAAATTGTAATTAAAAATATGAAATACATTTTATCAATTTCTATTTTTATGTGGAATTAATTTATTTTAAAATAAAAGATGAAAAATCCAACACAAATCATTTTTTATAAAAATAAAATTTTGAATATAAATCTATATTTGATTTCATTACATGAGTATTAAAAACTATTATATGAATATTTAAATATTTGATAACATATATAATCTAAAACATTCATTAACCTAATTAATTAAGAATTATTTATTTATTTTTTCATGTTTAAATTACTTTGCACTAAGAAAAGTAGTTTTCTATGTAATAACACCTTTTACCTTCAAATAATTTTATATTGATTTACAAATATTAGATAACTAATATATGAATTATTGTTAATAAATTTCAATATAATATTTTTTAAATTGTGATCAATATATTTGTTAATATAAAAATTCATAACACCTGGAAAAATAGATTTCTTCAGAAAATAGTAATTTTACTCATGAAATTAGTTTTATTAAAAATTTAATGATTATTTCATAGAATATAAAAAATATATTTAAATTAAGGATATTAATTAAATATAAATTTTATATTGTTGTTAATCTTATTCATACTCACCTATATAATGGTCGGATTATAAAGGTTGTAATCTATCAAGGTTAATTTAAGCTCATGTTTGTGGGTAAAGAAAGTTATCAAATAATTCAAATTTAACTCAATGGAATAAATTAAAATCTCAATTAGTTTCATTATAACAACTTTATAATAATTTATCTGATAAAATTATTTCACTATGATACAAAAGAAACTGAGGTCATTTTAGCCTCATCACATCTTTGGATTCCCACATAGCTACCTCAAATTTATGGATTCACCACAAAACATTGACCAAGTGAGTGGTATTATTTTGAAACATATTCTCTCTTTGATCTAGAATAATCATCATTTATTCCACATAATATAGTTCAGGCTCTAATGGTATGACCAACGAGTTCAGTACATGTAGAGAATCTGGTATGTACTTCCTTAGGGGAGATATATAGAACACATCATAAAATTGAAAGATATTATGTTGAAGTACTAAATAATAAAAAAACCTCCTAATATGATAAGGAATCTTAGAGGGTATAATATATAAAGGGAGTATAATCCCCATATATACAATTCGTGTAACCTTTTACTAGCTAGATATTCATAGGAATACGTTTTCACCAACTCTAAACTCTAGATCCTAAAAATTACTATCGTCATAAATTTTATATCGACTCCTAAAATCTATGATGTATTGTTGAGTGGGTATAACATTATCCACCATTTACTCAGCTAGATTAGGAACCAATATATTTTATTCTCCAAATTTATCCCAATAGGATGCACTATTATAGTTCCGACAAGAGAGGGATTCATAAGGGATTATTTGAGGTCTTTAGTGAAAGATATTGTTGAAATAAAATTACACCAAAGGAAGGTTTTGATCTCATACACCTTTAAAATCCATATCATAGGATATTAGAATATATTTTAAAGTTTCAATGGCCCTATTAGTATGACTATCTATCTATGTATTATATATAGTGCTAAATATTGACCTTTTATTCAAATCAAATTGATGACTTCTCCAGAACATCAAGGTAAATCATGGATTAGGATCATATAAAATAAAATTTGGTACTACAAAAAACCTGAACACATATTTTATATATATTATGTATAACTTATAATGAAATAAATATTGATATTTTACAATAAAATGTATGGGCTTTATAACACAATCCATTACAATCCAAAAAGAATTATGCCCTTTATATGTTTTGGGGAGTCCAATGATTAAATCCATGGTAATGTTCTCCTAGTTCCATTATAATATGGGTAATAATTATAAAATTCCATTAGAATTTGGTTTCTCAACCTTATTTTTCTGACATAACTTGCATTGAGATACATTCTCTTCATTATCACCATTTATTTTATCCTAAAGGAAATGATCCCTATGTTCTATATATATCACTGTACTTTCAGGGTGAATAGAGAATGATGATCCACGATATTAATCAAGAATCTCCTCCTTATATTATATTATAATAGGAAGACATACCTTGATCCTAAACTTTATCATTCCATCATGATCAAGGTTGAACTCAAAAATGCCTCTCGCCTTCTTTTGCAACTCTATATCATCCTTTTTAACCTCTTTTATCCTCACATGGATAGATGATTGAACACTCATTTGAGAAAGATAAAACATTACCCATTCCATTAATATTTCAAGTTTATCCATTTAAAATCCTCAAATATTTTATATTTTTTAATCCTCATCATAAATAAACTACCATGATCTATTTGACTTAATACATCATTCACCTTGCTCACTTTCCCAGGGTGGTAATATATTGAGAAATCATAATCATAAATCAATTAAAAAAATATTATTTGGATAATATTAAACTCTTATTTGTGAGAAAATATAAATCAATACATTATATAAGTATATATATATATATAACACATTTCACCATATAGATAATACATTTGATCTTGAATACAAATAATAGTACAACTAACTCCAAATCCTGAGTCAAGTAGTTCTTCTCATAAACATAAATTTAGGAGTGGAATAATCCATCACTATTTCATTAATAAAAATAAAACATCCCATTACCTTCTTATATTTATCATTATAGATCACAAACCCTTATCCATTGAATGGTAGTGTGAGTATAGGTGCATTGACCAACCAGCTCTTCAGCTCCATGAAAATTTATTCAAATCCGTTGGTCAAAAGGATCTTGACTCAATTACACGTTAACATGATGAGTGAGTTAGAATTTAATGGGATATTCATCATAAATCATCTATAATATCCATTAAATAAAATAAATCAATGGATATTAGTCATAGTGGTTGGTCTAGACTAATGATTTCTGAATCCAATCGTAGATGGGTCTACTGGTGTACCTCTCTTATGATCATGTATCCAAAAAATGATACATTCTATAAATATGATTCACACTTATAAAATTTTAATATGGTATCTCCTTCATCAAAATCTTCAACACAATTCTCAAATGATTTCCATTATCTTCCTTGAACAAAGATTATATATTAATATCACCTATAAACAATTCTATAAATTGATTATGGTAATATTTAAATACTTTATTAATTAAATAATTGAATATGTTAGGGGAATTAGTATGTAGGATTAAAATAACATTAAACTCATAGTGCATATACCTCATGAATAAGGTTTTATTAGGTATGTATTCACTTTTGAGCCTCAATTGACAGTATCCAGAATGGTCAATATTGGAATATAATTAATCACCTCACAGTTTATCAAACAAAAAATCATCAATATAGGGTAAAGTAAACTTTTTGTTGATCATGATATTGTTATGTTCTTGATAGTTAATGGAGAGTTTCATTGATCCAACTTTTTTAATTCAAATAATGGGTGGATTCCATGATAATGTACTAGGTCAGATGAATACCTTTTATATATTCTCCATGAGTTTCTTATTCAATTCTGGTAACTCAATCAGGTATATTCTATAATAATTCTTTAAAATATGTGTATCATTGAGTTTGAGTTCTATTGAAAATACAAATTCATTATTCTAGGGAAGATAAGGAAAGACTTCTAGAAATATATCAAAATATTCTCAAACAATGGTTATATCATCAGTATTTATTTTCACCCCATCCATTTGAGATAAATTTCCCTCATAAATTTGTAATTAGGCACATAAAATGAAATAAATTTCCATTTAAATGTCATTTTTACCATCACACTTATATACAGTCATAGTATAATTCATAATAAAAAATATGATTTCCTTATTCTTGTAATTGTAAAGGGATTTCTGTGTAGAGAGATAATCAATTATCAAAATCAAATAAAATTACACCAAATGAAGAATTATAATATTTTAATAGGGAGCATTATTATACATTTTAATTTGACAACCAAAACTCTAGAGTGGAGGGTAAATGTTCATTACCCGTCATGATCCAATTCAATTGTTGATATGGAATAGACCATTCCATGGTCTAGGATTTATCCCTTATATTACGACATTTATATAGTTAATACCCAATTTCTCCACACATAATCCATTGAACTATAAATGATACCATATGATGTACTTCAATTCCCTCCATCAAACTCTACATTTTTCTTCAAAAATTACAAGATCTATTTCATTATTTTTAAGACATAAAATATACTCTCATTCCATTGATATATTTAAATGGGTTCTTCTTCATATAATATTGAAAATTTGGAAAGTTTAATATTATTCCCTACATGGTAGTTATCATCTAAAATTTCCAAAATAACCATTTGTATCTTATTTAATGATTAATAAAACTCACTTATGTTTAATTCTTTAATCGTAATTTAAGATAGTTGATTATCCATAATCCCATGATTTTTCATTATCTATCCTACTTCATTTAGTTTTTCATGAGGATGATCATTTTATTGGATTCAACATACATTGTTCAAAATATTCCTCCTGGTTACAAACATTTACTCAACTAGAAATCATAATATGAGAAAAATAATCATTGTGAGAAATCATAAAATCATGAAAAATCATTCATAAGATGTATAAATCATGAAAACTTAATATTAATCTTTAAAACAATCAGTTTAACCTTTTTCATATATGGTCATTATCTATCCAAATATTTTATAATGGTTCATAAAGAAAATGTAAATTAACCCAAGTATGTCCCCTATGAGTGTCTATCTGGGTGTTCAGTCTTAGGCCCACTCATCATGCACTGCTGATGATTTGAATTAATAAAAAATCTACCCCTTTTAGTGTTATAAATCCTATGTGTATCTGTCCCACTTTATATTATCCATATAGCGATATATTTTCTAAAAAAACCATACAACTTTATTTACCAAAACATGGGATTTTCTACAATACCAAGTCTTATCCTAAGGGATCTCACTAAATTTTTATAATCATAATCACTAAAAATAAATAAAACTTGATTTGTTACCAACTGAGGACATCTAATGAATGTATAAATAATTATTACATCATTTTAGATGAATATATGATACATATCACAATTAAATTTGACCAAGGACCATAATGGTTGGTGTATTTGGAGTTTAGAGACATAATTAACTCATTTTTTAAAATATCTTCAACATGTCCTACAAATTGGTTCATATTAGTACTCATAGTGATATACAATACATAATTCCATCCATCAGAAAATAGGGAAGAAAAATATATTTAATGATGTGTTCAAATGCATGTTAAGGTAATGCAGGAGAGATAATAATCATAAGAGATAATAAGATGGTCATAGGGGCATGATAACAAAATAAAGTGCGTAATCTCAATGTAAAATATTACGACATAGAAGACTATAGATTAAAAACACTAAAATCATTTTATATTAAAAATAATGATAAATAAGGGTTTCAAATAAAAAATTATCATTTATAGTTCAAAACACAGGCAAGTGTCACAATAATTTTAGGAAGTCATAATCTTGTGAAAATAGAAATTCATAATCATATCCACACATAATCATTTGATAATATCTAGAACCAATCATACGAAATGATAAAAATATCTATTAGAAATCATTTTCATGCATAATCATGTAATCATAACTATAATAAATTGCACTCAAGCATCAAAATTTGAATATAGTTATTCATAGTAATTTCAATGTATACTCTTTTGAGGATAGATAGAACATATCCTACTCACACATGATAATTTAAAAAAAAATTCATAATCATGTACACTATTATCATCATCATATACTGGTATATATATAACATTACCTAATGAATTAATAGTATATAATGGATCTGCCAAAATCATAATCCTAATCCATTCATGTGTTTGCGATAAGATCCGGAAAACATTAATCCTTTCATCAAATCTTATCCCATGGAATGGAAAAATAGTTTCATAATGATGTCATCACCATAATTTATAACCCTATAAATAAATAAAAATGATGGTATCATTGGATCATATCCTTAGTGAATTATTATTAACATCATCAGTTGTTGTTATAGTTGAGACTTTCATTAAAATATCGATAAAACATTTGTTGAGAAAAATTCCCTTTTAATTTCTAAATCACTTATCTATAATCTATAAAATTCCAAATTATTAGGAAAATGTTATATTTGAAAATAAAAATGGAAATTTGTAAATGAAAAATATAATTAATGAGTATTCAATATAGTGGAAAAATGTATTCATGCGATATACATTGAAAAATACTTCGTTCATGCCTTTTGTAAAAATCTCATTATTCATAAAGAAAAGGATTCCATTTAAATCATTATCAGAATTTAAAATATGGTTAAAATATAAGCTAATAATTAATTGTATAATAGTAAAATAATTATAAAAAACATTTTATATAAAATTTGGACATGTTATAAAAATATTCTCGACCAAAGAGAAAATAAGGTTGACTTTTATTAAAAACATTTTCTCAATTATTTTATATAACAAAGATAAGACAGTTAAAGGAATACCTAAAAACCCTATAAATAACCATTGTATAAGAAAATATGTGGGCTTTAATTTATAATATCTATATTATTTCACTCAATGTAATTTTAGCCTAGAAAATCCCAAACAAAAATGAGATGGAAACATAAATCACTTACTTAAATTATCTCCCTTTTTCATATGCATTTAATAATCATATATAAAAAATAGATTTATTATAAATGTATAGAATAACCATATTCATATATATATATATATATATATATTACTATTTATCATTCCCTTGTAAATTCTAATTATCCCTTTATTAACAATTTTTCATTAAAATCATTTTTCGGAAGAAAACTATTTCATTTTCTATGCATGCTTCAGTTTGATGGTTACAATCCTTGAACCTTGGTTATGAAACCATTATATTCAAAATCTTAATCGTTACATAAGTATCATAATTATTAATTATATATACTTTTATAAAAATTCATATAAAGAAATGATAAAATATCACTTCATGGATATGGTATTTAGTATGTACGCACGAGTGATGTTTTCTCTTTTTGATGAATGGAGTGATTAAATATAAATAATAATTCATCTTTAAAAATCATTATTATATAATAACTATCTTATAAATTCATTGAATATATCCTTATTACAATCAATGTAAATAATAATTAAATAATGAATCACAACGCTTCAATGAGGTGGTAGTCCACACATATTCACTATCAATTTTAACATTTTCTAATTGATGGGTCGGTAAAAAATTATTTAATATATCATAATTAAAAATTATTAATTGTGTCATAAATATCATATACATACATTAAATCCATCATAATAACCAACCATGAAATATTTTTATGGAATATGAATAATATCACATTCTCGAGGTCGTAGTCCACACGTACTCACGAACAATACATTAATTTCCCATTGAATAGAAAGGATATGGAAATGGTAATCCCATAATCATAATACCACATTATTATATTTATGACACTAGATTCATTTGTTTAGAATGGATGCAATCGATTTGTAGGAACTATAATAAGAGATAAACTTTAAAAGTGTTAGGTAATACCAAGAACTCAAAAGTGAATGTAAGGAATCAAAGAAGATTTTTCAATAGGTAATAGACAGGGAAAAAGACTCATATTTTATGAATAATGGAGGATAATGGGATCCCATTATAAGTGAGGTTAGGGGCATACATTGAATTAATTAAATGATTTCAGTAATATATGGTATCCATTATGTGAAAGTGGAAAAAGTGTACACAAATTTAAATATAATATAATATAAGGATTAAATAACTTCAATTAATAATATATAAACAATGTTAAATGGAACTATTACCTTTATATATATATTTAACCTCCCCAGGAAAACCCTTTTAACCATTACAATGATGACAAATTTTAACGATTTTTACAATTAATTATGAAAAAAACTGAAAGTGTCTATACTACCATATTTAGAAATGATGATTAAAAATATGGAATAAATTATTTCGAATTAATTCTATATATGTTTCATAACACAATTTTAAAAATAAACACTCAAAATGTCATGAAACAGTTTTTTAGAAAAATCCATTTTTAAGCATAAAACTGAGTTTACTATCAATCCATTCCAAGTAAAAACTATTATATAAATTTTAAAATATGTTATATAATAAATAATCTAAAAATTTAATTAAAACAATTAGCCAATAATGATCTATTGTATTTATATGGTTACTTAAAAAACATTGTGAGCATAAATTTGTTTTATGAAAAATAACTATTTTTACCTTCATATGATTTTATCTTTATTCCTATTGATTAGATAACAATTGTATGAATGATTATAAATGAATTATAAATAAATTTAATTAATAAATTAACAATTTATCTCTGTATAATTTTATTATATAATAATTTATAACACCGATAAAAATACATTTCTTCAGAAAAATAGGCCTCTTATTCAGGAAATGTTTTTTAAAAAACATTGATGATTATTTCTTTGTCATTAATCAATACATTTGAATTAGTAAAAATAATATATATATATATATATATTTAATAATTTTATTAATTATATTCATAGCCATCAATTCAAAATCCATATTATATTGTTCATAATATATCATGGTTCATTTATAATGAGGGTTGCGTATAAAGAAAGTTATCAAATACTTCTAATTTATTTCAAATGAATGTATATAAATATCAGGGTGTTACAAATATGTATTAAATATATAAATTATTCATTAAAAATTAAATAATATCATTCATGGTATGATCCAATAATTCATACTCCTTAACTCGATGTGTCATTAGTTTATCTTAATTTTCATACACATTTTGAAAGTGTGCCTGCAACCAAAAGAAATGATCTCATGAAGACGCGAGATTGGGGGTGAAACCAAGAACTCTCTAAGATATTGGTGGTATTAATGCAATGTAATTTGTGAGATATTGGTTAATAATAAGTTAATAGGAATTTATATTCCACGGGGTTAGATAGGGTATTTATAATTAAACGACAAAGTATTTTTGGGTTAAAATATTGAATAAAATGTTATTTTAAGACTAGGACTTATAATAGTTGTCTTATTTTATATTGTAAATGAATTTGATCAAAAAAACGTTTTTATGAAATTATAAATATTTAAAAACTAGATTTATTAGTTTACACAAAATTAATGAAGGAAAATAGAAAATATATTTTTAATGGTATAATTTATCTTTTTAGACTATGGAAATTACATTTTAGATCTAGAAAATAAATTTAATATTTTAAAATGATTAATTAATCATATTAAAAATATTTTTTTGAGAAAATAATTTTATATTTTCATATAGAAATATTATAGAAATATTATTTCTTATGACATGTAATATTTGAAAAACTATATTTTTACTATTCACATAAAAATGATGTTTTTAGAAAATCAACCAAATTTGATCATGTAAAATTTAGATTTGTTAATTTGAAATATTCAATTCATTTTATCAAAATAGTTTTCTAACTAAAATAAATTAAATATTTAAATTAAAATTTATTTTTATGGTAAATTGCATTAAAATACACTTTAACTAAAAATATACATTATTAATTTTTTGTGTTTCCTAATATGAATATTTTTTTATATATTCATATTCTTTATATTTACATAATTTATTAATTGTTAATAATATTTATAGGACATTTTACTAATATATTGGTCAAGTTACAATTTGAACATCTATATTTCCATTTTAATGATTAAGTTACTATTCTAATAATCATTGTAACAAATATGAATATGATACCTATAGAAAACATGAACCATGTAAATACTACCCAAAGAGTTTTTTCCAATCCCAAAGGGATGGAGACTATAACCATGGGACTAGATTAAATTTTAGAGAATTATTTTCCCATTTTGATTTGAATTAATAGCCATTCAAGGATTCCCCCAAATAATTCACCATGGCTTGTTCGTAAGTCATCTTTTTTTTAAAAAAAATATTATAAATTAAACATAAAAATAGGTTATAAAAAGAAAATTCAAGACATAAATGAATTGTAATTAACTTAATAATATTATCCCAATAACTAACCACATGCAATACAAAATATATAATGTGGTCTAAGTAAAATTTATAGCCAAACATACACTATTATATAAAGATCTTATATAGGAATAGGTGGATATAAAAAAATAACCCCATATAATAACTTTGAATACGGTTTTAATAGAATCGTGTGGAGATAATTATTTCAACACTCAAACTCAAGCTCCGTACTTGAACTCGGTGATCAATCTTGTCTAGGTGCTATATCGAGTATAAATATATAGGCTTACTATCAAGCTCATTATTAAATAAATCATGATCAAGCTACCCTAATGAAAATTAATTGGTTCAAATAGGATACTTTATATAATATTAATTATAGAATCAGGCAAAAATAAGAGATCAGGCTTAAATTATTACTCAAGATGAAAAGATCTAACTCGAAATTAATTGCATATATATTTAGTAAAAATAAATATTAAAATATTAGATACACAATTATGATCAAAATATAATAAATTATGTTATTTTTATACTCAATGATGGTTTTATTTTATTATTTAGTAACGTGAGATTGAGCTCAACTCTAAAAAAATATTCCAAATTAGAGTATTTTTTAGTCAAACCCGGGTATCTTGTGCACACTCATGATTGTTTATAGCCCCAGATATGACTCTAAAGAATGGATCTGTATCTCTACCCTGAGAAAAAATCTTATATGAAATCATATTATCTTATAAGTACCTATAAGTACATGAAATGTATGAGATCAGATGATACATGTCCACTATGGATTCCATACAGTATGTGCAAATAAAATACAAAGTAGGAAACCACCAATGGTGTCTCAACACCAAATTGATATAACATTTGCATAAATGAAAATTTCTAATCATTTAAATATATATAAAAAAAATAGGTTTATTTATTAATAATCATATCATATATATGAATCAGCAATATGGAAATCCAAATATTAATACTATCTATGATTTGTAACTCTTTATGTTAGAAGGATCCCTACTAGCACAACCTTCTTTGAGAATATCACTTGGAGTCTAAGATATAAAAGTCTTGGAAACCATAATTCCCATTATAGTGATTATGGGAGGTCATTAACATAACTGTAGTAGTATAAATATATACATATATACATCCACACATATTTTTAGATGTGTAAAAGGAAGTTAAGATCAAATAGACCCATACAAATATACATGAGGAGATTGAGGCAGTCAAGAAAATATCTTTGCTTGTCATATGGAGTAGTGGGATGGGTATAACATGTTTGGGAATCTTGTTTCTATCTCATGTATAACTATTAAGTACCTAATTGACAACCCATGTGTATATACTATATTCTATCTAGAGTTCCTACTCAAGAATCTTATAATATAAATACACAATATTCATATAATTCCCACGGTAAATATCAGGGGGTAGATGATTGTATATTTAAATTAGTAGACATGATATAAGTAATATACTTCATAATATAAACTAACACAAATATAAATATTGGAAAATAATAATACCAATCTATTGAAACAATTCACTTTCCCAATATTATATTATAATATCATAGAATTTTGAATGAAACAAATATAGAATACAAACATTACTAAAATGGTAAAATCATTCCATGAATATAATATAAAATCTATGTATTGTAACATTATAGTATCAACCCAAAAGGAAACCTATGTATGAAATATAATATCACAAAGGGATACCATCTAGGAACCTAACTAATAAATCATTCTGAGTAATATACATAAGATATAGCCAACAACCAGAGGTACAAGATCTTAAAATTTTTTCTAAGACAACCAATTTTTCACAAGTTCTTTCTTTAATTTCAAGATTTACCCATAAATTTAAAACTATTAATTTAATAATGTTTAGAGTAATTACTTAATGAAATTATCAATGTTCTTGTAAATCACTTCTTCACATGTAAAAACCCAAGAAAGATATAATACCATTTTTTAAATACAAGTTCATAAATATTTATACACAATGTAGGATGAAACAAAAAAGAGAATATGGTTGGTTGTTTTAAGAAAAAAATATAAAACATTTAAAATTATAAGGTGAGTAAGAAGATTAATTATCAATGTGTTTTACAATAGTGCGTATTATAAAACAATGTTTTGTAAAAAAACTCTAACCACCTGACCTTTATAAGAACCATTTGGTAAATTTTATGTATTGAATTTTGTTAGTTATCATCCCATTAAGACTTTCATATCAAGTCACCTCTTTATTCCTTGAAAACATGATCACTATTGTGTAACTATAACACCTTTTTACCACAAGTTTATTATGGTTCATTGACTTATAGGTCATTCAAATCCAATGAAAATAAGTTTCCTAAATTATAGAATTACAAGGGATCATGAGAAAGATCACTTCAGTTTCAATTTATGGACCCGTGAATTATTGGTAAATGGAGGAATCCTAAAACACAAGATTTCCATATGTGGTTTGCATCTAACAAGTAATCAAATATCTTGATTTTTTCCCTTATTAAATATCAATATAAAGGTACAATTACTCAAAATAAAAGGGATTACTAAAAATACCAAAGAATTAGTTACCTAATTCTCACATCTAGGAAAACATAATAATAAGGATCAAGATCAATAAAGAGACCATAAAATACAATTTGGTTGAGTTAAAGGGTTAATATATTCAAAAATAAAATAATATTTCATTACAAATAGTAAAACAGTTATCTTTGAAAATATTTAGTCATCTTATAAATGATGTGGATTTAAAACCATTCATTTATTTACCTAAAATATAGATAACATTATTTATTAAATTTTTCTGATATATAGGAAGAAATGTGATTGAATGTAATGTGATTAACTCATAAATTCAATATCACCTATTGATATTAATGAAGATCTCTACCAACTCCAGACGATCACTTGCATCCCCTAAAATTATTAATCCCTAATTAAAAAACTAACAATACTAAAGTTCATATTTATCGTAATGGAAAACTAAAAAAATCCCAATGAACACTAGAGTAGTCCACATCATGAATTCTCAAAAATATATAGTAACCTAAATACATATATAATATTCATGGAATCATATTAAAATTCATCCTCTAAATCATAAAAACATAGGTCAATTCAAGCCTTAAACTCTATAAAAAAATTATTTTTAATTGAAAGAAATCATCTCGTAGAGGATTCCTTGATGTAGAAGGTATAAAAGCCCAAATATATAGAGTTAATTCTAGTATATAAATGTGGAATTCAGTAATGAATACCTTCTAAATGAAGTAGAATAATGGTTATAAAAGATAAATAGGGGAGGGAGAATAATATGAGAGGCATGATTGTTACCATGATTCATTTTTATGAATTGTATTATTTAATTAGAATATATTTTGGAGATTTATAAGACATGGAGGATCTCCCAAGTCAGGAATTTGTGGATAAGAAGAATGGATTTTTAAATATACCCCAATATTGGTTAGTTAAATGGTGGAAAAGACAAAACTTCCTCCATTTAAAAAGGAAGATATGGTCAAACCATTAGGTACCCAGTACTGACAACAAAGTACCCAATATCATATAAATCCCTTGGCTTATAGATGATTTTACCCCATCATCACCCAAAATATTGGGACTAATTTTTTATTATAAACTTTTATTGACCCAAAAATGTTACATTTCATCCTTTATAAGTAAATTTAAATTTTGATCACAAGTAATGGGTGTTTCAAGAATTGGGGATTCAAATGTAATCACATGACATAAACCTAACAAAAAACCACAATTGGTACTCACATATAAAATAAAATATCAAAATAGAAAAACAAGGATTTTGTGTCATTCAAAACAACAAAGGGTGGGGGATACAAATAAGAAATATGTTACGGAATCCCAAAAGTTGTCCTAAAATGATTCTAGGAATCATGAGTAGATTTTTATAACTCATGTATAATGGTCTAAACTAGAAACAATGACTCTAGGTTAACTTACAAGAATCTTCACTCTTCCCTAGAATCCATGTTTAACTATCTAAGAATAAAACATCATGAGAGCACCCCACTGCCATGACCATAATTCAACCCACTACCCCATATTTTCTAGCTAACTCGGTTTAGTTGGTCAAAATTTCCTAGTTAGAACACAATGTATAATAGGTATTGTACATATCCAGAAATCAATGTAGCCAACTAAGACTCCCCGTTACATTTAAAGAATAGAGGTGAGAAATCAATAATCACATATAACAAATAAAAATCTTTTCATATTAACTCACACCTCACCTCCTACGAGCTCACACAAAATAGTTCCGTTTTCCAAAACCTTGTCTATGAATAAATAAGAATTCATTAATATAAGTATCACCCAATAGTTCTCACATAATTTAGGTAATGAAAATTAAGGGTCTTAATTTTGGGTATTTCCTGCTTTTGAAAAATTCTTAAGGTGAAAAATGGGCCTTTAAAACAAAATTATTAGAATGATAAGGATCTACACCAACATTTTTAAATAATTAAAAATATCATTTTAACTATATCACTTAAAATTTAAATCACATTAAACCAAATTCTAAAATAATTTTTAGAAACCAACCCAATGTAATCCTATTTACTAGACAAATGAGGTCAGACACCTTAGAACAGTTCATTCAATTTAAGAAATCTTGTTAGGAGTAATTTTAAAAAAATATAGTATTAAAATAACTATTTAAAAACCAATAAAACCCATTTCAAACCCCTATTAAAAGTGTTTCAATAATTAAATATTACACAAACCTTTCAAAAATACGTCATATAGGTTTAGTTGACAAAAAAAATAATTTAAATCACCAATATTTCAACAATATTAAATTTAATAGAAACACAAAAAAATAGATACTTAAAATTGGTGGAACCATTCAAAAACACATTTATTATAATGGAGAATGATCAAATAAGAAATAACATGTCTTTTAAAATCCCTAAAATATAAAACTTATCATTAAAATCTACAGTTAACCCTATCTAAAGATAATCAAGTTTATTATGGTTCATAGGTTATATCTATTCTTATAGAAAAGTGAGAGGAAATAAGAGGGAGATGAAAGAAAAATAAAGGATGGATTACTAAAGAGAAACCCATTGAAATCAAGGGAAAAGTCCATCAAAATGAAGGATTAAGGGAGGGAGAGGATATCTCTTACTACCCTTGGATCATTCGAGCAAGGAGGATAGAATGACGTCTAAATTACATAAAACCCTAGAATGGTACAAATGGAATTTTAAATTTTTAATGAAATATTAATATCATGCTTGGTTAGGATAAAGGTTTTGGTAAAACATTTTCCATCCATTAATCTATCACTACATAAGAAAATTTTCACCATACGATTTCCCCTGGAAACAGTTCAAGGTTTGACTAACTATGTATTGACCATGTAAAATGGAACTATCATAAACTATAACTCCTCAAACAATTTCTCCACAGACTCACACAATTTGATCAAACAAAGTCCTTCCCAATTAGGATAAACTATGCTTGTTTAAAATGAGTTATAAATGTCCTTTATTCATAGACCCTCAAGTGATTTCTACTAGCCCGCATAAAAAACCATGTAACAGAAGTAAATTTCATAATTTTATAAAATTTATATAAAAAATGTATAAAAAATTAAATTACCCTGAAATAAGATAAAATAATAAAAAATAATAACCAATAGTGAAATTAGGGTGTCATTTTTATCCCCACCATACCACATTTTATCCCCAGAAAATCACTGATAAGAGTAGAAGAAAGGGAAGAATGAAAACCTCAACACCAGTAAAAGAGGTGGGAGGATCCTGAAGAAACCTAAAAGCATCCAATATAATGTCAAACACCTTTCACATTACATTATTAAAAATATAA
Source organism: Viscum album (assembly GCA_963277665.1). Classification (NCBI taxonomy): domain Eukaryota; kingdom Viridiplantae; phylum Streptophyta; class Magnoliopsida; order Santalales; family Viscaceae; genus Viscum; species Viscum album. The sequence goes on along the minus strand of OY728134.1, from coordinate 344,461,658 downwards.
GTATAAAATTCTCAAAAAACTACAAACATATTCAATCATGATCTAAATCATCCCTATAAAACACAAATCCATCAAAAGACGGAGGCCGACATTAGGTCACCTCACCATTTATAATTTACCTAGATAGATAGAAGTGATGGTGAGCCTCTCATTGGAACCATAATGGGATCATTTCCCAAAAACCATGATTACTTGAATTATTTCAATATGAAATGAAAAACTCTACAAATTTCAACCACATACCAAGATACCAGCTCACATCCACAAAAGATCAAAAATCCAAGGAACAACCAATGATTACTTAATAAAGTAACTCAAAACTATTATGATTTCATAAATCATTAAAGGATATAAATAGATTCAAAAAACAATGAACATCTATGAATCAAGGTCATCACTATAAAGAAAGCAATATCCAACAAACCTCTAAAAGAACAAAAAACCAAGATACCCCCAATGTTATTTGATCAAGTCATAAATATGATCCAAAACTAATTTCTAAAAGAAAACCATACCATTTTCTTATACATTACATCACCAAAATGTGATATGGGGTCCTTAATAAAAATATTCATAAACAAATAAAGTGTTATGGGTTCTAATTATGATTCAAGAAACTGAATAGAGGGGGAGATTATGACCTCAAACCTAGGTAACCTTATTATGGTGAACCTAAATATATTCTAAACAACACTGACTAGTGTTTAATCTCAACTGGTCCTAAATTTGTCCAGGTCACCTAAACCACATATTAAAAAATCACCCACCCTAAAAATCAAGATCCAAACAGAGGATGTTTTATATGAAATCATCATGGAATAATGGTAAACATAAAGCTAAAAGAACAACCATCACATTCATCACCACACTAAGAGGGGTCGTGAGAATCAAATGGGAGTCACCACATGAAACTCAATATATATAAAATCACCCAATGTATTTAAATAACATCCAAACTAAATGTGAACCAATTTAACAAAAAGATCAATCACCTAAAACTGATATAGAAAGCTCATTATATAGTATCCTTGAATAAAAATTAGCCAAACACAACCCCAAAAGAACCTTGGATACTGAAAAATAGAGGAATGTGACCTAATTAATCCTAAGGAAAATTAGATTCATCCCTAACCATTCTATTCAGAGTCTAGTCATTACCAAAAAATAGAATTGATTCATCAAAAGACAATGGTATTTACTCAGATACCCACCTTTATAAATTTACATTCTACATTATCCTAACACATTTATGGGTGGTAAAATCAGAAAATTAAGAATATGATCCTAAATAACTCATGTTTATCATGTAAAAAAAATATTACCAATGAAAAAAAATGTGGAAAATAAAAATACATTATCCACAAGATAAAAATGTGCCATAAAATATCTTTGAAAACTCAATTATCCTTAAACCATTCTCCTTTTTGAAGGAATGAAAATTTATTTATTCTAATACTCTGACACATTGAAAATAGTCTGATATCTATTGAAACAGTCTTTATATTATTTATAAATTCTATAAAATTGTTTTATTTAAAATCATTATATTTCAAAAAGGGTTCACAACCACCTCGAAATCCTTTTAAAACATCAAGCATAATTAAAAACACTAATTTTAATTTAAAATAATTTCCATGTATTCTAAAATATTTCTCCAATTTATTATAATGAAATAACCCCATATAAAACGTTTAAAAGTTAACGAAAATCTTCTTTTATGTAAACCACACCACCCACATTTAAAAAAAGCTGATCTTAAAAAAATCTATCATATTTTTAAAAAGAAAACCTCCAAGTAAAAATGATAAGAGAATATAAACTACCGTTACAAAATTAAAACCATCAAAAATATTTTTATTCCTTTATAAAAAAATCTTTTGTAACCAAATTACTCCATAAATCCCATTATTCAATCAAAAACAACTATACAAACTCCCTAATTATCCTCACACCAATGTTAGTCACCATCAGATTCAATTTTAAAACTACAATAACAAAAAAAATTATTTGCGATGATAGAATAAATATCAATTATTTTTCAAAATAGTTTAGAAAAAAATGCGACAACCATGTAGAATTCCACTTTCATTTTTGGATACCCATTCATATATGATCTATATGGTTTTATAGACCATGAAAACTAACTTTCTAACTTTGTGCGTCCCTGTATTTCCACCACAAAAGCATCAATCAACCCAAAAAACCATTGGTATACTCAATGGGGTCCAAATACCCTAATTTCATATCAAAACACATTAATAATGATAAAAAACATCCACAAATTCATGATTAAAACCAGAACCACCCATGGTAAATCAAACTCATGATGAGAAAGATCCCATGACACTCTCCTCACGTATAGATCTGGATTCCTAATATTATTATCACCATTACTACCTAATATCCCAAAGAACATGAGGGGTTCTCAAGAAACTAGGCCATTAATGAACCAATTCTCCGATACCATTTTTTAATGAATTATCCCTGGATAACTAGACACATCACTTCACCTGGTCTGCCAAAAGGCACAAAGGGTGGTCTCAGTCCCCATTGTTTAGAAACCAGTTCCCCAGTATCAAGAGAGGAAACATATGAATTATTTTTCCTTATGAATTAAATTAACCAAAAAAAATATCTCACATATAAATCTAGAACAACCCATCCAAACAATGTATGTTCATTCCAGAACAATTTATAGAACAAAAAGAAGATTAAACCACTAATGAAATCAACTCATATCATCTTATCAATCATAATAACAATCCATTGATAACATAATCAGAAAGTAAAAAAAATTTCCATTAAAACAAAGTAAAACAAAAAACATTCTGTGTTAATAAGGATGATACATGAAAAATCCTGAAATACATATCCAACACCTTAAACTATTGTGATCACCTCCTCACAACCCAATTGTCCCTAAACATGTCTCAATAATCACCATAAATAGTCATATCCTAAAATAACACTCACCAAGACCTAAAAAAGGATCCTAAAATAAAACATAAGTGTTTCATATATCTAACGGTGTATATAACTTGTGAGTAAAAAAATAGTATTTCACTAATGATTTTGTGTTGTTTCTTTATAGAAGACCATTTCATTAAAGTTTTCCAAATATATAAATAGAATAATAGGGGTTTCAAATGTTTCTATAATAAATTAAAATACCACACTATAATTCCTCTTATAAAAAATTATTATCCTTAAAAAGAGATAAGTAAGTGTGAAATTAAAAACATTTCCAGAACCATGTTAAAACCACGGAAAATAAACAAGTCTCATTTGACACATAACTATAGATTTAATCTAAACCACTAACTTAGGGGTTTTATTTTAAATGTTTGATCTAGAACTATGAAAATATGATATTTAAATCCGTAACTGAAATAGGCAATTTTTTTATTTTACTAAAACATTTTTTAATAGAGAATATCAAAATTGAAAACCAGGGAAGCGGTTCCATGAAAAAAAATTAAGGGAGGGGGATAAAAAACAGTCATATAAAATTAAATAACATTAAGTCATAAAAAAAGATCTAAAGAATAATGTTAAACCACATAAGACTCCAGTGAATGTAGAGACCTGAAGCTTGACGTACATGAATATTAGATTACTTTTACGGAATACTTAATACATAAGAAAAACAAACACACAAGGACCGTAATAGTTTAGTGTCTTTGGAAACTCGGAATATAATCTTCTAATCGAGGTGAAAGATCTTCCTCATCTCCCATAAAGATATTTCTTTTTTTACCTAAAATATTTCTTTATATCATGGGGAAAAGAAAACATAAAAGGGTGAGCTCAAATGCTCAGTAAGGGTAAACAAAAGAAATATCAATCACATCATTTTCATAAGAACATAACATTTTGGAAATCTTAACCTGTAAAAGAGAGCATAATTTCATTACATGGGATAAATCATAGTAATGAAATGAAATCCCAATAATCATAACATAAAACATGAAACTTTGTGGCATACACAAATAATCATATAGAATCATATCTTATTAGTCAAGACTCATTTCCAAGACTATCTTAGGGGGCAAATTCCATTTCTGAACAGAGTCACCCTCGTTTCAGTCCTGTTTCACTGAACCGGTATAACCTACCGTTCCAGCCATGTCTATCTCATGAGATATAAAATCTTTACCCAATGCATTTGAGGGAGATATAGGTCCCACCCATCTCATAATGATACCATTCTTATGTGTGCCACAAAATCAGAAAACCATAAATCATAGCATAACCCATGTAATAAAAATGGGAATCTTAAACATCGTGACATCATAAAAAAATTCATATAAGATAAAGGAATTCATAAAAATATAATTCCATCAAAACATAATAAAATCAATGTAATAATAAGTATAAAAACAGAACCCTTTATTATCTTAGATGGAAAATAATTTTGATAAAACACTTGAACTCCATTCTTGAGGAAAATATCCTTTCTGCTTCAAAAACACTTTTCCTTTCTTAACATGTCATACAATTATAAACTAAAAGAATTTGATTAAAAAAAACATGAAATCATGTAAAGGAAGCTTCTTGGAAATAATGTTTTAAAAATCCATTCATGCTGTATAAGTTAAAAAAACATTATTTTCGTACTTTTTTCAGAAAAGTCAAAAAGTACCTCGTATGAAAAAATGAGAAAAGATTCCTTTCATATCTTTTACTAAAAACTCAAATAAGGGTAAAATTGGATATAAACTATTGTATAAGGATATAAATATTAAATATTGAGGAAACATGGATGTGGATGATAAAATACACCCCAGTAAATAACAAAGTATAAACAATCTCAGATAAAAATGAGATTGTGATATTTCCCTTACATTTTGTCTGATATGCTTTGTACATGTCTGAACCTCCTGTATAATGATTTAAATAATGTTATTGACTTATTAAAGAATCATACTTATTTTTATGATATCATATATTGTTCACTTATGGCTTTATATTACCCGTTCTTTTGTAAATTCCATGTTAAAGAGCGTTTTGGGTAAAATCGTTTCATTTGTCATTCGTGTTTTGACTCGTAATTATTCATATGATTACATAGATCATGATTACTTAATTACAGAATATAAAACATGATTTATATATAATATATATTCAGAATATATATATATATATATATATAATAGATCAGTAAATGGAAATAAATACACCATTCATGGAGACGGTAGACCGTTCGTACGCATGAACGCTGTTTTCTTTTCCTTATTGAGTTGAATGGCATTAAGTAGATGACATAAATATATATACACATAAACCCAGAATCATTATTATGTAATATATTTCATTATTACTTATTATATATACTTTATAATCATTCATGAATGGTTAACGTGGAGAATGAATCTCATTGTGTCGTGGAGACGGTAGTCCGTACGTACGCACGAGCGATGATATCGTTCTCATGATCGTGGAATTGTATTGGAGTGTATGTATACTATTTGAGAATCAATATCACTTTACAATAATCATATATAGTTATTATGTACCCCATTATACCCTTCCAAGTATGGTGGTGGTGGAAATTAGATTTCACCACGGCGTGGAGACGGTATTCCGTACGTACGCACGCGCAGTGATTTCATTTTCCGTAGGATGGATAGATGGTGAAATAGGGTTGTTTCATACTTATAATAACATATAAATATATGAGTGATACTGATTTTATTACTTCATAATGAAACAACCTTATAAGAAGAAGTGGAATAAGAAATAAAGATAAAAGAATCGGTAATGGACATTACCTCTTCTTTGAAGCGCCTCTTTGAGATCTCCCTTTAGGGCACTAAAATTGGTCTTTGAGGAAGACCAGAACCTCTAGAATATTTCTAGGTAAGTGTAGAAGAGAATTTTTTATGGGTTGGCCGAGTTTCAAGGCTCAATGTTGTGTGAGGAAGAGAGGGAGGAGGTGCCCTTTTATAAGGGAGGAGAGGGGTACCTTTGGAATAACTAAAACTATTATTTTATTAAAAAGTCAAATTCGGTTTTAAATAGCTCCAAATTGATTTATTTAGAAGCTAAGGTTGGTATGGGTCGAAATAATCTCATACAATATAATTTAGGCAAGTTTAGGTTCCTATATTAACCTTATCATTTAGTTTTAACTCTTAGTTAATTAGATTGACATTTACCATGTCACTTTGAATTTTTATATTATATAGTTAATATACTTACCATATACACCCAATAGATCCCCAAGTTGTGTTTTATTAATTTATATAACCTTATCTAAGTAATTTGGCCGAACCTTAGATTTTTAGGAATAAAATAACAATTAATAATATAATATTTGTTTTAAAAACTATTTATGTCAATTTTTACACTATTCAATAGTTGATTTTTTTGAAACTCATAACAGAATTATTACTTCGACAAAAGTTAATTAACATAATTCTAACATGTCATATTAACCTAGAAAATTAGTTTAATTCATAAAAAGTCTCAAATTATACTTATTTAGGTATTTATAATATCAATTATGTTAGTATTTCATTAATAAGATAATTACTGCATCATCTTTGTGTTATAAATAAATTAAATTATTTAATGTCTAAAAATTACAAATAAAATACAATTATCTAGGAAATCTTTTTATCTTTCTAATTAATATTTATAGTCTAATTTAGCTTATGTATAACACCATATTAAAAATTATTTACTTATTAAACTCTGATTTTAACTATTTTAACCCATCTTTAAATAAATTAATAATAAATCTCCTAATCTAATCCAAGTGGGCCTAAATGGTCATATTTTATTCCTAAGGTTATTTTTTGTCGAATTAAACTTGTCCAATAGAATTAGGACATGTTTTAGGGTAATAATAATATCATTTTTACCCTTAATTACCCTATTTACTTTTAACAGTGGTAAAAAAAGTAAAAAGTTACTATTCACCAAAAATTATTTTCATCTCATTGAACCACATTTTAGTCCTTGATATTAACCGTGTCTCTCGAATTTTTATAATTCCACTCACAGAAGCGGTAAAATTAAGTTTTATGAAAAATTCAGTTTTTTTAACTACCACTTAGTGGTTTCACTATTCATCAAAAATTGAAAGTTTTCAGAAAAATACCAAAATTTTACCCTAGGCTAATTTAAATATTACGAATCCAAAAATGAAGTCCATTTTTAAAAATAAAATTTATATAATTTCAAAAAGTTTCTATTACTATTCATAATGGCTAGTTTTAATAATATTTTATTAGCATAACGTTGTTTAGTGAAACTCGGTATTGCATACTACACACGCTATCGAGGAAGGTCACGATTGGATGTAATGCAAGGCAAGTCAAGGATGCGTGTTGATCAAGCTATTTTTGGTGTAGCATAAAACACAAGACATTAATGAAATTAAAAAGAATATTTTTCATAAAATCTCGGGCTGTTACATTCTACCCCCCTTAAAATGAATTTCCCCCTCGAAATTCGTCGGGGTTATAAATGGTTTACTATCCGAAGGTTTCTTTAACAGAAACCCACATTGTAAAAAGGAATACCAAAACCAATCTTTAAAATCAAAAATATGAAATGTAACGGTTACCCAAATAAACTAATCAATGGGTTTCCACATAAGTGAAAATATGGATATGGAAGAGAAATCTAACCATCATGTTTTGATGGAGAGTGGTAGAGAACATGGCTATGGAAAAGCCGACAATCACAAAGCCATAAATTTGTGATGATCTAATATAACGACCCATACTTTAAATACATTGTTATTACTTCAGAATTGAAACACACTTATTACAACATATAACAAAACCAAGAAAGGACCATATATGTATAGTGTCTTTAGAAACTGGGAAACATAAAAAATTGGTTCATAAAGAATCTACTTTGCCTCCCATTTATTTCATCATATCTAGAGTCCCTTTTTGTCATATTCTACTTAATAACCTTCTTCCTGACCTGGGGAAATAAAACATACAAAGGGTGAGCTCAAATACTCAGTAAGGGTAAAGAAAAGAAATATCAATCACATCATATACATAAGAACATAATCTTTTGGAAATCTTATCCTGCAAAAGAGATCATAATATCATAACATGGGATAAATCATAGAAGTGAAATGTAATCCCAAAAATCATAACTTAAAACCTGAAACTTTGTGTCATACACACATAATCATAGAGAATCATTTCTTATTAGTCAAGATTTATTGCCAAGAATATCTTAGTGGACAAAGTCCATTTCTAAACCGAGTCACCCTCGTTTTAGTCCTGTTTCACTGAACCGATACAACCTACCGTTCCAGCCATGTCTATCTCATGAGATATACAATCTTTACCCAATGCATTGGAGGGAGATATAGGTCCCAACCATCTCATAATGATATCATTCTTATGTGTTCCACAAAATCAGAAAACCATATATTATAGCATAAACCATGTAATAAAAATGAGAATCTTAAACATCGTGACATCATAAAACGAATCATATAAGATAAAGGAATTCATAAAAATATAATTACATCACAACATAATAAAATCAATGTAATAATAGGGATATAAACATAACATGTTATTATCTTAGATGGAAAATAATTTTGATAAAACACTTGAACTCCATTCTTGAGGAAAATATCCTTTCTACTTCAAAAACACTTTTACTTTCTTAATATGTCATACAATTCTAAACTAAAAGAATTTGATTAAAAATAAACTTGAAAACTTGTAAAGGAATATTCTTGGAATTTTTTTTTTAAAAAATCCATTCATGCCATATAAGTTAAAAAACATTCTTCTCATACTTTTGTCAGAAAAGTCAAAAAGGTACCTCGTACGAAAAATGACAAAAGATTCCTTTCATATATTTTACTAAAAACTCACCGAAGGGTAAAATAGGATTTAAATAATTGTAGGTGGATGGAAATAACATTACATATTGAGGAAACATGGATGTGGACGATAAAATATACCCCAGTGAATTTCAAAGTATAAACAATCTCGGATAAAAATGAGATTGTGATATTTCCCTTACCTAAGGTCGGACTTGCTTTGTAAGTGTCCGAACCTCCTGTATAATAATTTAAATAATGTTTTTGACTTATTCCATAATCATACTTATTTTTATGATATCATATATGGTCATATTCTTAGCTTCTTAGTAGTAATATTTCATTGCTACTTGTTATTCGGGTGTTTATAACTTTTTGTTCTTATGCGTGTTTTGTCGAATAAATTCTTATTCTTCTCTTTAGGTTATAGATACTTCATTTCCAGAATGTTATTAGTGTAATATATATCATATTCATTCATTCAATTCATTTATATAATCATTATTAAATGAAGATCATGTAGAACGAGTCGCATCACATCGTGGAGACGGTATTCCGTACGCACGCACGAGTGATGATATCATTCCTATGATCGTGGAATTGTATTGGAGTGTATGTATACTATTTCAGAATCAATATCACCTTATAATAGTCATATATAGTCATTATTTACACCATTATACCCTGCCAAGTAAGGTGCTGGTGGAAAATAGATTACACCACGGCGTGGAGACGGTATTCCGTACGTACGCACGCACGGTGATTTCATTTTCCGTAGGATGGATAGATGGTTAAATAAGGTTGTTTCATACTTATAATAACATATCAGTATATGAGTGATACTGATGTTATTACTTCATAATGAAACAACTAAATAAGAAGAAGTTGAAGAAGAAAGAAATTGTAAAGGATCGGTAATGGATATTACCTCTTCTTTGAAGTGCTTCTTTGAGACCTCCTTTTAGGGCACTAAAATTGGTATTTGAAGAATACCAGTACCTCTAAAATGTCTCTAGGGAAGTGGAGAGGAGAAAATGGCAGGGGTTTCCGAGCTTGAAGGCTCAATGTGGTGTGAGGAAGAGAGGAAGGAGGTGCCTTTTTATAAGGGAGGAGAGGGGCACCATTGGAATAACTAAAAATATTATTTTATTATAAAGTCAAGTTCGGTTTTAAATAGCTCCAAATTGATTTATTTCTAGGCTAAGGTGGGGATGGGTCAAAATCCTCTCATACAATAGAATTTATAAAAGTTTAGGTTCCTATTTTAACCTTATCATTTAGATTTAACATTAATTTAAATAATTTTACTTTTACCGTGTCTTCTTGTGTTCTTATACTATAAGGTTAATAAACTTACTATATCAAGCTAAAATAACCCCAAGTTGTTTAATATTAATATATATAACCTTATATAAGTCATTCTTCCAAACCATAGATTTTTAAGAATAAAATAACAATTAATAATATAATATTGTTTTTAAAAGCTATTTTATGTCAATTTTGACACTATTTAGTAATTGTTTTTTTTGTGAAAATCATAACAGAATGATAAGTTCGAACAAAGTTAATTAAACCAATAATAACATGTCATATTAATCTAAAAAACTAGTGTAATTCATAAAAATTCTCAAATTATATTTATTTGGGTATTTATAACATCAATTATGTCAATATTTCATTAATAAGATAATTACTGCATAATCGTTGTGTCATAAATAAATTAAATTATTTAATGTCTACAAATTACAAATAAAATACCATAATGTAGGAAATCTTTTTATCTTTCTAACGAATATTTATAGTCGAATTTATCTTATGTATAACCCCATATTAAAAATGATTTTGTTATTAAACATTGATTTTTACTATTTTAACCCTTCTTTAAATAAATTTATAATAAATGTCCTAATCAAATCCAAGTGGGCCTAAATGGTCATATTTTATTCCTAATTTTGTTTTTAGTCAAATTAAACTTGTCCAATAGAATTAGGACATGTGTTAGGGTAATAATAATATCATTTTTACCCTTAATTACCCTATTTACTTTTAACTGTGGTAAAAAAAGTAAAAAGTTACTATTCACCAAAAAATTATTTTCATCTCATTGAACCACATTTTACTTACTGACATCAACTGTTTCTCTCGGATTTTTGAAATTACACTCATAGAAGCGGTAAAATTAGGTTTTATGAAAAATTCAGTTTTTTTTAACAGCCACTTAGTAGTTTCACTATTCATCAAAAATTGAAAGTTTTCAGAAAAATACCAAAATTTCACCCTAGGCAAATTTCGATATTCCAAAACCAAAAATGAAGTCCATTTTGAAAAATAAAATTTATAAAATTTCAAAAAGGGGTTATTACTATTCATAACGGCTAGTTTTAATAATATTTTAATAGCATATCATTATTTAGTGAAACTCGGTATTGCGTACGACGCAAGCTATCGAGGAAGGTCGCGATTTCGTGTAAAGCAAGCCAAGCAAGTGTTGTGTGTATAAAAAGATTCCTTTGATGATTTATATTACATAAAAGTCTTGGGTGTTACATTCTACCCCCCTTAAAATGAATTTCGCCCTCTAAATTCGTCACTTTGTAAGAAACAGATGAGGATACCTCTCCCTCATCATATCCTCAAGCTCCCATGTAGCTTCTTCTAATTGGTGGTTCCTCCATAAAACTTTCACCAATCGATTGGTCTTGTTTCGTAGGACTTTTTCGCTACGATCCAGAATCTCTATCGGTTGTTCTTCATAAGAAAGATCTTGCTCCAGCGGTACAACTTCTGAGATAAGTACATGTGAAGGATCAGGTATGTACTTTCTCAGGAGAGATACATGGAACACATCGTGAACTTGAGAGAGATTCGGTTGAAGCTCCAATCGGTAAGCTACCTTCCCAACACGATCCAGTATTTCGAAAGGACCGATATATCTAGGGCTAAACTTCCCCTTATTTCCAAATCTCATGACTCTCTTCTAGGGAGATATCCGTAAGAACACTTTATCGCCCACTTCAAACTCTAGGTCTTTTCTTCGGTTGTCGGCATAACTTTTCTGTCGACTCTGAGCTGCTCTTATGTGTTGTTGAATAGATCTGACCTTTTCTGCCATTTCATCAATGAGATCAGGTCCTAATATCTTTCTTTCCCCAAATTCATCCCAGCAAGTTGGAGTCCTGCATTTCTTTCCATAGAGAGCTTCATAAGGAGCCATCTGAATACTGGAGTGAAAGCTATTATTATAAGAAAATTCCACCAAAGGTAGGTGTTGATCCCAACCACCTTTGAAATCCATAGAGCAAGCTCTCAACATATCTTCTAGAGTTTGAATTGTTATCTCAGACTGACCGTCTGTCTGAGGATGATAAGCAGTGCTGAAACTCAACTCTGTATCCAGAGTATGCTGAAGACTTCCCCAGAACTTTGAGGTAAACCTCGGATCCCGATCAGATATAATAGAATGTGGTACTCCATGAAATCTTACCACTTCCTTTACATATATCCTGGCAAGCTGATCTAGAGAGAAATCCTCTCTAATAGCAATAAAGTGTGCAGACTTTGTAAGACGATCAACTATGACCCAGATATAATTATTGCCTTTGGATGTTTTAGGAAGTCCTGTGACAAAGTCCATGGTGATGTTTTCCCATTTCCATTGGGGTATGGGTAATGGTTGTAACATCCCCTTAGACTTCTGTCTCTCAGCTTTAACTTGCTGACAAACCAAGAATCGAGAGACATATTCAGCAATATCTCTTTTCATGCCATCCCACCAGAAGTACTCTTTTAGGTCCCTATACATCTTCGTGCTTCCAGGATGAATAGAGAATGAAGAACTATGAGCCTCATCCAGCAGCTCCTTCTTTAATTTGGGGATGGGAGGAACACAAACCCGATTCCTGAACATTATTATCCCATCACAATCAAGGTTGAATTCAGGAACATTTCTCACCTTCTTTTGTAACTCAAAATCTTCTTTCTGTTCCTCTTTATTCTTCACATGTATAGATGTTTGAACATTCATTTGAGAAAGATAAGATTTTTCCCCTTCCATTATAATTCCAAGATCCATCCTTTGTAAATCCATAAATATTGGATCTTTTGTGATCCTCATCATGGATAAACTGGCATGGTCTTGTCGACTTAATGCATCTGCCACCTTGTTTGCTTTCCCAGGGTGGTAATGGATTGAGCAGTCATAATCCTTAATCAGCTCCAACCATCTTATTTAGCGCATATTCATCTCCTTTTGTGTGAAAATATACTTTAAACATTTATGATCAGTATAAATATCACACCTTTCACCATAAAGGGAATGCCTCCAAATCTTTAATGAAAAGATTACCGTAGCTAACTCCAAATCATGAGTTGGGTAATTTTTCTCATGTATTTTCAACTGTCGTGAGGCATAAGCTATCACCATATCATCTTGTATAAGAACACACCCCAATCCATTCTTGGATGCATCACTGTAGATCACAAACCTTTCTCCACTACAAGGCAGTGTGAGCACAGGTGCACTGGATAACCTTCTTGTCAACTCCTTGAAATTCTCTTCACATTCCTCCGTCCATACAAACTTAACTCCTTTCCGAGTCAACTTGGTGAGGGGATTAGATAATCGTGAAAAATCTTTCACAAAACATCGATAATATCTAGTCAAACCAAGAAAACTTCGGATCTCTGTTACTGTTTTTGGTCTCGACCATCTTTCGATAACCTCTGTTTTTTCTGGATCCACAGATATCCCCTCTTTTGAGATTATGTGATCCAAAAATGAAACTTTTTGAAGCCCAAATTCACACTTGGTAAATTTGGCATAAATCTTCGCCTTTCTCAAGGTCTTCAATATAATTCTAAAGTGATCTTCATGTTCTTCCTTTCTCTTTGAATAGACAAGAAAATCGTCTATAAAGACTACCACAAACTGATCAAGATAGTCTCTAAAGACTCTATTCATCAGATCCATGAAGATAGCAGGGGCATTAGTAAGACCAAATGGCATCACTATAAATTCATAGTGTCCATACCTTGTACGGAAAGACGTCTTTTGTATATCCTCCCTTTTGACCCTTAATTGATGATACCCTGAACGAAGATCAATCTTGGAAAAGTATTGAGCTCCGCATAGTTGGTCAAATAGGTCATCAATGCATGAGAGAGGATATTTGTTCTTGACAGTGATCTTGTTAAGTTCTCGATAATCAATGCAGAGTCTCATTGATCCATCTTTATTCTTAACAAACAGAACAGGTGCTCCCCAAGGTGACGCACTAGGGCATATGAACCCTTTATCAAGATTCTCTTGGAGTTTCTTCTTCAATTCCTACAACTCAATTGGGTCCATTCTATAAGGTGTCTTTGAAATAGGCAAAGCACCCGGTACGAGTTCTATTGAAAACTCAACTTCACAATTCGGTGGAAGACCCGGTAATTCCTCCAGAAAGACATCATCAAACTCATGTACAATGGGAATATTCTTAATTGTGAGTTTCTCACAAACCATTTGAGATAAATAATCTTAATTTAGTGGAATCATGACCCATAAGATGGAAGGAATTTCCACTGGAAGGTTATGTTCATCCTTGCATCGATAGACGATCATATATTGATCTGGAATATGAAATGTGACTTCCCTTCTTTGGAAATTGATATGAGCTCCATGTAGAGAAAGCCAATCCATGCCAATAATCACATCAAATTCCACTATAGGAAGGATCACAAGGTTTGCAGGAAGCACTTTCCCACAAACTTCAATCGGAGAAGAATTATAAACTTTTGATGCGACTATTGTTCCATTAGGGGTTGTCACAGCTAACTCAACATCTAACTGTTGAGGTAATAAGGTGATATCCTTAGAAAATTATTCAGAAATAATGGAGTGGGTGGATCCAGAATCAAATAAAACATTTGCTACTTTAGAGTGGATGGTAAGTGTACCTTTCACCACATCGTTATTGTACTCCACATCGCTGATAGAAATTGCATGTGACTTTCCTTTGTCTTTAGCCTTAAGAGTTTTTTGACGTCGACCATCATCATCAACCCTTGGATTAGGGCATTTATTAGCATAATGTCCCATCTCCTTGCACTTGAAACATTGAAGTGTAGTAGGTTCATTCTGTGTATCCCTTCCTTTGTTTTCATCGTTAGACATCTTCTTCCAATCATTGCGGAATTCAAATGCCCGATGGCCTTCCTTTCCACATTTGAATCATTTACTTGTCCCTTTAAGACAACTCCCTCCCTATTTCTTTCCACACTTTGTGCATAAGAGAAAGCTCATCTTCTTTTCAGTGTGCTCTTTAGATTTTCCTTTGAATTCAATTTTCCTCTTCTTATCAAACCCATATGACTGATGGGTTACTCCAATCTCCATCTCATCTTTGAGAGCACATCGAACGATTTCCTCATAGCTATTGAAGTCCCTTATGGATAAGGCCCTTCGAATACTTGGTTTTAAGCCACTAAAGAATCGATCGATCTTACTCTCAGGTTGGATAATAATACCAGAAGCGTACCTTGCAAGTCTTGTAAAATTTGCTTCATAGGCACCAACAGATTCATCATCCTTTTGCTTCAGTTCAAGAAACTCTTTCTCCATCTTTGTTCGGAGAATACGAGGGAAGTACTTATTGAAAAATATGTTCTTTAACTCTTCCCATTACATGGACCCAATTTTATCCCTTTTCCTCGTATTCTTAATAAGATTCCACCATTGATCAGCATCACCCTACAAACGATACACTTCTATGATAACTTTATCATGCTCAGAACATTGATGAACTGAAAATATCGTTTCAGTAGTACTAATCCATTGTTCAGAAACTAATGGATCAGTAGACCCGCTGAATGAAGGTGGACGATGTCTCATGAAGGATTCAACAGAATGTTGCTTCTTTATTTGCTCGTTTGGAAGTCCTGCATGATTCATGGCTTGAGAAAGTTGTGTGAGCAGGGCTACAAGATTTTTCATTCCATCTCCCATAACGTTTGGTTGGTCAGGGGGACAATCATTGCATTTCCCGTCGTATTCCACATTAACACGGTTCCTTCGGGTTCCAGCCATTGACTTAAAACCAAGAAGAATAGTGTGAGAAACACTAATTATAATAGGAAAACCACATAATCAAGAATAAAATTTCACACTTAAGGTCCTATCCTAGGTTATTCATGTCCATTTCTAAAACACTAAGATTGTGTTCTATGCTTAGAATTATTATTAGGGTTCTTACTAAGGCTTTTACACCCTAGTTTCCAAAGGTTGACTATACCTTTCCTCTAATACCAAAAATATAATGACCCATACTTTACATACATTGTTATTACTTCAGAATTGAAGCACACTTATTACAACATATAACAAAACCAAGAAAGGACCATATAGGTATAGTGTCTTTAGAAACTGGGAAACATAAACAACTGGTTCACAAAGCATCTACTTTGCCTCCCATTTATTTCATCATATCTAGAGTCCCTTTTTGGAATATTCTACTTAATAACCTTCTTCCTGAACTGGGGAAATAAAAAATACAAAAGGGTGAGCTCAAATGCTCAGTAAGGGTAAACAAAATAAATATCAATAACATCATATACATAAGAACATAACCTTTTGGAAATCTTATCCGGCAAAAGAGATCATAATATCATAACATGGGATAAATCATAGAAGTGAAATGTAATCCCAATAATCATAAATTAAAACCTGAAACTTTGTGTCATACACACATAATCATAGATAATCATTTCTTATTAGTCAAGACTTATTGCCAAGACTATCTTAGTGTACAAAGTCCATTTCTGAACCGAGTCACCCTCATTTCAGTCCTGTTTCACTTAACCGGTATAACCTACCGTTCCATCCATGTCTATCTCATTAGATATAAAATCTTTACCCAATGAATTGGAGGGAGATATAGGTCCCACCCATCTCATAATGATACCATTCTTATATGTGCCACAAAATCAGAAAACCATATATCATAGCATAATCCATGCAATAAAAATGGGAATCTTAAACATCGTGACATCATAAAACGATTCATATAAGATAAAGCAATTCATAAAAATATAATTCCATCACAACATAATAAAATCAATGTAATAATAGGGATAGAAACATAACCCTTTATTATCTTAGATGGAAAATAATTTTGATAAAACACTTGAACTCCATTCTTGAGGAAAATATCCTTTCTACTTCAAAAACACTTTTCCTTTCTTAATATGTCATACAATTCTAAACTAAAAGAAGTTGATTAAAAATAAACTTGAAAACTTGTAAAGTAATATTCTTGTAAATTTTGTTTTAAAAATTCATTCATGCCGTATAAGTTAAAAAAACATTCTTCTCGTACTTTTGTCGAAAAAGTCAAAAAGGTACCTCGTACGAAAAATGACAAAAGATTCCTTTCATATATTTTTACTAAAAACTCACAGAAGGGTAAAATTGGATTTAAATAATTGTAGGTGGATGGAAATAATATTACATATTGAGGAAACATGGATGTGGATGATAATGTATACCCCAGTAAATTTGAAAGTATAAATTATCTCGGATAAAAATAAGATTGTGATATTTCCCTTACCTTAGGTCCGACTTTCTTTGTAAGTGTCCGATCCTTCTGTATAATGATTTAAATAATGTTATTGAATTATTCCATAATCATACTTATTTTTATGATATCATATATGGTCATATTATTAGCTTCTTAGTAGTAATATTTCATTGCTACTTGTTATTCGGGTGTTTATAACTTTTTGTTCTTATGCGTGTTTCGTCGAAAAAATTATTATTCTTCTCTTTAGGTTATAGATACCTCATTTACAGAATGGTATTAGTGTAATATATATCATATTAATTCATTCAATTCATTTATATAATCATTAGGAAATGATGATCATGTAGAACGAGTCGCATCACATCGTGGAGACGGTATTCCGTACGTACGCACGAGTGATAATATCGTTCCTATGATCGTGGAATTGTATTGGAGTGTATTTATACTATTTCAGAATCAATATCACTTTATAATAGTTATATATAGTCATTATTTACACCATTATACCCATCCAAGTAAGGTGGTGGTGGAAAATAGATTACACCACGGCGTAGAGACGGTATTCCGTACGTACGCACGCGCGGTGATTTCATTTTCCATAGGATGGATAGATGGTTAAATAAGTTTGTTTCATACTTATAATAACATATCAGTATATGAGTGATACTTATGTTATTACTTCATAATGAAACAACTAAAGAAGAAGAAGTTGAAGAAGAAAGAAATTGGAAAGGATCAGTAATGGATATTACCTCTTATTTGAAGTGCTTCTTTGAGACCTCCTTTTAGGGCACTAAAATTGGTCTTTTAAGAAGACCAGGACCTATAGGATGTCTCTAGGGAAGTGGAGAGGATAAAATGGAAGGGGTTGGACGATCTTGAAGGCTCAAAGTGGAGTGAGGAAGAGAGGGAGGAGGTGCCCTTTTATAAGGGAGGAGAGTGGCACCTTTGGAATAACTAAAAATATTATTTTATTATAAAGTCAAGTTCGGTTTTAAATAGATACAAATTGATTTATTTCGAGGACAAGGTGGGGATGGGTCGAAACCCTCTTATCCAATAGAATTTAGACAAGTTTAGTTTCCTATTTTAACCTTATCATTTAGATTTAACATTAATTTAAATAATATCACTTTTATCGTGTCTTCTTGTGTTCTTATACTATAAGGTTAATAAACTTACTATATCAAGCCAAACGAACCCCAAGATGTTTATTATTAATATATATAACCTTATCTAAGTCATTTGGACAAAAATTAGATTTTTAGGAATAAAATAACAATTAATAATATAATATTTGTTTTAAAAACTATTTTATGTCAATTTTGACACTATTTAGTAATTGATTTTTGTGAAAATCATAACAGAATGATAAGTTCGAAAAACGTTAATTAAATCAATACTAACATGTCATATTAACCTAGAAAATTAGTTTAATTCATAAAAAGTCTCAAATTATATTTATTTGGTTATTTATGACATCAATTATGTCAATATTTCATTAATAAGATAATTACTGCATCATCGTTGTGTCATAAATAAATTAAATTATATAATGTCTAAAAATTACAAATAAAATACCATTATGTAGGAAATATTTTTAGCTTTCTAATAAATATTTATAGTCTAATTTATCTTATGTATAACGCCAAATTAAAAATGATTTAGTTATTAAACTTTGATTTTAACTATTTTAACCCTTCTTTAAAGAAATTAATAATAAATGTCCTAATCTAATCCAAGTGGGCCTAAATGGTCATATTTTATTCCTAAGTTTGTTTTTGGTCTAATTAAACTTGTCCAATAGAATTAGGACATGTGTTAGGGTAATAATAATATCATTTTTACCCTTAATTATCCTATTTACTTTTAACCGTGGTAAAAAAAAGTAAAAAGTTACTATTCACCAAAAAATTATTTTCATCTCATTGAATCACATTTTACTTACTGACATCAATCGTGTTTCTTGGATTTTTGAAATTCCACTCACAGAAGCGGTAAAATTAAGTTTTATGAAAAATTCAGTTTTTTAATAGCCACTTAGTAGTTTCACTATTCATCAAAAATTGAAAGTTTTCAGAAAAATACCAAAATTTCACCCTAGGCTAATTTCGATATTCTGAAACCAAAAATGAAGTCCATTTTGAAAAATAAAATTTATAAAATTTCAAAATGTGGTTATTACTATTCATAACAGCTAGTTTTAATAATATTTTAATAGCATATCATTGTTTAGTGAAACTCGGTATTGCGTACGACGCAAGCTATCGAGGAAGGTCGCGATTTCGTGTAAAGCAATCCAAGCAAGTGTTGTGTGTATAAAAAGATTCCTTTGATGATTTATATAACATAAAAGTCTCAGGTGTTACATCTAAGGTACCATCTGATTCATCAGATATAAGTGCATTAGGACAACATTTTTGGTTTTCAAGATCATTTCCCTAAAGTTGATGAAATTGGAATTAGAAGAAATACTTTCGTGATTTTGGTATAGTCTCACCATTTGTCATTATTTGGACAATTTCCACTTCATCTCTTAAAGAAATGAAGTTGAATTTTTCATTCGTGATGTGTTAGCAGATCATGTGATAGAATGATGGGTCATTCCATCTGTCTTAAACAAACGGTTAGAAAAGTTATCAAAAAATACATAAGTCCATCTATAGTGAGATTAATCATATATGGTTCCTAAAATGGACTTATACTTCATATATCATACTGCTTAATATAATAAAACTAGTTTCTACTAAACAGGGACTTCCTGTAGGCCAGTGGTAGGCGATAAAGGCCAGTCGCACTTCGGTTGTGGGTTTGATTCCTACGACTTTGTCCGACGCGATGGGATGTCGCCCATCCCGCAGGTTGTCCTTTTTCTAAAACTATATTACTATAAAATCCCATCAATAATATCGAAAAAAACTTCTATCCTTAAACAATACAAACTTATGTCCAACATAATCCATTCTAGTCTTTAGGCTTATCCATAATACTGCAGTCCATTCTCATAATATAGTGAAAATGATTACCAGAGATTTAATACCATCGTTGATCCCCATATATCATAAGATATATCTTGTTGGTCACATTCCAAACATTCAAAGGCCTTAACCATGTATTCTCTTGAATACCCATTGAACCTTAGTGAAAACATGAATGTAGTTAAAAGATAACACTTTACACATACCAAAATCCTCAAAATTCTATATACTCAAACCATGATATCACTTAGTCCTTATATCAATCATGAGCTCATGAATACTATCAAACATATTAGATTCTCTTTATCCCTTCATTATGTGAATATCATCTGCTTTCCAAAAATATTTCAATCACTTTTCATGGTTACGAATGCCATAAAATTATTGAAAACCACAATATACCAAAACATAAATATTCCAATATTCCACGATACTATATACAACATTATTCTGGAATCCCATTACATAAACACTCAATAATTCCACTATACTGTTGTCATATTCAACATCGCCAATGGTGATCGCATGTGACTTCCCTTTGTCCTTTTCCTTGTGTGGTTTGTCACGTCGATCATCACTAACTCTTGGATTAGGGCATTTATTAGCATAATGCCCCATTTCCTTTCACTTGAAGCATTGAAGTGTAGTAGGTTCATTCTGTGTATCCATTCCTTTGTTTACATCATTAGACATCTTCTTCCCATCATTGCGGAATTCAAATGCCCGATGATCTTCCTTTCCACATTTGAAACATTTACTTGCCCCTTTAAAACAATCTCCACCATGCTTCTTTCCACACTTTGAGCATAAGGAAACATTCATCTTTTTTTCACCATTATTCTGAGATTTCTCCGTGAACTCCATCTTTCGTTTCTTGTCAAAAATATGAGATGGATAAGTAACACCAACTTCCATTTCTACATTGATAGCACAAAGCACAATTTCTTCATAGCTACTGAAGTCTCTTATAGCTAATGCCCTTCGAAGATTTGGTTTTAAGACACTAAAGAATCGATCAACTTTACTTTCATGTTGGATGATAAATCAAGATGCATACCTTGTAAGCCTTGTAAAATTCGCTTCGTATATACCAACAGATTCATCATCCTTTTTCTTTAGTTCAAGAAACTCCTTCTCCATCTTTGTTCGAAGAATAAGAGGGAAGTACTTATTGAAAAATAAGTTCTTGAACTCGTCCCATTCCATAGACTCAATTTCATCTCTTTGCCTCGTATTCTTGATAAGATTCCACCATTGATCTGCTTCACCTTCCAAACGATATACTGCTAAGATGACTTTATCATGTTCAGAACATTGAATAACTGAAAATATCTTTTCAGTAGTACTGATCCATTATTCAGCAACAAGTGGATCAGAATACCAACTGAAAGAAGGTGGACGTTGCCTCATGAAGGACTCAATAGAATATTGTTCCCTTCTATGCTCATTTGGAAGTCCAGAATGATTCATAGCTTGTGTAAGTATAGAAATAAGATTTTTCACTCCATCTCTCATAACATTTGTTTGTTCAGAAGGACAATCATTGCATTGTCCATTGCATTGATCAACACGGTTCCTTCGGGTTCCAGCCATTGTCTAAAACCCAAAAATAATAGTGTGAGATAAAAAAATCATAATAATGGGGGAGTAACTTCAATATCTAACATCTTTGGTTTAATCTAATACCATTACCATAGTTGTAGGACTATATCCTATACGTATACTTATCCTTAGGGACATCCCTATACAAACCTTAGAAATATCTCTAGGGATTTCACTAACATTTTCGCATCCTAGTTTCCAAAGTTTGACTAAACCTTTCCTCTGATACCAACTGTAGATACCTGAAGCTTGACGTACATGAATATTAGATTACTTTTGCGGAATACTTAATACATAAGAAAAACAAACACACAAGGAGCGTAATAGTTTAGTGTCTTTGGAAACTTGGAATATAATCTTCTAATCATGGTGAAATATCTTCAACATCTCCCATAAAGATCTTCCTTTTTTTTACCTAAAACCTTTATTTATATCCTGGGGAAAATAAAACATAAAAGGGCGAGCTCAAATGCTCAGTAAGGGTAAATAAAAGAAATATCAATCACATCATTTTCATAAGAACATAAAATTTTGGAAATATTAACCTGCAAAAGAGAGCATAATTTCATAACATGGGATAAATCATATTAATGAAATGAAATCCCAATAATAATAAATTAAAACATTAAACTTTGTGGAATACACACATAATCATAGAGAATCATATATTATTTGTCAAGACTCATTTCCAAGACTATCTTAGGGGAAAAAATCAATTTCTGAACCGAGTCACCCTCGTTTCAGTCCTGTTTCACCGAACCGGTATAACCTACCATTCCAGCCATGTCTATCTCATGAGATATAAAATCTTTACCCAATGCATTGGAGGGAGATATAGGTCCCACACCTCTCATAATTATTCCATTCGTATGTGTGCCACAAAATCAAAAAACCATACATCATAACATAACCCATGTAATAAAAATGGGAATCTTAAACATCGTGACATCATAAAACAATTCATATAAGATAATGGAATTCATAAAAATATAATTCCATCACAAAATAATCAAATCAATATAATAATAGGGATAAAAACAGAACCCTTTATTATCTTAGATGGAAAATAATTTTGATAAAACACTTGAACTCCATTCTTGAGGAAAATATCCTTTCTGCTTCAAAAACACTTTTCCATTCTTAACATGTCGTACAATTCTAAACTAAAAGAATTTGATTAAAAATAAACTTGAAAAATTTTAAAGGATGCTTCTTGGAAATAATGTTTTAAAAATCCATTCATGCTGTATAAGTTAAAAAAACATTCTTCTCGTACATTTTTCAGAAACGTCAAAAAGTATCTCGTATGAAAAAACGACAAAAGATTCCTTTCATATCTTTTACAAAAAACTCAAAGAAGAGTAAAATTGGAAATAAAATATTGTATAAGGATATAAATATTACATATTGAGGAAACATGGATGTGGATGATAAAATACACCCCAGTAAATACCAAAGTATAAACAATCTCGGATAAAAATGAGATTGTGATATTTCCCTTACCTTTGGTCCGATATGCTTTGTACGTGTCCGAACCTCATGTATAATGATTTAAATAATTTTATTGACTTATTACAGAATCATAATTATTTTTATGATATCATATATGGTTCACGTATGACTTTATATTACCCGTTCTTTTGTAAATTCCATGTTAAAGAGCGTTTTGGGTAAAATCGTTTCATTTGTCTTCCGTGTTTTGACTTGTAATTATTCATATGATTACTTAGATCATGATTACTTAATTACAGAATATAAAACAAGATTTATATATAATATATATTCATAATATATATATATATATATAATAGATCAGTAAATGGAAATAAATACACCGTTCATGGAGACGGTAGACCGTTCGTACGCATGATCGCTGTTTTCTTTTCCTTATTGAGTTGAATGGCATTAAGTAGATGACATACATATATATACATATAAATCCAGAATCATTATTATGTCATATATTTCATTATTACTTATTATATATACTTTATAATCATTCATGAATGGTTAACGTGGAGAATGAATCTCATCGCGTCATGGAGACGGTAGTCCGTACGTACGCACGAGCGATGATATCGTTCTCATGATCGTGGAATTCTATTGGAGTGTATGTATACTATTTCAGAATCAATATCAATTTACAATAATCATATATAGTTATTATGTACACCATTATACCCTTCCAAGTAAGGTGGTGGTGGAAAATAGATTTCACCACAGCGTGGAGACGGTATTCCGTACGTACGCACGCGCGGTGATTTCGTTTTCCGTAGGATGGATAGATGGTGAAATAGGGTTGTTTAATACTTATAATAACATATCAGTATATGAGTGATACTGATGTTATTACTTCATAATGAAACAACCTAAGAAGAAGAAGAGGAAGAAGAAATAAAGATAAAATAATCGGTAATGGACATTACCTCTTCTTTAAAGCACCTCTTTGAGATCTCCCTTTAGGGCACTAAAATTGGTCTTTGAGGAAGACCAGAATCTCTAGGATATTTATAGGGAAGTGGAGAAGAGAATTGTTCAGGGGTTGGCCGAGATTGAATGCTCAAAGTTGTGTGATGAAGAGAGGGAGGAGGGTCCCTTTTATAAGGGAGGAGAGGGGTACCTTTGGAATAACTAAAACTATTATTTTATTATAAAGTCAAATTCGGTTTTAAATAGCTCTAAATTGATTTATTTCGAAGCTAAGGATGGGATGGGTCTAAATCCTATCATCCAATAGAATTTAGATACGTTTAGGCTCCTATATTAACCTTATCTTTTAGTTTTAACTCTTAGTTAATTAGATTGACATTTACCATGTCACTTTGTATTTTTATATTATATAGGTAATAAACTTACCATATACATCCAAGAGACCCCCCAAGTTGTGTTTTATTAATATATATAATCTCATATAAGTCATTTGGCTGAACCTTAGATTTTTAAGAATAAAATAACAATTAATAATTTTATGTCAATTTTGACACTATTCAATAGTTGATTTTTTAAAAACTCGTAACAGAATGATTACTTCGACAAAAGTTAACTAACTTAATAGTAACATGTCATCTTATCCTAGAAAATTAGTTTAATTCATAAAAAGTCTCAAATTATACTTATTTAGGTATTTATAATATCAATTATGTCAGTATTTCATTAATAAGATAATTACTACATCATCATTGTGTTATAAATAAATTAAATTATTTAATGTCTAAAAATGAAAAATAATATACCATTATGTAGGAAATATTTTTATCTTTATAATGAATATTTATAGTTGAATTTATCTTATGTGTAACCCCATATTAAAAATTATTTACTTATTAAACTTTGATTTTAACTATTTTAACCCTTCTTTGAATAAATTAATAATAAATGTCCTAATATAATCCAAGTGGACCTAAATGGTCATATTTTATTCCTAAGGTTGTTTTTGGTCGAATTACACTTGTCCAATAGAATTAGGACATGTGTTAGGGTAATAATAATATTATTTTTACCCTTAATTACCCTATTTACTTTTAACCGTGGTAAAATAAAGTAAAAAGTTACTATTCACCAAAAATTATTTTCATCTCATTGAACCACATTTTAGTCCTTTATATTAACCGTGTCTCTCGGATTTTCGAAATTCCACTCACAGAAGCTTTAAAATTATGTTTTATGAAAAATTCAGTTTTTTTAACTACCACTTAGTGGTTTCACTATTCATCCAAAAATGAAAGTTTTTAGAAAAATACCAAAATTTACCCTAGGCTAATTTCAATATTACGAATCCAAAAATGAAGTCCATGTTGAAAAATAAAATTTATAAAATTTCAAAAAGTGTTTATTACTATTCATAATGGTTAGTTTTAATAATATTTTATTAGCATAACGTTGTTTAGTGAAACTCGGTATTGCGTACTACACACGCTATCGAGGAAGGTCGCGATTGCGTGTAATGCAAGGCAAGTCAAGGATGCATGTTGAGCAAGCTCCTTTTGTTGTAGCGTAAAACACAAGACATTAATGAAATTAAAAAGAATATTTTTCATAAAATCTCAGGCTGTTACAGTGAAATCATCTAAATTGGAGAAAATTACTCTATTTTAACCTACAAGAACCCGCCCACATCCCTAGAATTCCCATAGAACTATTTCTGAATAAAACCTCCCAAGATCCAACCGCTACCACTAGCTAAAATACAACTCTATTTACATTTTAGTCTAACTGGAATGATTTTTATGGTATGTATACCCAATATATAGCACAACTTACACTAAGTATTTTTAATATATAAACCTCTACTATGTCATTTAGGACTCCAA
The DNA here is from genome assembly GCA_963277665.1 of Viscum album. Taxonomy (NCBI): domain Eukaryota; kingdom Viridiplantae; phylum Streptophyta; class Magnoliopsida; order Santalales; family Viscaceae; genus Viscum; species Viscum album. Next base: position 344,435,398 of record OY728134.1, on the reverse strand, counting down.
ATGACATATATCAAATGGAGGTGAGAAATAAAAAATCACATATAACAAATATTTAGAATTTAAAATTAACTCAACCCCCACCACCTACACCCTCACACAAAAAAACACTCTTTCCATAATCAGGAATAAGCATCAATAATCATACATCAATATAAACATGTCCTCAAGGGGATCAACTACTCATAATAAAATAAATTCAAAAGGATTAGTTGATGGTCTCCCGCATGTTGTAAAAATTATTAGGGTCCAAAAAATTCCTTTAAAATAAAATGATTATAATTCTAATCTACTTAAACCAAATTTATAAAACATTTTAGATATTATTTATTTTTAAACCAAACTCAAATAAAACAGTTTTTTTAAAAAATGTGATAAACCAGCCTAATTTCATACCATTTATGTCAACAAAGATAAAACACCTTAAACTATATTATTAAATTTTAAAAAGAATCTTTAGAAAAGTTTTAAAAATAATTATTCTTTAAATTAATATTTTAACAATAATAAAACCAATTTTAAAACATTATTACAAGTGTTCTATCCATTAAAACAGTTACAATATTCTTTAAAACTTCTACATATAGGCTGAGTTAATGAAAAATTATTTAAATCACCATGAATTCAATGATTGGGAATTTAAAAGAATTAAACAAAAGAAAATACCTTACATAAGTGTAACCATTGTAAAATTTTTATTATTGAAATGAATACTTAACAAAATAATATCTTGTCCAATGTAGTCCCTAAAAACTGAAACCAAACATTAAAATCCTCCTTGAACCCTAAATATGGTTGAGCAACCTTATTAGGGATCATGGGATACATCAAATCTAATAGAAATAGGATTGGAAAGGAAAGGATAAACCCAATAAAATTGAGATATAGGTCAATAAAAATGAAGTATAAATGTAAGGAGAGTATCTTCCTTGGTTCACTTGGTCTATCAAAGTAAGGTGGAGGGAAGGAGGGCCAAAAACCTCAAAAATCATGCAGGAGGGGGAATGATATTTCCCACATTTAATGAAATTTAGGAATATTGTATGGTCCAACCTCATGGATTGGTAAACCATGAAAAAACATTATATCATTCATAACCTATGAAAAATTACATCACACAATTTTATTGGGAGACTCTACACGGTTTGACTAACCATAAACAAATCATGTTAAACAGTATTGTGATGAACCATTGTACCTCACATGGTTTCTCCTAGGACTCATGAAGTTTGATACAATCTGTGTGCTAAACATGTGAGATAAACTATTCATGTTCAAATTAAATTAAAAATGACACTTTTACCTCGACTTCATGCAGTTTCTACTCACCCATGTTGATTAACAACGTAAAAGAATGGTATTTTCAAAATAAATAAAAATAATATCAAATATCCCTAAAAAATTTAAATTACTACAAAATAAGATAAACTAATATAAAATAATAATCAAGTATGATAGGAATGTTTCATAATACTTATGTTGGGGAGTTATCCTTTTCCCATTATCGGGTTTCACTGTAGAGTGGCTCCTTAAAATACTTTGTTTTTTGATAATTAAAATGTTTTATAGGCTTTATTTCGATCAATAGTATTAATAATTTGAATTATATATTCCTAATAAAGATCATATCATAATATTTATTTTCTTAAAATGTTTTTAGTTTTAAATTTATTGTATTTTACAACATTTAATACAAGTTTCATGAAGTGTTTATGGGACAGATATGTCAGTTGAAACCATAAAATATAATTTTACTAATTCTGAAACTAAAATTTTGAAAATGTTTAAAATTGAAAATTTATAAATGTATATAACTCAGCATGTGAACAAGAATATACCCACTACATGAAAAATAATTACTTACTGCATAATTTTTTTTACCAACCATACGAATAAAAATTACTTACAAGCAGAGCAAAAATGTACTAACCACAAAACCAAAATTTACTTAGCACAGGAATAAAATGTACTGACCATGGAACCGACCACAGAACCAACTGTGTCAAATGACCATGGAATTAACCTATTCGAATAACCATATAATCAAACATTTCAACTAACCATGGAATCAACCATGTTAACTAGTCATGGAACGTACCGTGTCAACTAAGCATGGTACTGACCATGAGTACTGATCATGGAACAAACTATGGAACCTTCCATGAGTGAAATTATCTTATATATTTTAATTTTAACATGGGATAAGGAAATAAAAATTAAGTTATTATTATGTTGTAAATATCAGAAAATTATCCATGATTAATTAGAATTCATAAAACATTGAATTGATCTCTATAACTATAGATATTAGATTAAAGTCACTGCCTAGTTCCAATCTTTATTATACAGTTTTCTAGAACAAAATTTATACAATATTTTGATGATAACAAGATATTTATAATTATAATTAATGTGAATCGTATTTCTATGTAAATTTAATTAAAATATATAATTATAAAAAAACTGGATCTAAAGTTGATTCTATAATTTTTATGGTTTGTTTTGGGTCATATAATTTATAAGTTAATCTGTCTACAAATTTCCAAAATCACGTCTATGAAAATTAGGTATGTTAATTTACTTATATAGATTAAGATACATAGATTCAACTATTTAAATACCCTAAATTAATATCATATGTGAAATCTATATGTGTATTTTACTATGTAGATTTTTTTATAAATATTGTTATGTAATATGGAAATATAATCTCTTTTATATAACATACATTTTAGATTTATTATGAATTTATTATGGATATAATTAATGGTTTAATTTTCCTATAATTAATTATTTATTATTTATATCCATATGAATATATTTTAATTTTTTTTAGTAAATTCATATCACATGGTTTTATGTTTAATGTTGATGCCGTTGTAAAATGTGAGTTCCAAATTAAATAATTTTGGAATGTGAATGATTTGTATTACATGCTTTATGGGAATTTTCCAAGGGAACCTAATGTTAATTATAATTATTTTTTATTATTGTATAAATTATACTAAAGTGTTTTCACTATATATCATGAATCTAATTTTACATATTATCTAAGTGACCCATGTTAGTATGTTTTTTAGGGAATTCAATAAACAAATTATATGTTGTATTGGGAATGATGAACCTAAATAGGATTGTAGTGTTAAATATTTTAAGCACATAAGAACTCTATGTTAAGATTTTGAAAGATCAAGACCATATAGAATAGATAGTGTATATATTTTTTAAACTGTACAAGGTCAGAGAATTTTTATGATTTCTTACTAAACTCAACTACACATTAAATATTTGATTTATTACTGTGGGAGTTCTGACTAATTCTTTGACACTCAAACACTGAATATATACATCTAGTTTTGTGGCACTAGTTCATTCTATCCTATTTTTATGTGTGTGATTATAACAGGTTATACTTAACAAAAAATGTAGTAATTTGGTTATAGATCCCAATCAAAAATTAATAATTTTGTTGTGCCCCTAGGGGAATAAGGTAGACTGTTCTGGTTGTGCCTAAATGTAGATAAAGTAAGGTTTGATGTGGGCTTAATCCTATAATAGGAAAATTAATTTTAATCGGGTTGTGACCCAATGTGAGAAAAATTCCTTATTACATTACCATATATTTGTTATAGTGGGCTCCATTACTCTTAGTTCATGATAGGGCTGAAGAGTAAACCATGATCATTTATATCCAGACCACTCTATGAATACACTAAGATATTATTTTTCATTATTTACTATAAATTTCTAATACAAGGTTATATTCATTATTTCATTTCAAAATTCCAATTCACCCCCTCATGGATATTTCTCCATCTTAAGTCTGTACCAACAATTGGTATCAGTGCTAAACCCATATATCTATATATATATATTTATTTTTTTCTAACCATTTGATAACATATACATTAAAGAGGTAATATCTATTAAAGATGGATGGAACTGGATCAAATGATTGATGGATACCTCAAAAATCACATCATTTTGATGGTACTAATTAAAAATATTAGAAATCTAGAATAGAATCATTCTTGAAGAAACTTAGTATTGAAAATTAGATAGTTATATCTTAACTATAAAAGCTTCCAAATGTATAACATGAATAATTAGTTAGAAATGATGTGGTTATATATGTTTTGAATTACAAGGTGATGAATATATTATATTTTTCAACAAATTGGAATGTGTATAATCAGGTTTTATCATGTAAAATATCTCATGAAATTTGGAAAATTCTTCATGTTTCGTATATTGGTTTAGACAAGCTTATTATAAATAAGTTAGGTGTTTTAGGAGTTGAATATCAAGAATTTAACATGAGAGATTATGAAACTGCTAATGAAAGGTTTCGTAGATTTTTCCAGCATTGTAAATGGAATGGGTTCTATAAGAGAGAATATGGAAATCAGTTTTTTGTTGAAAGGGTTCATAGAAAACATTCTAACAAGTGGCATACTATAAATATAGTTATAGATGAAAGTAATAATTGAAATGAATATAATCCTGATGATTTTATTTGATTTATATCACAATATGAGTAAGATCTAAAAAAATCTTTATGAATAAGATAGCTCAATGAATAAGGAATTTTCTTTTAAATCCATTTTATCCACTTATGGTTCTGATCCTAAGTTACAGATTAGTTATAAGATTGATATATCCAATGTTACAAAAGTTATATATATAAGTAAGAAAGTATACTCGATGAGATCTTAGAAAGACTATTGTAAGGATGATTACAAGGAGAAGAAGAAAGGTGATTTCACTTCTAATGACTCTCGAGATGTAATTTCATATTATTCAAGGAAAAGGGGGAACAACAAGATAGATTTACCAAGAATAAAGAATGAAAATAAAAAAATAAAGTAATATACAAAATAAAATAAGGATATGGCTACTAAATAGAGTTGTAAAAAATATTCAGGTACAACTGAAGAATCTTATTCAAAAATATATGTTGAAAACTTATGTTTAATGTCTTCTTAAAAGAAGTTAAGGGACTCTACTTATTATTAATCCTAATATTTTAATCTAGAAAACCCATAGTTGGAAAATTTAATAAATTGGTTGTTAGACGTGAAAATAATGTTAAAAAAATATTGGTTTTTATTGGAACCTTAAGAGACAGAATGAGGAAGTTCTTAAGGACAGTGAAAATAAAAATAAATCTATCATGGAAGAGGAAAATTCTAATAATAAGGATATATAAAATGATCAAGAAAATCATAAAAATGAACATCATGAAAATAATAAATTAAAGAGTGATTTTTATTTGATGTCAAAGTGTTTTGAAACTGTAATACGAAATCATTATACCATTCTTAAGGAGAGTTAATAACTCAAAAAAGAAGATGAATGGTTGTAGTTAGATATGTTTATTTTTTCCATGGTAGATAAAACATTGATAAAAGGATGCATTTTAATTAAATAAAAAAATGAATAATCATTCTCAGTTATGATAATAATTTACGTAAAATGTATAGGACATTATTTGTTAATTGTTCTAATGGAAGTACATATAATTACACTTGTTTTAGATGTTATATGAAATGTTATTATTCCAATGAGTGTTCATTGAGATTTCCAAAATATCTTGAAAATTCTATGAATTTTATTTATAAATTATTATCTTCCTGATTTCTTATAAATAGATGTTCTAATTCAGTTTGGATTCCTAATAATTCAAATTTTAACACCATTGAACCCAAATTTTCATGCATGCCAAAAATATCATAAATCTCTTTTTGGAGGAAATATTTCTTATGTACATAAAATGGAATTTTTTTATATGGATATCATATGCTCAAGAAAAATTATTTTTGATATTTAAATTTTTTATCATTCTATAAATGTGACGGAGATAATGTAATGTTGGTTAAAAATTCAAAATGAAAGATAAAATGTTTTCAAAAAGTTTTATTTTCTGATTCTATTATTATTTATATGTTTTTTTATATAAGTGTTCAAACATCATATAATAATCATTTAATAGATATTTGATGATTAAAAGTTTGTTTAAAATGATAAATAAATTGTTTCTAAGGAATTTTTTTTTGTTTTGTACAAACAAAAAAGTAAATATTTATGAAAACATTTTTTCTATAGTAAATTATCAAAATTTTTAATGTATAAATATTTTATAGTCTATTACCATTTTATGGAATAATATATTGGGATATGAAAATTTTAGGTTTATTCACAAGATTTCCAAGAACCAAACTATTATGAAGCTACTAGAATTGAAAGAGGATAGTACCTTTATCTGTGACTATAGTTTGAAAGTTAAACAACACAAAAATAGTTTTAAGTTAGTTAAGGATTTAAAAACTATAAATTCTCTTGATTTAATTAATTTATATTTATTTTTTCCTATTAAAATGTCTATGTTTTGAGGTAATAGATATGGTTTTTTATTATAAATTATTTTAAAAGATACACATGGGTTTATATTCTTACTCTTAAATATTAAACTTTATCTATATTTATCACTTTTTACAATTTTTTTCAAAATGATAAAGGAAAATTAATTAAATAAATTATAAGTGATCATGATGGGGAATTCCATAATCTATATGTTTTTAGTTTTATGAAGAAAATGGGTACTTTAAAAACTTTTTATCCCCTAGGACACCACAAAGAGATGGGGTAGCATATAAGAAAATAGAATACATAATGAAATGGACAGAACCATGATAAATATGTTTAACTTAGCTAAACAGTTCTAGGACAAATCGAATAATACTTCTTATTATGTTTCGAATAGAAATATTTTAATAACCATCATTAAGAAGAAACCTTATGATATTTATAAGGGAACAAAACCTAAAATTGGTTATTCTAGAGTCTTTAGATATAGAATTTTTATTTTTAATGCACTGTATGATTTGGAAGAATTTGATGATAAGTCTGATAAAGGAATTTTCATAGGGAATTCAAATAATAGTATGACTTATCGAGTATATAATTAAATAGTATGGATGTTAATCAATAAATTAATGTAAATTTTGACGAAAATTCTTTGAATAAAATAGATTATGATATTGAAGAACTTGAGGAAGAATTTAAGAAATTTTATTTTTTAAAATATATAACTAAAGATAAAGATGCCCATATTGAGGGGGAGAAAATTTCCTCTCAATCTAAACCTATTCCTGATAAATCATTTAATATTCATAGAGATAATACCATAGATAATGTGATTGGTAATGTTGAATCAAAATTTCAAACTAGAAAAGTATTTTTGAATGATTGTGTTTATCTTGTTTTTATTTATGATCATGTATCGAATAATATTGATAAAAGATTATGTTATTATAATTGGATATTTCTTATCCAATACGAATTAAATTATCTTACTATGAAAAATGTATTGAATTTATTTGTTCCATTATAAGATACTCATATTTTTTGTAAAAAAATGGATTTTCATGAAAAACATGATGAAGTTGGAAATATATTATAGAATAAATCCTAATTAGATACGAAGGTATTTTCAAAAGAAGAGGGTATTGATTTTGAATAGTCTTTTTCACATGTTTCTAAGTTATAAGAAATTTAAATATTATTAGCTCATTCTACCTTTCATGGTTTTAAATTATTTCAAATGGATGTCGAAAATACTTTTCTAAATGGTTATATTTTTTAAGAATTGTATGTTTAACATCCCCTTTGTTTTGAAAATTGAAAACATCCTAATCATTTTGTAAGTTATCTAAGTCTCTATATGCTTTGAAACAAGATCCTCAGGATTTTTATGAAAAGATAGCAACTTTTATTTGGAATAAAATTTGATAAATAAAAGATTGAACAATATTTATTCATTAATAAATGTTATAATTATATTTTTATTATATAAAATTATTTTGATGATATTATTTTTCGATCATTTTATGAAAATATTGGTAATGAATTTTGAAAATTTATGACTTCAGAATTTGATATTCATATGATGTGGGAATAAAAATTCTTCTAAGGTTTATAAATATTTAAAATAGATGGTGTTATTTTTCTATTTCAATATAACTATTCTGCTTAATTAGTTAAGAGACTTGGTTTAGAATCTTCTAAAAGTGAAATTACTCACATGAGTACCACTTATAATATTTATTTAGACAAATATTGAAAATCAATTGATTTTAAAACCGATAGAGGAATGATGGGAATTTAATTATATTCAACATTTATGAAAAAATTAATTTTTTCATTTTTAAAATGTCCTATATATCAATGTGACCCTATGGAAAGTAATATTAAATATTTTAAAAGGTTCATTTTATTATTAAAAGGATCATTCAATGTTTTTTATTTTAAAATATAAAAACTAAATTTTAATAAGAATTTTTTTATTCTAAATTTGGTTTTTGTAAGATATATGGAAATACATTTTCAGCTATATTTCATTTACATGGTAAAGCATTAGTTTCATGGGATTTAAAGAAACAAAATTTTGTTGTTCTTTCATATATCGAATCTAAATATATAAGTATTTTATATTTTTGTGATCAATTTTTATATATTAAGAAAAAACTTAATGAGTTTTTTTTTGTTCTTGATATTATTCCAATATTTTTTGAAAATAATTCTCTTATTTATATTTCCAAAAATACCTCTCAAATATCCATGACTAAGAAAATGGATGTTAAATTTCATTTCCTTAGAGAACATATTCAAAAAGAAATATAAGTCTGGAATTTATTTCCATATAAAACCAATGTGTTGATATATTTAATAATCTACCATACAATACTAACTGTGATAAAATCACATTTAATATTTCTATGATAGAGATTAAAATTTAAATGGAATGAATTTAGGGGGAGATTGGGTGTGTTTTTTTTCTTCAACTTTTAAATTTACATGAAATGTGTAGAATATGGAATAAAGTTTTTACATTACTATTGTTGATTTTATCAAAATATTTGTGTATTATATTATTGGGTAGAGATTTCTCATATGTAATAGATAATTTTAACACAATATCTAAATTTTTAATTAGAATAAAATTGTATTTTATGAAGGGTCGGTCATTATTTTTTACAAAAAAATTAAAATTATAATCTTTTAATAGTGGATTCTTAATACATGCCTTAAAAATGGTAGTATTTTTAGTGGATCTCTAATATATGTTTTTAAATATCAATATTTAATTGATTTATGGAATATACTTTTTTAAAGTAGTTTTTTTATTAACAGTAATTTTTTTTTATTAATTTATAAGATAAAATTATTATATTGAAAGTTTTACTTTTTCATAATTTCAATAATGGGGAGATTTTTTTAATTATAATGTGTTTTTTAATTATTAAAAAGGTGTAGAATTGTTTTGTGTCTCTTTAATACATATTTTGTTATGATAATTTGAAATCACCTGGACCAGATTCTTGGATGCTTCTATGGCTCTTGCGGTTCTTCTTCCACTTTGGAAGCTAAGATGATGGGCCTCATCCATGCCATCACCTTTTCTAGATTACACAACTGGAACAATATTTAGATAGAGAGAGACTCCACTACAATCATTCAGGTCATTTAGAATGGTACCATCCACCTTGCTTGCCCTCTTACTGCCCACTAGATGGACTGTTTGAATTCTCTAGTTGGGCTTAACTTCATCACCACTCACACCTTCCACGAAGCCAACAAGATCTCTCACGGCCTTGCCAATCTTGGAGTTACTCCCGACTTACATTGGATGTATGATCTCGCTTCTGAATTAATCCCTTTTTGTGCTCAAGAAGTCATCAAAATTCTTTACTTCAAAATTGTGTAACCCCCCATTTTTAATCAATAAAATTTTTCTACCTTTTAAAAATAATGATCAAAACATAATTTGTATTTACTTAAAATGTTTTTAGTTTTTTACATTTAAAAAAATTACTATAAGTTTCCTGAAGTTTTATTGGGATAAATATATCATTTCATACATTAAAATATCATTTTACTAATTATGGATCTAAAAGTTGGAAAAGTACAGAATTTAACGCATGAACAAAAATGTACCTATCACATGAAAAATGTACCTACCCCAGGAAAAAAATATACATACTCCATGAAAAAATATATGGACCGAATGAACCAAAATGTACCCACAACATGAATAACATGTACTAATCGTGGAATCGATAACGTCAACTGACCATGGAACTGTCTCTATCAATTGACTTGGGAACCTACTATGTTAAATGACTATATAACTGGTATTTTACACTAATATTGGAAATTAACTTGTAACAATATATTTGAACTGTATGTGGTATCAATTATGTGTACTGACCATTGAATCGACCTTGTATACTGACATGGAACAGACTATGGAACTGAGTGTGGGAAAAAATATATTCTTTATTTTAAATATAACACGAGTTAATGAAGTAAAAATTAAGATATTCTTATTTAATTTAATTTTTTTTAAAAATATTATTATTTCATTAGAATACATCAAACTCTGAATTGATCTCTATAACTATAGAAAATATATTGAATTCACTTCAAGTTTTCTATCTGAATTATGAAGTTCTTCCAAAACTAATTTTTTACCATATTTTGATGATAAGATGATCTGTAGAATTCCAATTCAGGTTATTGTAATTTACATAGAAATATAATAACATTATCTAAATATAATTATGTTGGGTCTAAATTTTATTATACCATTTAGAAGGTATGTTTTAAGTGTTAAACATAATATGTTATGTTTTCTAAAAATTTATAGAATCGCTTACATGAAAATAAATTATCTAAATACTCAAATATATATCCATATTTCGAGAATAACCTACATGAAACCAATTCATTAATATCTATCTTGAAACCCATATGTGGATTTTATTATGTTAATTTTTCATTTCCTATAGGATGTTGTAAAATTTGGAAATATGATTTATTTTACTTAACATTTCACTATCAAATATGTAGTACATTTATAATTGATATAATTGATATTTTATTTTTTATATAATTTTTATTAATTATTTAGAGCCAATGAGAATATATTTTAATTTTATTTATTTAATACATATCACATTGGTTGATGTTTAACATTGATTTATTGGGAAAATGAAAGTTCCAAATTAAAGATGGTTGGAATATAAATAGTTGCCTTTTGTGATTTTCTGGAATTTCCCAAGAGAATTTATTATTGATTATAATTATTAATTATTATTTTATTAATTATACTAATTTTTTATCATAGTAAAACAAGAATTTAATTCTATATATTATCAAAGGGACCCACTTGAGCATGTTTTTCATTTGCAATCAATAGAGAAATTGTATTTTTTATTAGTAAAGATGAACTATAATGGGATTTTAGTGTTGAATAATTTATGAATAGAAGAACTCTATATTATCAGTTTTTTGGATCCAAATCCTATATAATATATAATTGATATATTTTTTTGAGCTGTACAAGGGATACATACCTTGATGATTTCTTACTTCTCATAACTAGGCATTAAATGTTTGATCCATCACTGTTAGATATTTCACTACTAACATGATACTCAAACTCTAAATCTATACATCTGGTTCTCTAGTTCCACTATTTCCTATTATATTTATGTGTGTGAAATTTTAATGGGTTTACTACCCATTAAAATTTATCAATTCCCATAGTTACTCACAATCAAAATTCAAGCATTGGGTTATGCCTCTGGTGTAAATGATATGTCATTCTGGTTGCGCCTAAACATAGAAAATTACATTTTTGTTTTGGGTTTAATCATGAAGATGGAAAAATGATTTTTAATTAGGTTTTGACTCCATGTGGTAAAATTTAATTATAAGATTCTATTATATTTTTTGTAGTTGGGGATGCCACTCTCAGTTTGTAAGAGGGGTGAAGAGTGAAGTTCGATAATTTAGATCTAAACCACCATAAATATCTAATCTGGTCATTTTCTTTTTATATTCCACTTCATTTAAATTAAATTATTGATATATTTATTATTTCATTTTAAAATTTCAATTCACCCCCTATTGAATATTATTTAATCTTAACTCTATTCCATCAGTGACCCTTATTTATAGAGGATTTGTGGTGATCACTGAGGATGACATTCTTGTTGATTCAAGAACGGGTGGTGATTGGTGATGTTCATTGGATATCAAGTATACAAGGGGAGGTCACATAAGGTTATATTTTTATTAAATGGAAAGGATATGGGATATTGAGATTGGGTTTTTTATAGGAAAAACTTTAGGACACTCCTTTAGTGGTGATCATAGAATTGATCACAGATATATAACCCTCATGTCAGAATGTTTATGGATGGTGTGATATAGTTTGGTGGATGATCATGGTGATACTAGGATTCTGGTGTGTATAATGGTATGATGTAATATGATTCCCACGTATATATCATATTTAGAATTTATATTTGGTGTTTTTTGGAGTCCAAATGTTAGCATCGGGCTCGAGATATACTTGGTGTGACCCAATAGAGATTAAGATCAAATATGAATTGGTTCTCTGGGATGGAATATGAAAAAAAATTCAATTACTCAAGGAACCAACCAAGTAAATACACTAATATTTAGGTTTGGACTTTATTGTGTATGATTTGGTGATCCTACAATGCTTCCGAGAGTTAAGGAATAATGATTTGGAAATGTGTTAGAATATTGATGGGGGTGGTCGATTAATTTCATAGGAGGTCATAAAATATAATAGAAACTTTTTATTTTTGAATATAAATTTGTTTTGTGAGATGGATAAAATATCATGTATGTCATTGTTATTCTGTAAGTTCATTTTTTGTAGGTGATTCCTATAGTGGGGAACACCACGGCCTGGAATCAACCATTACAAGTGGGGTATTATGGGGGTGAGCACCATATTCCAATAAATTAATGGGTAGAAAATGTATTGATATCCAAATATATATATATGTGCTTGGTTTATATGTTAGTGTTAATTTATGATGATGAGTTGGTAGCTTGGCAGTTGGTGAATACTATGTTGTAGTGATTGGAGTTGTGTAGTGAAAGTGATTTTTGCACTATTGTATTGAATACAATGATTTAGTAGTGAATTGGATACAATTATGGGTTACAGATGATGGTTGAAGGAAAACCGAGGATTCTAAATGATTATACGAATTATGGTTGGTATTTTTAATGAATATAAAATTTTTTAGGACATTTTTTTCTGAAGAAATTTGAATTTTGTTCTCAGACCAAGGGATATTTTGAGGATTATGACACATATTGAAATTCCATATTTTTGAACAAAACCTAAATTTGTTTTTGAATGTGGATAAGGTCCCAAGAAATGTTTTAGGTTCATAAATAAATATTAGAGTGGGTTTGGGATGACCCATTTCGATGATTATGGACATAAGCGATTGATCATTCCATGATGAGTGAGGGCCACACTATGATGAACATTGAGTGGGAAATTTTCATGTAATAGTTGAGAGATTTCTTACATGGTGGAGTTTCTTGGGTATTGGGATAAATTAGATAACCTTATGAAGTGGTCATGTTATGAAAAAGATGTTATACCATGAGGATGAACCCTAAAAAATAGGTAAGGGTCCCTTAGAGTTTTTTCATTAATTTTTTCTAGAGTACATTTATTCATTTTATGAAAATTATGTCACCTAATGATAAATTATTATGAGGAACCATCATGAATGACTGAAAGGGAATCATTCCATGAGAGGGAAGGTTTTATTAGGCCTTACCTAGTGGAGTGTGTGTCGATCGATAACCCAAGGAGATCATGTTGTGATGGTGATAAGTAGAGGGATAACCCTCTTCCTATGGTAGTTATACCATGGCCTAGGTGGGGGTTATATAAAATAAAGGTAGGTTATGGTTTGGGACTTCTTTTGGGAGCGTATTATACTATGACCCCAATGGTTAAACTGTGAAATGGTCGGGTTAAGGGGGATTATGATAAAAACCCTTTTGTTCATGCAACAACCTATGCTTGGGATGGTGTTTTGTAGATGGTTCAGATTAGTAATTTTTTAGTTATCCCCACCTTAATTATAAGTTAAAGATTCAAATGGGGAGATCCATTTCAACTAGATCCTCCCCCTCTCTTCTCCACATTCAACCCCCATTATAAAGGGGTGGGTTTTTTTTGAAAATGTATAGCATTTGAATGTTTTTTCTTCTCATACAGCTTCTATTTTTGTTCCTCTTAATTGAACACTATTTTGGTGTGATTTTGGCTAGGGTTTTGGTGATAATTTCACTAATTCATGGTGAAATAATCCTAATGGGATCATGATTTTTCATGTCATAGATAGAGTAGTCATAAAATGATGAACACACATGGTTCTGGGTGATTTTTCTGATTTATTGATGCCTAATGAGGATAAAATGATTATTTATTCATGTATTAATTTTAATAATTAATTAGAAAAAAAGTTATATTGAATTATTTGGATGTTTCAGCATGAAATAAGATATTTGGATGCGATATGAGAATAGAAGGGGAATGTATTCACATATCAAGGATGACTAAACCTTGGCATGGATAGTAACTAAAATTTCTATGTAGATATTCCTCCTAATAAAAAACAATATTCTTTTTTATGCATGACTATTGCCTATATGTTTTATCAGACCAGTAAAATGGATAAGGACTAAGTGTATCTTGGGTAAAATTGATATGATGGTGTTGAGACTCATTGAGATTAAATAAGTCTTCTTTATTACGTGGGGTTTTTAGAATCACTCGAAAACTATATCTCCCAGTGAAGAAAGATACGATTAAGGTGGTGAGAGACCCTGTGTAGGTATCAGGATTAAATACATTATGTGGTTGTCCTAGGTGAGTTTCCTTGAGAATGTTTGGTAGGAATGAGATACTTAATCCTAGTGTAGTGTGCTAGGTGGTCTTACATCTCATGATTTGTAAGGGGAAACCTCTTGAGGATATACTGAGACGTTGTGAGTGTCTTAAATTGGATGAGTCCTTCTGGACTAGTTGTGGTGAGATAGATAATGTTTTACAATAGATGATATGTTGTGAGATCTCATAAGTAGTATGTGATATAAGAACATTTTGTGTGTTGAGTGAATCATTAGATAACTTAGCATTGTGTTATTAAAGAGTTTATAGTGGTTCAGCTAGGGTTGGTCCTTAGGTAATGGAACTGGGGTGTAATACGATATTATAATTAAGTTTGAATTATGATTTTAGTCCACATTCGGAATGAACATATGGGTTGTGAGGTCAATATGGGTTGATGTGTACATGCGAGTATTAAGGAGCTAATATGGATATGAAGGACTCTAATATTCACCCTAACTAGTAAGATGATCATGTTAACAGAAATATAATGATGTTTATGTAAAAACCAGATTCCCCTGAGGAAAGTAACATTTGTGTCTTGTGAATGATAATATATACAAAGGTATAGGGATTTATTGACTAGCACCACGATGAAAAGTTATGAGATTACTTTGTGTGGCATGCATGTGTTGTGATGGATGATGGACTGCATCCTTAAAAATGGTGGCTCGTGAGGCCTAGCCTCATATTGAGCTTGATTTTATTAGAAATACTCTTCCCTATGTGAGAGAGTAGTGGTTGGTATGTATGGAATTTACCTGGAGTGGGAAGGTAAATGTGGTTGGTGGAATCTACATTGAGTGATAAAGTAGTGGTAGGATATTATATGCACCTTACATTGAGTGAGAAGGTAGATGAAACGATTGTTACACTTTCCCTAAGTGATAGGGAAGGAATACATAGTGTATAATCTATATTGTGTAAGATGGGGGTGCTTGGTTTTGACCCTCACCCTTAGTGAAATGGAAGGTATATTGAGTATAGGATCGTGTCCTAATGTTTTAGTATTCAGGACTTATTGGACATCGTAACCTACATATTATTCAACGGGTTGTGGTTCACTTCTATTCCATGACCATATTATTTTGGTGTAGGTTGGGTTATGAGTATGATGGAGTAAAAAAATTAGATTTTGTCTTGGGATGAAGAAAGTATGGACATGAATTATGGTGGCCCCATTAGAACAATACATATTGATGTGCATGAATTCATGGGTTCCTAGTTAGCACATGGTTTTCTTCAGCACTTGCGTGTACATTTTTATTTTTCAATTATTTTCCTTTAATATACATATATAAACTAGTTTATACTAGAGAAACATGGTGAGTCCCTCCTAATATGTACTTCTCACATCCCACATGATAACTATGGTATACGTTCAAACATTATGTCTATTTTATTGATTGAGCACAATTTGTTAAGTGGATTGGGTTAGGGTAGTTTGATTGGTATTAGATATGGGGATTAAGGTGTTGTTTTGAGATGGTGGTAGACCATCCCTAAATTTTTTCTTTTATTTTATTTTATATGTAATCATCATAGTACGTTATCAGTGGGATACATTTTTTTATATTTTGTATGGTACATTGGTTATAGCATTATTGTTTTTCCATTGATTATACATACTGTAATATTGGGTGATGTTTTGATATTTCTCTTTTTCATTCACTCTGATTTGAGGGCATAAAATTTTCAATGATTGATATAGGTCGTCTCCACAATTCTGAAAAATTTGTAATATGGTAAGGTGAACGTGAGACCTGGAGTTGTATTGATAAAATAATTTTAATGTTCTCTTAGACCGGGTCTGTTAAAAACCTACTCATGTCAATATTCCAAGTCACCCAGATCATCATGCCACAAGGCTTGAGGCACATTCTCGATCACCCTGTTCTAGTGACAATCACTAGGTTGTCGATGATGAATAAGTATAATTTTTTTCTCCCTAAAAATGTGTCAGTAACCACCTTGTGGTTTGATATCCACACCAAGAAATAAACAATGAAAAAAAATATAAATCATTATAATCAGAGTGTAAATAACAATAACATAATAATAACCATAACCAAATGATCATATGAAAATAAAAATGAAAATACATAAATATCATATATAAACATGAGATTAAATATATTACTTAGGAAAAATTGGCCTTTAGATAACAAAAATCCTAAAATGTCAGACCAAACTAGCTGCATGTTGCCCTTATCCACCAATAACCCATTTCACAAAAAATAGCTTGATCATAAAGATTACCTTATATGAGATGTATCATCTTTTCATTTACATATGTAAAATATCCCCAAATATACATATGTCTAATGAAATATGTTTGGTGTGAGGAAAATCATATTAGGGTACCACCATGAATCCATATACAATTTTTTATAATTCAAAATAATAGTAATATTTATAATGAAGTTCTTTGAAATCCATTTCCTTGAAGATGATTTCATAAATCCTTTTTTTGGAAACAATCATAAAATACAATTTAAATAGAAAATAAATAATAAATATTCTCATTGTAAATAAATAAATGGTCATAACATAAAATTAAGCAATAATAAATCCAAAGAATATCAACAACATGGGAGATGTAATATACCAACCCAACCTATTGTCTTCGGAAGGAAGAAAGTGTCACCAACCTTATGTAATGTCCCCATGTAAACAAAGGATAAAAAAATTTTATTGGATTTACTAAATCACGGGGGACTATTTTCCCTTAAATAAACAACCATCAAGAAAACCATGATATAGAGACACAAAATGAAACATAGTAAAAAATAATGATAAAATCCAACAGTATAACCCAATAATCATCATACTAATATAGATAGAGAGAATAATAGAAGTATAAAATACCAATACCAATAAATCTAATGTTAAATAAAACTCAAGGAACAAGATAATCAAGGAACCTAGGTGGAACCACTGAAGCTCCGAAACTTGATTCTTATCCCAATCATAAACTCTAGACATGTATGTATAAAGACTCATAGGTATAATCTAGTAAAATATTATTCCTTCATCATACATATATCATGATGAACAGATTTTGTATTTTCACCAAGGTTCATATGCATGGGTTAGTATACAACCTAGTAAGTAAACCCCATGACTTCATCCGAATAGCACTAAAACAATAAATAGGTTAGCTATCAGTTTATTTTCAAATATAGGACATGAACAAATAATGAAAAATAGGGATAAATATATATATGTATATAAATAATGTAGATAAATAACTCACACCAGAAAATCACCCATTGTATAAACCCACATTCCTATGAATAACACCAACTAATGCAACCACTTCCTGAAAGTCCCCCCACCACCCCGTTGAATATCCTTACTCATGAGTGGTATCCATCCCTACATTACCAATTCATCACTCAATGGGATAATAAAATTTTCAATTATTTTGTAATTGAGACCATGTATAACCCATATAGGCCCTTTTCACCTATATATGAACACAAACCCTATATGTTAATAATAATTTCTCAGATCTGAAACCTTTATTTTTTTAAAAAATATATTTAATCATTTCATAGAACACCATATGGATGTAAACATAAATTATATATTTTAATAATAACCAATAAAAAGGGATTTCTAATATGTATTTCACATTAGTTTTCCAAGAAAATGTACAATCAATTTTTTAAGAAAACAATTATCAATCATGTTCTAAAAAAAGTTGGGGAATGAGGGGAATCCACCTACCTCCATTGTGTTTGACATAAGTAATCACACAATGATATCATAGATTGAGGCTCCCCATTTCATTCATTCAATGTATTTTAAATAATATTTATCAAAAAATTATCTAAACTATATTAACATTCATGGTATCCCTGATCTAGGTTTCCACCTTAGAAAAAATGAAAGAATCGAGGAGAGAGAGAGGGAGGGAGAATGAGACTCTTACCATTGACCTCCAATATATAATTATCTCTAATCCATTGAAAATAAAAACCATAAGGAAAAAGTTAGCCAAAATTACCTAGGTAATGGATGAGAGTTGAGATCCTATGACATAATATGACAAATGAGGGTTTCATGGGTGTATATGAGTTAAAAAATAATTTCTCGTATTAAATTAATCTCATCATACAGTTAGGTTGTATGGTTTGTAAAATTAGGTTGAAATTATATAGATCACTTATACCTGTGAAATTATAAAGTCTAATGGTTTCTGAATGGTTTATAAAACCATGTTCCAACCATATTCCTACCAAGAAGACCCCTTCAACTCTCACACAGTTATTTAAAGAAGAGCACATGGTTTTCCACAACCACTATCATATACTACACCTTTTAAAACCTTCCCAAAGTATCCTAAAAAACAAAAGCTTCTGGAACTGAACCCAAACATTATATAATATTAAAATAAAAAACAAAATAGGTTAATACCCACAACCAAGGGTGTTATACTCTCCCCACCCTAGGGATTCTTGTCCCCAGGAAGCTGGAGGTCATTCAATCCCTAGAATAGTCTAAACCATTGGTCCAGGGTGAACTTCCCCCACTCCCATGTTTTATTCATAATCAGAGCAAGTTTTCATCATATTTATACCAAATATATTAATCTCACTCAAATATAATATTCTTATGCTTCTGGAATATTAATTGAGTCGTGAATTATGTAACTTCTAGTTTGGGGTGACATGTGTAGGTCCTCAGGACACCCTGAGAGGGGAGGGGTAAATCGGGGTGACCACTAAGGGCTACATCCAAGGAGCATACACCGACAGGTTTTCGGTCATACGAAATTCCACTAAACTTCACTATCCATGGATTACAAAGGTTCGGGCATAATAACTCTATCCCAGGCTCACTGCCTTTACAAAGGTTCAGGGATAGCTCACTGCGTCCCTCGGGTCACTCCCGTTGACTCCCCCTGGCTCACTTCCTTTAGTGAAGTCCCACTATGTTTATAGACGTGAAGGTCTCTTCATCATTGTAAAAGAATGCATCCTCTATTGTATGTAGATGCTCTATTAAAGTCCAACTCTCACATGAAGAAAAATATCACTTTCCACCGAGGGTACCAGGAAATCTCCCAGCTTTCGTGCAGCTTCAAAAATACCAGCGTACTTCAACAAAAACTGGAACGCTTCCCCAAGATGGCTCACAAGCTTCAAGGATGACGCACAAGTTATAACTGGCACGCAAGTCCACCTACAACAGTTGTGTGACTCAACCTTCTTTATTGCCAAACTTGTGTGACTCACATTCTTTTCCACCAAAACCACCTTGGGCGCACAACAAACTACTATCGCAAAACTTATACTTACGTGACCCACAACCACTGGCGCGACCACAACACCTGTGTGACGGGATCACTAAATTTATCCAATTCTCGAACTTCATTGCAAATGAGGAGGGGTGGTCCCCTATTTATATGAAAAAATGGACACCTCGCGTGGTGGCGGGCAAGCCTCATCTCGGCGCGCATCTTCCGGTGCGCAGGTCCAACCGCCCAATCCTCTTCCGTGCTACTCACTTGCATGACCAAAACAATACTTACGCGACCCTTTTCCTTTTCCATATTTTGAAGTTCTGATCATGAAGAACAACAGGCGCACAAGTTTCCAAAACTCCTAGGCACCGGTGTGAAAGTCCTTTCTCTGCGTGCAAGTCACTTGTGCGACACATATCGGGCGCGCAAGTCCCATTCCCCAAAACACCATTTTCTTTTTTGACAATTTTTGAGGTCCAGAAATTTGGAAAAACCTGGAAAATGATGAAACCTTCAATACTATTCTCTACTTGAACTGTATGATCACTTTGCTGGAACATATTCTGAACTTCCACTGTGGATTGACAACAAACACAAACCATACACTAGTTCATGCATAGATGACCATGGTTCCAACAACAAGTTCCTAGTGTATCACATGGTTATGGTTAGGCTGGTATTTTATAAACTTGGATACAAAAAAAACATTACTAAAAACATTTAATCACAGTTTTTAAGGATAATTGATTTGAAATGTCACAAATTCTATCCAAAATATCAAATGAATTAGCATACTAATGATCAAAGTTTTATTTCATTCCCAAATAGTGGTGACCAAATTATGAGTATTCTTTTAAGAATATGTAGTTGTCAATGCCAAATGATTATAGTCAGTGGTGATGACTTGAATCTTATTTTTTGTGACTTTGGATAATTGAAAACAATTTTTTAATAATCTATATTTTCATATTGTTATCATGTACAAGACTTGGTTTGATTAATGGTTTTTCCAAAGACTTTACCCAAAAAAAGTGTGGGTTAACATTGTTATGAAATTTATCAAACAGAGATGTTTTTATCTGAGCATGATTACTGTTATTATATGAAAATTCTACAAAACTAAAATGATATTATAATGAACCAATAAAATCTTTAAAACATTCTCGGATCATATATTTCAGTTTTTGGATTTTATGTTCCAACTATACATTAATTTATGGATGAAATGACATTTTCATGGTGAACTGAGTGTCATTGGCTTGTTGTGAGGATCACCAAAATCATGAATTTAATCAATAGTCTTTTTCAGATATAATTGATACCTATACTTCATGAAATTACCGAAAAAACACTAATGAATATTTTTTAATACTTTAACCATATTTGAATATTGTGTTGGAAGGAAATGTTCCGACTTGGTGAGTTTGTCCACAATCACTAAAATAACATCATGCTTCTAATGTTTATGTGGTAGACCAATAAAGATTTCAATTGAAATATATTTCAATTTTAATATGTGTATGGTCATAGAATGTAACATAACCTTTTCATTTATTTAAATCTTTTACCAAATGATAGCTGAGAAATATCAGAAAATATTCATCTAATATCTATTTCATACCTAACCACCAAATATTGGTCTTCATTACTATGTAACTATTATTAATACCCAAGTGAACCACAATTTTTACATTTCTATAAGTAGAAAGAAGTTTTTCTTGATATAATGAAGGAACTAAAATTCAATTTCAATAGAGTAACAGGGACTTTGCATCAAATGTAAAGACATTAATGTATCCTAACCATTTAGTTTTGACCTCAGGTAAATATACTCTAGGATTGACTGTTGATCCTCCTTGATCGGACTCAATAAATTAGGGATAAGAGTAACAAAAAAAGAAAACTACATCCAAATTTGTTTCCATAAAATAAAAATTCATGTCATCAATTACTCTTATAAGATGTCAGTATGAATGATCTTCTCTCACCAACTCATATTGTGATTTTAAACTCAAAAAAATCTACCTATAAATTTTTTTCCCTGGTTTATTAACCAGTTTATAGTCAAACATCAGGAGATAATTCATCCATTTTCATTGTCTTATATTAAAATAACTTTGTTAAATTATATATTATAAGAATTTTTAATCGACAAGTTTTCACCAAATAGGTAATAGTTTCTTGGTTTTAATGTATGAACCATTACAGCTAATTATAGTACATGTTATTTATTACTATTTTCATGTTCTTTCAACTATCATGATCCATAATTAATGAAATAGTATCTCTACATGAGAATAAAACCCATTATAGTTATAGACACATCACAATATACCAGTTAGTATTGTTATATATTGGAATGATGAGGATAGGTGCCGAAATGAGTCAAGACTTATATTCCTAAAAGTATTTCTGACGATTATCACTCCTCCTATATATAATACATTTCCTAGTCAAACTAGTCATGGGAGAGTAAAGCCTTGATAATTCATAGACAATGTGATGATAATAGCTTACTAATACTATATGTTTAGTATCTTGAAGACATTCTTTGGTAGTTTCCAAGAAGTAATTGCTTCAATATTTTTAGGATTAACTCATATAACAATTTGATATATTGTGTTACCATAGAAATAAACATCTTAGATCCAAAAGTCAAACTTAAAGAATTTAGAATAATTTCAAGTCTCACACAATGTACCTAGTATAATATCTATGTTATTATCATAGTCATGTCTAGTTATAGAGTACAGAAAAATATCATCAACAAATACTATGAAAAATGAGTGGATGATAATATTTATTAAGTCCATGAAAATGAAATGTGCATTTTTAAGTCCAACATGCATGAATAAAATTCAATTCATCTATAATTGATTTAAAAATATGTCTTCGTAATATACCTTTTACTACCCCAAATATAGTTATACCCAAATTCATTTGGATCCCTTCAATTGATCAAGAATTTCATCGGTTTTAGAAAAAGGGTGACAATTTTTAATTATAACTTGATTAATGTTATGATATTCAATACAGAATTGAAGTGAACCATCTATATTATTTTATAAACTGAAGTGTCCCAAAGTGATTTTTTTTGGTCTAATGAATCTTTTTTACTTCCAGTACCTCTAGTTAGATCATTAATTATTTCATTTATGTTGGTATCATTCTGTATTATGGAAATGAAAAAAATACTCGTTCCAATAACTAGATCGATAGAAATGATAATTTCACATTTAGGTTGTAACCCAGAGAATTCATGTGGAATGGAATCAGTGTATTATCTTACTATAAAATTAATACTCCTAGTCTCATTTTCATTGATAGTTCATGAAGTCATCACTATGATCAATGAAGATATCGTTCTATATACATCCACTAAAGGGTATACTCTACTAGAATTCGTATCTCAATCGCCTTTTAATAAACAACAGCACCATCTATAGATGTTAAGGTAACATGTCAGATGTAACCATCAATATAATATTTGAATTATAATTATCATTTCATTCTAAAAATAAAATTGATTATGTATATTTCCAATTATAAAAACTCCCACTAAAAGTTGACCTCATCAATGGTAATGGTACTGGATGAACACTTAAATCCTCTACAATCCTATTTCCCAATAGTTTTTTGATAATAAATACAAGAGGCATCATTTACATGTTCAAATTCCATTGATTAATCCCATGATATGTATGAAATTAATGGAGTGTGCATGTATCAAAAGACACTTTAATTATGGTGGAGTTGAGAAGAATGGTACCTCACACCATCGAATAGTCCTATTGATTAGCTATGATTTATTGTTGAATGCTATATAATTTCTAGTTAACTCCAGTATAGTATTCCTTTCATAATTATTTTAGTATTGTGATTTGGATAGTTTAGGTGTTCCCACAATCAACCTATGTTACTTGAATCAATGGGTGATAATTTTTTTATGAAACCTTCCTATTTTATCATGAGAGATCTAAGTCTAATTCAAGCCATTTTCACCATTAAATTCACAGGTATCATGATATAACGCTTTATGTTTCCTTTTTAGAAACATTTTTGATAGTATCAAGTAATTCTATAAATTACCTTTTATTTTGAAATAATGATCTACATTGAAAAAAACCTTGTTTAATACTATAGCATGGTAGAAAATATACTCATTCATTTTCGTGGTTCTATGGTGATGTACGGTACTAGGAGTAGGTTTCCCTCCACCTATTGTTTATAAAATTTTTGTTTCCATCCATTCTTATGAAAAACTTACTCCGCTATTATTCCAAATGAGGACCCTTTCAAATAGAGTATCTCTATTTTTCTTGTCTATATAATCATTTATAAATATCATATCCACCATAGAATGAATATCCCGTCACATATCTATATTAATGATTTGTTCTTTAAAATTTATGTTGGTTGTGACCTCCAAATATAAATGAACTATATTTATTAACTCAGCTGATTATTATATCATGGATAGATTTCCATTATTGTGATTATATAAATCTATGATTTTATCCACCTTGATATTATGTGAATGAAATTATTTTTCGAGAAATTATTTGAATCCCTATAACATAATCCCTAGGTTGAGTTTAGCTTGAAAAAAAATTCAACCATTTACATCTTGGATCCTACAGTTTATATATGACTTCCATCACATTTTTAACCGTTGTGGTTCCAAGGAAATCAAAAATTCAATTGATCTTATTAAGACATGTTTCTACTTGCTCGGTTCCTGAATCTCTCGAAAAGATCGGTGTATTCTGTTTATAAAATTATAATGTATTTTCAATATTTCTTGGTTACCAAATTGGATTCCCTTTTTCTATAGACTAAAATTATTTCATGATTATATGAAAATTTTCCTCCTTTAATTATGTTCTACTCATGGCCCTATCGTTTTGGTTTTTAGATCTTCTAACTAGTGCCATTTTTTTGAACCATAATAAAAATATCCATAGGGTTATAACACATTTCCTTAATTATAATTTATATATAATAATAATAAAGAATAAAATTTCATGTCATAGTAACATAATTTAAAAATCCAGAATTTTAAATACCATATGAATAATGAAATCTTATTGGGAAGTAATTTTTCTAATGCATGGGAACATACTCTCATCAGTTAAACCCTCAATGATTAGTTGAAGACATGTTTGTAGGTGTTTATCAACACTTTTCATACCCAAAAAATCTTTATAACATTATGTTCACCATAAAGATATCATATATGTATTTTTATGTTGTATATTTTAGGTTAGGACATAACCTCTCTCTTTGCTATCATCCTAGCAAACATACCATTAAAACTAATACCATTTTTAGCATCTCAAACTGACCCATTATCTTGGAAAAACTCTAAATGTCACCAAAGATTTTCAATATCCCAAAGAAACTAAATTTTTACAATAAATTGAAAGGTATTTACTAAATCATGGTGGATGATTTTTTCTTCAACAAACTACCTATAATTAGAACATAATAAAGATACACAAAATGATGCATGGTAGAAAACCAATATAGACTCTAAAAGTATAACCTAATGATAATCATAGCAATAGTGGTTGAGAAAACAAAACATAATTATATAATGCCAATAATTATAAAACTCAAGGAAAATATTCTCTAAGGTACTGAAGGCTCAACCATCTCTCACACGGTTACCTGGAGAACAATACATAGTTTACACTAGCCAAGATAAAATTGTTCACCTCTTAAAACCTTCACAATGTATCCCAAACCCACCCAGGATATTCTATAATTCAAACCAAACATTATAAAACTTGAAAAATACATAATATAATAATGTAATACTTCAAATTACGGGTGTTAAAAAGGAGATATAAATTATGGCCTATAGGTTTTTCAAACATTATCATAAGTCACTTGGATGGATTACTTCAACCTAAAAAAATTATATAACCCATACCTCTTGTGGACACCAATAACAGACCCTAATTATATTATTCCTAAAGTGAGGGAATCACCCATCCTAAAACCCAAACACTTAATGTATCCCACGTGCACCCATAACCATATTCACCATATATAAAAAATACCATGAAAAATAAAACATTTTTTTTAAAAAAAACCTCCTTGATAGTCCCTTTTAAGTCCCATTAAAAGAAAAATATATTTCTTATTGATATTTTAGTAAAAAGTTTTAAGGCATAAAATTTATTTTTAATGGAAAATCCAATGATATCACAACCTTGAAAATAAATTCAATGAATAATGAAAATATATGTATAAAACTCATAATAATTAATCCAAGAAAAATAAAACAGCAAAACCAAAGGAAAACTCAAGAATGGTGGTAAGATAATGGAAATGTCTAGGTATGTAGAGAAACCTACCACAAAAGTGAACAAACATCATCATCAATGAAAAGATTATGAAAATGGAAGTAGAGGGATTCGCCATGACCTAAAAATAAAATAAATTCATCAAAAACTGAACTAAAACCCCAGGTTCATCCCAATGATGGAAATTATATTTATAAAACATACGAAGATAAGAAGAACATAAAATAGAATTAAGGAATGAGGAGAAATCAAGTGTAATTGGAACTAACCTTTAAATAAACCACCAAATCAAATGGTAATCACAGTAAAACCAAATTGGAAATAAGGCCATGACAATAAAGAGTCCTAGACACATCTATGGTGACAAATTTGAGTCTATGAGCAAACAAAATCATAAGGTTATTTTTAATATAACCTTTTAATATTTTTGAGCAAGCCAAAAATTTGGCCGTAGGGTTTTCCAAACAGTGCACCAAACATGTGGGTCACCCCTAACCACTACCTCAAGTTACATAGTTTTATTTGAAGTATCACATGTTCTGAAATACCTTGTGAATAGAATTGTATCTCTATACCCACTTTTACATGGATAGGAAAATGGTTACTACTAAAAGTCTGTAAAGCATGTATAGTTGTTATTTTCCAAAAAATAATATTTTCAATCCCAAAATTCAATAAGCATCAAAAATACATAAAATGAAATAAAAAAATAAATTAAATACATAAAAGTGACCTCATTTTTATTCTATTTCTCTTGAACATTCTAAATTCTACCCCAAGAATGTCCTCGATGTTTGGTTTCCCCAAAAACATGGGGCCACTACTCCCTCACCATGGACTCATGCTCCCAAGCCTTATAGATTTCTTTGACCATGTTTCCTAATAAGGATTAAATTTCATTAATTTAATCCTTTAAATATATGATTTATTCCCAAAAATTATTTTACTTTTGTGGTTTATTTGATTCTATTTTTATTTTAATGACATTTTGTTTTCAAAATCAAAAAATTGTGTAACTATTTGATTTTAACGTATCATTGGAATATTTTTAATGGGAAGTTTATTATGTATTTTTTAATGATCCTAAGATCTTAGATAATTTTTTGAATAAAAGATGAAGGGATACTTTTTTAGGATCTAAACAACCATCTCCACATTGTGGGATAAGTTATTCATGGTGTATAGGTGGAGTTTCAAATGAAACAATGACCAAAATGATATATCTTGGGTTTTGTTACTCCTTATAAATAAGAAATAACATAAAAATGGTATCCACCACACTATAGTAGAGACCAATAATTTTGTCTTAAATTATGGATAAACCATTGAATAATAGGGATTCTAAAACCACCCATGGAGCAAGTAATTCCTATGCCACATCAGGTTCATCCCAAGGAAAAACAATCACCTCTTTGCTAAGCTGTATTATAGAGAGTCATTTTTCTACTATATAAGTGTCATTAATTCATCAACTTGTATAATGATGAGTTGAAAACATTTTGATATATATCTTCAAAGATTACAGGTTAAGTTTATATTCAAAATGATGAACACCCTAATGTAGTCAAGGGAATTGTGAAGCATGAATAATTAGATATGGGAATCCTACAAGAAAATTGCCAAGTGAAAAATCCATTTTAATAAATGAATGAAATATTTCGAATGTAGTTTATGAAGATGTGGAAAATATCCATTCTAAGACCACAAGGTTGTGGTTTGTCTCCCTAGTATGAGAATTTGATGCTCTTTATCATGGAATGGAAACCTCGATCTCTACAACTCATATCTTTATTCAATAATTAAATTCTGTAAGATCAAAATAATATGGTAAGGAAGGGTAATTATGTAATAAATTAGTGAATATTAAGAGACCTATTCATTTTTTCATACATTTGAATGGAATTTCAAATATAATAAATACCGAAAATTCCACTTGGAGATCAATACAAAAAGAGAAACTGAACACTTAAGTGGACATCATAGTCAAATTACAAGATTCTATGTTTTTCAAATGAAGTTATCTCCATTATACTATGGAATAAGAAGAATAAAGTAAAATTGGTGAAGAAGAATAGCTTAATTATGGGGTATAGTTTGGTATTTACTGAAACACTAGAAGGGATGAAGGTACTAGGAATGTATAAAGGATAGAATAATTTTGGGGATACTCTAGTGATGTGTAGTTAAGTTATTAGTGGTGGTGGATAGCTAAGGCTCGATGGAAATATCTTTTGAGTTGTGGGATTTAGTTTAATATTTTTTTATTTATCATAAAATTTGTGTTTTTAAATGGAAGAGGTTTCTTTCTCTCTTGAATACATTTTCTATTAATCCTTTTTGGACAGTAACTCAGTTAATAGAGTAATATAGTTGATTTCACTATTTAAATTTATTTTCTCACACCATTGAGCATAGTGAATACATTATGTACAATTACTTATAGTCCTTAGGTTGGTTGAATCACTTAAAACAAAATAATAAATATCATACCAAGATATTTGTATGGTGTCTAAAAAATATATTTTCTATCATGACCTAACCCTTATGGACCTGTCTAGCAATAGATAAGTAGTGTATGACTACACCAAACCCACATATAATAGTCTAGGGGTTGTGGACCAGCACCGATTTGGAAATACACATACATGGGAGGCATTAATCAAATAATACTATATGCAAACACACATATAAAATCTCATACATTGCGAAAATGTAAATAAAAATGATACTAAATGAATGAATACTTCTAAATCCATAAATCATAGTATGATAATAATTCTTGTCGGTTGAGAGGGATAAATAATATCCCACCCAAAACTATAAATAACTCAAACTACTAGAAAGTGGGAACTATATTAAAATGTGAACACTTGTGCAATCCATGGATTGTTTAGTGAATCTAATATATGTCTACTCCTAGTCCACCAAGAACCCCAATGAATAAACAATCATCTACATAAGACTTGACATGTTCTCACATTTCCCATATAGGGGTGAGTATAACAATACCATGTAAGATACACTAAAATCATTAATCATATATCTTAATGAGTGTCCAAATCATCATAGGATATGTCACTCATAATATAATACATATAATAAAACATTCAAATATACTCATGGTAGAAACTAAGTCTCATGGAAAGGTCACAACAACATTACCAACCTAATATTCTTTTTGAGAGTTCATAACAACACTCTCCTGGAAGAACTCACTCTACAAGTTTGATAAAGCTAATGTAACCTATACAATATTTTATTCTCATCAAGTCTCTCCTTAGGAATGTACGTGTTGGATATCTAATGATACTGATACACATGTGGGGATCAAACCCAAGGCCATGGGGTATATGAGAAACCTAATCTGGATTAACCCTCTATGTAGGGGATCAACGACTGGGTAAAGTTGTTCATGAAAAATTTGATAACCCTAATTATGGTATAATATGATTGAGGATTCCACCATGTCCAAATGAGTGAATTATAATAACTCTATTTGAAACTAATCCTCATTTGGAGGATAATCATACTTTTCTAAAGACATGATTTTGTGCTATACCCTCATAAGGATGGATTGAGGGAATGTGACCTTAAGGAAACTATCCTACTATAAGGATAATAATGTCCTCATCTTTCTCCAAAGAAAGTATATAGTGTGTACTAGTGTTACATAGAATGTATTTCCAGTCTCAGGTTTTATTTTTTTTCTCCATCCAATGTTCATGTACTCTTGGTCATTCTCATTTTCACATGTTCA
This sequence comes from Viscum album, assembly GCA_963277665.1. NCBI lineage: Eukaryota > Viridiplantae > Streptophyta > Magnoliopsida > Santalales > Viscaceae > Viscum > Viscum album. Next base: position 344,405,279 of record OY728134.1, on the reverse strand, counting down.
TGTCTGTGTCCAAATTTGGAGGCCATGTTCTTGGTCATGTACAAGTACATAGATCATCCTATGTGCTCCTGTTAGGTTTGAGTACACTGCTTGGCCCATATACTCTATCCACTCTCATGTACCCACGGGTACACAGAGAGTCTACATGTTAGGTCACATGGTGTGTGACATGTGTCACATAATTTTTGATCCTTTACTTCTCTTTAGAAACCCTAGATCCAAGTTGAGGCCCCACAAAACATGTATCATTATGTTAAATTCCATGTAGTGAATGTTTTTCTATAACCTATGGATCTTCATACATCTTATTCCTCCTCCATTGTTACTCACAATTTCTACCACCAATCTCACCGATAACCATGGATTTTTTCTTCTTCTGAGCTATTCTATCTCCATAGATCTGATTTCAGTTGTCCAAATTGCATGAAATACCACCCCTCTTTGATTTGTTCCATCTCTGCACATAAAAACCACAACCAGAGGTCCCAAAATATGGCCCCTACCCACTGTCATCACTACACATCACAATTGTTTTCTTTGATCATAATCTTGAACCCATTGTGATGATTTATTTTTCCAAGAATGGAATATGTGATGATCATCCACTACGTATTTATTGAACCATTGGTCAATTGGTGTGTTGATTATTAACGTATGAATAAAATGGAGAGAAATTAAAAGAACCCAAAATGAGGAACGAACCTTGGATTTTTTTGGGTTGCACATGATCCATTTTTATTACAATGATTAATGAAAAGTCCAATAAAGAGACAAATAATATCCACTGTAATCTACCATTGATCCATGAACCATTTTTTTGGTGAATTGGTTCAAGTTCGACATGGGATAAACAAAATATATTGAAAAAAAGAAATCAAACATCATACCTTGAGTTTAGATAAATCACCGATGAATAATTATCCTATTTAATTAACATAGGTGATATTCTCAAACTCCATTGGCATAGAAAATACATGAGTTATCTATATGATCCCCTGACCTATTGTTATCTACCTGCATCTCCTCTCTATATCTTTAGGGTTATGTATTTGACCATAATACATACCCATAACTGTGTATTTATAGAGTAATTATTTCACTATGTCAATTTTAATAAAATAAATTATTTAATTTATTATTTATTATTTTATCCCATGATTTTTTTAACAAACTCCCAATGCCAAAAATGATTATGTCACACCTACGGTAAATTACATACTATGGACACAATATAAGTCTTATATTTATGATTTGATACATAATTTAAGATTTATTCCACTTTTTCATGAAAACTATGTGCACATGATTTTAATATATTTAATATATTTAAAATTTCAATTTTCAGCTCATGGATCCTTGAAATATCTTTTTGTATTATCATCGGTCTCTGAAAATATTACTAAATTTATTTTAAAGCCTTATATATAAAAAATACGAGACATTTCATTATCCCCATATTAGTTCTTTTCATCTCAAAAAGTGAAAAGTACTACTAAAAAAGGTGTGGGTACTGGGCCCGCTTATGTGTCTCCCGCTCCTAGGTTCTCCCATGAAGATTATGATGTTTCCACTAGATATACACCAATTAAATCAATTATACATGGATGAACATCTCCGGATGATCCTAGATCACCACTGGGTACTAAGAAAAGGTAGTTCAATTTTTAATTTGCAGCTTTCGCAAGTTAATACCATGTGATGGGTCATGTACATGTTTCCTTAGCTGTGACATGTGGTTGACATTGTGTAATAGTTCTTACTACAGTGGTAGAGAGAAATTATATTCCTCCTCACCAACTCTATATATTATCTAGAAAGATTCAATGAATCCTAGATATAACATATCACACTAGAAAAGTATCTACAATACACATTAAGGTGATACCATTAAGAAAATGATGTCTCCCTCCTAGAACTCCAAAGGCCTCCATATTCATTCCACATAAAACTTCTAATTACTATATGTAGTCTTCATCCTCTCATGGATGACCTCCACCTTCTCTAATGTAGCTCACACCAACTCTAGGCCCGTGATTATAGTCTCTCCTATATCAGACCAATATAGTGTTGACCTAAAGAGTATCCTATAAAAATACTTAAATGGTTCCATACCAATGTTATAATGGTAGTTTTTGTCATATGAAAACTCCAACAAGGGTAGAAGATTCTCCCAAATTTGGCCAATGTCCAACATGCAAGCTTGAAGCATGTCATCCACGGCCCGAATGTTCCACTCTATCTAGACATCAATCTGGGGGTAAAAAACTATTCTTAAATGTAACTAAGTCAAAAAGCATTCATGCAGTCCTAATCAAGGATCATAGTTTGAAATGATCATCAAGACTCTATGAGCCCAGAGTATCTCAATCACATAATGACGTCCCTAAATATCTACCTAATTCTAATCTCATTTTGAAAAATAGTGGTAAGACATGTTGGGTTGGCCTATTATTACCAAGATATAATTTTGTCGTTTCTATATTTATGGTAACCCCATCATGAAGTCCATGTACAAAACATCCCACTTCCACTCGGGCACCTTAAGTGGTTGAGCTAAACCCACTAGAACCTGGTTCTCGATCTTCATATACTGGCAGGTGAGGCATTAAGAAAAAAACATTTATATTTAATTCTTCATGCTTGGCCACCAGAAATGATGTCATAGGTAATTGTACATCCTTTCCTAACCTTTATGTACTTCCAAATAAGATATATGGAAATCCATCATCACCACCTCCTTTAAAATCACTTTTACAATAATATTTCCTCTAGAAAGGATAATGTGGTCCTCACCTTTTGAAAATACATTAAGAGCACATCTGATGGATAATAAGGTAAGAATGGTCTTACAGTTACTATCTGACTACTGATCCTCCCTAACACACTGTAAAAATATTGGGTTAAAACCCATTGATTGTAGATTTGAATTATAGAGACTCGATCCTTTCACACATAACATTTCATGATTTTAAGCATAATTAATCATCAGAGTACAAGCCAAGGATCATTAAGTCTAGTGTCTTGGAAGACTAGGTATATATAACATAAAACATGAGGCTAAAAAAACTTCTTTATTTAATCTCCATAAAGAGCTTCTAACTTATTTTGAGATCTTACATCTGCATAGGGTACCCTAGGGAACACATGAACAAAGGGATGAACTAAAAAGCCCAGTAAGGGAATGAACATAAGGATACATCTCAATAACAAGAGTTATGAGTCATGACATAATGATATCAAAAGAATGAGACTTATAAAATCATTTAATATATGCATGGGATCATACAAACATGGAATCATATAAATGTGGAAGAATCATAAAACATTTCTTTAGTACGGGTCAAGAATAACCACCAATCTCGTTTCCCATTTCAGTATGGGTATATGCTAACCGCAAATCTGGATTCCCATTTCAGTATGGGTCAAGGATAACTGCCAATCCCATTTCACATCGCATCTCATGAGACTTAACCTTACCCAATGCATTGGAGCTCTATCTGGGTGCACCCATCTCAACATTTTCATGAATATTATTTCCACATAAATATTCTTACCATATATACAATCATACATAATTAACCATACATAAACAAAAGGGTACACATTGAATGAATTAGGTACCACAATCATGACATAAATCAGAACCAATGGGATTATCATGTAAGTGTCCATGAAAGGAAGGGATTAGAACATACATGGAAGTTCATAATTTAATATAAACATATAACATGGTAGGTGGTAACAAATATAATTGACATCATATAAGAAATGTATTTGAGAAACATTATCATTAAAACATTTTTGTGTGGTTTGAAGGAAAACACAACAGAGCTTTTAAAATAGTAAAGAGGCCATTCTTTTATATAAAAACAGAACTGAACCAAGAAGGTTTTCATAATAAAAATACTGATTTTATAAATACAATAGTTCCCTAAAAAAAGGATAGAGTGCACTTGAAATTGGGAAAAAGTTTGAGAAATTTCCTTTAAAATGAGTGTGCGTAATGGGGAGTATTGAAGAGGGATTCACGTAAAAGCAGGTATATCTCAAAAATAGAATGATATATGGATCTTGGAACATGATTATGGATCATATAAATATAATGTAGAGGTTTTACTTAAAAATAATTAACAACTACATTTTGGTAAAAAAAGAAAGATAGAGAAACCCAATGGAATAAAGGAAGTTCGGGTAAAATCCATCATGGTTTATTGGCATGGTATCAGGTGTAACTAAGAGGGATTTATGAGAGAGATAATAGGTTTATAATAACTTATAAAATGTAAGGTCTATATGGGTAAGGTGTATAAAAATACCCCTTCACTTGGTAATACACAAAAATACATAGCATAGAGAAAAATCTTGATTAAGAGTGAAAGGGGAGGATCCCTTACCTTAAATCCAGTGGTGTTCTCCACTTGTTATTATTGACGTGAAACAAAAAAATTATGCTTATTAATTAATAATTATATAAAATATTATATATTTAATTTATTTATTATGACCCTTTTTAGTTCATTAAAATCGTTTTTGATTAGTTATGTGGTTCAATTTCATGGTTCTGGTCCATTTGTTTCCTTGGGTTTTAATGATCAGTTCACTTGTATTTAAGTTCGGATAAAATATAAGATAAAATTGGTCATCTAGAATTGATGTTATATAGAATTAGTTAACATACAAAAGTTTACATGGTTACCAAATTCGTTTGGTTAATTGGAGTGTAAGAGAACCATGACATAAGTCATTAATGATAAACGCTTGAATTAATTTTAGCGATTTTACCCATAATTAACGAGTTTTGTATTATTATTTGATATCATGAGTGCATAAGGATTACAGAACCATAAATAGGATATATAAAATATATAATAATATAGTTCATCCTTAAAATAAATGGTTTCATGAGCAGAAACAAATATGATAAAAAAATTGATAAACCGTTGTCCTTGAATGTGCTAAATTAGCACATCTCTAACAGTGCTTTAATTTCTTTCAAATAAAAGAGTGGGGAAGGAGAGAAGATAAAGAAATATACCATTAGTATTAAAACATTACCATACATTTATGTTACTATATTTATCATACTATTATGGTGAAGGTAGGTGAGAAAAGAAAATAAAAAAGAAAAGAACTTAAAAGAAAAGAAGAAATTTGGGAAGAGGAATTTACCTCTTGAGAATATCTCCTTTGAGAACTAATAAGGGGAGAGGTTTTGGTATTTTTAGGAGGCTGAGAGCTATTGGAAGTGGTGGAGGACCTTGGGGAGAGATTTGGGAAGAATTTAGAGTAGTCTTGGAGCTTGAGAGGAGTGGATAGAAGAGGGAGTGATGGGGGGTTTTATAGTGGAGGAGAGGAGGGATTTCATGATATTATTATCATTAATTTAATATTTCTTCCCAAGACAAGGTATAGTAAATATTACATGACCAATAATAGTAAATGGATCACGTGAATTAGAACCCAGTGGGCTTACATCGACAGAACATCATCGATGACTTAATTAATCCATTATTTAGCATTTATTGTGAATTATCGGATTCTACTATTCATCAAAATTTCAAGTATTTCAGTAAAATCCCAAAAATTCACCCTTACCATTTTTTGACATGTAGAATAAAAAAATGAATTCCATTTTTCAAAAATAATTTTCTAAATATGATTATTTCAATATTTAGTTAAAATCATAACTTATTATCAAAAACCAGATTTAAAACATGCATTAACTCATTCTAAAACATAGGTATATTGTACATCCAAGAATATTATTTTTATACTATCATAGGTGAGGTTACTATTCATTTGGGTATATCACCATTCATAAGGGTATTTTACTATTCATTAAGGTAGTTTACTATTCACCAAAAAATATTTTTGTTTTATTAGACTCCAAAAAACATCTTGAACACAATCGTGTATGCCAGATTTTCGAAATTCCAAACACATAAGTGAAAAACAAATGTTTAAAGGTCACTTATCATTTAGTAGTTCATTATTATGTGATCTTATGTCATATTTATAAGAAGGTAATTTCCATTAAAAACATTGGGTTGTTACATGAATCACCATCATTTTCCATTAAGGACATCTACAATAAGGAAATTTGATTTTAATCCTCAATAAAAAACTAAGAATAATATCTCCCACTGAGAGTACCTACTACCATGTTCCCCTTACCATTAGTTTAATTATATCTAAGTCATAGTACAAGATAAACTACTTTCATCTCCTCTATATCAAGTTAAGATCCTTCTTAAAGAATACATAATTTAAACTCTTATGCTTATAGTATAAAATAAACCACTAACCCATGAGGTAGTATCTCTACATATTCGGTACAAAGAATTATACTACCAACATTATATTTTGTGTAGCATAGTTATGCTCATGAGGAATCAACTTCCTAGACCCCATCAGAAATCCCAACCTTCCTCTACAATAAAACACAACAATATATAGTCCCTAAATCATCAAAGAACACTATGTACTCAACCCCTTCCTGTAAGAACCCAAATATTATGGTCACTCATCACTCTCACATGCAACTCCTAAAAAGCTTGTTAGAGAATGTTCATCTCCATGAATGGTTCACCCTCTAAATTTAAAATATTCAACGGTGCATATATCATGGATAAATTACTCGAAAATCACCTATTGTTTCATACCAACCAAAAAAATGATCTGAACCTTTATCACAATCTTGGGTGGATCCTAATATGATAGTTACTCAACCATTATTGGTTCCAATGATACTCTCTCTTCTAAGATGACATGTCCCAGAAAAAAGACCCCCTGAATCCAAAACTAAAACTTTGAGACATTACCATAAATCTTGGTCTCTTCGAGTATTTCATTGACCATCCTTAAATATCTCACTTGTTGCACCATAATCATTAAGTAAAATAGGATATAATTGATGAATACTACCACAAACTATCCAAAGAATCACTGAATGATCTGTTTCATGAGTCCCATGAACACTGTTGGGGAGTTCCTCAAACTTAAGGGAATCCCCAATCACTCATTGTGACTATAGTGATATGTGAATGGAATCTTTGGTATATCCTCATTTTGTACTCATATCTGGTGATATCCTGATCTGAGGTCAATCATTGAGGATTTTACAATGGGGGTGGGTTCGAATGAGGGATCTAGAGATGGTGGATCCTCTTCTGTGATAGTAAGGATTGATGAGTCAGTCCCTCCCTCCTGGCGGGGGGGGGGGGGGGGGGGTTACCTCCACCTTCTTTTGAGGTAGGTACCTCCACTATCCTATCAGGGAGCTACATCAAACCTTTCCCCTATTCTCCAACCCTATATTTCGTACCCTTTTCCCTCAGATATCTTTTATCCCTAATATCCCACATATGTTCAATTGATTTCCTCAACATTTTCATTTGACCTCAAAGTTCAATGAGTTATCAGATCATATTAATTTGAAATTATTTGCTCAGTTCAAGTATTTACATCCTTCGAGGGATAATTTCAATTTGTTAACTTTTGGGTCCTACGGTGTACATGATTGAGAAACAGTGGGACTAATTGAAAACAAGAATATTATGATTCGGTTTTCTTCAGAGGAAGTCCTGGTAAGATCATGGTATAGTTCCCCCTATAGCTAAAATGTTTTTTGGTTCTACATTTTTAGATGAAATAATTACTTCCATATGATGTGTGACACCCTGAAATAGATTTGGGTTAGTTTCTCTAGAATTTCATTACCATTTCAAAACCCCGTGATTATGAAAATGATATGGATTCATGTTGTTATGTATTTTTTTCTGACATTAGAAATAGGTCAATTATCCACCATGACTGTACATAAATCTTTGTGGATGTATATGTCTCAAGATTTCTAATAGAGTACATTTTTATTTCAATGGTAGAAGAGTTATAATAAAAATAGGTTGTACTTTTATATCACGTGTTTATTTTTTTCTCTCCATATAAGAAAACACTACACTCAATGTCATCATGTAGATTTAGGATCAAGAAAATTTATCAGAAGATGGTTGTAGACTTATGTGGCAATGGAAAGGGATTGGGCATAGTTCTTGTGATGGTCTGATGGCATAGAGACAATAGGGTGTACCTACTCAACCATGTAGTGAAAATGTTGTGTAATGAGAGACAAATGAGGTTAACCAATTAGTGGAAGATATTTTCAGCTAATTGAGGAAGGATCCAGGAAATCCCATTCCATCAGGTCAAGTCCCTTTGGGACAACTGGGTACTGATGTGGAATGTGCTTCTAGTGTATTGGATTCTTTATCCCATAAATCAATTGAGGTATCCCATGGTCGGGATGTGAATCTTGGGAGTAGTTTTAACCATGATTTGAATATTTATATAAGTGGATGAATAGGGAGTTCTATGGGATCCCAATGCTTTATTCTAAGTGGATGTAGTGATTTCAGGGTATGGAACCATCGGAAGATAGGGATCCCTTGAGACTGAGGCTCTACAAGGCCATGCAGTGGGATCTAATATGGAAATGTAGGTTAACCCATCTGGAGGAAGGGTTCATGATAAGGATATAGGGGGTGGGACTTGATCTATTAAACCCTATGAAGTGAATATCTAGCTATTAATCTTGTAAATCACATTTAATGATTGGAGTGTGAAGAGATGGACTATGAGTATTAAGTAGCTCAGGTATATAACTTCAATGATGAGCAGGGATACCCAAGGATGAATCTAGTGATGAGAATTATTGTCAGTTATCCTGATGTAGCATCAAATATTTTCATGGTAGATGGTATCTTAATATAAGGAGGAGGAAGTGTTGGAGAGGTAATAGGAGAGATCCAGAGGAAAATTCCCACTTACCCCTTCTAATGAATATAAAATCCTCCAAGAGGTTGAAAAACAAGGTAATAGAAGGTGATACTAAGGTTTTTGGAATTTTTGACTAGGTCGAGGCTGTATTTAATGGGGAAATCCCCCTCAAGTGTGGTCTATCTAGATAGTAGTGGAAGACTGCCATAGTTTCAAAGCAGACTTTGGATATTCTAATGTATTTAGAAATAGAAATGGTAGAGTAGGTTCTTCAAATTAATGAAACACTAGAGGAAGATGATAGGATTATGGGAATATTGTTACACATGGACACTAATTATCATTATTGTGTATGGTTTAATAAGAAATATATTATACTAATAAGAGGATTAAATGAAGGAAATATCAAAAAAGTGTAGTAAATTCAAACTTGGGTCAAACTTTCATATCACTTTGAAGGCCTTATAAAGGATGATCCAGACTTATAGGTAACCTCTCACTCCTTGAAAATATTTAGAGATAATGATTCTAGTATGATTAATTTACCTTTTAATGATTATATGGTTTTATTTTTTTCATTTTCCGAGTAAACTATATGGTTTCCCACATTTCCCCTAAAATATATTTAATAAGAAAGAATGTTAAATTTTTGTCAGATTAGTCATTGAAAATAATTTTTACCCTCTCAACTAATCAAAGAGGTCATCAATCCTTGGTAGTTGATATTTATTCATCATGGTCACCTAGTTCAGTTGTTTATAATCCATGAAAAATATCTAGCTCCCATAAAGTATTTTGGATAATAACATAAAGGATACCCAAAAGAAATCTTGGTTCTAACAAAACCCTTCTTTTTCAACTCCTCCAACTACACCTTCAAATGATGAAGCTATATGGGAGCCATCTGAAATGTGGGAATAGATATTTGGGTCATCCCTAGGTGTAATTCAATGAAGGATTCTATCACTGGGTGGGTAGGTAAGCCTAAGACATTCTTAAAAATAAACCCGCATACTCAGTCGCCATAGAAAGAAAATAATATACCATAGCATCTAATACTTAAAGATTCATTCTAGAAAACTAGTGATTAATTAGTTTCAACCTTATACGTATGAGTCTATCCGACTCTGTCTGGGTCTCTAACTCACTAAAAATAGAAACCACATCCTGTTAATCTGTGCACACCACATCCTATACCTAAAATAGTGAATCTATATATAAAATGTGTATAGAATCTCCATTTCTAAGATGAAACCATAAGGCCTCATCACTACCATAAAGAGATCCCATGAAAAACTCTCTTCTCCAAGAATTAGATCACTCTATCATAAAAAATGAGTGATTCTTGATTCATCTCTAATAAGATAAATCAAGCATCTTGTTTAAGCCAAGGGCTCAACAAAAACTTCTAGGTCTCTAACTAGAGATGTACCATGAAAAGAGTGGACTATGAATGTGTCTATAAAACACATAGATAAGGAATAAAATACATATATTTTACCAACAATCATCATTTTAGAGTTTATATCATATCCATCTATGGCCTACAGCTTCCTTTTTCCCCATCCACTAGCTCTCTAGCCATGCAGGGATATCCTGGGAGTGGTGGTAGCAACAATGAAAACTATATTCTACCTCAAGATTCTATACCTACTCCTCTTCCATTCCCATAACCCTGTGAACATCATTTCTCCTACCAATACCACTACCCAGGAATCTCATCCATTATCTCTCGATCAGTTGTACATTGTGTAAAATGATCCATCCTGATATATCTTTGACCGTCACAACAGTAGCACTGCCTCCCCTAGGCTGACTAGAACTATCCTGAGATTCATAAACCAAAGAAGATTTATGATTAGATTTCCCATTAAAAAAACTCTCATGTTTGGGTCCCTTTATATTTTTTTTTCTACCTACTGTCAATGTCTTAGCTCACGTGTGCCCACCCTTGTCACCTATTGTTGGTGTTTTCTTGTCTAAAAGCTCCCTATCAGCAAGGCATGCTCCAACACACCTACATAGGTTGGAATGAATTTAGACTTTACATTATACCAGATCTCTCAACATAGACCTAGTTTGCAGGTCTTTTAATAAAATAATGTATCCTAGACCATATCTACAAATTTTCATTAGAGGTTGGTAAACCTCGACAAATACTCATCCACATTCATGCTCCCCTTTTGTAGCTATAAAATCTCTTGGATACGCACTGCTCACATCATAGCTAGAGTGTAATCCTCCCTAAATAGTACCTAAAAATCTATCTAGGAAATAGTTTCCATGTTGTATGATATAACCACAAGGTTTAACCAACACCCTCTGAAGCCATGAGAAGGATCTCTTCCAAGACCTCTGTCTTGTTTGAAAGTGTCCTGACGAGGCAAAAGATTTATGTAACAACCTTAAGCCAATCCTTATTTTCATGGGTGTATATATCTCCATGGAACCAAAGGGTTCACTGATGATAAAAATATTAAATAATTCTCATCCTATGCACCTCATCCTCCATAACTTTCAGCACCATTTGATGGTTGATAGGTAAAGGTATGGATAGAAAATCACCCTGGGGAACTACTTCTTGAACATGTCCTGGTATAGATGCCTCAAACCTATAGGGGTCGCCATCAAGATCTTCTTGCTGAATCCAATCTCTAAATTATCATGGAGGCATTCTAAAATTGAAAGTATGTACCATGGTCAATGATTATATTAGAAGAGCTGACTAGATAAGGGCATAGAACACAAGCCATTAATATATGATGCATGTACCTGTGTTTTCCCTACAACCAATAAATACAAGTATTGAGTCGAATGGTAAGTGGTAAATGTCCCAATGTATGGATATTTCAGATATCACACCTGCACTGGAGTCCCTATACTGAAATACAAAGTAAAAAAACTTAACATTATGACATAAAACCCAAAAAAACATCAATACTAGATAGAACTCCAGACCTTGGTCCTAATATGGGACAACATTAATACCACTCTTTCATGACCCAACCCACTTGGTCTTTCCTAGTCATTGATAATCCATGTGTGACTACAAAAATCCCACTTGAAATAGGCTAGGGTTTGTCCACCAACATCCAGTAGGCATAAAACTCATAAGGGATTCCTTATCTCAAGTTACCTGTATGCCCAAAAAAATATTCAAGCCAATAAATACTAAAATGAAAATAAAATTGACACCAAATTCTTGTATACATGTAAATCCCACAATAAGATTAAAAAAATAATAATATAAACCATTAAGTTCCAAATACAAGCCCACCAAAAAATGTAAATAATTTCAACTGCTAGAAATAAGGGACTATAGTAAAATAAGACTCATGGTGTAAACCATTGTTTTTTCTAGCCCTATATAAACTTTGTATGCTTCTAGTCTGCTGAGGAATGTGTTGAATGGTTAGTCATCTGCATAATGTATGAAACATGTAGGTAGATCCCATGTAGGGGAGTGTATAACAACACCCAGTAGGACCCCCTGAAATCACTATGCATAAATCATAATGAGTAGTCATCTCATCACAAGATATGTCAATAAGAATTTGAAACAAATAATAAAACATCTATATATATTCATGGTATACACTAAGTCTCATGGTAAGGTCCCAACTATGTTTCCAACCTAAGATTCTACTCAAGAGTCTATTGCGATAATCTCTTAGGAGAACTCACTCCATGAGTCTAATATAACCGATGGTTTCAATCTGATATTTCATGATCGTTGGGTCCCTATATAAAAATTACATGTTATAATTATGAAGGGATTTATACACAAATGGGGATTACACTCAGGTCCATGGGGTATACCAATTACACAATATGGATTATCCCACTAAATAGGGGATCATTGCTTGAGTAATGAACTTCACACTGATTCTGAAGAACCCCACATAAGGAAGAAGATGATAGAATAATCCACCCTGAACTCATAAGGTAATTCTAATAACTTGACCTAAAACTAATCCCTTAGAGAGGATCACAATCTTTTTATTGGGATGTAATTTCATACTATACCCCCACAAGGATGTCTTACGAGAATGAACTCTTAAGGAAACTAGGCCATGTTGAAAATAAGAAGTTCTTTATACCTCTCTAGGAATGTTACGTGTTGTATACTACTGGTACACAACATGTATTTCTGATCTAGGTCATCCTATAATCTCCAACCCATTCCAGTGTACTCTAATCCAAGACTATGTACACCCGATCATGTTTGGGACCCAAGGTCATGCCATTTGTACTTTGACATGTCCATGTACATGTCTCAACACTTTGTTATGGCTCAGTTCAAGTACACAGCTTACACCATATTCTCTATCCATGTCCATGTACCCAAGGTCACACATTGAGTCACCAGGTCCAGTCACATGGTGTGTAACATGTGTTATATGGTGTGTGATTCTATCCTTCCCTATTAAAACCCTAAATATATTACTGGGGATCCACAGGGAATGTATCTCTATATTACACATCATGTTGTGAGAGTTTTTTTATATGCAATAGATCTACGCACATATTCCTCTTCCACCAATCTCATTTGGGATTATGGATCTTGACCAGCTGAGCCCGACCATCATTAGAGATATGATTCTGATAATCTGAATCTTACAAAAAAACATCACTTGTTATGTTTTTCCATCACCATATGTCAAAACCAAAACCATAGGTCCCAAAATATGAACCCTTCCCACTTCCACTGCTACATATCACAATCACATTGTTCATCACAATCCAAAACCCATGGTGAAGATACATTGTGCCAAGAATCAAATGCATAATGATCATCTACAGGGTATGTTTCGAATCGCCAGCCAAATGTATTATCGGTGATGAATGTTTGATGAAAATAGAGATAAATTCACAAACTAAAAGTGAGGATCATACCTATTAAATGTTTGGGTTGGCCTTGATCCATTTCTTTTATAATTAAAAATGTATAATCCATCAAATAAACAAAGAATATCCACCATAATATATCATCGATACATGGAGAAATTCTATTAGGAGAATTTGTTCATGTTTGACATTGGGTAAAAATTGGGTTAAAATGAAATAAATCCATCATACTACCTCCAGTTTGAATCAATATCTAGTGAAGAATGATCTCATATCATAGTCATTGGTAACATCCTCAATCTATGTTGGTGTAGATGATCCCTACGATATCGAACTGATCTCCTGATGTGTTGTCGTCCGCCAACATCTCTCTAATGGCTTCTCTCTAATTCTCCAAGGGTTTTCAGATAACCATAAGATTATCCATAACTGGTTATTTGTTGAGTATACATTATTTTTTTTTGTAATTATAATAAAATAAATTTATTTATTCATATATTTATTATTTTCACCTATGATATTTTTTTCACAAACATCTAATTCTTATAAAGATTATGTGGAAAAAATGGAAAATACCACTTTTTTTACTAAACGATGGTCTCAGGTTTCTGATCCAAGATTCCATTTAAGATTTATTCATGTTTTCAAGAAACTTATGTGCGCATGAAATTAATATATCTAATATTTTTTAAATATCAGTTCTGGGCCTTTGCCTCATAATCTCATGTAATCTGAGCACCTGGATTTGAAAATATTACATGATATATTTTAAATCCATAAAAAGGATAAAATAAAATATTTTACATGTATATCTTAAGGAATATATATTATCATTTAGGGATCCAATTAGATAATATTTTCAAATAAGTAAGAGGGGCATGTGTGAATGATCAAAACTAGTACACTTCCACTATTTTAAAATATGATATCACATATCTTAAAATTTTAACTGTAGATTTATTTTTAAATCATTTACTTTTTCTTTCATTATTTTAATTTGGTGTATTTTCAATTTGAATCCCCAAATCGTTCTTTATACAGAACATCCAAAAGTGATAGTTTTTTATCTTAGCTTGAAACCTCCTTGAAGGAAAACATATAGACTTTTATATTACATTATTTAGGAGATAATTAGTTTTATTGATGTTCCAAAACACATAACTTAGGTATTTCAAATTGATACTATAATCAGTGAGGTTTCTTAAGTTGATTTTAATTTTTCTATTTCCTAAAATTATATCCCTAATTTTTCCCCCAAATCATGAAATTGAGATAACTTACCACTTTTGGAATATAATGGTTGGGAATTATATTGTTCCTAGTTCTATGTCAACAAATAAAACATAGATAAAGAACATTTTTAAAGATGAAATCACATTGGATGAAAAAATAACTCTTAAAATAATTAGATCTATTATATAATGAAAATTAAAAACAACTTTTTAAATACCCTAATATGCCTATTGGTTTGATAATAAAAACCATCTTCTTTTTTAACTTCCAATATTAAATGTATTTCTAAGTGAATATCCACATAAACATTTGAAAGAGTAAGGTTATTTGATTGTATGTGTGATACCTAAAAAAGTATAGAGAAATAAAATAAAACATATATTTTTCCCTTTTCCATTATAAGGTGTTTCCAAAATATGGTTCCTTTAATCACATAAAACATTTATTAGATATTGATTTTTTTTTGAAAAAAAATCCAATATAAAATCGTTACTTCTTCTAAAACTGATATAACTAAAAAAGGAATTCATGGAATTTTAATAACTCAAAGTGAAACTTTTCATTTTATTATGATTAATTTTAGAGATTGTGTCTTATTTTTTACATCATCAAATTATTGAACAACTTTTGATTTAATATTTTAATAAATTATTATGTATAACTAATAGAAGTATGAATAATGTGGTTATTGGAGGAGCTTTAGTTTATAAAAAACACATTGTTACTTGGAATTTAAATTCTAACATGGACCAAAATGATTAGTAATTTGGAAAAATGAAACCTTATTCATTTAAAATCTTGTTAAGAAGTTTTAACATCTTTACCCAAAAATAGTATGATTATAAGTAAACATAATGATCTTACCACTATTATTAGATTAATGATTCTTTTTGACAACTCAAAACTGACACCCAAATCTAAAACAAGTTATCAATTCCATGTGAATTTTGTAATTTGTGCTTAAAATGAACATTTTATTAATTTTTTTTCCAAAATGAAAGGCAATTATGAAAATTGAAATGACATATTTTCCAAAAAAATCTAAACTAACTCACAAAATCCTTTTCAACCCATCCATAACTTTAAATGTGTTTTGAACAACCTACCCAATGAAAGATGTTATCCATTTTAATAAACCTATAGGTTCTAACAAGCCCAATAAATAAATTAAAAGAGAGGATACCTCAATGATAAAGTCAATGCACTTCCAGGAAGGAACATTAAACCTACAAAACCTGTGAAAAAAATATGAAAATAGTTTTAGGATACCTTTAGACAATAATAGAAAATTATGATTACTTTTATTAAACATGTAGCACAATTGGAAACTAATTTTTTTAGTATAATTAGTCAAATCATTAGTGGTTTACCATCAAAAAACTCAAGTGAAGCAAAAATACAATATAAAAGAAAATTTGAGTTTTATTTACCTAAGAAGTGGCACCAAACTAAACAACCCTAAAACAAAGAAACCTAATCATGTTTTCAATTATAAGAATAGTCAAGATATTGAGAAATCAATTTCATCTACTTTAGACC
Source organism: Viscum album (assembly GCA_963277665.1). NCBI lineage: Eukaryota > Viridiplantae > Streptophyta > Magnoliopsida > Santalales > Viscaceae > Viscum > Viscum album. The sequence continues at coordinate 344,388,884 of OY728134.1, read as the reverse complement.
ATGTTACGGAATATCCATGTTTATTAAAACATTTTGTGAATTTTAAATCTATTTAGAAAGAAAAATCATTATCATAAGTGGAATATTTATTGAGATAACCAAGAGTGGCTGGTAAAAAATAATTAGATCTTATATTCCTTAAAACCATACTCAAATCAGCCAAAAGGTGTATAAACTTTAACAACCTGGGATTTTGTGAAATATTCTTTTTTTCCTTCGAATGAATTGGTATAAATTGATTTATTTGATTACTCTAAATCAGATATTCCTTTCACATGGAACCGACTTGGCATTCTCTACACACAACATAGACTTGCCATGTGTTATACGCACTAGTGAGTTTTTATGAAACATCATATTATTGTTATAATTATTTAAAAGAAGTAATTATAAAATAGACATTAAACCTAATAATATTAATTTTAATAACTAATTTTCATATATTATTTATAATAGTTTCAAATAAATAAAACATATTTATAATGAAATATATATTTCTTGTAAAGTCTTTATATGTTTTAAAATAATATTTTCATAAAGAAATAGCTTTTTAGCTCTTTCAATGAAAAATAGTAAAATTAATTTTATACACTAATAAAAAATTTAATTTAATAAAATCAACATCATTTTTGAATTCAGAAATATGGAATTAGCATATGGTTAATGTTTGGTAATTTTTTGAGAAACTTCTTTTTGGGGAGAATAGTAAAAATTACGGCAATTTAGTTAAAACAGCCTTTACATTTAAATAATGGTTAGTTTTAAAATATATTTTAAATTGGTTTCTAAAGTCAAATTTGATCGGTTATACATATATTAATCCAATATAGATGATTGGAATCATTATTATATTGAAATTTGATATTAAAACTTGTTGAAATTTTGAACATTTCCACTTTAAAAACCCGCTTTCTTATAACGTCTATGGGATTACCATTAAACATAAATTTCCCACTTATATGATTTTAATTTTAAAAAAATACATAAAAGGTTATATTAGTTATAATATTTTTTTCTAATAATATCGACTGAATTTTTTTACCCCAATTATTTGTGAAACTGATTTAAATTAGTCGCAATGATCAACGTAAAATTAATCTTAATTAAGTACTAAACCTTAACCATAAGTACAAAAAAGAACAGGAAACTCATCCAAATGACATTGGATTACAATATTTCGAGTATATCCCCTCTTGGATCAAATCTTATGCATTATTTTTATATTATTATAAAGAAGTTTCTTATAAAAAGGTTAAGTATGGGAAATGACTAAAATGGAACTTTCCTAACTTTTAGCATTTATTAATCATTGAGATAGGTAAAAAATAATATTTTAGGGTATAAATATCCATTTTAAATATAAATATATTTTTTTTATCATAAGAATTTATCAATAATTTTTAGTTTTGATTTAGTTACTTAAAATTTTTGTAAAACGACAACGTAGTGATTATTTAGTTAATAATTATCTAAAATAAATGATATTATAAATATTAAAAGTGAATTGAATTGATTGAATTATTCTATTTCATAATTATTGAATATTAATATATTATATTAAAAATATTTAAACTTGATTTATTTGAATTAAAATATTATTATGATATTATAAAATTAAAATTAAATAAATAATGTCAAAATTGACAGTATTGTTATTTTACAGTAAATGATATTTTATTAAATGAATTATTATTGATAACAATACTATATTCTACCAACTGATTTTTAATTATTAAAAAATATTAAATAATTCCTATTAGTGGTCCAATTTATTTTTATAATTAATTTATTGACCCATATATTGTAAAAACATTATTGGCCCGATCTAGTTTAATGTAGTATTTTGCGTGTCACATACCCTTGTTTAGAAAATTTATTTCCAAAACACTTGTGATTTTTATTTTTTAAATTAGGTAACATATTTATAATTCATTTTATTAATATTATATACTAAATAATAATTTAATATATTCATAATGATTAAATTACTTAGGTTAGAAAACTTGATGCTTTAATAAAAACCAAAATAATAAAATTGGGGAATTGTATAAGTTAAGGAACCAAATTAATTAAAAAAATATATTTTTTGTGGTGTATATTTTATTAAACAATAAATTCACATTAATAATTTTTTTTTTAATTTTATATTCGCATTTGTTAATGGATACCTCCCATTATTGGATACCTTTTCATATTTAAAATAGTTCTACTCCCCTTCAACTATAATAAGAAAAGTACTCTACCCCTTCTTCACACCCCTCAAGCCACATTAGATCATCAATACTCTAAAAAAATACTTTCCCAAAATTATAAAATTATAAATTTAATTACCTATATGGGAATAAAGTCATTCATGGAAGGCTTTTGGTACAAATCATAAAGTGTTATTCGATTAATAGGTAACAACTTCTCTCAATCTCATTTCTTCTATTTTGCTTTTTTACCCCTACACTCTATTTATTCCATGATTTTATAAAAATACTAGTATAATAAGTATAATAGGAAATTTTTGTCCTATTTTTCTACCTAAACTTACACACACCTCAATCAAATGGGTAATAAACATACAGTTTATGTGTATGGGGAACTTCTACCTCACAAAATGATGATTTTTCAATATTCCTTAACGTCTCTCATGTGAAAATTATGATAGAAATTTTATTATATATATTATATATTATATTTATAATATATATAATCTCATTTATTCATTTTACAAAATATATCTTTTTTACTTTCCTTTTTTTGTAAATATAAAAATTTATATTGAGAAAATGTGGACTACCACCCCTTAAAGCGATGTGATTCATTCAGACACTACATTGAATGTATTAAGGTTGGGTTTAGTGAAATTATGTTATATATAAAATTATAACTCTACATTAATGATATTGAATAAATATATACATATCATTTATTTATTTTCTTCCATTCAAAATGACAATAAAAATGGAAACAACGTTCTTGCGTACGTACAACTTACTGTCTCCATGACCTGTGTATTCCATTTCATACATCTATATTATATAGATTATTATGATAAAAATATAATGGATATACATTATATTTATATATTTTTTATAATTCTGGAATCATGATATAATTATAAGTATGAACGATATAACAAAATAAGACACATACGAATAACAAATCAAATATTATCCAAAGTGAAACCTTAACATAGGATGGTTAACAAGACGATAATATATGGTCATAATAAAACTATACATGGTATTAGAAACAATAATATGTTTCTTTGAAATATTTATAATAAATTCATATTTATTATACAAGTGGATTGAATGAGTACGTCGAGAGTCGGGACACAATGTATGTGAATTTCATCCCACCTTTTTATTTTCATGAGATACATGCTTTATAAACCACTCATTTCTTTTGTGTGGTCTATTTAATTTCCATTAATGTATTATATATCTCCAATAAATTAATTTATGGTTATTTAAATAACTATTCTTGTAAATTTATTTCATGGATTTAATGTTTCAAAAGTTACCAAATCTTTAAAATAGTGTTGTCACAAATTGCCTTCTTTGAGATACATGATTTGTTATGCACCTATCCTCTTTAATAAGGTGCATATGATTCAAATTGAAATTTTATGTAACGTATCTCATTATTTTAATGATATTTTATTCTTAATTTCATTTCATTTTCTTACATTAAGAGTATGATTCCAAGTAACCAAGTGGTAAGAGTTTATTGAAAAAATATCAACACTTTTCGAGATGGATAATAATTATGATTCTTTTGATAAAATATTATAATAAACCTCTCAATAATTGTCATGATACTACTTATAATCTGTTTATTCAAGATATATCCACTTATTAGTACCATTTGATCCACTATTTGGTTCTTTGGATAATAAAGAAATTGTTTTTATGAAAAATCTAACTATATCTCTCTCTTTGGTCAGAAATCTGTTTTATTTCAAAACCATGTTTTCAAAAAAGTTTTAAAAAATGTATTAAAATGATATTCGATGATAATTTTCTTGGAAAAAGGATTTTTAAAATGTTTTATATTTTTAATATATTTCGTTATATGTTTTCAATTTTATTTTCAATGAAACAGTATTCAATAAATTTTCGAGCATTCTCTTTAATATTCAAATGTGTTTTAAAACGAAAGTTCTTTTGAAATGTTTTGGAAGGTTTTTATATAAGTTTTAAAGTTCAATTTTTTTCAAAATTATTTCATGTATTATTTATAAATTTATACATTATTTTTACTGAAATTGTTTTGAAAATGTATTCAAGCATTCTTTAAATGATTTCAATGTTTTTTAGGGAAAAATGTATATAAATTTTTTTGAATATTATTTTATAAGATTTAAAGGAAAGAAACATTCAAAATTATTTCATGTATTCTTTATATGTTTTCACGAAAATTTATGAGAAATTATTTTCAAATTGTTTTATGAATTAAAAATAACTCTTTAATAAAAGGATATTTTACTCAAGAAACATTTTTGAAAAATATTTCAAAATTATTTTCCATATAGGTTGGAATATTTTGACATTACTCATTTGTTTCTAGGAAATAATATTATTGTTGAATTCATATTCTTTATTTAATTTTTTATGTTTTGATGGAGTTATTCTTAAGACTCATGATTCACATCCATGGGTTTTATTATTTTGAAACCTTTATTTTTTCAAGAGATATGCTTTAATGAAGTTATTTTGAAAGATATATATTTTCATAGGTTATGATGTGATTAAATTTTAATGATTCTCATTTCATTTCATGGGTTATTATTTTATGTTTATAAATCCTATCTATTTTTATGGATCATGATATGATCAAAGTTTTTTTTATCTTGTGGCGCATGTATGAATGATTTAATTATGAGATGGGTGGGAACTATGTCTCCCTACAATGAATTAGGTTATGATAGGTTGTATATGAGATCATAGGGTACACAGGTTTTGGCCCAATACTAAAAAATAGAAGGTACATTAGTTGTATTCCATTTCTAAAAGAATGAGGGTACACAGGTTGTATCACAATCCTTAAAACAAGAAGGTACATGGGTTATACCCCAAGCCTAAAATATAGAGAGTATACGGGTTATATTCCATGCCTGAAAGCAATAAGGTGTATGGGTTTTATCCCAAGCCCAAAAAAAATTAGGTATATGGGCTAAATCCCAAGACTAAAAGTTATAGGGTACATAGGTTATAGCTCAAGAACAAAATGATAAAGTTACATGGTTTTTAGCCCAAGTCTAAAAGTAAGAGGGAACATGGGTTGTTATCCCAAGCTCGAAGAAGGTATGCCGACCATATCACAATCCTAAAATGTTATAAAGGTCTTGTTTTGTATCTGTGACATAAAATTTTCTATTATTATTCGCATTCGAAAAATTCAATGTATTATTCCTTTATTATGCTTTCATGACGTATGATATTAATTATATTATGATCATTATCTTATGAAAATAAATTCTTTATTATGATCTATAATATAAAGGGTGTGATCTAAAAATCTTATTCTTGATTTTCATACCCTTGTTAATTTTATTATTATGTATTTCCTTTATTTACCCTTACTGAGCATCTGTGCTCACCCCTTTCTTACATTTCCTTTCCCTAGGTTATGAGTAAAGGTCTTAGATATATGTATAAAAGGTGGAGATCTTTATGGGAGATGTTGAAGATATTTCACCATAATAAAGGATTTTGTTTCTAGGTTTCCAAATTAACCAAACTATTATAGTCCTAGGCATGTATTTTAGTAATGTACTGAATATTCATCCAAAAGGATATAGTATCCATTTAAGTTAAGCATGGTCAGGTGTAGTCGATATAAAAGGTAATGTTTAGTCAACCTTGGGAATCTAGGATGAGAAATATTTAGTGATATCCCTAGGTATATTTTTAATGATATTTCTAGGGATATCTCTAAGTATAAGTATTAGGATGAGTTAACATATAAAAAAATGTCCAGGAATTTTGGTAAAGGATAGAGTGATTGTTTTCCTAGAAATACATCACGTTCTAGATACTACAAGTGGGTGTGGATCTAGAAAATATGTAACTAGGTTAAACACTCTCAAAAAATATTTTTAGCCTGACTTGGGGTAATCTAGTGCAAGACAATGGTCATTCTTGTACACCTAGTTTGACACTCTTAGGGGATATGCTTTGGGAATTCCCAAAACACTTCACGAACCATAATTAATGATTTAAAAATATTAATACTATGAATAACCTTTTATAAAACTACATTATAATAGATTTAATATGTATGATATATGATTCAGTCACCCTATATTTAATTTCTCATGACTATATGGCATCCCAATATGGTAAATGTTTCTCACTCTCTACATTATAGTTTTATTAAATGGATAGAACTACTAGAAACATAGTTAAAATTTAATGTTTCATATTTTTTAAGAATAATAATTATGTGTATCAATTTCAAAAATGGGAATATCATAAAGGGAATAAGGATGTCTGTATAAGTATTTTATATACTTTCGAAATAATGAGACCACAAATGATATGTGAAAGGTATGTGATATTCCTCAAGTATTGTTTAAATTAAAAATAAGAATCAAGATTATATTGAGGTTTAGAAACCATAATACATGATTCATGTTTCATATTCTAGGAAATAAGTATTAAGGAACAAGTTGATGAATCTTGAGTAATGTTTTAGGAATAATGTTCGATAAATTAAGTAGTTATGTTTTAGAATTCAAAGATTATTTTATATAAATCATGAAATATATTTGTTTTTTGGTATAAGATTCCATTAACGATTTAAAAGTATTTTTTTAATGGTGATTAATACATTTAAAAGTGATATATTTATTAAGGGAAGTTAACCCTTAACGGGATCATGATGTTGAGAAAATTCTGTTTCACATTGATAAAGAGATGATTTATTTTGGATAAAGTAAATTTGATAACACTGATTACTTTTGATATGATTATTAACTGATTAAAAAAATAGTTTATTTCATCATGGATGAAGTTTAAAACTTATTGTATTATGGAATATATCTTGTAACCTTTACAATAAATAATCATGCATTATTTCTTAAGGAATTTATTTTAATTTGGGTTATTATCATGTTTCAAGAGAATATATGATGACGGTAATCATATGTTTGGAATGTGAAAATCGACAGATAAATTGTTATATACATGGGATTAATATTAAGTTGATTTTATGACTTCTTTATAATGTTTTTTATTAACATTTTTTATAAGGGTTATTTGGTTAACCATTTATGGAAATATTAAGTTAATCATTGGATGGATTTTTTGAGAATAATGTATTATCTTACCAAATGAGGATTTAATCATATTGTACACCCTATTATAAAAACATGATTTTGATGGTGACTAATGATATATGGGATGGTGTATCAGGGATCTCAAGATCTATTACAGCTTCAGGAATGAAACATTCACCTTTTTTCTGAGAAAGAGGTGAAGTGGATCAAGGAACAATAAGGGGTGAAGTTGTACTTAAATAATGAAAGTATTTATTTTCATGAAAATTATTTATCTTTATGAAAATGGATCTTGAAACAACAAAATTTATCCTACTACCTTAAATTACAATGAATAAAATAGTCCCTTAGTTCACCACTGATTTATGGCTTTCTGATTGTTAACATTCACATGACCATGTTCTCTATCTCTCTATATCAAAACAAGATGGTAATTTTTCTCTTCCATGCCCATGTTTTCACATCCCACCTAAGTAATCCTATATGGGAATCTCATTATGAGTTACTTTGGGAAACCATTATGGTTCCAACATTACCTTTTTAGGGGTAGTTTTAGTATTAATTTTTTAGATGTGGGTTTCTATGAATGAAACTTTCAATTATTAAACATTTGATAACATAGATGAATTTTGAGGGTGAAATTCATTTTTTGGGGGTAGAATATAACAACATGAGATTTTGTGAAATATTTTTTCATTGAATGAATTAGTTTTAATTTATTTATTTTATTTAACTATTTTAAATATTCCTTCCGCATGGAACTGACTTGGCTTACGCTACATGCAACACCGACTTGGTGTGTGTTATACACAATACTCAGTTTCAAAGGAACAACATTTCATTTTTATGATTTTTTAAATAATATAATTATAGCATAGACATTAAACCTAGTAATATGAATATTAGTAAATAATATTTATATATAGTATATAATTTTTTCACATAAATAAAATATATTTATAATGAAATATATAATATTTGGTAAAGTATTTATACGTTTTAAAATAATATTTTCATAATGAAACTGATTTTTATGTCCTTGTGTGAACAACAGTAAAATTAATTTTAAATATATATTATTCTAATTTTTGGTTATTATAGTCATTCGGATTTTTAAATTAGATATAATCACTTATTGTACATTTGAATGTTTCTACTTTTGAAACTCGATTTCTCACCATGACTACCAGATTAGCATTAAACTAAAATTTCCTACTTTTATGATTTCGATTTTCCAAAATGGATATAAATTTTTTTAATAAGTGTGATATTTTTATTCTAATAAGAATAAATTAATTCCTTAAAATAATATTAGTCAATGTAATTCAAATCAATCACATGAATTAAAGTAAGATTGGGCATCATTAAGGACTCTACCTTAACCATAAAGTCCAAAATGACCTGGAAACGTTTCCAAAAGAAATTTTATTCAAATAATTTAACCATATACCCTCTTGGTTCAAATTGTATTTTTTATTTAGATATTATTAAATGGAAGTGCCCTATAAAAAATTTTGTGTAAGTAAAAAGATAAAAAGGGAACTTTCGTTAGATTTAACAATTATTAAAAGTTGAGATATGTTCAAAACCTCATATTTTCAGTTATACATATCTTTTGAAATATAAATGGGTTATTTTTATCGTAATAATTTATCAATAATTTTATTAATGATTTATTTACTTAAAATTCTTACCAAACGCCAATGTAGTGATTATTTAGTTTATAATTAACTAAGATAAATGATACAATAAATATTAAAAGTGAAGTTAATTTATTAAATTATTATCTTTAATTAATTTTTAAGATTAATATATTCTATTACACTTCATTAAGAAAAATTTTATTTAAATTAAAATATTATTTTGACATTTTAAAAATTAAAATTTAAAAAATATTGTCAAAAAAAATTATTGTTATTTTACAGTAAATGATATTTTATTAAATGATTCAAAATTAATAAAAAAATTATATATTATATCAAGATATTTTTATGTTATAAGAAAATACTATAAATTTTATATTAATGGACTGAATTATATTTTATAAATATCGTATTTACCCATAGATTGTAATAACATTGTTATTACGGTTCGGGTTTAAGTAGTATTTTGCGTGTCACATGTGCTTGTTTGAAAAATTAATTTCAGATAAACATTATATTTTTATTTTTTTTAAATTAGGTACCATATTTATAATTAATATGATCTATGTTATATTATAAATATTACTTTATTTTAGTCTTAATGGTTAAATTACTTAGGTCAGAAAACTAGATGCTTTAATAAAAACCAAAATAATGAAATCAGGCAATCATAGAAGTTAAAGAAGGAAATTATTAAAATGAACATATATTTTGGGGTGTAGACTTTATTTAACCAGAAATGAAAATTAATAAATTATTTTTTCTAATATTATAGCATCATTAGTAAAATTATACCTCCTATTATTCAATACCTTTTCTATTTATAAGAGCGAAACTCCCCTACCACTATAAAAAGGAAAAGCACTCTACCCCTTCTTCACACCACTCTAGACACATTTTCATTACAAAAATCTGAAAAAAATATTCTCAAGAAATTAATAAATTACTCCTTGAAGCCTATAATTGGTCATAAAGTCTTCCATGGAAGCCTTTTGGAACAAACGAAGATGAGTTGCCTGATTAAGAGGTAAGGCCTTCTCTCAAGATTCTTTCCCATATTTTCCTTCTCCACCCCCTTCAGTCTCATTATTCCATTCTTTTATAATAACACCTATATAATAAATATATTAGTATTTTTTTATTATAAGGGTTATAACTACACTTACACATATCTTCATCTAATAGGTAATGAGTATATTATATATATGTATAGACTTCCACCTCACAAAATGATGATTGTTCAATTTTCCTTACTTCCTCTCATAGTGGACATTATAATGAACACTATATATATATATATTATTCTTATTGTGTATTTAATCTTCTATATTTATTTTATAAAAAATATCATTTTACTTTCCATTTGTGTAAATATGATAATTTTGTCTGTGGAAGTATGGACTACTGCCCCTCAATGTGATGTGATTCATTCACACACTACATGTAATGTATTAAGGATGGGTTTAGTGAATTTTTTGTGTGTCTATAATTATAACTCTATAATATATATATATATATATATATATATTTGGGCGTGTGTGGGTCATTTTCTTTCTTTCTTTTAATACGAAAATAAAAACAAAAGCATCGTTCATGTATAGTTACGACTTACGGTCCCCATGAACAGTTTATTTCATCTCATAATTTTATATTCTATAGACTACTATATTAAAACTATAACGTATATACATGATATTTATATCATGGTTTACATTCTGGAATAATTATATAACTATATGTACCATCTATATTATGAATTAAGACACATGCGAGGAAGGAATAAAATATGATATGAAGTGAAACCTTAACATATGATGGATAAAAACTGAGTAATATAAGTTCATAATAAAACCATATATGGTATTAGATATAATAATATGGTTCTTTAAAATATTTATAAAAAATTTATATTTATTATATAGGTTTTTTGAATGAGTACGTTGAGAGTCAATAAATAATGTAAGGGGATTTCAACTCGCTTTTTATTTCTGTGAGATACATGCATTATTCAACATCCATTTCTATTATGTTTTATATTTAATTCCCATGAATGTATTATATAAGGCCCCAGCCTTAAACCTTACTTAATCTTGAGTTATTACACGATTACACATTGAGGATCTTTTCAGGTTTAGAGTTTTAGAGAATTAGAACATAAAACTTGCATTAAATTCCACATATAAACAAAGTGGTTACATAAAGATAGTATTCATTTTTCCCATCAATGGAAACATATTTGAAATAAAACATGGATTCATTCTTGACACTTCCTTGACACTATTATCATATCATGTACCTTTCCCTTGACCTGTGAAAAACATTTCAAAAAAAACATGGGATGAGCATAAAAAGCTTAGTATAGGTTATAAAAATATGTAAAGGAAACAAGGGTACATATATACATAATAATGAAATCATAATTTACTCATAAAACATAAGCACTTTAACATACCTCATCAAATCATGAATAAATCATAGAAATCATAAGACATAATGGTAACTTGAGGCATTCATAACGTTCTTACGTAGGGAGTAACCCTCTTGGTTACGTTAGGAATACCCATCACAGTATATTCCCTAAATCTCTTCGGAGAAACCTTAAAGTTTCACTACTTCATATTACCCAATGCATTGGAGGGCTATATCGGGCTCACCCGCCCTTAGTTTATCACAGAACCACCCTTCTTCATAATAATTCCCAAGAACCTCAACATAATCGTATCACATAAAACATGCATAAAGGAAACATAACATTTCCACCTTTCAATCACAAGATATCAATACAAAACATTGATATAATAAAATTATGAAAACTATTTTCAATACCAAAATAAAAGAAAATTAAAACATGGTATTTATTTTTCATTTAAAAAAATGTATGGCTTGTAGAGGAAGCTGAAACTCAAATAATGGTCACGGCGGCGCAGAAGTCGTTGTCGCAGCATACATACGACAAAAATATTCCCTTTTGTCATTTTGTAAAACGCTTCGTATAAAAAGATTCCTTTTGGATAAACGTTAAAGTAAAATGGATTTATACACCGTATAAAAGAAAGTTGTGTATAAAATAAAATATGCCTCAATGAAAGGAGATTGAGACGAAGTCCCATACCTCGGGTCCGACTTGACTCGACCGTTCTTTAATGTACTGAATAATAAACTTGAGTTAATTTATACTTTCTTAATAACCTTTTTCAAGTTCATTATTGCTTTTATATCACTTATTTCCATGTCATGAACACTATGTAATTATTTAAGTTAATAACGGTCGTTTTAACGATCATTGGTACTTGAGTCAAAATAAACCCTTTATAATTACAAGTTTTTCATGTATCCATTATATCCAGAATTATAATCATGATGTATATATCATATATATCTAGTATATACAAGAATTTATAATATTATATAATCATTTAGAGGTAAGAAATGAAATGCACCGTTCATGGAGATGGTAAGCCGTACGTACGCATGAACGCTAGTTTCATTTGTATTTCGTACTTTTTTATGGAATGGAATCATAATAATATAAATATATATTATAATTCCAGTATAATATCATATATAATACCATTAATTAAATTCTTTATACGTCCCACATATGGCATTAACGAAATCAAATCACTTTGAGGGGGCGATAGTCCGCACTTCCTTAAATGAAGATATCGCGTTTACCCATAATGGAAACCATAAAGGTATGCCCAAAATGAAAAATACAGAAGCTTAAGGAAAATATAAACACATTATATATCATATATAAATATAGTTACATCTTAATGGCCACATTTTAAGGTGTTAAAAGAATGTTGAACAATCATCGTTTCGGGAGGCATAAATTCCCCATCCACGGAAACAGTATGTTCTTTAACCATTAGATGTAGGTGTGTGTATGTGTAGCTCGAATACTTCTTATAACAACATCCTAGTATATTGAATATACTGGAGTTGTTACAAAAGAAATTAATAAAAAGAGTTTAGGGGGTTGGAGAAGCAAAATAAAACAGAAGGACTCAAGTGAAGACATTACCTTAAAATCGGGTAACTCCCTTTGGTTTGAGCTCAAAGGCTTACTTGGGAAGACTTCTGCCCAAATTGAGGCTTCAAGGGTTAAGAGAGGGAACTTTAGAGACAAAATGCGCAGGGTTTGTCTGAGCCAAATGCTTTGGAAGTGTGGGTAGGGAGGTAGAGGTGGGGGCCTTTTATAAGAGGAGAGGAGGGGCACTCTTGGAAAGTAAAGAAATATTACTTTATTTTAAAATGAGTTTCGGATTCAAAAGGTCCCGCATTGATATAATTCGAGGATAAGGTGATAAGGGTTATAACTATACCCACCTTATAGGTTTTGTAGATTTGTAGGTCATATATTTTACATTATCTTCTCATTTTATTTAAATCCTTTATTAATTATGTAATCGCTGCATCATCATAATGTCATAAATAATTTAATTTATTTAAAGTCTAAAAATTATACACAAAATCCTATGATGTAGGAAATCTTTTTAGATTTCTAATTAATATTTATAGTCAAAAATTTGACTTGTATAACCCCATTTAAAAATTGTTTTAGTAAAACATATTATGTTTGTGTCATTTTTACTTTTACATTAAATAAAACGTTATTTATGTCATTTCCCAACCAAAGTGGCTCCATGGGGTCCCCAAGTTGATCAATAGCTTGTATTGGTCGGACATGACACATCCAATGAGGGTAGGACATGTGTCAAGCTCATCTCACACTATTAAAACATTATTTTTACCTTAAACTACACTAATTACCACTAATCGCAATTAAGAACTTAAGAGTTACTATTCACCAAAAAATTATTTTAATCTCATTGAACCACATTTTACTTCTTAATGATAACCATGTATGTCAGATTTTTTAAATTCAAAACACAGAAGTGGTAAAATTTCATTTATACAAAAAATCAATTTCTTTAACTACCACTTAGTGGTTTCACTATTCATCAAAAATTGAAGTTTTTCAGAAAGATACCTAAACTTCACCCTAAGCTATATTTCATATTCTGAATTCAAAAATGACGTCTATTTTACAAAATTCAAATCATATAAGTTACATTAATCAATTTAATAATTAATTCCCGCTGTCATGACAAATAGCGTGTTTTTATGAAACAATAAGTATCGAAAGATTGACACCAGTTTAAGTCCAATTTCAAAGTGAAATTGATTCCAATGACCACCATTGGATTAAATGGTAAAAATATATCCTAATTTCACTTCAAAAACAATTCAAAAGATAATCTAATCATATAAATAAATTATATTAAAAAGCAGTTTTGATGTAAAATGCAGTATTTTTCACTATTCATTAAAAAATGAACATTGTCAGAAAAATACCAAAAATTCACACAAAGTAAATTTTGAGGTCCCAATCATAAAGAATAAGTTTATTTTGACAAAAATAGTTTATAAAATTGTCAAAAGATAGATTCAAAAATGGTTTTCCATCAAAAGGCAGTAAAACAATCTTTTAAAAATATTAGTGTATTCCATGCTTAAGATTGGATTTATTTTCCTTTTAAGCCTCTAAAACACTATCTAATTCATTAATAGACATAGATAAAAATATCTATTATTAATTACTTACTTGGGATGTTACATCCTCCCCCCCTTTAGAAAATTGCTTCCCTGTAATTTATTTACTTATCGAATAAATGGGGGTACTTATCCCTCATTGCATTTTCAGATTCCCATGTTGCCTCTTCCATCATGTGGTTTTTCCACAAAACCATTACCTTATTAATCACCTTATTCTGTAACACTTGCTCCCTATGGTCAAGAATCTGGACCGGTTGTTCCTCATAAGATAGGTTCTCTTCCATCTGAACTACCTCTGGACTCAAAACATGATATGGATCTGGCATGTACTTCCTGAACATTGAAACATGAAAAACATTGTGTACCTGAGATAAACTCAGAGGTAAAGCCACTCGGTAAGCAACTGATCCAACTCTATCCAAAATTTCATATGGTCCAATGAACCTTGGACTCAGCTTTCCTTTCTTACCAAATCACATCACACTTTTCCATGGTGGTACTTTGAGAAAAACATGATCACCTACCTCAAAAGAGAGATCCTTCCTCCTGTTGTCCACATAACTCTTATGCCTACTCTGAGCTGTTCTCATGTGTTTCTGAATCAGCTGAACTTTATCTACCATCTCTTCTACCAATTCTGGTCCCATCAACTTCCTTTCACCCACTTCATCCTAGAAAGCTCGAGTTCGACACCGCTTCCCATATAACGCCTCAAATGGTGCCATCTGTATACTGGAATCAAAACTGTTATTATATGAAAATTCAACCAAAGAATGATGTTGGTCCCAACTTCCCTGATAATCCATCGAACAAGCACGTAGCATATCCTCCAAAGTCTAAATTGTTCGTTCTGACTGCCCATATGATTGAGGATGAAATGCTGTACTGAAATTTAATTCAGTACCCAACGACTTTTGAAGGCCTTTCCAAAAGATAAAAGTAAACCTGGGATCAAGGTCAGATACAATGGAGAGAGGAACCCCATGTAACCTGACTATCTCTTTAAGATACAAATGAGAAAGTTGATCTAGAGAGAAAGTATCTTGTATAGCAAGGAACTGAGTAGATTTGGTCAAGCGATCAACAATAACCCAGATTGCATTATTACCTCGAGATGTCTTCGGTAATCCCACAACAAAGACCATGGATATATTCTCCCATTTCCACTCTGGCACTGGTAAAGGTTGAATCATCCCTTTCGGTAACTGCCGCTCTGCTTTAACCTACCAACAAGTCAAACATTTCACAGTAAAATCAGTAATATCTCTTTTCATTCCATCCCACCAGTAATACTCCTGCAGATCTCTTTACATCTTAGTACTGCTAGGATGAACTAAAAATGGAGAACTATGAGCTTCACATAATAACTCTCTCTTCAATTGTGAATCAAAAGGCACACACAATCTCTTCCCAAATCTCAAAACACAATCATTATCAATGTTGAATTCAGGAAACTTACCCTTCTGAACTAGATCTACCTTTTTCTGCAACTCACCATCTTGCTTCTGTGATTTCTTGATTCTTTCTGATAGAGATGATCTCACTGATACCTGAAACAAAACAGAAGAACGTCCTACACCATCAAATTCTATGCCAAAGTTCACCGAATCCTTATCCGAAGGATCACGTTCCAAACACAACATTGCTGATGAAGAATTATTTTTTCAACTCAAAGCATCTGCCACTTTATTTTCTTTTTCTGGATGTTAATGAATTGTACAATCATAATCATTGATTAATTCCAGCCATCTCCTTTGTCTCTTGTTCAATTCTTTCTGAGTGAATATATACTTTAAACTTTTGTGATCGGTATATATTTCACACTTTACTCCATACAAATTATGCCTCCAAATTTTTAAAGCGAAAACAACAGTAGCTAATTCCAAATCACGCGTAGGGTAATTTACCTCATGAGTTTTCAACTGTCGTGAATCATAAGAAATTACCTAATCATTCTGCATTAGGACACAACCAAGTCCTTTCAATGAAGCATCACTGTAGATAAAAAACTCACCATTCCTGGAAGGTAGTTCCAAAACTGGAGCACTCACCAATCTTCTTTTCAATTCCTGAAAACAATCATCACATTCTTTTGTCCAGATAAACTTAACACCCTTCCGAGTTAGCTTAGTCATTGTACTAGATAACCGTGAAAAATTTCGAACAATCCTTCGGTAATAGACTGCCAAACCAAGGAATCTACGAATCTCGGTTAAATTTGTGGGTCTTGGCCATTCTTCCACAATATTTTTTATTGCGGGATCAACAGTTATTCCATATTTAGAAACAATATGAACAAGGAAAAAAATTTGTTGCAACCGAAACTCACACTTGCAGAATTTTCCATACAGTTTCTTTTCTTTTAAGGTTTGCAAGATAACCCTTAAATGTCTTTCATTCTCATCTTTACTTTTATAAAACACCAAAATACCATCAATTAAAACAACCACAAACTTATCCAAAAACTCATGGAAAATTCTATTCATTAAGTCCATGAATACAGTAGGTGCATTGGTTAGCCCAAAAGGCATTACTAAAAATTCATAATGGCCATATATTGTACGGAATGCGGTATTCGGAATATCTGATTCCTTTACCTTCAACTGATGGTACCCTGATCTCAGGTCAATATTTGAAAAAAACTGAGCTCCCTGGAGCTGATCAAAGAAATCATCAATATGAGGCAAAGGATATTTGTTCTTAATAGTGATGTTATTCAAGGCTCTATAATCAATGCAAAGTCTCATAGAAATATATTTCTTTTTAACAAATAAAACAGGAGCACCCCATGGTGTCGTGCTAGGTCGAATGAAACCTTTCTCTAATAAATCTTGTAATTTATCCTTCAACTCTAAAAGTTCAATTTGAGCCATTAGATAAGGGGGTTTTGAAATTGGCTTAGCATCAGGAACTAAGTCAACAGTAAAGTCAACTTCTCGATCTGGTATTATTCCAGGCAACTCATCAAGAAAAACATCAGGATACTCATTTACCACTAGCACATCATTAATCTGAACAGTTCCTTTATTTTCAACGATGTGTGCAAGGTAACATTCATTTCCATCTTTTACAAGTTTCTTGGCCTCTTGATAAGTTATCAACAGTAAGGGTTCATTATTGTACACAAAGTGAAAGTAATTCTAAAAATAAACTTCTTTAGATCTACAATAAATCTTAGCATGGTAAATAGAGATCCAATCCATACCCAGGATAAAATCAAACTCTACTAGAGGTAGAACGATAAGGTTTTCAAGTAGGTTATTTCCAAGGATAAGGATAGGAAGATTCTTATAAATTATTTTTGCCTCAACATTTCCCCAGCTGTTTTTACCACAGGTTCAGGAGTCATTTCTTGAGATGGTATTCCCATTTTACTAATAAAGTTTTTATAGATGAATGAATGTGTAGACCCCGAATCAAACTACACACTGGCATAATCTGAAAAAACAAACAAAGTACCTGATACAACTTCATTTGATGGCCCGACATCTGCTGAAGTAGTTGTAAAGGATATCACCACCCCTTTTTGTTTGTAGTCTAACTGCTTTCCATCACTCAAGCTCTTTGTCGGACACTCGTTTTCATAGTGAACCATCTCATTGCACATAAAACATTTCACTAACTGTAAATCAAATTTGGTCTTACCTTCACCTTGATCTTTTTCAGTGCAATCACAAGCCTTATGTCCCATATTACCTCATCGATAGCACTTTCCAGAATTTAGAAGACATTCCCCATCATGCCTTTTCCCACATTTATCACAAACTGGAAACTTAGTTTTCTTACCATCAGACATTTTTGAAGAATTCTTTCCTTTCTCCTACCACCTAGGTCTCTTCTTCTGCTGGTTGTTATAGAACACTTGATCATTAGAAAACTCCATTTCCACCTTCTCAGCACATCGAACAAGCTTTTCATAACTTTTAAACTCACGAGAAACTAATGCCCTTCGATATTTTGGATTTAATCCTGAGTAAAAACAATTGATTTTACTATCAAGTTCTCGAATAAAATTTGGAGCATACCTTTCTAATCGAGTGAACCTTTCTTCATAGGCATCCACTGAGTCTTCCTCTTGCCTCAATTCCAAGAATTGATTTTCCATCCTAAGTCGAACAGCCTTAGGAAAATACTTCTCAAGAAATGTACCTTTGAATTCATCCCAGTTGAGAGAATCAAACACATCAGCGTCCCTGATATTTTTAACCATCGACCACCACTGATCTGCTTCACCCTCCAAACAGTAAATAGAAAGACTAACCTTTTGATTGTCTGAACACCCCATGAAATCCAAAATCTTCTCCAGTGCTTTAATCCACCCTTCAGCTAAAAAAGGGTCAGATGATCCTCTGAATGATGGGGGATGTTTCCCCATGAAATTTTCCACCACTGACAAGTTCCTATGTGGTTGATGTGGATGATCTCGTG
Organism: Viscum album; assembly: GCA_963277665.1. Classification (NCBI taxonomy): domain Eukaryota; kingdom Viridiplantae; phylum Streptophyta; class Magnoliopsida; order Santalales; family Viscaceae; genus Viscum; species Viscum album. The sequence continues at coordinate 344,369,978 of OY728134.1, read as the reverse complement.
CATGGATACTACTGCCATTTATCGCTTGAGTCAACTGCGCCATTACTGTAACAAACTATTCAGTTCCAATTCCGACCATCTCAGGATGCTGATCTGGAAGGTTATTTCCTTCTGTATGCCTTCCTAGCACTGCTTCCCTGTTTCCTCTGTGGAAAACCATTCTGAACAAACATATCTTAGATGAAGCAAAATGGTAATCATCAAGAACTATATCAATTCAATTTGACCATAAAAAAAATATTTTTGGATAATCATGTAATAGAATTCTAACTCCTAAACTTATATAAACCCACCTTTGATACCAACTATAAGGCCCTAGCCTTAAACCTTACATAATCTTGAGTTATTACAAGATTACACATTGATGATCTTTTTAGGTTTAGAGTTTTATAGAATTAAAACATAAAACATGTATTAAATTCCACATATAAACAAAGTGGTTACATAAAGATAGTATTCATTTTTTCCATCAATGGAAACATATTTGAAATAAAACATGGATTCATTCTTGATACTTCCTTGACACTATCATCATATCATGTACCTTTCCCTTGACCTGTGAAAAACATTTCAAAAAAAACATGGGATGAGCATAAAAATCTCATTATAGGTTATAAAAATATTGAAAGGAAACAAGGGTACATATATACATAATAATGAAATCATACTTTACCCATAAAACATAATAACTTTAACATACCTCATCAAATCATGAATAAATCATAGAAATCATAAGACATTAAGGTAACTTGAGGCATTCATAACGTTCTTACATAGGGAGTAACCCTCTTGGTTACGTTTGGAATACCCATCACAGTATATTCCCTAAATATCTTCGGAGAAACCTTAACATTTCACTCCTTCACGTTACCCAATTCATTGGAGAGCTATATCGGGCTCACCCACCCTTAGTTTATCACGGAACCACCCGTCTTCATAATAATGCCCAAGAACCTCAACATAATCGTATCACATAAAACATGCATAAAGAAACATAACATTTCCACCTTTCAATCACAAGATATCAATACAACACATTGATATAAAAAAATTATGAAAATCATTTTCAATACCAAAATAAAAGAAAAGTAAAACATGGTATTTATTTTTCATTTAAAAAAAGGTATGGCTTGTAGAGGAAGCCGAAACTCAAATAATGGTCACGGCAGCGGAGAAGTCGTTGTCGCCGCATACGTACGACAAAAACATTCCCTTTTGTCGTTTTGTAAAACGCTTCGTATAAAAATATTCCTTTTGGATAAACGTAAAAGTCAAAGGGGTTTATACACCGTATAAAAGAAAGTTGTGTATAAAATAAAATATACCTCAATGAAAGGAGATTGAGACGAAGTCCCATACCTCGGGTCCGACTTGACTCGATCATTCTTTAATGTCATGAATAATAAACTTGAGATAATTTATACATTATTAAGAACCCTTTTCAAGTTCATTATTCCTTTTATATCACTTATTTCCATGTCATGAACACTATGTAATTATTTAAGTTAATAACGGTTGTTTTAACGATCATTGGTACTTGAGTCAAAATAAACCCTTTATAATTAAAAGTTTTTCATGTATCCATTATATCCAGAATTATAATCATGATGTATATATCATATATATACAGTATATACATGAATTTATAATACTACATAATCATTTAGAGGTAATAAATGAAATGCACCGTTCATGGAGACGGTAAGCCGTACGTACGCATGAACGCTACTTTCATTTCTATTTCGTATTTTTTTTATGGAATGGAATCATAATTATATAAATATATATTATAATTCCAGTATAATAACATATATAATACCATTAATTAAATCCTTTATACATCCCACATATGGCATTAACGAAATCAAATCACTTTGAGGGGGCGGTAGTCCGCACTTCCTTAAAGGAAGATATCGCGTTTACCCATAATGGAAACCCTAAAGGTATGCCCAAAATGAAAAATATAGAAGGTTAAGGAAAACATAAACATATTATATATCATATATAAATATAGTGACATCTTAATGGCCACCTTTTAAGGTGTTAAAAGAATTTTGAACAATCATCGTTTTGGGAGGCATAAATTCCCCATCCAGAGAAACAATATATTCTTTAACCATTAGATGTAGTTGTGTGTATGTGTAGCTCGAATCCTTATAATAACAACATCCTAGTATATTTAAGATACGGTAGTTGTTACAAAAGAAATGAATAAAAAGAGTTTAGGGGGTTGGAGAAGCAAAATAACACAAAAGGACTCAAGTGAAGAAATTACCTTAAAATCGGGTAACTCCCTTTGGTTTGAGCTCAAAGGATTCCTTGAAAAGACTTATACCCAAAGTGAGGCTTCAAGGAGTAATAGAGGGACGTTTAGAGACAAAATGGGTAGGGTTAGCCGAGCCAAATGCTTTGGAAGTGTGGGTACGGAGGTAGAGGTGGGGGCCTTTTATAAGAGGAGTGGAGGGGCACTCTTGAAAAGTAAAGAAATATTACTTTATTTTAAAATGATTTTCGGATTCAAAAGGTCCACAATTGATATAATTTGAGGATAAGGTGATAAGGGTTCTAAATATACCCACCCAATAGGTTTTGGACATGTGTAGGTCATAGATTTTACATTATCTTCTCATTTTATTTAAATCCTTTGTTAATGAGGTAATCACTGCATCATCATGATGTCATAAATAATTTAATTTATTTAAAGTATAAAAATTATAAAAAAACTACTATGATGTAGGAAATAGTTTTATATTTCCATGTAATATTCATAGTCAAAAATCTGACTTGCATAACCCCATTTGAAAATTGTTTTAGTAAAACATATTATGTTTGTGTCATTTTTTACTTTTACATTAAATAAAAAGTTATTTATGTCATTACCCAACCAAAGTGGCTCCATGGGGTACCCAAGTTGACCCATGGCTTTTCCTGGTCGGCCATGACACATCCAATGAGGGTAAGACATGTTTCAAGCTCATCTCATACTATTAAAACATTATTTTTACCTTAAACTACACTAATTTCCACTAATCGCGATTAAGAACTTAAGAGTTACTATTCACCAAAAAATTATTTTAATCTCATTGAACCGCATTTTACTTCTTAATGACAACAATGTATGTTGTATTTTTAAAATTCAAAACACAGAAGTGGTAAAATTTCATTTAAACAAAAAATCAGTTTCTTTAACTACCACTTAGTGATTTCACTATTCATCAAAAATTGAAGTTTTTCAGAAAGATGCCAAAACTTCACCCGAAGCTATATTTGATATTCTGAATTAAAAAATGATATCTATTTTAAAAAATTAAAATCATATAAGTTACATTAATTAATTTAATAATTAATTCCCGCTGTCATGACAAATAGCGTGTTTTTATGAAACAATAAGTATCAAAAGATTGACACCAGTTTAAGTCCAATTTCAAAGTGAAATTGATTCCAATGACCACCATTGGATTAAATGGTAAAAATATATTCTAATTTCACTTAAAAACAAATTAAAAATATAATCTAATTATATAAATAAATTAGATTAAAAAGCAGTTTTGATTTAAAATGCAATATTTTTCACTATTCATTAAAAAATGAACATTGTCAGAAAAATACCAAAAATTTACACAAAGTATATTTTGATGTCCCAATCATAAAGAATAAGTTTATTTTGACAAAAATAGTTTATAAAATTATCAAAAGATAGATTCAAAATGGTTTTCCATCAAAAGGCAGTAAAATAATTTTTAAAAATATTAGTGTATTCCATGCTTAAGATTGGATTTATTTTTATTTTAAGCCTCTAAAACACTATCTAATTCATTAATAGACATAGATAAAAATATCTATTATTAATTACTTACTTGGGATGTTACATATTATATATCTCTTATAATTAAATTTATGGGTATTTAACTATCCATTCTATGATATTTATTTCATGGGTTTAATATTTCAAATGTTACCAAATTGGCAAGTAGTTTTGTCCCAAATAGCCTTCTTTGAGACACATGTTTTGTTATGCACCTATGTTATTAAATAAGGTGTATATGATTCTAATTGAAATGCTATTTAAGTAATCCTCTTAGTTTCATGAAATTTTTTCATTTGAGAAATTTCATTATCTTAGATGAAGTGTATGATCCCAAATATCCAAGTATTAAGAGTTTATCGAAAAAATATAATCACTTTTCAAGATGGTTAATGATTATTCTTCTTTTTATAAAATATTATCATCTATATCTCAAGAAAACTGATGATATTACTTTTTATATGTCTATTAAATATATTTTAATGTATTAGTACCATTTTTACACTCAAATTTTAATAATATAATTAATAAAATATTTTAAATAATAATATGATCATATATCTCTATTCATTGATAAATCCATTTATTTCAAATCAATAATTTCAAATATAATTTAAAAAATGTTATCAAATGATATATGAAAATAATTTTCATGGAAAACATATTTTAAAAATGGTTAATGGGTTTTAACTCTTTCATTATAAGTTTTCAAATTTATTTTCAATAAAATTGTTTTCAAAGTGTTTTCAAGAATTTTTTTAATGATTTCAATGTTTTTTCACAGAATTTTTTCTAAAAAGTTTTGATGATTATTATACAAGTTTTCAACGAATAAGGTTTTAAAAACGACTTCATGTATTCTTTATAAGTTTTCAAATGATTTCAAATGAATTTTTTTTTCAAAAATTTCTGGCATTCTTTTAAATTTTTAGATATGTTTTCAAAGAAAATGTTTTTAAAAGGATTGAAGATTATTTTAAATGTTTTCAAGGAAAAAGTTTTTAAAATTATTTACTATATTCATTATACTTTTTTCATGGTATTTTCTAAGAAAATGATTTTCAAATGCTTTCTTTCATTATAAAACTTATTCAAAGAAGAAAAGATATATTCTTTAAGAAACATTTTTGATAGATATTTTAAAATTATTTTCTATCTAAGATGACATCATTTGATATTACTCATGAATTTAAAGGAAATTATCTAAAGGTTCCATTCATATTATTCTTTAATGGATTATGTCTTACTGTAGTGATTATTAAGAAACCAATTTCACTTCTATGGGTTTCATTCTTTTGAAACCTAACTTATTTTCACAGATTATTCTTTCATGAAGTGATTATGAAACCTATCAATTTTTATATGTTATAATGTGATGAAAGATTAATGATGTACACTTAATTTTTTTGGGTTATTATTTTATGTTTATAAAACCAATCACTTTTTATCGGTCATGATATGACCAATATTTTATTATTATGTGGAAGATGTATGAATGATTTTATTATGAGATGGGTGAGACATATAACTCCCTCAAATTAATTATGTAAAGATAATATTTATGTGATCTCAATGGGTACATGAGTTATATCCCAACAAAAAAACAATAAGGTATATGGGTTTTAGAATAATCCTAAAAGAAAAGGGGTACACAAGTTTAATCCCAAGCCCGAAAACAAGAAGGTACATGGGTTGTATCCCAATCCAAAAATAAAAAGCGTATACGGGTTTTAGCCCATTCCCGAAAATAAGAAGGAATATGGGTTTTATCCGAATCTCAAAAAAAAGGTATATAGGTTGTATCCAAATCCTAAAAGTAAAAGGGTACACGGGTTTTAGACTAATCATGAAAACAATAAGGTACTTTGGTTGTATCCCAATCATAAAATTAGGAGGGTAAACTGGTTTTTAGCCAAATCTTGAAGTAGGTACACGAGTTTTATCCCAATCCTAACAGGTTATAATGTTCCTAGAAGGTAGCCTTGACATAGGAGTTTCCATTATTTTGTGCATGACACAAATTCCATATATTTTTCTTATTTTATGATTTCATGACTTATTCTATTAATTATCTTATGATGATTGTTGTATGAAATATAATTCATTTTTATGATCACTAATATGTAGGATATGATCTTAAACTTTTATACTCAAGTTTCATACCCATTTGATCATGTTATGCTCACACATTTCCTTTATTTTCCCTTAATGAGCATCTAATCTCGTCCATTTATTATGTTTCCCTTCCCTATGTTATAAATAAATGTTTTAGCTAGAAGTACTAAAGGTGGAGATCTTTATGGAATATTTTAATGATATTTCACTGGGATAAAAGATATTGTTTCCAAGTTTCAAAAGACACTAAACTATTAGGGTCTTTAAGCATGTATTTTTGTAATATACTGAATATTCAACTAAAAAGTTGTAATATCCTTGTATGTTAAGCATGGATATCAGTATAAATCTTCACTGTTATATCTTAGTAGTGACCCAGTATATAAAAAATGTTGACAAGAGTTAGAAATATAAGTTTTAAAATCATTATGTAATGTTCCTGTTAAAATATCATGCATTAATTTTGCTAAACAAATCCCATGTTATTCCATGTTCTTAAAGTAAATATTCTCTCCCCAAAATAAGTTCATGGTGGGATAATAAATTAATTTATAGAGGAATGTTTCAACCATGATTAATAATTATTTACCTATAAAATGAAAAAACCCTTGTACTTTTATCTGTAACACCTTGATAATTTAAAAGAATACTATTTTCAATAGATTATACAACATGGAATAATGAGATTAAATGAATAGCAACACATTATTAAATTTTTTTTTTTAAATTTGATCATTATAACAAAGACATTAAATTGGATGATGTAAATAGGATTAAATATTTTATGAAATAGATATAAAGGTACTAATCTATATAAATTTATTTATATAGTCTTGGAAAATAATCAATCAATTTTTAATAAAAACATTTATTAATAAATCAAATATTTTCTTCAAAAAGGATTTTTATTTCTTTTTTTGAGAAAATATTATAATTAATTTTTGGATATAAAAAAATTATTTTCTGAAATTAAAATAATTTTTTAAATAATAATATCAATATTAAATTAGGTTGAAATTTTGTGACTTTTTTTTGGAAAATATTGATTTTACAGTGTATTGTGAGAAATATTAATTTTCGTAAAAATATTATTTTTTTAATAAATTATGTAATATAAAAGACTCGTTATTCTTTTATTTTTATTTTAATGTAAAAGAAGTATTTTTTAGTTATATATAATATTATTTATTATATTTATTTCACTTTTACACTAGATTTTAGTAAAAACTTATTTTTTGTCTTAAAAACACTTTTTTTAAGTTGTTTTAATGTGCATAATGTTCCTCCATTTTAATTTATTAATATAACACCTAGTGATGAATGATTTAAATGAAATTTATAATATATATATATAAATATTAATTTAATTTCATAAAATTATGATTTATAGTTATAGAGTGGATATAAGTTCATATATTTCTTGAAAAGTCATTTTTCAACACCTTTTACGGGTTTATTTTTAAATTGAGTTATATTACATATTTTATATGAATTTGATAAAATAGATTCCATATTTTTAATAATTATAATTAATATTAGGTAATAATTTCAACATAATTTTCAATAATACTTAATATTAAAAACAGTAAAAAACTAGTTATCATGGTGAAATAAAGAAAATGTTAAAAATTTACTAACAATAAATATAAATGGAAAAAATATCTAAAAATGTTTTTTTAAATTTTGGGTGTTTAATATAACATATAACCCCTAAAATAAATTATTTATTAATTTTGGAGGCACTAGTCTTGACATTGGGTTTCTGTTATCGAGTTGTATTGGGTATTTACAAAAACATCACTCCTCTTCAATTATAAAAAGGCACACCTTCACCTCACTTATTCACACCTATGAATACATATTTATTGACCGTCACATTCTGAAATATCTCCCCAAATACCTTATACGCAATAAATATCTTATTTTATTCCTGAAATACTAACCTTAGGGTTCTTTATAAGAGATCCAAAGGAGGTTTCTCTAAGAGAAGGAAAACATCTTCACCAAGATCCTTCAATTTACATCTTCTTTTTCCACCTTCAATTGTATATTAAAAATTAAAATAGAATAACAATATAATATCCTATATAATAAGATTTTATTTTTTTTATGGAATAATATTTATCCAGATCCTCTTCTATCAAATATGAAATGAAACCATCATTTGTGTGTATGGCAGACTACCGTCTCACAAACCAATGCAATTAATTTTCCCAAATCGCCTATCGTAGTTTTTCATGATGATTGATTAAATATTTATATATTATATTAATTAAGTATTATTCATTATGTAAAAAAACATAACATATACCATATTACCTTGCCATCCATTGAATAATGATAAAATCATTTGTCTTTATGGCGGACTACTGCCTCGAGAAGTGATGTGATTCATTTTTGTTTATTATTACATCACATGGGTGGTATATATAAGTGTATTTACCGAAAAAAATATTATAATATTGATACAATGTTAAGTATTTAATAATAAAATATCACATACCTTATTTCCATCATGATATTTGGAAGATGGAATTGTTACTCATGCGTACTTATGGCCTACCATCTCCATCATTGTAACGTAGTTCATTTTTAATAATCATATTTCCTATAAGGTTTTAAAAGTATAAGTAATGTATAAACATTATATCTATTTTATTATTATTATTCTGGGGATGATGGGATGATGACCCTTTTTACTTTTGTCAATACACTGATGATATTTTGAAATTAAGAAATGAGCTTCTTCAAAACACCAAAAATGGAAATAAATAAATAATTAATTAAATTTTACATTGAAATAAATGAATTAAATATTTTAATTACAAGTCCTACCATATCCATGATTGTAACATTGTTAATTTTCAATAATTATATTTCATGGTTTGTTTTCAAAGTATTTTTAATGTATAAAGACTATATTTATGTCATGATTGTTATTCTAGAGATGATGGAATAATGAACCCTTTGACAGTGGTAAACACACCAGTGTTGTTTTGAAATTATGAACTAAGCTTCTTTAAAACACCAGACATAGACATAACTGAATAATTAATTAAATATTTTAATAAAATAAATTTATTAAATGGTTAAATTATAAGAGATAAAACATGGAAAATTTTATTATGAAAAAAATAATTTATAAAATTTAATAATATATGAGATAAAAGATATACAAAACATGATTGGACTTGAGGTAAGGGTTTGTTTCTCAAAACATCCTTCTTTGAGACACATGTTCATTTATAAAGATAATTTATTTTATATGGTGTATATACATACCATTTAAATATTATTTCATGAATCCTTCATAATTAATGTTATATCAAGTTACAAGTCATTTATTAAATTTATAGGGGTTATGATTCAAAATTTACTAAAGTGAGAAGGATTAATTCTTAAATCTCATTTTAATTTGGATTATTTTTTAAAAAAAAATCATTAAATGAAACTATTAGATAATTGTCTAATAATCCAAACTATTTTTATTTCCATCTATTTATTAATTAAGTTTTCAAGTAATAGTATTATCTTCCTCTATTTGTTACTTAAAATGATTGAGAAAATGTTTTTTAAGAAATGATGTCTCTATTTTTATATTCAGTCAAATATAATTTTTCATCCATATCTATGTTTTCTAAAAAAATAAAAAAGTTGTTTAAAATTATATTAATGATTTATTAATGAAATTATTGCCTATTTTTTACTTTTAAAAAAATTTAATTGAATATTCATTTATTTTTCTAAATGGGGTATTTTTTTAGTTATTAGAAAAGTGTGATAGTAAAGTTATTTTAAATTATATTTCATATATAGAATTACCCACAATCATTACCACTCAATTCCTTGAATCTTCCTTCACAATTTTCCATGGTTATTTTAAAATAAAATTTTTTATTTACTACTTTTGAAACTTATTGATTTTTTAATAATGTGATTTTATAGTGAAAGTGGTTAGTTTCCTCAAGAAATATTCCATGTGGTATTTTATAGACACCTTCATCAACTAAAAAAACATTGATGTTGTGGATTTCTTATAAATTCTGTATATTTTTGTCTCACATATATATGAATCTTATTATTCATTCCTATGACCGGGTAATACATTCCTTATTTTCATTTCTCAAATTTCTTCATTATGAAATTTTATTTGATTGTTATTTGAGGAAAGATTATGCAACCCATTTTCTTTTCATGGTAACTATTTTGTTTATGACTTTTAATTGATTTATTTTTTTTGACACACATAAATCCTAAACATGTTATGATGGGTTTACTATAATGAACCAGATCTAGGTTCCAAAGAACATGGAACATGATTAAATTATCTATAGTGATCGAAGGACATTTCGGATCTCCACGGGCTGGTGACAGGAATCTTGACATCATAGAAACTTCATTGGCAATGGATTTTCCCAAATTAAAGAAAAAATTGAAATAAATAAAAAAACATGCCAAATAGGTCATAACCAACTACCCTAATTCAACCCATATACATATACATGATCACCATCTATAATATAGAGATATAGGTTATAAGGATAAATAAGAAAAAAGATAAATAAAAAATAAAATTACTACAAACCAACCGACTAATGCCAAGATTGAAACCAACTCCATTACATATATAGCTTCTCACTACCACCTAAATCATCCCTTGTTGGTCACGACTAACAAGAGGGATCTAAATGAGAACCTATAAAATGAAATTGTGTAGGCATGAGATAAAAATAATAGTAATTAACCAATACATGTTTTAATAATAAAATCTTTTTTATAAGTCAATTCATCAATGATAGTTTGAAAATAAATATAAAAAGTAAGGTTCACATGTATAAATTTCATGGATATCGAAAAAATTCCATAACCCACTCTTAAAATATTTTCTCTTTGTTCTCCAAATATGAACACATGTGTTTTGAAAAACAATCCATCGGTTAAAGCTATTTTAAAACAACACATATCATTATTATTTCTCAAAAACAACTCACACTTGTTTTATCTAATGAAACCTAGTTTCGTTAAAAATATTTTACAGGAAAAATCCATCTTAACCCAAAACCCATTTTAAATCAATATTAAAGAACTTATATGAGTTTCTTTAAAAATAATCAGAATATTTTTTCACAAAAATATTTCAAAACTCATATTCAAAGTTAACAACCCAACTCACATTGGTTAAACACATCAAGAAGGAACTATATATATATATAATTGAAACATAAGAAATGAGAGTATAGATTCAGATACATAAGAATAAATGATATAATCAAGCACTAGATAAAACTCCCAACAATCACATACTCACTATAAAAATGAATGTTTCATGGTCCTACTCAAAGTCACTAACATGCCAAGAATCTTATTTTATAAGGTTATAACAACTCTATCTAGCTCTAGGAATATTTTATGTTCATATATTCATCTTGGTATCCCACACAAGAATTAAAGTAAGGAAAAATCCCCATCTAACCTTTATTTCGAGCACAACTAGTGGGAAACTAGTGTTGTGAGAACCAACTAGGGTGAAAATCTAGATCTTCCACTTAGTACCCAACATCCCATGACAAATATATGATGTTTGGCATGGCACAAACAATAAATTTCTACCTATAAGGAAAAACCATAATGACCCTCACTAGTAACACACAAGGATGAAAATCCCCATTCACATTACAAGAACACAAGGAATAACAAGAACATTCCCAAACAAGGTGATCGATATGCATCAAAGAGTGTTCATAAACCCACAAAATGGGTAAAAAGAAAGGGAAAATAAAGGTTTCCATAAAAATAACATATTTAAAACCATGGTTCCAAATGGGCCTCTATCAAAACCTGGCTCGGAATTCAAATACCATTCACATTTCATAAAATAAATAAAAAAACATTTGGAAAATGATGCAAAACACCTTGTAATTTTAAACATTTCATATTCACCATTAATTAAAAACTACTTTATTTTAAAATAAAAAACGTGGAAAATAGCCTGCATTTACATCACACATTTCACAAAAAAACTTAAACCTTTTAAAATTTCAAGATAAATCACCCATTTCATTCTAAAATATTTCAAATATAACCATCAAAAATGGTATTTCTCTTTAAAAAATAAAATCAATGTCAAATACCAATCATTTTCCCTTAAACCATTTAAGACAATCCACCCTAGAACTTCATAAATGATTAAACAACACAAACATTAAAATAACCACTTGAATTACTTTAATCTTCCCATTTACAAATCATTTCGAGGTTCAAAACTCAATTTAAAACCAAATTTCCTTTAAAACCCTTTTCACTCATTGAAAACCAAAACATGGTTAAAACCAATTTCACCACATTAAAACCATCTAAAAATATATAATACATTTCACAAAGTCTTATCATAATAAAAATTACATTTTATATAATAAAACATGTAATTCACATGTAAAACCAATTTTAAAAACCATAAAACTCAATGAAATTGTTACTAATCACAAAAAGGATACCATATATAGATATTTTTTCATTAAAAGTTAATTTAGAAAGTGAAATAATTCTTAGAATTATAAAATTAAACTATTTCATAGTAACACCTGCCTCAAGGGAGCATAAACCAAAGTGAAAAATCCAGAAACATGTCTCCTTCTATGGTGACCAAACCCAATGGGTTTGAAATGGTGTCGACAAACACTTTACAAAAAAATCCCCATTATAAGAACCAACTGTAACTATAAAATTGAGCTACAAGATAACTAGGCTTCATGGGAGAATCCAAACCCAAGAGAGAAGAGGTATAGAAATAAGATTGAGTTAAAATGAGGAATAACGCACCCAAAACCTCTGGGAAAACAATATTGGGAGTGAAAGAATCAAGGGAGGATGAAGTTGGAACACCTACAAGCACTGCTAAGGGTTTACAGAATTCTGTGGGGGGAAATATGAGGTAAGTCCCTCTTAATTTGGGAGGGAAATTTGCGAATTATCCTAAATTTTAAACACATTAACAACTCGTATAGTTTATACACATGGTTAGGTTAATTGTGCACCAACAGAGAGATTACCATTTCATCCAGATGATTTTAAGATGAAATATTACTTTTGAGAGGTCACATAGTATAAAAACCATGTTATTCAGAATATAAACACCCCAAGCCTCACATGAGCCCAGAGGTTCTTTTCATGGTTTGAAAAACCATGAGAAAAAATATACCATTGACTTTGTCCAAAACTATAGAGCCAATGAATGCTTATTGCATGGTTTACCAAATGATGTGAAAGTCATGCACCACGCCTTGGACACACTAAATTCTCTACATAGTTTCTTCTAGGGGCCTCATAGTTTAGACATAACCATATAAAACCCATTCTAAAAAAACCATTCATTGTTCAAAATTAATTGAAAAAGATCCTTGTGAAGGGAGGTCCCAATGATTCCTTCTTACCATAAACCTTAATTGAGAATATAAGTAAAACCCTAGAAAATTATATTTCCCAAGATGAAACATTTTAGAAACATAAATAGGGCCTCCACTTTACCAAATAACATAAAAAATAACATCGTGATGTGGGGGTGTTATAAACTCCCTGCCATGACACTTTATACCCCCAAAAAGAATATGGGCATAACGAAATGAAAATGAGAATATAAGATCATAAGAGTACTTAATCAAATAAACAACTTAACATGGATCAAACTCGAGGGCAATAACTAATATCATCAAATAGATCAACCGATCAACCCCAAGTCAGAAAATATATCTATAGAAAAATGATATGAGAACCTCTAACAAGAATCCCAATGAAGCATGAGAGACATAACATAGTCTCTTAACCATTTATAATCCCTATAAAATTGTCTCCCTACCATTTAAATTTCATATTAAATTATATCTCAATGGAACCACTATCGAGAATGCATCCTTTATTAACTGAGTAGCCATGATAGGAATTAAACCTTAATCAAAAACACTTCCAAAATAAATGAAATGTAGATAAACCATAATGAGACTAAAAATAATTAAAATAGCACACACCATGGGTTATGATGTATATGGATGATCAAGGCTCAAATATTGGATCGCCCCCACACATCGCATCCCATAAAAAGCTCACATCCTAACACAATTTAGTATACCACACTCAATTATTTCATCACACAACCTAATTACCCAATAGTGTATCCAAAAGCCTCCCTCAAGTCCAAAAACTGATCACCACAAGTCTCAACCCAAGTAATGGGTGCATCCCACTATCACCAAGATACATTGGAAAAAATAATGAGTTTGAATAAAATGGCACTCACAGCCCATCCACAAAACACCAAAGAGGGTGGAAGAGGGGGATACATTCCACAAAAAAAACACATTCCATAAACTACAATTCAATCCATCCATCAAAATATTAAAAAATTAAAACACCCTTATGAAATATCCCAAAAATGGAATTCATCCAAAAAACCAACAACAATAATAGAAGCTCGAAAAATCAAGGTCGTAACCTTGAAAGGCTAGTCCCAAAACAACTAATGCATATTTAAAAGGATCAAGCATAAGAACTTTCCAAAAACCAAGATTAAAAAACATGTAAATATGATACGAAGGTTATAAAAGTTGTGAAATTAGTGAAACTCAAGAATTATCCCCGACTGACATCCACAAGAAAACCCCACTAGATGAAAACATCCCTGAAATCATCCTAGAAAACCCTCCTACAACAAAGTATAAACTAATAACTCAAACCAAATCACCTAAAACCAACCTTAAGACCCTCACCTGATGTGCTTTTGGTGTCCCAATAGAATTTAGGATAACCTTATTCTCTTCTAACGACATCCTCACTTCCAAACTAAAAAAAGTTTAACATCCACCAATCCACATGATGTTTGGGAGGGCACCAAAACTGAGAAACCCTTTTGACCTTTTGGGGGGACAATAATAACAAATACATGAAATACCTTGACCTATCTCCAAAAACGAGATCGAAGATGTCTCTTTCACAAGAATGTAATAAATACATAATAATAATTAGTCAATAAAGGCACAACATTCACACAAAAAATATACATTCAATTTGAAATCTTCCCCCTTCACCAAGGGATTTTAAAATCACCCACCACATAAGTGAAAACTAAAAATACATACCATAACGGGTTTTATGAAAAAACAACCATATTAGAATATGAATATTACCCAAAAAAAGGAAATACCTAAAATTCCTTTCACAATTTCATTTCACATGGAAATTCAAGAATCCAAAAATTCTCATCAGAACTTGTTTCTCTTTTCCAAACACTTTCCAAACTTGTTTCAAAAACAAACATCCTTTGTAAATGTTTTATATACCTCATGTGAAGACACCATTTTATAAAAAAATCAACAAAACTGTGGAATTAACACTTATGATTTAAAAATAATTTTTTAGAATAAACATTTTCAAAAAATATAATTAATGTTTTGAAATAATAGTTTCATAAAAATTAAACTCAAAAAAGGAAATACATAAGCATCCAAGAAAATATCCCAAGGACCAATTCATAAAAATGGAAGTAGAACACACCTCATTCAACACCAAACATGTGGAAATAAATTTTTTATAAATCAATAATAAAGAGGATTCCAAAAAAGATATCCATAGAGAAATGATCTTATTTTTGCCTTGACCACCATGGTTTAGTGGGAATGAGTTCCAAACGTGCAATACACACTACCTAGAATACTGACTCGATCACACGAGGACCACATGGTTCCCCAAGTTGTGTGAACTTATTGTCTAGCAAAATTGGCCCTCTAAATCACCCAATAACCAAAATTAAAATCCCCAATATCACATATATAATAAAAGGGGAAATAAAAAATGATAATCACATCACACCAAAATCTATGGAATCAAATAAAAGAACCTTGAATCCATGATTTGAAATCCAACTTCCCCTAGAAGCATAAGGCTCAGGATAAGAAAAACATAGATATAATTTTCTTTCCCTTTCATATGATGCTCAAACAACCTTATTCTCTTTTAAACCAGGACAAATCCAAATAAAATGGAAATATAAGAATCATAGATTTCTACTAATGGAAAAATTAAAGCTCTGATACCATTTTTTAACAAACCTAACCGAGGATCCATAAACCCAGCACCCGACCCGATTCACTTCAGTGTTTGAAGTTCATTGCCAATTCTCATAGGTTAGAGACAAGTTCCTAGGCATAATATGAAATCCTTTGAGAATGGTTTTTCCTAAATCATTGAATACTACAGTGGAAATAAATAAATAATACCCCAAAAAAGTTATAACCAACTACCTTGATCGTAACCATTTAAATATATTTGATAACCATCAATAGATATAAGATATAAGTATGATGTGTGAAGAAAAAATAAAAACAATAAAAAGGAAAAATATTATAAAGCATCCAACATGATCCAATCCTGAAACCGACTCCATGTAAACTCCAGTTAATCAATACTACCCAAATCAAACAAAATCGATCATGACTAATAATAAGGATCCAAATAAGATCCCAAAACATAAATGTTTTTAGGAATGAGATAAAAATCATAGTAGATTACCACAACAAACTAAAACTATTAAATTCATTTCATAAGGAAACTCATCAATTATAATTTGGAAAAAATGTTGAAAATTAATTATTACATATATAAAATTAATGGAAATAAAATAACCATAAAACACTTTCATAACATCTTTCATTTTTCGCAAAAACTGAACAAACATGTTTTGGAGACCAAATCATTAACTACAGTAATTTCAAAACCACACACACTATTAAAATATCAAAAAAACAACACAAACTTTTTTTATCAGATGAAAAAGAGATTCATTAAAAACCTATCAGAAGTCAAATCCATCGTTAACCCCAAACCCATTTCAAAATCCACATAAAAAACTCACATATGATTTCTTAAAAATAATCAAAACTAGTTTTCTAAAACATTGTTGAAAAGTCATTTTCAATGGAAACAACCCAAATCACATGGATTAATCAAAAAACATAGGCACCAAACATATATATTTCAAGGAATAAATAAATGAAACATAACCAAGAGGGTATCATATCAAAGAATCTAGGGTAAACGATGCAATCAATGAGTAGATAAAACTAACATCAATCACATGCTAACCGAAAAAATGAATGTTTCATGGTCCTACCTTAAGTCACTAACATGCCAAGAATCTAACCATATATGGGTATAACCACTCATACTAACTACCAGAAAATTTTAACTCCATACCATCATCCTGGTATCCCAAACATGAATCTTAGTGATGGATAACCCCCACCTATCCCTTGTTCCTAGTATAACAGGTGGGAAACTGGTGGTGAGTGAACCTACTAGTGGAATAAGATAGATATTATACTTAGCACCTGGCATCCCATGAACAATAAAGGAAGTGATAGGTAGTGAAAACAATCCATTTCTACCCACAATTCATAACCATAACTACCCTCACCCATACAAACTAAGGATGAAAACCCCTATTTACATGACATGAACACAAGGAATAACAAGAACCTTCCCACACAAGGGGTGAAAAAATCATCTCATAGTGATAACACAAGGGGTATGAAATTAAAGAAAAATCTAGGAATCCATCTATATACACCATTTAAATCTAATGTCACAAGTGGTACTTTAACATAAAAATGTGCCTTGGAATTAAAATCCCTTTTACATTTCATAAAATAATTTACAAATCCCAATTAAAAAATGATGAGAGAATCCAAAAAATCTAAAATATTTCAAAGTCACCATTAAACTAGGTATCTCTTCATTAAAAATCAAAAATTAGGCCACCTTAATTTCCATTACACTTTTCTCAAAAATACAACTAAATTTTTAATGGGTCCAAAAAAATTACCCATTTCTTTCCAAAACATTTCAAATATACCCTTCAATAAGGGTCCCTCTCTTAAAAACCAAATCAATTCCAAAAGGCTGAACATTTTTCATTAAAAATTTTAAGATAATCAACTCTATAATTTCTGTAATGGTTAAACCACCCACACATTTAAAATTACCATTTAATATAAATTATGAAACCCCATGAAAAATAATTTTTTGTTCTACAACTCAATCCAAAACCAAATTCAATTAAAAAACTATTCTTCCATCCATTGAAAACCAAAAACAAATTAAAACCTATTTATCTTCATGAAAACTATTTCAAAAATCCATAATTCATTCCATATAGGCTTATCATAATGAAATGTTCCATTTAAAATAATAAAACTTTTAATTCACATATAAAACAAACTGTACATAGCATAAAACTCAACGAACTGATTTCCAATCACTATATGGAAACAATATATTGTTATTATTTCAATAAAATAGATTTTAGAGAGTAAAATAATGATCAAAATTATAATATTAAACAATTTCATAGTAACACCTATATCAAGGGAGTGAAAATCAAATTGAAACATCTACAAACATGTCACCATCCACTGAGACCACACCCAAGGAGTTAGAAATAGTGTCTACAACCCTGAGACACCAAAATGAATGTCATAAGAACCACCAATAACACTAAAATAAAGATATATTGTAAATATGGGTCAAGCGGGAATTCAAACATAAGATAGAAGAGAGGTATAAAAAAGGGGGAGGTAAAATAAAGAACAAATCATATTAAACGTATTGTAAAACACCATTATATGGGAAAATAATCAAAGGAGGCTAAAGGTGGAACACTTATAAGGGATCCTAAGGGTAGTCCATATAATGTAAAGATAAGAGGTGTGAAATCCATCATAATTTTAGAGGGAAATTTGAGAATTACCCAAAAAATTAAACACCTACAAAACTCACACAGTTTAGCCACATGTTTAGGTAAACTCTGTGGGTACCACTTCCTCCCAAATATTTCAATCCATACTATTACTCCTAAGACATTTGATGAAAAATAAATAATTCTCTTCACTTTATGAAAACCCTAAGCCTCACATGACTTCCTGGGGTACTTCCCTCTATTTCTCCTAGGGGTAGAACAATTTCGAGTAAACTATGTGCAGTTTGTGTTTAAAAATCATGTGTCATTAAAAATTACTGTAAAAGGATCCTTATAAATGGAGCTCACGCGATTACTTTCTAATCATGAACCATAAAAATATATAAAATCAAAATCCTCATAAATTTCTATGTTCAGAGTCAGAACAACATTGAAACTCAAATCGGCCCCCTATATCCCCAATAAACAGAAAAACAACAACACTATGACATGGGGTTTTCACAATAACCCATGTAGCACTCTAATCACATAAGTAAAATTTAGTCTCATGAGCCAATATGTATTGGTGTAGGGATTAAACCTAATCTGTTATTGGGATTTTTACAATATGTTATATTATCTGGGTAGTAATCCTTCACTCATGTTTAGGTCATGTTATATGTTTTTGCCACATTTTATATGCTTCCAAGATCATATGATATCATGTTATTTATGTTATTCTCATATGTGATTATTCATTACCATTCTTGTTTATGATATCATATAATACATTTGATTTATATGTTATGTTACTTTATTATGTTTATTCCCTTACTGAGCTTTTTATATCACCCATTTTGTCTATTTATTCCCTAGGATATCCCATGAAGTTTTAGAAGATATGATATTTTTAGGATCTTATTATGGATAATAAAATAATTTCATTTTATTTTAGTCTCACTTTGATGGATTATGATCCTAGTATTCCAAATACACTGGAATTTTTTTATCCTTTTTTGTATTAATTGATATTTTCATTAAAAATCATATAATAATATGAGTGAAATGATTGGGTCACTATAGTTTGTATCTGAGGAAGGTCTTGAATTTTCATAACACCTACAATATAATAAATTAGAAAACATTAATTCTGGTCGACTATCAGTTTAGTATAGTAGACATCCTATGATACACCTAAATGCTTATTGATCAAATAGTTTCCCAGTTTCACCAAGATCAATTGTATTTGAGGTAGATATTAGAGTAAAAATACTTTTATTATTTTAATATCCATAATTTTTAGGAATATATTTAATATACATGTGTTGGGATATATAAGTACCTTTTGGTTTTTTAGAAATTTGAAAACTAAGAAAAATATATTAACTCACCAATCATACTCATTTCAAACTCTAATTTCATAAAATTCATAAAGGAATCTATTAAATATTTTTGATTTTATACGAATATAATGTTATCAATATAAATTTGAACAATCAATTTTTTTGTACTTACATTATCAAAATAGTTGGATATTTTGTTCCATTATCATAATTGTTTTGTAATAAAATACAATTAATCTATCATACCAAGACATAGGGGTTTTTTAATTCTATATAAATCTTTGGTTAGTTTAAAAACATATTCTGGATGTTTTTTATCATTAAAACTAGAAGATTGTTTAAAAAAACTCCCTCTTCAACATTTTAAGTAAAAAAATCATACTTTACATCTATTTGATAATGTTTGACATCAAATAATTCTGTAAAGGCTAATAGAATATAAATATATACAATTATACATATTGGAGCATAGGATTATTCATATTCCATTCACACATGTTGATTATAACCATTAGAAACAAGACTTTTTTTCTTTATAATTATTATTCTATTTTAATCACATTTTTTTGAAAATCCATTTTACACCAATTATAGAGTTTTATTTAGATCTTTCAACCAAGGTCTAGAATTTATTCTTTTATAATTCATTTATTTCATCTTACATTGATTTAATCTAATCCTCATAACCTAAAGACTCATCATGACTTTAAGGTTAAAATTAATAATGAAATTCTCGATTTTCTAATTCATTTCTTATGTAACTTCTTATCCTAATAGGTTTGTTAACATAAACAATGATACTAACATGTGGATGATTCTTAAGAAACACCTAAATAGGGTTTTCTAAAACCTGTTCATCTATATAAGGTACAGAATCATCTTAAGTAAATACATCAGAAAAAATTTCTTCAGTATTTCCCTTATGAGGGGAATCTTCTAGAAAATGTTTATTATCAGATTGGAAAAATATATTTGAGGATATTGGTTGGGATTTTTTAAAATAAATGTATTAGTTTCATTAAATTTAACATGTATTATATCTTCAATAGTACAAAAAAATTATAAAAAATTATATATACCTTAGAAGTAGTGGATTAGCCCAATGATATACCTTCATCAGATTTAGGTTCGAATTTGTGTAAATTTTATTTTCTATTCAAAAATAATAATTTACATCCAAATACTATGAGCTATGGATCATTTGGTTTTATGCCTTTCCATAACTCATAAGGTGTTTTATTAATAAAATGTTGAATTAAAACTCTATTTATAGAATAGAAAGTATTACATGCATCTCTAGCCCAAAAATGTATAGAAATTGAGTATTCAATCAACATAGTTCTTATTATTTTTTGAATAATATGATTTCTTCTTTAAAAAACACCATATTTTTGTGTAGTTATAGGAGCTAAAAATTTATAAGTAATGTATATCATTCTATAAAAATTTTTAAAATCGTAATTTTCAAATTATCCACCCAGATCACTACAGATAGTTATCCAAGGAAAGTTTTTCTCATTTTTAACTTTGGTTAGAAATGTTTTGAAATAAAAATATACATCATATTTATTTACTATAAAATATACCCACGTGTATCTAGTGTAATCATCAACTAAAAAATACATAGTACATGACTTCAATACTTCCAGTTTGTGTGGGACCAAATAAATCCATGTGCACTAACTGTAAACCAACGATGGTTGAGACTTCACCAATTGATTTCAATATTGAATTATAATACTTATAATATTAAAAAGGATAAAAAACTTGTGAGGATTCAAATATATGTTCTCAAATATCATTAACAAGTAATTTATTATTTAATTAAGATAGGTTTTTAAGGTTTCATTTTTATAACCTTATAGTTGATAACCAATATTGATCTTTACTTTCACTACAAAAAGGTAATTCTTGGATCCTAATGTATTCTCAGTTAAGTGTGTAAACATTCTCATGCCAATTGGTAGAAAGAATGAATTCAACCTTTGAATTGTGTACTACAAATTTATAATTCCTAAAATTCACAAGATAACCTTCATCACAACATTGAATTGTGCTTATAATGTTTTTCTGAATACCTTTAACAAATAAAACATTTGGATTTAATGCTTTTACAAGAAGAAAAATATTACCTATACCAACAATGTTTCCTTGAGCACTAACTCTGAAAGTAACTCTTCTGCCTTTTATTTTAATAATATTTTCAAAGAAGTATTTGTTTCCAGTCATATGTTAGGAACAACCACTATCCATGTACCATGTATTCTTGTTTTGGGTACTTCCTTTATTTCTCTGAAAATAAATGAATTAGGTTTTTTAACCCCCAACCTTCTTGGTCATGAAATGTTAGAAAACAATACTTTTTGAATCGAAATTTTTTTGAAATATATTCTTCATGAATTTATAATGACTTAATTTTATTTAGGGAATGAATTTTATTCCAGTGACCTATATTTTGACATTATGTGAAAAAGGGTTCACTTTTGGAAAAAAATTTAATTTTATTAAAAAAAGGTTTTTAATTAGGTAAAACATTCCATAACTATTACTATGCAGAATAATTATTTAATACATCAAATCAAAATTTTCTTTTGTAATGGAAATTTTAGATAAGAGTTTATTTAAAGAAAAAAAATATATTTTATTTTGATAAATAAATTATCATCCTCCAAAATATTAATTTTAAAAGAGAGTTTTTTTCTAAAATATTTTTATTAGAAAAAAAATTTTCAAAGTATTATGACATATTATCTTTCTAAAAATTAGCTTTTTTAAGGTTTTTAGAAATTGAATCAATTTTAAACGAATCTTTATAATGATATTTTGAAAGTTATGATACTTCTTTTGTGTATCTATTTATTCTATAATTTTCATTCTCAATTTTCATACATTAAAATTTTAATTTTCAATAAATTTAGAAAATAGTGGGACCTTCTCATATAAAGTTAATGTATTATGTTCTCCTAAAAAAGTTTATTCTTCAATAGAAATATATCCTTTCTCATCAAGAAAGTTTATATTCAAATTAATATTTGTTAGTTAATATTAATTGTGTACCTTATCCATAATACATTGATTTTAAAAGGTTATCCTATCATAGAGACCAATATTATTATGTCCAAAATTTTTATTATCTGAAGATTCATTAGATGAGTCTCCTCCAATAGCACTACATGTGTCATTGGCTTTTAAAACATTCTTCCCTATTGTCTTGTATAATTGTTTCTGATTTCTCTTAGAATGTATTTTTTTCTATCATTCCTTTTTAAGTAAGGAAAATAATGTCTCATATTTCCATCTCTCATACATTCATAACATATACACGTAGAATATTTCTTCTCGTTTCTATCCTTGATAATTTTCTTGTAATGATATTGAAATTCATTATTTCCAAAAATATTTTTCATTCATCGATCAATATTATCTAACTCATTATCATAATGATCAGAATCCAATGAATCAGTTTTATTGATATAATTATTATTTCTAGAATATTTGATAATATTTTTTGTTATTGGATCTTTCGTAGGAATCATAGTATTATTGACTGCTAATCCACCTTTTCTCTTTTTCACTTTCTCAGTATCTCTTTTCAATATTCCATCATATTTTAAAAGAGTTCCCAAAAAATAATCAAGTGTATGTTTTGTAATATTTTTTAACTCATCAATAGATGTCCTCTTTGATTCCCACTCATTTGGTATAATATCAATTAATTATAAAACAATAATTTCATCATCCAAAACTTATTCTCCCATAGATTGTTAAATATTGACTATTTTCAAAAATCTCTATTGTGCCTTTATAATAGGTTTTTCATAAGTAAATTAAAAATCTTGATAATCATCATAGAGAATTTCTCTTCTAATTTCAACTAAATTGATGTTCTAATATGATTAATCTCTAATTTCTTTAAGATACTATTGGTATCTTCACAAGATGGAATTGGACTATAAGTATTTGTATTCATAGCACATAATAAAGTTTATTTCAATTTTTAATTAAATTGATATTCCTTATTTTCTTGATTTTTAAATTCTTTGACTTCCTAATTATAAATTTTATAATCTCTGGTGAGCATTACCAAATTATTAACTCCCATGTTGGTCAAAAAGGACATCCTTCTATCCCCCCAATATTCATAATAATTAATATCAAAGATCATTGTTCTAGTTGGATTGAGATTGTCTATGGAACCAACATTTAATATATCATCCTTAAAACAATACAGAAAATGTTTTCACACAATACACATTAGTGTAAAATTTATTTGTAAAAAAAATTATAAGTAACATCAAAACAAAAGGAAGTAAAAATTAGAAAGTATTAGAACTGAAATAATTGTATGATACTAAATGTATGTATTAGTGTTATATAGACTTGGATCTAATATAAATTTTATTAATGAAATTTATATACAGATGGGTTAACACAAGAGGGGGTGAATTTTATGTTTAAAAAATTCATTTTAACCTTAAGATTGACATTGTTTAATATAATTAAAAAAATGTTATTCAAAAAATCTCTTATATATTAAAACTTAAATTGGATTAAGCCATAGGTTTTTATGAAAAGAATATCCTATTCAAATATACTAAAATATGTAATACATATTTTTGTGAAGGATTATTCTAACTCTTAATAGAAAACTATAAATCGGAGTATTCATAAAAAGTATCATAATCACAATGGTTATAAAAAATTAGAGAAAAAAAATAAATATAGATTCTATCCTAAAGCGTATAGAAATTTATTCAGAGTAAATGAAGTAATCAAAATTACAAAAAACTTATTCACACTATAATAAACTATTATCATAATTAGATAAATCATGATTAATAGAAGACAAATAGAAAAATGAATATATAAAAGAATTCACTTTCAATTAATGCGGAAATGAAAAGAACTTGTAATAATACAAGTAATAAAAATGAATAGAATTATTTTAACCCAAAGAGAAGTTTATCCAGTAACTTTGGATAAAGGGTCCTAGATTTATACTTTCAAGAAAGTATGTCTTTTCCACACAAGGGTAATCCCTTAATATGATGATCAAATTTTCTCTATCCCTCTATCACCAGAATCCCTTGATATGGTTATCATATCTTTCTTGTTATCCATGCAATACCTTGATCAAGAAGGTGATCGGATCCCAAATATTATATTTCTCAGAATCCCTCTATCGTAATCACAACAATACAAATCACACAATGCAATAAAAAAGTTTCTTAAGGATACAAACTCACAAGGTTTCCTTACGAAAAACACTCTCTCTATAATGAAAATACAAATGATTGGGAGCAAGTTGTTCATTATTTTACACTTTATAAAAAGGATATCAAAATTATATCATCCACATTCATTTTTGTTGTTGTAGTTTTGTGTGTAGACTCTTCAAATGACCAGTTATTTATAGGTGTGCATCCCAACTATCATCTTGATCTACAATGGTCATATTTTTTCCATGATTTCAGGGGGGATCTAGACTCCAAGAACTTCAATGTTCATTTTATAACTGAAAACAAGACCTCATTTTTATTATCACATTAAATAAAATACATGAAATAGTTTTTTCAATATAGTGTTTTAGAGTAAAAAATCAATACGATAAAATATTTTTCCGCATTAAACATTAATACAGGACTCAATCTGATGGATATGATAAAAAAGTTTTCCATGTTCAGGGTTAAAACAGAATTTAATCTGATTGATGTCATTACAATAAAAAATTTGGAGGTGAATATGGTTTTTATTGGATCTATTCAATTCAATCAATCTCATTTCTAGGATGATTATGATAATCATAAAATAAATATTATTTTAAAATTATATGTTTTATAAAAGCATTGTAACAATACTTTAGACATAAAAGTATTGGATATTGTATATTTAAGAATGAGTTTGTGACTTACAAAACAAAAGGAATGGAAAATCCAAAAAGTAACATTTGAATCCACACTAAGAAGATCCATGCCTTTGTTAGGATCCCATGAATTGTAGTAGCTAACCAACATTTGCGGGGAAACCCAAGTAACCAAGGTGGAATATTGTTATTGGTGTTTTCTATTAGGGTTGGATATTATTTCACCTTGGGTAGTGAACTTGATGTGTAATGTGATAATTGTTGTTGATATTTTCTATGATTTGAATCATGGTTTAGAATATAATTACAGTTGATTATTCATGTATAATTCCTGGATCTCAAGGATTTTTGTGACATACATTATTATAGGCACGCATGGGAAAACCAAATTTGGGAAATTTCCTAAACTTAAAATGTTTTCCTTACTTGTGAAATTGAATTTAAAATGTTGTCTAATGTGAACATGAATGTTTTAAAATAATTAAATATGATATTAATGGGTGTCTAATTAGAAAATTTAATATGATAATGATTTTACCCTTTGTTAACTATGGCCTAGATATAGGACAGTTAAGGGTAGTGATAGCGCCTTAGTTTTGACCATGTGGTGGGGTTTGGGGAAAAATACTTTTTGGTACCCTGTTGTGAATTTCTATTGATAAATGTGTTAAAGTGGTGTTATGTGTTCTGAGATGTGTTTTTTTAATTATATAGATAATCCCCCATGGAGACACTTATTGAGAAGGAAATATGATGGTATGGCTGGAGATGATCTACCAGTAGTTTAACCCGAGGTAACGATAGTGACGAGTGAGGATATAGGAGAGTAGTTCAATGAGAACATCACTCACTTTATACAATTTATAGAAGTATACCCCTATAGTATTGTGAAGAGATAATCTGAATTGATTCAAGAGATTTAGTTATAGAAACCTCTAAATTTTACTGGGGATGGTGGAAGTAAGGGATATGAGTTTGGGATTGAGTCTATCTAAACTACAATTGACAATTTGTAGATCCTTCAAAGAAGAGGGTCATGTTGGATATTTACATGCTATGAGGATCATCGAAGAGATGGTGGGAGGTTAATTCTTAGGCTGAACAACCTAAGGGAATGTTATGGAAGGAATGCTTTGAGATGTTAATAGATAACATAAATCTAGAGATACAGAGGTGGGAGAGAGCAGTTGATTTCATGAGTTTGAATTAGGGGAGTATGTCTCTGATGGAATATTTTTTACACTTTAGTGATTTGTAGTTCTTTTCTCCAACATTAGATGGTGATGAGACAACTATGGTGAGTAGATTCCAAGATGGGATTAGCTTTGCGATTAATTCCAATGTTGACATATTTTGGTAAAATAGGTTTTGTGAGGTGGTGTATTAGTTTATCATATATGAGGAGAACATAAAGGAGGATTCCAGTTCTGGATAGATTGTTATTGTTGGATGATATAGAGGTATGAATTCTGAGAGAAGGAACCAATAATACAAGAATAGTAGCTAGGGGATAGTAGGAATAGTGGTCTGGGAAAAGGGTCAGTCACACAGGACCTCACCTAGATTGTTTATCACCAGTGTGGTAGGTGGGTCCAATATCATAGACACTATTCCCGACCACTAGTAGAGTTTTGATCTTTTGGAATTATGGTACATCTGAATAAGTTTTACAAGAACCCCTGATATAAGCGTAGTGATGGAGGTTTGAGATAGAACCATGGTGATGGAAGGGGATCTTCTGTAAAATAATAATATTGTATCTGTATTTCTAATGGAGGTGGTGGTAGATGTGGTAGACATGGTGCTTTTGGTAAAGAGAACATTTATCAACAGAGTGGTATAGTTCAGGGGACTCATACTATATTATAGGTAAGAGGTGAAGGACAGTTGCATTTGTTCATCATATGCTTGTAGATAGTGAGTTAGGACCATCGATAGTGAGAGGTATTATTCTTCTATCTTCTACACTATCTAGTAGATAATTTTATACTAGTTCCTATTATTCTTTTATTTCTTCACTACTTTTTAAGGGTTATGCATGGAGGTGGATTTTTCAGTAGGGTGTTGATGATAGACACACCTATAGGAATACAGTTGAGAGACATATGTTTGTGCAAGGGGTTTTCTATCATAATTGGGAAGTATCAATTTCTGTGGTATCTTTACATCCTTGACATGTTGGGCTTTAACCTAATTATGTTTATGTAATGGTTCGTATCATATCGAGCTCACATTGATTATTACCAGAGGATATTGACCTTTATGTCTCCTGAGGGTGATATGTATAATCACTATGGAGAATAGGATATCAGGGTGGTCTATAAAATAAGGCCCCAGTTATAAAACATTACTTAATCTTGAGTTAAAACAATAATTCACATTGAGGATATTTTCAGGTTTAGATTTCTAGAGAATTAGTCGATACCTATTTCATTACATCTCAAATATTTCAAAGTAGACACTTGTAATCTAAGAAATTTTTTTCACAACAATAAAACTCCTTAAATAAAACATGTATTCCATTCATGATATAAATCTTCCTGAGTTATTCATTTATCTTACCCTTACTTATAACCTGTGGAAAACATTTCCAAACATGGGATGAGAATAAAAACATTTGTAAGGATTATAAAATATGGAAATAAAAATTAGTCCATCAATTCATGAAATTCAATGAAATCATTATTCTCGCTTATATAATATTAGAAATTTAACATACCTCATGAAATCATAAGATTTATGAATAACACATAGAAATCATAAATCATAAATGTATCTTGTGGAATCCATAACATACATACATTATAGCATTCAATTATATATAGGGAGTTAAATTTAGAATACCCATCATAGTATATTCCATAAATATCTTATTAGAAACATTAACGTTTACCTCAGTCACATTACCTAATGCATTGTAGAGCTATCTTGGGCTCACCCACCCTTGTTTTATCATGGAACAACCCATATACATAAAAAATTCTGAAGAACCATAACATAGTCATAACACATAAAATATTGAGGTTATAAACATTTCACTCATCAATCACAATTAATCAATTCAATATATTGAAATATTCAATTCATTTCAAATGCCATTTAAAACATTTATTAATGATATTTTTGAATCAAAGTGTCCCATACCACATTTAAACTATTAAAACAAATTTGATAGTTAGAATTTTAAAACATATATGTCCATATAAATAAATTCCTAAAACCTTTCTTAAAACAAGGAAATTAATTAGAAATATTTAGAAAAATACATATTTAAAACATTTGAAACGATGTTTCAGTTAAAGAGTCTCAAAGAACATGAGAAACACTTGAATAAAAATTATTAAAGAATATCATGAAATGAAACTTTAAATATCATGATAATATAGAAATTCATGGTATAAATTGTAAATGTTGAGTCAATAAGGGTTTCCTTATGAATTTTCCATTTCTTCATACAAGGCGGAGATTTTTTAGTCAATAAGGTTTCATTATGACATTACAATTCCTTCATGTTTTGAAAATCACAAATACCTTATCTCAAGGAAAATCTCTTTTTACCCTGTGTTTTACTTCTACAATGAAAAATTTCCTTCCCCAAGGAAATTTATCCCTATCATGTTTTATTTGTTTATATCATAATTTTTCAAAGTCTAAAATTCAGTTTAAAATCAAAACCTCGGAATCCTATAATTACCAAGATAAGAAGCATTATGTTTTAGGATCTGAATTCTTATTACAAATTCTGGTTATGAACTCTTCTATGTTCTGACTCAGAATTCTGATTACGAATTCTGGATACAAACTCTTATGAGTTCAGACTCCGAATTCTGATTACGAATTCTGGATATGAATTCTTCTGAGTTCTGACTTCAAATTCTTATTACGAATTCGGGATACGAATTCATCTGAGTTCTGACTTTGAATTCTGAATACGAATTCAGGTTATGAACTTCTCTGAGTTTTGACTCTGAGTTCTCTGAATATAGACTCCAAACTCTTGTGAGTTCTGACTCCAAATTATCATGAACTCTGACTCTAAACTTTTTGAGTTATGGTTCCAAATTCTTGTGAATCTATATTCTTAATTTCCGTGAAATTCATACTCTGGAATTCTATAGAGTTCATGTTCCAAATTCCTAGAAAACAGAATCCGAATATCCTTGTATTATAGACTTTGAATTCAATTTTGGTTAGACTCTGAACTTTCATATTTCCATACATTTAAAGTATTGGATTTTAGTTATGTATCCAATTTTTACTTACACATGTATAAAATGATTTCGTGCTTTCAGTTACTCACTAACTATTGTTTGACTGACACGTGTACAGGTCCCTCCAAAATTCAAGGAAAAATATGATCGGTTGAAGAGGGAGCTGACCGTTGAAGCTGTGTGTATAAATAAAATCTCGTTTGAAATAGTTCACAACTGTTCTATGACTCTAGAGATTACATGCTGCTTAAGTATTTTCTAGAGAGATACTATTATTTCTTAGTGCGTACTGAACTTATGGTTCAGATTTGCATTGTGCGACTCCAATTATTGTTGAGTACAATCGAGGGATTCTGGGGATAGGAAGACAGAGGTGCCAACTACCTTGAATTTGAGGTCTTGCAGGGATATCAAGACATACTCTGATCTTTGTATCAAGGGATTACCCTGGTGTGGGTAAGATAGACATTCTTGAAAGTATAAATCAAGGGACCTTTATCCAAGGTTGTTGGATACCCTTCTCTTTGGGTAAAAAGATTTACTACTTGTTACTTGTTTTGTTACAAGTTTTTCTGCTGCATTTGTACCGTTGGAGAAAGTATAACAATATTATACTTCCTTATACTTGTACCCTGATTTATTTAGATTCTATATGCTTTAAGGTAGAATATTCATCATTTTAAACTTTCATGAAGTTTCATTTTTGGAATCACTTTTCCGGAATTGCTTTCTCGGAATCATATTTCCAGAATCTAGCAAGTGTATAGAACTAGTGGATTTGTGAATTATTTTGTTTAACCTTGTTAAACATAACCATATTTTCCAACGGAATTTTTAAAAGTATACAATTCACCCCCCCCCCTCTTGTATTTTAAGCATCATTAGATTCTTTATTTTGTATCTCTATTATTTTGATACTACATTTGGTATTATAGAGTATATCATACTCACATACCATCTCAATAATTGGTATCAGAGGTTGGCGACCTTGTACCCTGTTCTAATTTAACAATTTGTATCAGAGGATAGGTTCAATCTAAATTAATCTCATGATTAGATTTAGAAGGGAATTCATCTTATTCTTTTCTCAGAATCAGTTTTTCAGACTCATAACGTTCAGATTCATTTTTTCATAGAGATACTCTTGTTCTATATTTTCCTTTCTTAGGAATATTTTCCTTGTTTACAAGCTTTTCTATTAACATGTTTTTGTGGAAAGAATTTTCTATATGATTGAAGGAATCCATGTTGGTTCCACAGACAATCTCAATCCAACTAGACTACCTATTTTTTATTGAAATGATTATGAATATTAAAGAGATCACATGAAGACTTTCATTATCAATACTGGAGTTGATAATTTTGTTATGCTTACTAGAGGATATAAAATCCATGAAAAAGAAGTCAGTACCTTCACTAATCAAGAAAAGAATGAATATCAACTGAATTATATGGTACAAAATACTTTGCTTTTCTCCCTGGATAGAAATATATATAGCCAAATTTCATCTTGTGAAGCAGCAAATTGCATATGGAAGAAACATGAAGTTACTCACTTTGGGACTTCCAATGTTATTGAAACAGGAAGAGCCATGCGTAGAGCTGAATTCCATGACTTTAATTTTCCATATGGAGAACCCATATGTAAGGTGAATAGAGATTCATGACTATTGTGAATAGTTTACAATCCTTAGATGAGCTGTTTGGAACTCTTCTTCAGCATGAGACTAGAATGAAGAGAGATGCAGATAATGTAAAGAAGAATAATGGGAATGTAAGTGCTTCTTTTACTACAACTTCAAATCATATGAATGCCAAGACTCTTGAGAGATTTACTAGATCCAAATCTAAGAAGGTTGTTATCCAATCCAAATCTAGTGGAACTAAATCCTCTAAGAATGAATTAGCGAATCTTGCTCGAAGAATGAACAAGATAGCTGGACAGAGGAACTTTCAATCCAGATATAAGAAGAAAGAAAGGGAAGATAAGAAAGATTCAGAAGTTGCATGTTATGAATGCAAGAGAGATGGACATATAAGACCTGATTGTCCTATGCTCAATAGAAAACAATGAAAGTAAAGGAATTCAGAGAGAAACAGAAAGAAGTACTACAAGGCTATACTTAAGAATGTATTGAAATCTAATGAAACCTGAAGTGCTAGTGGTGGTGACTCTTCAGATGAATCATCAGATTACAAATCTTCTCGATAGAAGAATCTTGGTCTAATAGCCAGACTACCTATTGAAAATCATTGTTTGAGGGCTAAGGTACACAATGATGAATCAATGGGCAATGTTTCCTTAAATGAAAATTATAGTAATGATAAATATTATAAATCTTCAGATGAAGAATCTTTTTCAGATGAAGATAATACATTACCTTCCTATGAAGAAGTTTCTAGATTTTCCAAACTCTTTGAGATTGAGAGCTCAAAACTCATGAAAAAACATGATAAGGAAAAATCATGGAATACTATTCTCACTAAGGAAATATCATATCTTTCAAAAGATCCTGATAAGAAAAATGTTAATTTTGAAAAAATTTCAAAAAATCTCATGGAAGTAAATTCTGAGAAAAATAATCTTTCTAAATATCTAGAAAATGTAATTTATAAGAAGAGGGTTTTCGAGCCTAGCTCTAGTTACAAATAAAATGTTTTATAATAATATAACTTGGTAATCAATCTCAAATCCAAAATCTTTTCCTTGAGTAAGTGTTTGCAAATCTTTACCTTAGGTAAGAAAAATTTTGATAAAATGTGTTCTCAAATCCGACCTCTAAGGAATAGTTCTAGTTTTGGTTATACTGGTTCGAAACTGATTTTAAGAAAAAATTATTTTGGTCCTCAAAGTGCTTCATTCCTTACTAAGTGTCAGTGTGGTGGAAATTGGGAAAAAAATTGTTCCTTAAACAAAACACAATCTTTAGGATTTCATAAAGCCTATTTTTCTAAGAAAACGTGGGTGCATAATATTTTTCTTTCTAGGATTTCTGGATCCAAGCAATCTTGGATTCTAAAAACCGAACTTTTTCTTATTTTCAGGAAAATAGTGAAGGTACCAATAGCAAAACTTGGTACATGGATAGTGGATGGTCCTGGTATATGACTAGTAACAAAAACTATTTTGAAAATATAACCAAGACGAAAGGAGAAAAAGTAACTTTCAGAGATAAAGATCATGGTGAAATTATTGGTATAGTTAACATTATTCTTTTTGGAAAAACTATGATTTCAAATGTTTTATTTGTTAAGGGTCTTAAGCAAAACCTCGTTAGCATAAGACAATTATGTGATTCTGGTTGCCTTGTGAATTTTCGGAATGACAAGTTCCTAGTACACAATTCCAATAAAGAGTTTATTCTTTCTACGCATAGGAAATAGAATATTTACACACGAAACATAGAAGACCTTAGGAGCCAAGACATACCTTGCATTAGTGAAATGGAAGATCATTCTTGGTTATGGCATAGAAGGTTAGGACACTTTAACCTTAGAAACTTATGCAAACTTTATAAGAAAGGATTATTTAAGGATCTACCAGAGCTTATATTTGATTCTTCAAAAGTTTGTGACCCTTGTCAATATGGAAAGAAACATAAATCATGTTTTAAATCAGTCGGTGAAGTCTCAACTACTGATGCATTACAGTTAGTGCATATGGATCTCTTTTGTCCAATAAAAACTAGAAGCATTGGAGGCAAGTATTATGTATTTGTTTTAGTTGATGATTACACTAGATTTACGTGGGTCCATTTTCTAGAAAAGAAGTATGAAGATTTTTCTTATTTCAAAAGTTTTAGAACCCATGTTAAAAATGAGAAAAATCTTCCATTGAAAACTATTCATTTTGATCATGGTGGAGAATTTCCAAATTCTGATTTTGAAACTTTTTGTAGAAGAAAAGGAATTACTCATAACTTCTCAGCACCCAGAACACCTCAACAAAATGGTGTTTTTGAAAGAATAAATAGAATTCTTTAATAGATAACAAGAACCATGTTGAGTGAATATTTTGTAGCCAAACATTTTTGGGATGAAGCTATAAGTACTTATTATTATACTATAAATCATGTTTTGATTATACCTTTTCATAATAAAACTCCTTATGATTTATTAAATGGTAGAAATCCTAGACTTTCCTACTTTAATGTTTTTGGTTGCAAGGTATTAATTATGAATACTAAAGATAATATTTATAAATTTCCACCAAAATCTGATGAAGGAATTATCTTACGCTACTCCACAACTTCTAAGGATTATAGAGTTTTTAACAAGAAAACTTATACTGTTGAAGAGACAATACATGTGAAATTTGATTAAACTGATAATTTTGTTTTTAAACAACCCCAACCTACATCTTCAGATGTGTTTTCGAAAAACTGATTGTCAACCATTGATAGAAGATCCTTCTGATAAGGAAAATTTCCAAGAAAATACTTCTGAAACATTTAACCTAGAGGATTTTCTACCCTATGTTGATGAACAGGTTTTACAAAAACCAAATCAGTCATTTATACAAAAATCATCCTAGTGATAGAATCATTTTTGATGTGAATCATCCTGTAAGGACTAGAAGTTCCTTAAGAAATGAAGTAGAACATCTAGCATTCCTTTCCCAATTAGAACCAAAAATCAACGATGAGGATTTAGGTGATGATGATTTGATTAAAGCCATGCAAGATGAAATAAATTAATTCAAAAGGAATAATGTTTGGACCATGGATGAAAGTCCTAAGGAAACATCTGTTATTGGAGTAAAATGGGTTTTCAGAAATAAGTGTGATGAAAATGGAATCATTATAAGAAATAAATCGAGATTGGTTGCTAAAGGATATAATCAATAAAAAAGAATAGACTATGAAGAAACCTATGCTCCAGTAGCTAGACTTGTATCTATTCATATTTTACTTGCTTTTGTAGCATTCTTCAAATTCAAACTTTTTAAAATGGATGTGAAATGTGATTTCCTTAATGGTTATGTTCAAGAGGAAGATTTTGTTGAACAACATCCTGGTTTTTATGATACAAAACATCCTAATCATGTTCTTAGACTTACCAATGCTTTTTATGGACATATGCAAGCCCCTAAAGCTTGGTATAATAAACTTACAAGATTTTTTCTTCAAAATAATTATATTAAGAGAAATTCAGATCCAACCATTTTCATAAGGAAAGATAAGAAAAATGATTTTATTGTTCAAATTTGTGTTGAAGACACTATATTTGGTTCAACTCAACAATCTTTAACTGATTCCTTTGCGGATCTAATGAAATCTTAGTTTGAAATGAGTATGATGGGTGAGTTAACATTTTTTCTTGGATTTCAATTCTCTCAAAAACTAGAAGGAATCTATATATCCCAACATAAGTATATAAAATATCTTCTTAAAAAGTATGGATATGAAAAAACTATGAGTATAAGTAATCCCATTGGTACCTCAAACACACTTGATCATGATGAAGTAGGGAAACCAGTAGATAAATCATCTTTTAGAGGTATGATAAGAAGTTTTCTTTACATAGCAGCTAGTCATCTAGATTTAATGTTTTCTGTATGCTTATGCGCAAGATATCAATCCAATCCTGAGGAATCTCATTTAAAGACAGTGAAAAGAATTTTTCTCTACTTAAAAGGAACCATGGATTTAGGACTCTTTTATACTTCTGGAAATGATATTGTTTTAAAAGGTTTTTCAGATACTGACTTTGGTGGATATAGAATGGATATAAATAGTACATGTGGAACTTTTTATTTCTTTAGATATTCATTAGTTTCTTGTCATGCAAGAAGAAACATTGAGTAGCACTTTCCACTGCTGAAGTTGAATATGCAGAAGCTGGAAGTTGTTGTGCTCAAGTGTTGTGGATGCAACACAAACTCAGAGAATATGGTATGAGTTTTACCAAAACACAAATTTTTTGTGATAATACAAGTGCCATTTCCCTTATTAAAAACCATGCACATCACTCTCGTGCAAAACACATATATATTTGGCATCACTTTCTTAGGGATCACAAACAAAAAAGAGATATCATTCTTCAATTTATCGGAATGAAAGATCAACTTGCTGATATTTTCACAAAATATTTACCCATTAATAGATTTTAATACATTAAATAGAAGTTTGGAATGATAATTTTGGGGTAATCTTCCTCATTAACATCCTGTTGAACCAATATCCTTACAGTAATAAACTCCTTTTCATAGGGGGGTACAATTTACTGTTAGTATTCAAAAAAAAAATCATAATGAAACTTGTTTTTTGTAGTTCGTTTTGTTTTCAAAATTTTTCTTAATAAAAATTGTTTTTTGTAGTCAGTTTTATTTTCAAACAAAATTCATAATGAAACTTTTTTTTGTAGTCGGTTTTGTTTTCAAAATTTTTCGTAATGAAACTTGTTTTTCGTAGTCAGTTGTTTTTCAAAAAATTTCGTAATGAAACATTTTTTTCATAGTCTAAAATTTCTTTAATGAAGATTTTTGTAATAAATATTATTGTAATGAAGATTATAGTAATGGAGATTTTCATAATAAAGATATTCTTAATGAAATTTTTTGAAATGAACGTTTTTGTCATGAAGATCTGCGTACTCATTTTTTCTCTCGTACTCAAGTTTTTTTCAGAATCTAAAGTCATTAAAGAATAATTTTCTACAATACTAAAAATTCTCCTAACAATCAAAAAGGTATGATTCTTTCTTGAGTCTTTGTAATATCATTTTTATTTTCCAGTATTTTCTTTTGTTTTTAAAATTTCGCGGATTCTAGTTTTCTTAAATCTGAATGTTTTCTTTTAAAAACCTCAAAATATCAGATCCTACAAAATTTTCCTTGAAGCTATCATTTCAACCGTCATATTCGACTAGAATAATTCTCATCCATTTTATTGAGATAGGAAGATGACTCATCACATCAATACCTATAAAAGGGGACCCCTAATGGTTGTCCCACATTAGTTTTCAAGATTTTGCATGTCGAAGCTCTACCCCACTACAAAATCCCATTCAGTATTTTCAAAAGCTTCTCAATTTCAAATGTCTGGTGAAGTTCCTTCTCAAGATATGTATTCTGTCAAGTCAATTTCGGAGTGGCATGTATATAGGGAGAGGTTGGTTCATCTGAACTTCTTCAACAACTATGACTCCATTATTTAAATGATTATTAAGCTTAATGGATGGGAGAGTGTATCCATATAAAAGACAGAAGCTCAGAATGTTGTGTATCTGGATCTACTCATTGAGTTTTATGAGTCAATTTGTTTCTTTAAGGAATAAGGGAGAGATAATTTTTCATTCAAGAGATATAGAAAAACTTATGCACATTATTATATCAAGGCTTCTAACTTGGTAGGACTGTCTTATGAAGGGGAAGCCGAGTTCTATTCCCACAAGATACCAAATGTTTAAGGAAGTTTTGTTAAGGTACAGGATTTGGAGCGTCTTGGACTTGTAGATGTTAATACCACAAAGATTCTTCATTTTTCAACAAACAATCGGATCCTCGAGTTATGGGTTCAGGGTTTTATCGTACCAAGAAAGGGTGACAAGGATACCCTGAAGAAAAGTGATATGTATATCTTAGATATTTTGGTAAATATAAGGAAGATAAATATTATGAAGCATATTATCATTATAATAGAGAATATCAAGAATGGAAATTTTAGAGCACAGATAATCATGTATCATGCCCGACTCTCAAAGTTGATTGTTCGATGTCTTGAATATTTCAAGATTCCTTGCAGTTCCAAGCCGATAAATTGCAAAGTTATACCAGTAAGAGATGATACATTTAAAAGAATGAATGTCAGTTTTTATAAGGAACCAGGAGAGTTTTATGATCTACCAGTGGAAGAAGCATAAGCCATTCTGAAGAATGCAGAAGAGGTTGAACTGTCGAATAAGGCTAGAAAGAAAAGAAAATTTAAAGAAGTATAAGCTAAAGGTGAAACCCCTAAAGATAAGGAAGCTCAAACCGCATCTCCAAATCACAAAAATTAGAAAGCCTATCCTGATGAGGTTGTTTCCAAATGGAGGGAGGATAAGAAAAACATGAAAAAAGAGAGCCATAGTTTGGTCTAGATCCCGCTGAGGCCAAGGATCTAAAAGAGAAGACTAATGAATATCTTGAGAAGCAAGCCAAGGAGAAGAAGCAGAAGAAGAAGGTGTTAGAGGCCGAAATTGTCCAATCTCTTTTGAGGGAAACTGAAATAGCATCTGAGAATATCTTGGTACCGAAATCTTTTTTGGTGGAACCTTTACCTGAGACTTCAGGGAAGAAGTTTTTCACTCTGGAAAAAGTACGTGAAAAGGTTGTTGAAGAAAATAAAGTTGTGGAAGAAGTACAAGAAGCGAAAACCAGGGATGATACAGCTGATCTAATAAAGCCAGTTGAAGACTTTCATGAGAAGGAATGTCTATCCGTAAATTTATCCATCCGTACTTCTCAAGCCGGATCTTCCAAACTTGCTACTCCTGGAAATGATGAGAAGGAATAAGAGGAAGTGAACAAATTATCTGAGGAAAAAAGTCATAATCATGGCTTCATACACCCTGAGCATATTGAGGCAGGAGCTGAGAAAGAAGAAATTAGTGAAGATAAGATTGTTCAGTTGTCTGAAAGTGAGCATGAGTCTCTAGATGAAGAAGTTTTTCCAAGAACCAATAAGGGAAAACATGTGGTTATTGATACACCTTCAAGATAAATTTCAAGGAAGAAGGAAGCTGGTGGATCTTATTAAAGGAAGCCAGTCAAGCTAGAGGAAGAACCATCAGCAAGCAAAGTGTTAGACTCAGAGTCATCAACTTTAGGATATGATTTTTTCATTCAATCTCTGAAGATGCTTGTTGACACAATTCTGATCTTTCCAACCATTGACTCCAGATTTCAGATGCTTCTACATATAATGAATCAAAAATAGGATTCCATATCCATGGAGAAGGATAGGTGTGTAAAGATTGAGGATGATTACAAGAAATTCCTTATCAACTATGAAGCCCACATAAAATCTTGCATGAAATTGGGTAGCTAGTCAAAGAATGTATTTGATGATTTGAGAGAGCTTGATGAGTTTCAAGATGATGTTTAAGAAGATTTTAATAATGAAGATAGAAAAATAAAGTATCTCACAAATAGATTTGAGGAAAAGATAAATCTTGAGCAGAATACTCGGATCCAGGAGTTCAAGGATTTGAATGGGAAGCTGAAATCTGTTGCTCAAAACTGGAAGAGAGAAAGGGATCTCAAGATCGATATTGAAGAAAATCTAGTGAAGCAAGAGGATTTGTTGAAATCTCAGGTAGAGGCTTTGAAGGCTCAGGATGATAGGATCAAAACCTTAGATAAGAAAGCACAGGAAGATCACAAGGAGCTAAAGAAGCTTAAAACCATATTAATGAACTTGATACCCAAGGACATGGAAGGAAAATAGATCAATCTGATATTTTGATGTATTTTTTCCCCTTTTACAAATTCTTCCAATATTAATGAAATTGTGGGTTACTTGTTTTTGTTTGGATGTTTGTACTAATATTTCAGGTACCATATTTTTTCTATTCCCTCAAACTCTTTTTTAAAATCACAAAGGGGGAGAAGGAAAATGAATTCTAAGTAATGAATAAATATACCTAAGTAAGGGTGAGTTTATCTAAGGGTGATTTTTCATACAGATATTTCCATACTAAATATAATGCAAAATCATTCCGTAAATCAAGAATATGATCTTTAGTGTTACAAAGCCTACGGGGGAGTTAGTCTTATTCATCTCTGCTAATGTGACA
This sequence comes from Viscum album, assembly GCA_963277665.1. Taxonomy (NCBI): domain Eukaryota; kingdom Viridiplantae; phylum Streptophyta; class Magnoliopsida; order Santalales; family Viscaceae; genus Viscum; species Viscum album. The sequence goes on along the minus strand of OY728134.1, from coordinate 344,330,140 downwards.
AGAGAGATAAGTTTTATTTCAAAGTCTAGATTTTTTTTTCTAAATCCTTATATTCTTTTTTAAGGATGTCTGTTCTTTCCATAAAAGATGATATTGTTGAGTCAATATGGTTTTTCTTATAACTTTTCCATTCCTTCATACAAGGGGAAGATTGTTTAGTCAATAACGTTTCCTTATGACTTTACAATTCCTTCTGGTTTTGAAAATCACAAACACCTTATCTCAGGGAAAATCACTTTTTACCTAGTGTTTTACTTCTATAAGGAAAAATTTCCTTCCCCAGGGAAATTTATCCTTATCATGTTTTCTTTGTTCATATCATAATTTTTTTATATCTAAAATTTATTATGAAATCAAAACCTCAGAATCCTATAATTACCAATATATGAAGCATTCTGTTTTAGGATCCAAATTCTGATTACGAATTTTGGTTACAAACTCTTCTGAGTTATGACTTTGAATTATGATTACGAATTCTGTATACAAACTCTTCTGAGTTTTGAATCCAAATTCTGATTAAGAATTCTGTATATGAATTCTTCTAAGTTTTGACTTTGAATTCTGATTACGAATTCTTCTGAGTTTTGACTCCGTATTCCGAATAAGAATTCTGTTAATGAACTTCTCTGAGTTCTAACTCTGAGTTGTCTGAATACAGACTCCAAACTCTTGTGAGTTCTGACTCTGAATTCTCATGAAATTTGACTCTGAACTTTGTGAGTTATGGTTCTAAATTCTTGTGAATCCAAATTCCGAATTTTCTTGAAATTAAGACTCCGGAATTCTATAGAGTTCAGGTTCTGAATTCCTAGAAAAAAAATCCAAATATCATTATATTATAGACATTGAATTCTATTTTGGTTAGACTCCAAACTTTTATATTTCCTTACATATCGAATATTGGATTTTTTTTATGTAACCATTTTTTACTTACACATGTATAAAATGATGATGTGCTTTCAGTTACTCACTAACCATTTTTTGAGTGACACATGTACAGGTCCCTCTGAAATGCATGGGAAAATATGACCGTTAGAAGAGGGAGTTGACCGTTGAAGTCGTGCATATAAGTAGAATCTCATTTAAAAGATCTCATGACTATTCTATGAATCTAGAGATTACATGCAGCTGAAGTGATTTCTAGAGGGAGACTTTCATTTCTTAGTGCGTACTTAACTTCTAGTTCAGATTTTCTTTGTGTGAATCCGATTTTTGCTGAGTACAATCGAGGGCTTCTAGGGATAAGAAGCTAGAGGTGCTGACTACCTTGAAGTTGAGGGATTCCTTGCTAAGGAAGATAGAGGTGCCAACTAAATTGAAGTTGAGGTCTTGCGAGGATAGCAAGACAGACTCTGATCTTCATATCAAGGGCTTACCCTGGTGTGGGTAAGATAGAATTTCTTTAAAGTATAAATCAAGGGACCTTTATCTGAGGTTATTGGATACCCTTCTCTTTGGGTTAAAATATTAACTATTTGTTAGTTGTTTTGTTACAAGTTTTTCCACTGAATTTTTATTATTGAGGAAAGTATAACTATCTTTTACTTCCTTATAATTTTACTCTGATTTAGTTAGATTATATATGCCTTAAGGTAGAATCTTCATCATTGTAAACGTTCATTAATATTCATTTCCAGAATCTATTTTCTAGAATTGCTTTCTCGGAATCATATTTCCGAAATCTAGAAAGTGTATAGAACAAGTGGATTTGTGAATTACTTTGTTTAACCTTTTTAAACATAACCATCTTTAAAAGATCCAAATTAATTTTCTAAAATATAAAATTCACCCCCTTTTATATTTTGAGCATCATTTGATACTTTATTAAGTATCTCTATTATTCTGATCCTACATTTGGTATTATATAGTATATCATACTCACATACCATCTCAACCATAAAAAGGGTTTTATATACACCTTATAGGATAATAATGATTCATAATAACAAGATATACCTCAATGAATGGATATTGAGACAGAATCCATTACAAATATTGTATCAATGTTGTAAGAATTTATCAAGGGGTGATTAGGTGTAACAATTGTGTATCCACAAAGGGAATTGGAAATTACAACATAGATAAATAAATAGGTATTCCACACATAATCTTGGCATAATATAATCAATGAAGTATATGTAAAACCTAATGAGTGAAAATTGAGTTCTGAAATTCCCTTATGAAAATTCGGCATCCTAACGGCGTCACTTAAAAATTAAAAAAAATTAGTTGATGAGATAGAAAAGGGTATCTCGTCACTTGGACTTAAAATTCACATCAAAAAGGATATATAAGAATATATCACAACATAATAATATTTAAATTAAAATACATAATATAAAATAATTCTCTAAATAAAAGAGGAACATGAATGGTTCCCTTACAATGTTGTAATCAATCGATTCATATGAAAAAAATAATGACCAAATGAATCACATATAACCATGGATACAATGATAATCATGTTAATATATATAAAATTCAGCACAAAATACACCACATGAAAAAATAATTGGCGAGCAATATAAATCTCACAGAATTAAAAGTGAGATAAGAAATATATTACCTATAGTCAAACTCGGCACATTTTTTCCTTATTCTTCCTGATAACAAACATAAGTTAATTTGAAATTTATTAAGAAACTTTTTCAAGTTTATTATTCCTTTTATATAACATATTACTTAGATATAAAAATTTTATAATTATTTAAGTTAATATTGGTCGTTTTGTCCATATTCTGTATTTGATTCAAAAATGAACTTGTTATAATTACAAATTATCCATGAGGTCAAAATTCCACTATCTCTAGAATGATATTAATTTTTTAAATATCATATATATGATATATAAAGTATATATGTATATAAAATATTCCATAACATTTGGAGATAATAAATAAAATGCACCGTTCATGGAGATGGTAAGTCGTACGTACGCATGAACGCTACTTTCATTTATCTGTCATATTAAAGAAATTAAAACTAAATGATACATAGGTATATTATAATTCTATTATAATATAATATGATATATATTTTACCTAATCCCATTAAATCCTTCCGTTAAACATTCCATTTATGGCATTAACGATTTATATCACTTTGAGGGGGAGGTAGTCCGCACTTCCTCAAATAAAATTTCCGTATTTAAACATTATAGAAATCATAATGGTATGATTTAAATAATAAAAACAGTATAATAGAGAAAATAATATATATATATATATTATAAATATAGTTCCATCATAAAGGACATCATGAGAGGTGGTAGGGGAAAATCGAACAATCATCATTTCGTGAAGTAGTAGTTCGTCGTACACTGAAACAGTATGTCTGTATCAATTAGATGGACGTGTGTGTAATTTTATTGAAAATACTTCACCTAAAAACATCCTAGTATATTTAATATATGTTTGGTCTATAAAAAATTTAATAAATATAGTTCACAGGGTTGGATAAATAAAATAAATGAAAGAAGCATTGGAGAAGACATTACCTCAAATCGGGTAACTCCTTTTGATTTAAGCTAAACGGATTTCTTGAACATTAATATACCCAAGGTGAGGATTATAGGAGGATGAGAGTGATTTTTTAGATTATTTTTTCAGAGTATGTATGATCCATGTGGTTTGAGAGGTGTGAGTAAGTGTAAGAGGTTATTCTCTTTTATAAGAGGAGGGAGGGGAACTTTAGGATGAAACTAAAAGATTATTTTTTTATAAACTAAATTTAGATTTCAAAAGGTACACAACTTATTTAATTTGAATATAAGGTGAGTATGGTCTAAATAATATCAACTAGTAGGTTTTATACATGTTTTGGTTTTATATTTAACCTTATCTTTTAGATTTAACTATTAGTTATCTCATTTGACTCTTACCGTATTAGCTTGTATATTCATACTATATGGTTAATATAGTTAGTACGAAATGCCAATTGAACCTAAAGTTGTTAATTAATGTAATTTTAAACATTATCTATTTCATTTTCCAAAATCATATATTTTTATTACTATTGTAACATTTATAAAAATATTATTTGTTTTAAAAATTCATTTTTGTCAATTATATACTATTCATATCATGACTTTTTAAAAATCCATAAAAACATGATTATATAGAAAAAACTAAACTAATTCAAATAAAACATGTCATAATAATCACTAAAATTATTTTATGGAAAAAGAAGTTAAAAAAATTATTTTAATATTTATAATCTCATTTGATTAAATCATTCATTAATATGGTAATCACTACATCATCATTATGTCATAAATAAATTTATTTATTTGATTTATACAAATTATAAATAAAATACCATGATTTATAAAACCATTTATCATTCTAATGAATATTTTAGTTGAATATATCTCTTATATAACCCCATATAAAAATTCTTGTAGTAAAAATACATGTTTATGTTATATTTTTCTTCACATTAAATTAATTCTTATAAAATGTCATTTTCACATTCAAGTGGGTCCTTCGGTTCCCAAAATGGACCCCAGAATTCCCATGTTCAAAATGATCTCCTAAAATAGGATTATGACATGTGTTAAGGTAGTTTTATATTATTATCATATAATTTTTTTTCCATTATTTACCAGATTTACCCTTTAACCATGGTAAATAAAATAATTTTTGGAGTTACTATTAATAATGCCTAAAAATAAAAGGTACCTATTTACATAATTTGGACCTCATGGATTCAAATATTTAATCCATTTTTCCAAATTCTTAACATAGAAGTTACATAAATTAATTTAAAATTAATTCATGTTGTCAAAACCAAAAAGCTTGTTTTTATGAAGTAAAAAATTACCAAAAGATTGACATGTGTTTATGTCTAATTAAAAAGTGAAATTACGTTTAGTGATCATAATTGGATTAAATGATAAAAATATAATCCAATTATACTATAAAACCAATTAAAAGTAAAATCTTACGATATAAAAAAATGATATGAATAGAATGTTTTGAATTAAAATGCAGTATTTGTTTACAATTCATTAAAAATGAACTTTATCAGAAAAACACCAAAATTTCATACAAATTAAACATGGATTCTCCGTTTCTAAATTAGATTTTTAATTTTTAAAATATAACATATAAATGTGAAAAATCTATATTTAAAAAGGTTTCTCCATTAAAAGGCACTAAAATGACCTTTTAAAAATATTAGAGTTTTTCAGGCTTAAAATTAGGTTTATTTTTAATTTAAGACTCTAAAATTTATTGGATAAATGAAAAAAATGTTAATAAGAAAAATAATAATAAATTATTTTGTTCTATTCAGTCTCGGTGATATAATTACTATTCATTAACTACAATTTCAAATAATATTATTATTATATTATTTTTCAGCATAACTCAAAGTTGTGTGAAACCGAAGATTTTGGAGAAACTTGTTGTTGTGTGTTGAGTACAGTATCAGAAGAATAGTCACCTTTAATGTAAAGTTAATATATTATTCATAAGTATTAATGGATATGAAAATCTATTATCTTATAAATACTTGGGTTGTTACATCCTTTCCCCTTTTGGAAATTGCATCCTCGCAATTTTAAAATTAGGCTAGAAAACATCATTGAAATCCCCACATTAAAAAAAATAGTCAATAAAACTATCACATTAAAATAATGGATTATAGTTACAAAGGTCGTCTAAGATAACACATACTAGGACGCCATATTAGAAAACATGGATATGGAAGGGCAAAAACCATCAAGTTATGATGGACAGTGATAGAAAACATGATCAGGAGAAAGTTAACCAAAATAAATCCACAAACCTATGATGGGTTAAACTGTCTTTGATTTTTTAGTAGGATAATTAAAAAAATAACATATTTGTTTTAATATTCTTTCCATAATTTTGAGGAATTTATTTGTGAGATTGATTAAGAACATATGAAATATACTTACTTTTCATTTATACATTAGTCATTTACTAAATTTCTATCACAACTCATCTTTTCTCCAAACTATGAGTATTCAAGATTACTAGGTCACATAAAAAGTGATATATTAAACAGCTAGATAATAAAATAATCTACAAATGATTAACTATATATTTCTCGTGTCTTTAGACATTAACCAAACCCAAAATGGTAAGTATGACATAAGATAATAAAAAAAGGATAATCCTTCATAAAAAGATATACTACTTTTAATATACAAAATTAGACAAATAATGCAAAAAGTTCAACAAAGAACATTCAATAAACAATTGTCCTTAAAATTCATCAAAATAATCCAAAATATAATTGAAACCCAAAACGTCGATGAATTTGATCACATAGTCTTCCACGATAAATCTTAACATTCATCTCCAAATAACATCAACTACTCTTAAAGTATCATACATAAAGTAATTATCATAATCACATATTCATTATAGGTTAATCATTCCCATAAATAACACAAAATAATATAATTCCATAACAAAAAAATTTGTTCTTCCAAAATAAAAATGTGTACCATTAATCCACAACTGAAATTCCATAGTATTCTATTTTCCTTATACCTATAGTGTTCTAAAAAGAAAAAACTTCTTCCAAAATAAAATTTATCACTTAATCACAAAATAATTTTATTATAATAATGATACTAATTTAATATAACATAATTTCCCAAAATAAACATATTCTTGATCCATAAAATAATTTAAATAAAAATAATAAGTCATACTAACTTTGGACTTCATGTAGTCTAGTGGAAGATGATAAATCCCTGTCGTACTTTGGTTGTGGGTTTGATTCTCGTACCTTTGTCTGACATGATGGTTTGTCACATGGTCTGTGGGTTTCCCTTTTTCAAAAACTATATAATTTAAAAAATTATCAAAAATGAGATAAATTCCAAAAAAATAACAATTACACATTTTAACCTCAAATGTTATTTCTTACCTCCCATTTTCCATCCCGAAAGGTAATAACTTCTAATTGTCTAAAATTCAAGGATCATAAAAACCCAAATGGGTTTTTATAACTATTTCCACAAAATAAAAGATAATTCCTCTTAAAATAGAATTTTTACATAACAAACTTCAGGGTTACACATACTAGAAAATTTCATCGAAACTAATCATATCACTAATACATTTAAACATATCATCATCCATAAATCCAACATAACTATTCAAATCCAAAAAAGTAAACATCTTAATAATTGATCATTCTTTATGATCCTTTATCCATGTTTTTCTATCTTATTATATTGTACTTATTTCCTACAACAAGATTATGAATAATGTCTTAATATTTCAATAATGTCAAAAAATGAGCTAAGAAATAATCTATACCATTCTTAGGTCATTTTCAGTTTCCTCATCTTCAATTAGAATGGAATTATTTGTAAGGACCCCAACCCCAAGTGTCTGGAGCCGGTGCCAATGCAACATGATGTACTGTAACAATAATTACATCATATTCATTTACAAAAATATCACATCATGTCCCATGCTACAAAGGATCATGAGGTCCAGGTTCTGGGAAACCAACTGCATTATAAAGCTTCATTGAAGACATGAATGATACCTGAAAAATTTTCATTTAAAATGTAGTGTGAGCATACGAATACACCGTAAAGGGTTTTAAAATATGCATTAAAACATTTGAAAACATTATTTAAACCATCTCACAAAAAAATTCTTAATTAAAAGTTATATCACATGTTCAAAACATAAAGGTGATCAATTAAAACATGACATCAAAACTATAAAGATACACCATTCAAATGGAGGCATGCTGAATAAAAGAAATTATAACATGTAAGACATAAGAATATTTGTAAGCACAAATAAATCAGTTAAGTTTGATGAATGATCAGAGTTGCGAAAAAAGGTAATCACTTTAATTTCAAACATCAAATACTAAATTCACTCAGTCTAATACATATGATATCCACAATATTTTACTTTTCTGATTACCTATAAGTAACGGTTCTTAACCATGGACATTCTATTATTCGAATGCCTATATAGTTAGGTAATTAACATACACATAATGAGTAAAGTGAACATGTAGGAAATTCTGAAACATATTGTCAAGGCCTTGGCGAAGACGTCTAATTATTGAAGGCCACAGGTGAAAATCCATAAGATCTGTTAACCAGATATTCCCCTAGTCAAATATATTTCTGGTTAATTAAATTATACATTCAGAATGAGGAAAAATTCATATTCCAGACTATGTGAAGGCCTCAGCCAAGTCGTCTAGTGATTAAGGCCTCGTCTGAAATCCATAACTCATATTTGGGAAAGGCCTTGTCCATTTCCCCTGCTAGTTGTCTCATGAGGCCTACAGATGCATCGAGGGGCTGTAGAGGTTCCCACCCATCACATAATAAGTCCAATGCATACCTCATACATCTAAATAAATGTGCACAATCCACTTTGATTTATTAAATAACATATAACATATCAAACCAAGTGTATTACCTACTTTTTTTCTTATTTCACCTTACATTTTATCCAAGGTGTCCCACACCACCTTGAACAATTAAATCCATAAACTCAGAATAAGTTTAATGTTACAATCGTCCAATTTAAAACATATATAGTGAGTCTCGCACAAAACAAATGAATTGTGTGCTTAATCCAATAATCGATACTTAAGTTAATGGTACATGTGATGACCAACATAAAAGAAGTAATAACTTGGTCACATAAAATGACAAGGTCTAGAATCATATTATTAAATAACACGCATAATTGAATAATTAGATGAACTTTAACATAATAAATAAAGGAATAACTTAATCCTTCATATGGGGTACCAAACTAACATTAACCCCAAACATTACACATTAATGTTTATAAGTACAACACACAACCTTAAACATTTTCATTTAACATCAATAGTAAAGGGTAATTGGAACACGATCTTGTGAAGTTACAAGCTTTTAATATCTATACTCATGAAATAATCATATTAAAATGAAACATTTGAAAAATATTTTTAGGGTTACATGTGGTGTAAAAAATCATTCAACGGGGCATGCATATGAGTAGTGATTAGTCAAGATGAAAACATCTATACTTAGTAATTTCTTTTAAAATGACACAAGGGGTTTTTATAAATAAAATGGGAATCCAAGTTGGCATACATATATCCCTATGTATGCACATTGTCACACCCTTTATTTAAAGATTGTATATCTTCTTTGATATCATAAAATATAATTTGATTGAATTACATATTTATGTCTAATTATACCCTAAGTGTGTGATAGAAATAATATTTATACATTAAATAACCTTCATCTCATGTACACATAATAAAACATATATATATATATATAAATTTATACACACATATATATCAACCGTAATGTGAAAAAATTTACCTTTATTTCTACATGTACTGAAAATTAAGAATAAACTTTATATACATTTTTAATATCATTCATAATCATGTATTGAATGACTTTATGCATTTTCATCTTTTCATTAACTCCACCTTGGAAAATCGTTATCCTGGGCACATGATGTTTATTCACAACCGAGGGTGGTGTATAAAACATTTATATATCATCATATATATATATAAGTATGTGTATACAACCGTTTATCCGTTTATGTAAAAAGAAACAAAATAAATTCATTTGCATGGGATGTTCATTCTTAGGGTTTGTTAATACCCTAAAACTCAAGATCTTTCAACCTTTAAGGAGTATAAACTCGAACAGTATGATGATGTTTACTAGTTTTACAAGTATATATAAATATATGTATATATATACATGTTCATACAACATAACCATGGAAGACAAAGACTAAACCCTTACCTCAGCTTAAGGATGAGGAGGAGGAGCTCGAGATGGCACTCGAAACCTAGGAGGAAGAGTAGAGGTCTGCTGAAAGCTTGGTACAAGGATCTGGGAGGTCCATTGAATTCCTTGGATGTGGTTTTTTAAGTTATACCTATAATGCATGCAGAAAGCATCTGAGGCAAATTTCCATAAAAAAATTTCCAGGAAAAGAGACTTCTGTGGAAACTAGGAGTGTGCAGGGTCTAGCGGCGGTTGGAGTGAAGAAAACGGTGACTAAGAAAAAGGTGTATGGCTACTGTTTTAGGGCATTCCATGGGGAAGTAGACAACGACGTTGGAGGAAACCGAGAGGAGAATTGATGGTCCAAATCGCATCTAACATGATCTAAGGGATGGGGTAAGACTGTGTTTTATAAAGGTAGGACGATTTAGATTTAATCCGGGCCTAATCAAATGGCTCCTATAAACGTAGTGATATGCTGCGATTTCTAAAAGCCGGACGTGGGATCGAGATCATCAGCTCAGATCACGCGCAATGCGATCTGACGACCAGGATCTCATCTCACCTGAAAATTTGGTTCCCACATTGAAATGGGAAGACGATTTTTCCTCCCTTATAAGCTTCAGCATCCCGCAATTCTGGTAATAACATAATAGACACTCAGGAGGTCTTATACATGGGCCTCTACCTCCGCCGCAAGACTTGGCCTACCTCTGCCCATGCGGTCTTGCGCCCGCACTACACGCACACATGTGCTCCCGAGTGACCTATGCATGCATGCCCTTGTTCCATCCTCGAGTGACCTATGATCGATCTCGGGCTGGCCCAGGCTTGTGCAGAGGGCCCAGCTTGGCCACCTTGACTGAGTTTCCTCCCTCAGCCTGGCCAATAAAGGGCTGGCCCAGATGGGCCTAAATTTTTTTATACAAAAACATAACCTTGAAGCATGATGTTTAAGGGAAGTAATACTATATAGATATTTCCCTTTTAAAAAATTGTTTTTATAAAACTTTATAAGGTTAATGTCTACAACTTAAACTATCTCTCTTAAGTGTTTTCTAAGGTTTTTTATGAACACTATCTTAAAGAGTTATAAATTTCATGATAATTTTTATATTAGTTTTGTAGTGGTTAAAACTTAATTTGATTAAAAACATATAATTCAATTAACAAATATTTAAACATTTTTTACGACACTGAATAAAAATATTTACAACACCTTTGAGTTAATTGCATCATGTTTTTCATTTATTATTACATTTCAAAACTATATACGTATAATTCAAAACATTTCTCTGTGCCCTTTTAAAGTTCATGGTTAGGTTTATTTTTATAATTTTTCCTAATTCATAACTTAATTACATGATGGACTCAAATATTCTTATAAGTTTTCACTTAATTGACCAATGAGGCCAATGGATATATTTATAGCCAATGGAGTTACATGTTTTCCCAAGGCAACAGTCACATTAGAGTCTTATATATCCAGAACATAGAGTGTCCTAACACTCAAGTTGATTGAAGAATATGGTTCACATCATACCTTTGGTGCCTAGTGTGGCCGCAGTGGTTCTGGCTGTTCTTATGATCGCTATGGAGGATGATAAGGACCCTTATTATCGTATCGGGGTTCTCGTTGTTTTGAGAGGTCTCCTTATAACCCTAAAAGGTTTTTTAATAAGTATATTTAGTTATCTTATTTCCCAGTTTGATCTCAGTGTGTTGTAAACACTATAGTGTTCCTATTTGAATACACCTCTTTGCATCCATTAAATGTGCTTATTTCATTGCATCATATTATTAATTTTCCATAAGAGATAAGTTTTTCTCAGGTAATATACAATATAAAATACATAGAAATTAGAATTACAAGAAACACAAGTTCTTAGGGTGTCACATTATTCCCCCTCTAAAAATAAATGCGTCCTCGCAATTCTATTATCAAGCAGGAAAAGAAAATTCCCAGATCATTATCATCACTAAAGTGGGAGACTCAGCTCGGTTAACAGAATACCCAGGTTGGTATTCTGTTCCTCTGCTTCTCTAGCCCAGATGCACCTTGAGCAGTATTTTTTGAACTCCGACACATGCATTCTACACCTGGGATTCCATAGGGAGGCTTGAGTGGTACAAAGTTCATAGATGTCTGAATGGACATATTCTCTGATTCCAAACCAGACTACATCTCGCATGAGATATTCGATTGGAATTTGGAAGTTAAACAGACTTAGGTTTAGGATCAGAAACAGAAACGTTGCTCTGAGTTTCCCATCTTGGGCAGCCACTAGGAAACATGCTCTGCAAGAAAAATTATGTGCCCGAGTGAAACACTGAAAAAGACCCTCGAAGTTGTCCCTATTTGCCTATAATAGGGGAGTTGGGTAATGGAAATGGAGTCAAAGGCATGGTCATTCTTTTGATAGGAACGAAGGATCTCAGGGATGTTAGAAAAGAAAAACATGTGTTGAAATGATCCTTGAAGGTTGAGGAAAGAAGGATAGTCCACGACACGCATTCTGATTAAGATACCCACCAATATCTCATTGGGTAGAGATGAGATATTTGTTTTTCTATCCATCTGAAAAAATATTCATGATAATTCAATTTGAAAGTTCAGATATAGTAACTAAAGGAATTGAAAAGATAATATTTCAATAAAACATATGTTTATTACTAAACATCAGTGCCCGAGTTCCCTTATTGACCTACTACACAAACTCCACACAGAGAAGCAAAACTCCCTATCTCCTCAAACCAAACACAGGCTGAGCATTCATGGTTAAACTCATGGGCAAACCTGTGACATCTCTTGAGTGTAGCATAAGGCATATGAAGTTGGGAGATGACAAAATACAATTTTTTCCTACAAGACAGTTGGTTGGACTCATCTTGTAACATTTTGAAGTCCAACAATTGTCCCCAGAAGCCTTTGTTCAATATTTCACAAAGATAGGCCACTTGGAGGTCACCGGCATCAGCAGCTTCTTGAAAAGTGTCGAGGGCCATAAAGCCTAAGTCCTCGCCTACCGTGAACACTCATAAAAGTCCCTCAGGGTACCTCCCCGAACTTACATAGGAGGGGAATTAGTTCATCACCATATAATGGTAATCAAATCATAAACCATAGTGTAGTTGAAGCACCTGAGGTGAGTTTGACACATCATATATGTGTTTGCACGTCATGCGGATATGATCATAGTTAAAAAAATTCTCTCGGCTAGATAAAGACACAATGGTCTCAAGGGCATCAGTGGGGAGTGATAATAGAGTGGTAGGTACATTTTCATCTGCCATCTGATAGTTATAATGAAATCACTTTGTAAGGTTCAGTCATAGCTATATATTTTTTTATTACCTGGTTTTCCAGAATTGTCTGAACCTATCCTCTGATACCAACTATAAGGACCCCGCCCTCGAGTGTCCAGAGCCGGTTCCCATGAGACATGTCATACCATAACCATAATTATTACATCACATTCATTTAAAAAAATCACATCATGTCCTATGCTACAGAGGATTGTGAGGTTCAGGTTCTGCGAAACTAGTTGCATTGTTATGTTTCATTGAATACATGACTGATACCTGAAAAATTTTCTTTTAATACGTAGGTTGAGCATATGAATGCCCACTAAGGGGTTTTAAAATAACCATTTAAACTTTAGAATACATTCTTTAAACCATTTCAAAAAACTTTCTTCTTAATTAAAAGTTATATCACATTTTTACAACATAAATTTGCTCAATTAAAACATGACATCAGAACTATAAAGATTCACCATTCAAATAGAGGCACATTGAATAAAAGAAATTCTAACATGTATGACATAAGAATATATGTAAGAACAAATAAATCAGTTAAGTGTGATGAATGATCAGTGTTTTGCATAAAGGTAATCACTTTAATTTCAAACATCAAATACTAAAATCACTGAGTGCTATACAAATGAGACGCCATAAACTTTTACTTTTCCGACTACTTATAAGTAACGGTTCTTATCCATGGACATTCTATTAGTCCAATGCCTATATGGTTAGGTAATTAGCATAGATATAATGAGTAAAGTGAACATGTAAGACATTCTAAAACATATTTTCAAGGCATTAGCCAAGACATCAAATGATTTAAGGCCTTGGATGAAAATCCATAAGCTTTATTATCCAAATATAACACTAGTCAAATATTTTTTTAGTTAATTAAATTACATATTCATAGTGAAGAAAATGCATATTTCGGATGGTTTCAAGGCCTCGAAAAAGACATATAGTGATTAAGGCCTTGGCCAAAATCCTTAACTCATAGTTGGGGAAGGCCTCGTCCATTTCCCCAGCTAGTTGTCACATTAGACCTAATGATGCATCGAGGGGCTATAGCGGGCCCCACACCTCACATAATAAGTCCAATCCATTCTTAATACTTCTAAATCGAAGTTCTCAATCCACTTTGATTTATTAAATTTAATAACACATATCAAACCAAGTGTGTTAACTACTTGGTTTCTTATTTCACCTTACATTTTATCCAAGGTGTCCCACACTACGTTGAACAATTAAATTCATAAACTTAGAATAAGTTTAATTTTATAATCATCCACTTTAAGGAATACGTAGTGAGTCTAGAACAAAGAAAATTAATTGTGTGGTTAATCCATTAATTGGTACTTAAGATAATGGTACTTGTGATGGAAAACATAAAAGAATTATTAACTTGGTCACATAAAATGACTAGGTCTAGAATCATGTTATTCAATAACACACATAATTAAATAATGATATGAAAATTAACATAATAAATAAAGGAATAACTTAACCATTTATATGGGGTACCAAACTCACATTAACCCAAAACATTACTCATTAATGTTTATAAGTACAACACCCAACCTTATACATTTTCATTTAACATCAATATTAAAGGGTAATTAGAATACATTCTTGTGAAGTTACAAGATTTAAATATCTATCCTTATGAACTAAGAGTATTAAAAGGAAACATTTGAAAAAATTATTATTAGGGTTCCATGTGGTGTAAAACATTCATTCAATGGGGCATGCATATGAGTAGTGATTAGTCAATCCGAAAACATCTATACTCAGTAATTTCTTTTAGAATAACACATGGGGTTTTTATAAGTAAAATGGGAATCCAAGTTTGCATACATATTGTAACACCCCAGGTAAATAAAGAATATGAAATTTTCATATTTATCCATATTTGTGAATAAAATATTAATATGACTTTAAAGGGGACGCTATGCTCGATGGCGTAACCAACACGCAACAACGAGTTTCTTGGGAATCTTACATTGCACTCTGATAATAAAATAATATTATTTTAAATGGTAGTTAACAAGTAGCCGTTGTATTGGTGGGAATGGATAGAAATAACTAAAATATGATTATATATGTTTTTAAATGTTTTTACATTTATCCAATAAAAGATAAAGGCTTAAAATATGGAAAGAATTCAATTTTAGGCGTATATGCCCTAGTTTTCACTAAAGGTTCACTTATCGCCTTTTGACGGAGAACAATCATTAAATATAGTTTTGTTCACTCTTATACATTCTATTGGACCAAATAAAACTCTTATTAAGAATTGGGACCTCAAAATTTACTTTGTGTAAATTTTTGGTATCTTTCCGATAAAGTTCATTTTTTTAATGAATAGTGTAAAATGTTGTATTTTAATTCAAAACCTCTTTTTAATATAATTTATTTATATGATTAGAATATATTTAGAATTGGTTTTAAAGTTAAATTAGAATATATTTTTACCATTAAATCCAATAGTGGTCGTTGGAATTAATTTCACTTTGAAATCAGACTTAAACTAGTGTCAATCTTTTGATACTTATTGTTTCATAAAAACACGCATTTGCTCTGACAGCGGGAATTAATTATTAAATTAATTAATGTGACTTATATGTTTTGAATTTTGTAAAATAGACTTCATTTTTGAATTCGGAATATCAAATATAGCTTAGGGTGAATTTTTGGGATTTTTTTGAAAAACATCAATTTTTGATGAATACTGAAACAACTAAGTGGTACTTATAAAAACAGATTTTTCCGTTTAAATGAAAATTTTCCATCTTTGTGTTTTGAATTTCAAAAATCTGTCATAAATGGTTGTCATTATGAATTAAAATGTGGTTCAATGGGATAAAAATAATTTTTTGGTGAATAGTAACTTATTAAGTTTTTAATCGCGATTAGGGGTAATTAGTGTAGTTTATGGTACGAATAATGTTTTAATAAAATTAAATGACCTAGACACATGTCCTACCCTCATTGGATGTGTCATGGCCGACCAAGAAAACCCATGGGAAATCTTGGGGACCCCATGGAGCCACTTTGGTTGGAAAATGACATAAATATCTTTTTATTTAATGTTAAAGTAAAAATGAAACAAACATGAGATTTTTTACTAAAACAATTTTTACATGGGGTTATACAAGTCATAGTTTTGACTATAAATAGTCATTGTAAAGATAAAAAGATTTCCTACATCATAGTATTTGTTTTATAATTTTTAGACATTAAATAAATTAAATTATTTATGACATCATGATGATGCAGCGATGACCTCATTATTTAACGATTTAAATAAAATGGAAAGATAATGTAATATCTAAGCCCTAAACATGTCCAAAACCTATTGGATGAGTGGATTTAGAACCCTTATTACCTTACCCTCGATATAAATCAATTTGGGACCTTTAAAATCCGAAACTCTTTTGAAAATAATGTAACATTTTGTAACTTTACAAGAGTGCCCCTCCTCTCCTCTTATAAAAGGCCCCCACCTCTACCTCCTTACCCACACTCCCAAATACTTTGGCTCGGCCAACCCCTGCCCATTTTGTCTCTCCACTTCCCTCTATTACTCCTCGAAGCCTCACTTTTGGCATAAGTCTTCCCAAGGAATCCTTTGAGCTCAAACCAAAGGGAGTTACCCGATTTTAAGATAATGTCTTCACTTGTGCCCTTTTTGTTTTATTTTGCTTCTCCAACCCCCTAAAATCTTTTTATTCATTTATTTTGTAACAAATACAGTATATTCAATATAATAGGATGTTTTTATAAGATGTATTCGAGCTACAATTACACACACATACATCTAATGGTTAAAGAACATACTGTTTCCGTGAATGGCAAATTTCTGCCTCCCGAAATGATGATTGTTCAACATTCTTCTAACACCTTCAAAGGTGGCCATTAAGATGAAACTATATTTATATATGATATCTAATATGTTTATGTTTTACTTAAGCTTCTGTATTTTTCATTTATGGTGTACCTTTATGGTTTCCATTATGGGTAAACGCGATATCTTCATTTAAGGAAGTACGGACTACCGCCCCCTCAAAGTGATTTGATTCATTAATACCATATGTGGTACATATAAAGGATATATTTAATGATATTATATATGATACCATACTAGAATTAAAATACTGTTATGTATCATTATGTTTTAATTCCATTAAATATGAAATATAAATGGAAGTAGCGTTCATGTGTACGTACGGCTTACCGTCTCCATGAATGGTACATTTCATTTCTTATCTCAAAATGTTTTGTAATATTATAAGTTCATATATATAATGTATATATATTTAATATATTACATCTAAATTATGTATATCATTCTGGAATTATAACATATATATATATCTCTCATTTTGATTTAATTCGATTAATATGACAAAAAATGAAAGTAGCGTTCATGCGTATGTACGGCCTAACGTCTCCATGAACGGTGCTTTTCATTTTTTATCTCCAAATGATATGGCATAGTATAAAATGAATATTTACCGGATATATATGATATTTTAATCATTAATACTATTCTGTAAATTATTTACTTATAACTACATGGGCAATCTTTTTTCAAACAAGTTCATTTTTGACTCATGTACCAAACATCGGCAAAAACGTCTGATATGAACTAACATTATTAAACAATTATTATAACATTATAATATGTGATATTAACTGAATAATAATGTAACACCCCAAGATTTCATAGTGTGTTATTTCTTCAAAATAATTCAATAACTTGCACTACACGCAACACTGATTTCAAGCGCACCATGACTTACCAAACAAGCCGTTCAAAAGAGGTTATGAATAGTATTAACTAAATTTTAAACTTTATATAATCCTTATAATTTTAGAATCCATATTATGAGTTTCTTAGACATAATTTAAGAACAAATTCATTTTCAGTATTACAGTTTTACAAACTTTTAATAGTGAACCCTTTTTAAATAAAATATTTTAAACTTTTTGACTAAATGGGGACATCAAAAAATTTAAAATAAAACATCCCAAGCTTCCATGGTACGCTTTCCTTTGAATAAAACAGTAGCGTGTGTTGTACGCAACTTCGAGTTTTAACACACACCACAACCGATCAAACTAGCCGTTATGAATAGTAATACCTAATTTTTGAAATTATATATATTTTATATTTCAAAATAGACATCATTTTTGGATTCATAATATCAAATTTAGCCTAAGGTGAAATTTTGGTACTTTTCGGATAACTTTCATATTTTGATGAATAGTCAAAATTACTAAATTTTAATTAAAAACAACTTTTTTAATCAAAATAATTAATAGTGATAAATTATGAATTTTAGTAGTTTTAAAGTATATTTAGAATATATTTTTACCATTTAATATAATGTTGGTCATTGGACATAATTTTACAATTAAACCGAACATAAACAAGTGTCAATCTTTTGATAGTTATTATCACTTAAAAACACGTTTTTTGTTTTGACAGCGGGAATTAATTTTAAATTAATTTCTGCCACTTCTGTGTTTTGAATTTAGAAAAATGGATTCCATATTTGGAATCAGGATGTTCAAATTGTGTAAATATGTAACTTTTATTTTTAGACATTTTTAATAATTACTGCGGTAAATATTTTATTTACCATGGTTAAGGGTAAATCCGGTAAATAAGGGCTAAAAAATAATATTATAATAATACTAAATTACCCTAAAACGTGTCCTAGCCTTATTGGTTGATACATGTTCGACCATAGGCATCTTTGGGTCGATTTTGGGACCCCATGGTTTCACTTGTAGGTGATAATGACACTTTATTTTAATTAAGTTAAAATGAATACAAAAATGACACAAGCATATATCTTTTAGAAAAACAATTGTTACATAGGGTTATATATGTTGTATTTTAGATTATAAATATTAATTATAAATATAACAAGATTTAATACATAATGATATTTTATTTATAATTTTTAGACATTAAATAATATATTTTATTTATGACACAATGATGATGCAGTAATTACGATAATAGTAAAAAATTAAAATAATTGATATTATAAATACCCAAATAAATATAATATGAAACTTTTAATGAATTAAACTAATTTTCTAGGATAATATGATATATTAGGATTGAGTTAATTGACTTTGTTCGAAGTAATCAATCTGTTATGAGTTTCACAAAAATCAACTATTGAATAGTGTCAAAATTGACATAAAAGAGTTCTTAAAACAAATATTATATTATTAATTGATATTAAATTCCTAAAAATCTAAGGTTCGGCCAAGAGACTTATATCATGATAGGTTCATCATTAATGGACCCCTTGGGGGTCTCTTGTATGTATATAGTAGGTTTATTAACCATATTATATAAAAATACAAAGAGACATTGTAAAAGTGAAACTAATTAACTTAGAGTTAATACTTAAAGATAAGGTTAATATAAGTACCCAAACCTGTCTAAATTCTATTGGTTGAGTGGTTTTCGACCTATCCCCACCTTAAACTTTGAATAGTCAACTTTGGAGCCACTGGAAACCGAATATTAATTTATTATAAACTAATATCTCTAGCTTTTCCAAAGGTGCCCCTCACCCCTCTTATAAAAGGGCACTCCTCCTTCTCATTTCATCACACCTTCAAAGCCTTTTGGTTCGGCCAAACTCTGACCAAATACTCTCCCAACTTCCCTCACTACAACCTAGGGGCCTTATTTTGATCAGAAAGCCAACCTAATGAGCCCTTTTGATCAAATGAAAAGGAAGAACCCGAAGAAGAGGTAATGATTTCACCACCCTTTTCTAAGTTCATTTCTTCTTCCACTTCTTCTTCCTTTGTTGTTACCATTCTAAAATAATAAATCCAGTATCATATATATACTGTTATGTTATTATAATTATGCTACAACCATATTCAGTATTCTATCCACCCTTTGAATAACATGTCACCATACGTGCATACGTACGGCCTACCGTCTCCACGTCGTGGTGTAATTGTTATTCAATATAATATTATTTGGATGGGTATAATAATGATGTGTAACTCATGTAAATAATAAATATAACATGTTAAGGATTCTGTATATATGATATACCATCCATTTATATATTATTTTAATATCAAAAGAATGATATTGTCGCTCGTGCGTACGTACGGACTACCGTCTCCACGAACGCGATGAGATTCATTCTCCATCGTATCCATTCAAGTATAATTATCATTTTATGATTTAAAAATGATGTTTAAGGACTTGATATCATTCTGGATATGAATAATATAAAACCTACCCTTTACAAACATGTCTTATGTAACAAAACATATAAAAGAAAACAAGTAAGTTAACACCCGAAACAACGATAATACTAAGATATTATTATCAAATCATTATTAAAAGATCATATATGATATCATATTAATGTATATGATTATTGTATAATTTAATAACAATTATTTCACCATTATACAGGAGGTTAACCTACCCCAACCAAGGAAAAGTACAAGGTAAGGGTTATTTCACAATCTCTTCATTATCCGAGGTTGTTTATATGTAATAATCTATTGGGATCTCTTTATCATCCACATCCATGTTTTATTAATAATGTATTTCAATTTTTTTTTTTTATTTACTATAATATGGTTTAAAGTCATGTATACCCTGGGTTGACTTGTTATAAGAGGTTTATAAAGGAATATTTCCGTCATTTTCAAAACAAGGTCCTTTTTAACCTTTTCGACAGAATTAAGGTAAGAATGTTTTTTTTAACTTATACGGTGGGTGCGGCTATTTTCCGCCATTATAAAATCTTCAAAGCTTCCCTTACAAGCTTATAAGAATATTTTCAAAGAAAATGTTTTATTTTATATGGATCTTAAATGATTTCAAAATAAAAGGAGATATTTCTTTAAAAAGAATTTTGATTTCATCTATGTCAACATCCTTTGATGGATTTTAAGATTATTTGAAGTTGATTTATTATGATACAAAACTTCTATATTGTATTGAAGGTTTTGTGATATGTTTGACTGTGGATGTGCTATTTTTATACCATTCATAGTTTATGGTGAAATTATTGACATTTCGTATGCTAGTTTTAATACGAATGTTTTTGTTATGTTTAAACCTTTTCATATGGGAATGCATTGGACTTAATATGTGACGGGTGGAGCCCGCTATAGCTCCTCGATGCATCGGTAGGTCTCATGAGACAAACTAGTGTCTTGGCACAAGGCCTTGACAAAATCTTATTTGTAGTCTTGGCACGAGGCCTTGACTATGTGGTTATGATAGTCTGGCATTATGCATTTCAACATTATGAAAGTAGTTATTGATTTTTGCATGTGATTATTCGATTAGTAGAATATCCATGTGAATAAGTAAATGGAATTATTTCATTTTATTTATGCCATACCATGTTGAAAGTTCATGTTTGAAAGGCTTTTGTTTTAGTTATACATTGCCTTATATGTTTATTCTTATTTATGAAGGTTTCTGCTATATTGTTATCCTTACTGGGCATTTGAGCTCACCCCGTTTCTATGTTTTATTTTTCCCAGGAAGTGAAGAAGTAAATTATGAATGACCTGCAGGGATATTATGTGGGGATATGAGTGTGAATTATAGAGACAATATGTTGTTGTAGTAGTTTTTCATTTTATGATGTAATGTAAGACTTATGAATATATCTACTGTTTCCAAGACTACTAAACCAATCGGTCTTTCGACATTTGATCTTTCTTATGATCATGCCAATGTTATGTAATAATGCACCGACTCTGGGTAACTAGGGTCGGGGCGTTACAGTTGGTATCAGAGGAAGTTTAGTACAAACCTTGGAAGCTAGATTTAGATAAACTCTGATTAGAGCACGTAGACCTAAGATGAACTTTGAGGATTAGTATAGAAGAACTTCCTAGAATTTTGGTATTGTAGAGATTTTGTGAGTTTTCCGAGCAATACATCCCTGTCTGGATACGAGCAGGTAGAGGCGGCTCTGGCACATATGTACCTAGGGGTAAAACCCGAAAACACCGCTTTGAGCTAGACTCGAACGGGAACTGGTGCACGACAACGGGCCTTGCTGCACTCTTGGTTACGACACTCCCGGGGGATATGCTTAGGATAACTCTCATTTTCTTTACAAATCATTATGAAGGGTTTATGAGTATATACTTCCTCAAAGAAAACATTTTTATGATTATGGATTATATCCATAAATAGTTCAATTTATGTTAAGTGTTTTATAAGTATGGGATTATGTATTTTGATTCATAAACTGATCTAGTGTATTCCATTGTTTAGAAATGGCGCCCAGTAGAAGGAATGAGAACTCCAGAAATGCACATGATCCAAAGAGAAGGAAGGATCATATAATTCATGGTCTTAAGCTAGAATTTATAAGAGAAATAGTCTCCCATGTATTATCATCATATGAAGAAATAATATCATGTGTTGATAAGATAAGTAAAGAGTTTACTGAGTCCTATGGCTTTGAAGGGAAACAAGAGAAGAAAAGGATAGAAGAGAGAAAGATGGATAAAGGGAAGAGGGAAAAGAAGAATTTTCCCATATGTGGTAACTGTGGAAAGAAACACCCTGGAACTTGCCTGAAAGGAATGGGAGTTTGTTATAAGTGTGGAGGAAAAGGGCACAAAGTACATGACTGCAAGGGTAAGAAAATGGTTTCAAATGTACAATGCTTCATTTGCAAAGAGTTTGGACACTACGCGAACCTATGTTCCAGTCATCAGACTATGCCGCAAATGATGCTATTGGATAATAATCAAGTTATGATACTACCACAGATGAAGAGGAATGATTAGAGTTCTTATGTTGATTATGTCAATTGAGTTTTGTATCAACAATGTACTTGTTATAATGATTATGGAGTATATAAGGATTGTACTGCAGTACTATTTCATTAAGGACTTCAGATTGTGTGGAACAAAGAAAAGTGACTCAATAGCAGGATAAATTTTTGGAAAATATATGGTTGAGAGAAAGATAAACCATAATATGGTTCTGATACCGAGTTAGTGATTTTAGAATAATACATGATTGATTTGGATAAATTATATTGGATATTCTTGACTACCTTGAAACTGATTAATGATTTGTATATTCCATCATTTTTTTTGGGGGTTTAAAATTTTTTTTGATTGATGAAGTATATCCATCATTCTATATGGAATAGGGGAGCATGAATGTAATCAATAAGTAATATGGTAATTCGGGATGTTTAAGTGTATTAAAAGAATACAAGATGAAGGTATTCATATGCTATTACGGGGTAAAAAGGATCTATGTTATGTTTACCTTCCTTATAAATGTTGGAATGTGAGTTTGGACAGAAGTATTTTTGATAGTTCTAGTTTGTATTATTTTGGATTACCGTAAAAGGACAACCCGGAGGTCGGGCGACAACCCGTCGCGTCCGGCAAGGCTGCGAGACTTGAACCCGCAACCGAAGGGCGACAAGGGAGTATCACCTACCACTGGCCCACGAGATGTCCTGGATTAAATAATGTAGTTTTTTTAAAAAAGATCTGTTAGATGAATTATAAATTCATTTATTTTGGAACCCTGTACGAATAGTATAAATAGAAAAAAAAATTACGTTCTATTATCTTTTAGAGTGAAAGATGAGTTTGTGGTAGAAATTTATTAATGGATAAAACTCTAATTATAAAGTAAGTATATCTCCTTATGATCTTATACAATCTCATAAATAAATTCCTCAACATTAATAAACAGAACTTTGAACAAAAATGTTGTCCTAGATGGTACCTTAAATCATCACTAATTTATGGCTTTGGGATTTTTGGCCTTTTCATAGCCATCTTCTCTACCACTCTCCATCAGATAATTGATGGTTAGATTTCTCCTCCATATCCATATTTTCCTACATGGAACCCTAGTATGTGTTATTTTCGGTAATCTTCATACTTTCCACTCTTTATTTTAAATAGAGGCCTCATTAATTCATTTTTCGATGTGGGATTTCAACTAAGATATTTTGAAACGTCAAAAATGTGTTATCCCAATACCCTATATTTTCTTGAACCGATTGTATTTCAAATCATCATAGATTGATGAGTTTAAGGACCTCAATTTTATACTTGTTTGTGATTGATGACCTCAATCACTACCTATAAATATTTACGTTTTTCCTCCAATTATATGTCTCTAATTGCCACCAATGTTCTCCAAATCGAGATCATAATCTGGTGGTGACCCTTTCATTTC
This sequence comes from Viscum album, assembly GCA_963277665.1. NCBI lineage: Eukaryota > Viridiplantae > Streptophyta > Magnoliopsida > Santalales > Viscaceae > Viscum > Viscum album. Next base: position 344,305,817 of record OY728134.1, on the reverse strand, counting down.
ACTTTTCCTCATGTTAAGACTAAATTTTAGTAACCCAATTTTCGATGTGGGTTTTCCCACAAATATATTTTCTATTTTCAACCTTTTATTTTCAAAGAACAATTTCAAATTGCGAGGAGGCAATTTATTGAAGGAGGGGAGAATGTAACACCCCAAGATTTCATAGTGTGTTATTTCTTCAAAATAATTCAATAACTTGCACTACACGCAACACCGAGTTCAAGCACACCATGACTTACCAAACAAGCCGTTCAAAAGAGGTTATGAATAATATTAACTAAATTTTAAACTCTATATAATCCTTATAATTTTAGAATCCATATTATGAGTTTCTTAGACATAATGTAAGAACAAATTCATTTTCAGTATTGCAGTTTTACCAACTTTTAATAGTGAACCCTTTTTAAATAAAATATTTTAAACTTTTTGACTAAATGGGGACATCAAAAAATTTAAAATAAAACATCCCAATCTTCCATGGTACGCTTTCCTTTGAATAAAACAGTAGCGTGTTTTGTACGCAACTTTGAGTTTTAACACACACCACAACCGATCAATCTAGTCGTTATGAATAGTAATACCTAATTTTTGAAATTATATATATTTTATATTTCAAAATAGACTTCATTTTTGGATTCGGAATATCAAATTTAGCCTAAGGTGAAATTTTGGTACTTTTCGGATAACTTTCATATTTTGATTAACAGTGAAAATTACTAAATATTAATTAAAAACAACTTTTTTAATCAAAATAATTAATAGTGATAAATTATGAATTTTAGTAGTTTTAAAGTATATTTAGAATATATTTTTACCATTTAATATAATGTTGGTCATTGGACATAATTTTACAATTAAACCGAACATAAACAAGTGTCAATCTTTTGATAGTTATTATCTCTTAAAAACACGCTTTTTGTTTTGACAGCGGGAATTAATTTTAAATTAATTTCTGCCACTTCTGTGTTTTGAATTTAGAAAAATGGATTCCATATTTGGAATCATGATGTTCAAATTGTGTAAATATGTAACTTTTATTTTTAGACATTTTGAATAATTACTGCGGTAAATATTTTATTTACCATGGTTAAGGGTAAATCCGGTAAATAAGGGTTAAAAAATAATATTATATTAATACTAAATTACCCTAAAACGTGTCCTAGCCTTATTGGTTGATACATGTTCGACCATAGGCATCTTTGGGTCGATTTTGGGACCCCATGGTTCCACTTGTAGGTGATAATGACACTTTATTTTAATTAAGTTAAAATGAATACAAAAATGACACAAGCATATATCTTTTAGCAAATCAATTGTTACATAGGGTTATATATGTTGGATTTTAGATTATAAATATTAATTAGAAATATAAAAAGATTTACTAAATAATGATATTTTATTTATAATTTTTAGACATTAAATAATTTATTTTATTTATGACACAATGATGATGCAGTAATTACTATAATAGTAAAAAATTAAAATAATTGATATTATAAATACCCAAATAAATATAATATGAAACTTTTAATGAATTAAACTAATTTTCTAGGATAATATGTTATATTAGGATTGATTTAATTGACTTTTTTCGAAGTAATAAATCTGTTATGAGTTTCACAAAAATCAACTATTGAATAGTGTCAAAATTGACATAAAAGAGTTCTTAAAACAAATATTATATTATTAATTGATATTAAATTCCTAAAAATCTAAGGTTCGGCCAAGAGACTTATATCATGATAGTTTCATCATTAATGGACCCCTTGGGGGTCTCTTGGATGTATATAGTAAGTTTATGAACCATATTATATAAAAATACAAAGAGACATTGTAAAAGTGAAACTAATTAACTTAGAGTTAATACTTAAAGATAAGGTTAATATAAGTACCCAAACCTGTCTAAATTCTATTGGTTGAGTGTTTTTCGACCTATCCCCACCTTAACCTTTGAATAGTAAACTTTTGAGCCACTGGAAACCGAATATGAATTTATTATAAACTAATATCTCTAGCTTTTCCAAAGGTGCCCCTCACCCCTCTTATAAAAGGGCACTCCTTCTCATTTCATCACACCTTCGAAGCCTTTTGGTTCGGCAAAACTCTGCCCAAATACTCTCCCAACTTCCCTCACTACAACCTAGGGGCCTTAGTTTGATCAGAAAGCCAACCTAATGAGCCCTTTTGATCAAATCAAAAGGAAGAACCCGAAGAAGAGGTAATTATTTCACCACCCTTTTCTAAGTTCATTTCTTCTTCCACTTCTTCTTCCTTTGTTGTTACCATTCTATAATAATAAATCCAGTATCATATATATACTGTGATGTTATTATAAATATGGTACAACCATATTCAGTAATCTATCCACCCTTTGAATAACATGTCACCATGCGTGCCTACGTACGGCTTACCGTCTCCACGTCGTGGTGTAATTGTTATTCAATATAATATTATTTGGATGGGTATAATAATGATGTGTAACTCATGTAAATAATAAATATAACATGTTAAGGATTCTGTATATATGATATAACATCCATTTATATATTATTTTAATATCAAAAGAATGATATTGTCGCTCGTGCGTACGTATGGACTACCGTCTCCACGAACGCGATGAGATTCATTCTCCATCGTATCCATTCAAGTATAATTATCATTTGATGATTTAAAAATGATGTTTAAGGACTTGATATCATTCTGGATATGAATAATATAAAACCTATCCTTTACAAACATGTCTTACGTAACAAAACATATAAAAGAAAACCAGTAAGTTAACACCCGAAACAACGATAATACTAAGATATTATTATCAAATCAATATTAAAAGATCATATATAATATCATATTAATGTATATGATTATTTTATAATTTAATAACAATTATTTCACCATTATACAGGAGGTTAACCTACCCCAACCAAGGAAAAGTACAAGGTAAGTTTTATTTCACAATCTCTTCATTATCTGAGGTTGTTTATATGTAATAATCTACTGGGATCTCTTTATCATCCACATCCATGTTTTCTTAATAATGTATTTCAAAACATTTTTTATTATTTACTAGAATATGGTTTAAAGTCATGTATACCCTTGGTTGACTTGTTATAAGAGGTTTATAAAAGAATATTTCCGTCATTTTCAAAACAAGGTCCTTTTTAACCTTTTCGAAAGAATTAAGGTAAGAATGTTTTTTTAACTTATACGGTGGGTGCGGCTATTTTCCTCCATTATAAAATCTTCAAAGCTTCCCTTACAAGCTTATAAGAATATTTTCAAAGAAAAGTTTTTATTTTATATGGATCTTAAATGATTTCAAAATAAAAGGAGATATTTCTTTAAAAAGAATTTTGATTTCATCTATGTCAACATCCTTTGATGGATTTTAAGATTATTTGAAGTTGATTTATTATGATACAAAACTTCTATATTGTATTGAAGTTTTTGTGATATGTTTGACTGTGGATGTGCAATTTTTATACCATTCATAGTTTATGGTGAAATTATTGACATTTCGTATGCTAGTTTTAATACGAATGTTTATGTTATGTTTAAACCTTTTCATATGGGAATGAATTGGACTTAATATGTGACGGGTGGAGCCCGCTATAGCTCCTCGATGCATCGGTAGGTCTCATGAGACAAACTAGTGTCTTGGCACAAGGCCTTGACAAAATCTTATTTGTAGTCTTGGCACGAGGCCTTGACTATGTGGTTATGATAGTCTGGCATTATGCATTCCAACATTATGAAAGTGGTTATTGATTTTTGCATGTGATTATTCGATTAGTAGAATATCCATGTGAATAAGTAAATGGAATTATTTCATTTTATTTATGCCATACCATGTTGAAAGTTCATGTTTGAAAGGCTTTTGTTTTAGTTATACATTGCCTTAAATGTTTATTCATATTTATGAAGGTTTCCGCTATATTGTTATCCTTACTGGGCATTTGAGCTCACCCCTTTTCTATGTTTTATTTTTCCCAGGAAGTGAAGAAGTAAATTATGAATGACCTGCAGGGATATTATGTGGGGATATGAGTGTGAATTATGGAGACAATATGTTGGTGTAGTAGTTTTTCATTTTATGATGTAATGTAAGACTTATGAATATATCTAGTGTTTCCAAGACTACTAAACCAATCGGTCTTTCGAGATTTGATCTTTCTTATGATCATTCTAATGTTATGTAATAATGCACCGACTCTGGGTAACTAGGGTCGGGGCGTTACAAATAATCTCTAATAGAGGTACTTAGGCTATTATTAATTGACCAAAGTTTATTATTCAGGAATATAAAGAAATGAACAAGACAAGTTGGACTTGAGGTAAGGGATCCTACTCCACTCTTTCTTTTTAAGTACACTCTTTTATGTCATTCCTTTTAAAGCTCATATTTCTTGTTATTGGGATGTTATTTTATATTAATCTAACTGTAACTTGTATGTTCATGTGATGGGAGACCCTATTCTCTCTAATCAATCCATTTTGGAAGTTTTGAGTGGCACCGTTAGGCTGCCAAATTTTCGTAAGAGATCCAACCTCTCTCTTTCTCTTTAAGTACTCTCCTTTATGTCACTTCTTTTAATCTCCTATTTGTTATGATGGGGGATTTTATTTTATATTCCTCTTTCTGTACATTTTATTTTAATGTGTTGAGATACCCTATGTGATCTCATCAAACCATTTTTGGAAGTTTTAAGTGGCGTCGTTAGGCTGCCGAGTTTTCGTAAGGGATTTTTCATCTCACTTTTATTCCCATGAGATTTATGCTACATTTGCCACAATTTACTTTGAGTGGTGTATGTACTGACCATTATTTTACTCATTGTGTAATATTCCTTCATTTATGAGTATTTACATCAATGTTGTATTGTCCTTCTTTCGCGGGGCGTATGTTTCAAAAGATACCCATGTCGGTAATGGAACCTTTCACCCTCCTTTTTTTAAAAGACTTATTTTGTTATGTCTTTTAATTCACATAATATTATTTTGGGATATGTTCTTCTATATCCTTATTGATGTAAATTTTATGTCCAAGTGATGAGATACCCTTTTTATCTCTCATCAACTCTTTTTCTGAATTTTGAAGTGACGCTGTTAGGCTGTCTAATTTTTGCAAGGAAACTTCTTAACCCAATTTCTATTCTTTGGGATAAACTTGTACACCTTGAATATGTCGTTATATGATTATGTGTGGATGTCCTCTGATTGTTTCACACTTAATACCCACTTATATTTTGTGTATTCATTTGTCACACATAGTTATGTAACTGATTTATCCTTAATCCAAGGATACCATCTTTGTATGGGACTTCGTCTCAATCTCCTTTCATTGAGGCATATTTTATTTTATACACAACTTTCTTTTATACGGTGTATAAACCCCTTTTACTTTTACGTTTATCCAAAAGGAATCATTTTTATACGAAGCGTTTTACAAAACCACAAAAGGGAATTTTTTTTGTCGTACGTATGCGGCGACAACGACTTCTCCACTGCCGTGACCATTATTTGATTTTAGGCTTCCTCTACAAGACATACCTTCTTTTTAAAAGAAAAATTAATACTATGTTTTAATTTTCATTTATTTTGGTATTGAAAATGGTTTTCATGATGTTTTTATATCAATGTGTTGTATTGATATCCTGTGATTGAAAGGTGGAAATGTTATGTTTCCTTTATGCATGTTTTATGTGATACGATTATGTTGAGGTTCTTGGGAACTATTAAGAAGATGGGTGGTTCCGTGATAAACTATGTGCGGGTGAGCCCGACATAGTTCTCCAATGCATTGGGTAAGGTGAAGGAGTGAAACGTTAAGGTTTCTCCAAATAGATTTAGGGAATATACTGTGATCGGTATTCCAAACGTAACCAAGAGGGTTACTCCCTACGTAATAATGTTATTAATGCATCAAGTTACCTTTATGTCTTATGATTTCTATGATTTATTCATGATTTGATGAGGTATGTTAAAGTGCTTATGTTGTATGGGTAAAGTATGATTTCATTCTTATGTATATATGAATTCATGTTTCCTTTCCATATTTTTATAACCCTTACTGAGCTTTTTATGCTCTTCCCAAGTTTTTGAAATGTTTTTCACAGGTAAAGGTAAAGGTACATGATGTGATGATAGTGTCAAGGATGTGTCAATAAAGAATCCATGTTTTATTTTAAATATGTTTCCGTTGATGGGAAGAATGAATACTGTCTTTTATGTAACCACTTTGTTTAAATGTGGAATGTAATGCAAGTTTCATGATCTAATTCTCTAAAACTCTAAACCTGAAAATATCCTCAATGTGTAATATTGTAATAACTCAAGATTAAGTAAGGTTTAAGGCTGGGGCCTTATAGTTGGTATCAAAGGTCGGTTTAGATAACTTTAGAGGTTAGGGTATTCTTTAAGCATAAGTGACATTACCATTTTGGCTAGGATTTTAGAAAGTGTCATAGTTTTTAGATAAAGTGAATGAGTAAGTATATCTTAGTGTTTATCTTACTCATTAGTACATGATGGTTATGTTGATATACTCACACTGACATTTTTGGTTTTAGTAAATGGCTGGATCTAGCAGGCACCAAAGTGACAATTGGTTTGAAGGAAACTGTGGTGGTTCTTTGATTAAGAGACTGGATGAAATGGGGTATTCAATGAGGAAACTCATGGTTGTTCTAAACCAATTATCAAGGAGTCATGATCAACCACTTGAACCTTGGTATGTTCTATAATGCATCATGTATGAGATGACCAATCGATGTGGAAGTTCAGGTAATAATTATAAATGTAACCATTAGGGTTTATATGATCCTTACTTTTGAGGTAATTATGGGTTATTATATGTTATGATGGAAAATGAAAGGCATGAGATAAACATGAGGTTAAAATATGTTATGTTTATATTTGAAGATTTTATCTCGTTTTGGGAAATGTTTTGAGAATTATATAGTTTTGGAAAAAGGACAACACGCAGACCATGTGACAACCCATCGCGTCAGACAAAGCTGCGGGAATCGAACCCACAACCAAAGTGCGACTGGTATTTATCACCTACCACTGGACTATGTGAAGTCCCTGGTTATTTTGACTGATTCTATTTAGATATATGATTTTATTAATTAAGATTAAGTTGATTTTTGGTCATTTATGAAAATGATTAACCTATCGTGGAGGATATGTGATTAGGTTAATTAATTTTCTATACGAGACTTTAAGAGCAACTGATGTTGTTTGGATATAAATGTTACAATTTAACTTGGAAGACTATGTGGCTAAATCCTTCAAATATTTGGGTTTCAATCTTAGATTGGTTTACTTTGATGAATTTTATGGACAAATTGTTTATCGGATGGTCCTCGCTGAACTTTGGGTTTTGTTGGACAAATTTTGGAGATTAATCATAGATTTTCTTTTTAAAGGGTTATCCTTTTCTGGATTATATGACCTTGTACTAACCTTTTTGGTTTTGGTTTTGGTTAAAGCCTAAATACATGGGAAGTATATAGTTCTCTTTGGTGGATTAGGTGATTCTATAGAAGTTGATTATAGTACTCTTAATGCGAACAAGTCTCCTTAAATACTCGTCTTTTGGAAAAAATATGAGTTTGATTAAGGAATCTAGTAAAAGTTGAAAGTCAACATGATAAGAGATTATGTTTCCTTATGAATAAATTCTTCAATAAAAAGTAACTTAAAACAAAAATGGTGCCTAATAACTTTTCCTACTGGGGAATCAAATACTGTTTAACCCATCACAAGTTTGTGATTTTCTTATGGATAACTTTCTCCTAGACATGTTTACTATCACTCTCCCTCACGAACATGACCCTTTTTTTTCTTCCGTGTCCATGTTTTTCTACATGGAATCCTAGTATGGGTTAACTCAGGTGACCTCTGTACTTATCTTCCTTTATTTTAAAGTGATTGTTTTACCGACTCTTGTTCCGATGTGGGACTTTCAAGGATGTTTCCAAGATCAATTTTAAAAATTGTGAGGACGCAATTCCCAAAAGGGGGGAAGGATGTAACACCCTAGGTAAATAAAGAATATGAAATTTTCATATTTATCCATATTTTTGAATAAAATATTAATATGACTTTAAAGGGGACGCTATGCTCGATGGCGTACCCAACACGCAACAACGAGTTTCTTGGGAATCTTACTTTGCACTCTAATAATAAAATAATATTATTTTCATTGGTAGTTAACATGTAGTCGTTGTATTGACAGGAATGGATAGAAATAACTAAAATATGATTATATATGTTTTTAAATGTTTTTACATTTATCCAATAAAAGATAAAGACTTAAAATAGGGAAAGAATTCAATTTTAGGCGTATATGCCCTAGTTTTCACTAAAGGTTCACTTATCGCCTTTTGATGGCGAACCGTCATTAAATATAGTTTGTTTCACTATTATACATTCTATTGGACCAAATAAAACTCTTCTTAAGAATTGGGATATCAAAATTTACTTTGTGTAAATTTTTGGTATCTTTCCGATAAAGTTCATTTTTTTAATGAATAGTGTAAAATGTTGTATTTTAATTCAAAACCTCTTTTTAATATAATTTATATATATGATTAAATTATCTTTTGAATTGGTTTTAAAGTGAAATTAGAATATATTTTTACCATTAAATCCAATAGTGGTCGTTGGAATTAATTTCACTTTGAAATCAGACTTAAACTAGTGTCAATCTTCTAATACTTATTGTTTCATAAAAACACGCTATTTGCTCTGACAGCAGGAATTAATTATTAAATTAATTAATGTGACTTATATGTTTTGAATTTTTTAAAATAGACTTCATTTTTGAATTCTAAATATCAAATATAGCTTAGGGTGAATTTTTGGGATTTTTCTGAAAAACATCAATTTTGATGAATAGTGAAACCACTAAGTGGTACTTATAAAAACTGATTTTTCCATTTAAATAAATTTTTTCCATATTTTTGTTTTGAATTTAAAAAATCCTACATAAATGGTTGTCATTAAGAAGTAAAATGTGGTTCAATGGGATAAAAATAATTTTTTGGTGAATAGTAACTTATTAAGTTTTTAATCGCGATAAGAGGTAATTAGTGTAGTTTATGGTAAGAATAATGTTTTTATAAAATGAAATGACCTAGAAACATGTCCTACCCTCATTGAATGTGTCATGGCCGACCAAGAAAATCCATGGGTCAACTTGGGGACCCCATGGAGCCACTTTGGTTGGAAAATGACATAAATATCCTTTTATTTAATGTTAAAGTAAAAATGACACAAACATGAGATGTTTTACTAAAAGTCTTTTTACATGGGGTTATACAAGTCATAGTTTTGAGTATAAATAGTAATTGGTAAGATAAAAATATTTCCTACATCATAGTATTTTTTTTATATTTTTTAGACATTAAATAAATTAAATTATTTATGACATCATGATGATGCAGCGATGACCTCATTATTTAACGATTTAAATAAAATGGAAAGATAATGTAATATATAAGACCTAAACATGTCCAAAACCTATTGGATGAGTTTATTTCGAACCCTTATCACCTTATCCTAGAAATAAATCAATTTGGGACCTTTAAAATCTGAAACACTTTTGAAAATAAAGCAACATTTTGTAACTTTACAAGAGTGCCCCTCTTCTCCTCTTATAAAAGGCCCCCACCTCTACCTCCTTACCCACACTCCCAAAGCCTTTGGCTCGGCCAACACCTACCCATTTTGTCTCTAAAATTCCCTATCTTACTCCTTGAAGCCTCACTTTGGGCAGAAGTCTTCCCAAGAAAGCCTTTGAGCTCAAACCAAAGAGAGTTACCCGATTTTAAGGTAATGTCTTCACTTGTGTCCTTTTTGTTTTATTTTGCTTCTCCAACCCCCTAAAATATTTTTATTCATTTATTTTGTAACAAATCCAGTATCTTAAATATACTATGATGTTTTTATAAGAAGTATTCGAGCTACACTTACACACACCTACATCTAATGGTTAAAGAACATACTGTTTCCGTGGATGGTGAATTTCTGCCTCCCGAAATGATGATTGTTCAACATTCTTCTAACACCTTCAAAGGTGGCCATTAAGATGAAAATATATTTAAATATGATATCTAATATGTTTATGTTTTACTTAATCTTCTTTCTTTTTCATTTATGGCATACCTTTATGGTTTCCATTATGGGTAAACGCGATATCTTCATTTAAGGAAGTGCGGACTACCGCCCCCTCAAAGTGATTTGATTCGTTAATACCATATGTGGTACATATAAAGGATATATTTAATGCTATTATATATTATACCATACTGGAATTAAAATACTATTATGTATCATTATGGTTTAATTCCATTAAATATGAAATAGAGATGGAAGTAGCATTCATGCTTACGTACGGCTTACCGTCTCCATGAACGGTACATTTAATTTCTTATCTCAAAATGTTATGTAATATTATAAGTACATATATATAATGGATATATATGTAATATATTACATCTAAATTATGGATATAATTCTCGAATTATAACATATATATATATCTCTCATTTTGTTTTAATTCCATTAGTATGACAAAAAATGAAAGTAGCGTTCCTGCGTATGTACGGCCTACCGTCTCCATGAACGGTGCTTTTCGTTTTTTATCTCCAAATGAGATGGAATAGTATAAAATGAATATTTACTGGATATATATGATATTTTAATCATTAATACTATTCTGGAAATTATTTACTTATAACTACATGGGCAATCTTTTTTCAAACAAGTTCATTTTTGACTCATGTACCAAACATCGACAAAAACGTCTGATATGAACTAACATTATTAAACAATTGTTATAACATTATAATATTTGATATGAACTGAATAATAATCTCTAAAGAATTTAATTAGGCAATTATTAATTGACCAATGTTTATTATTCAGGAATATAAAGAAACGAACAAGACAAGTTGGACTTGAGGTAAGGGATCCTACTCCACTCTTTCTTTTTAAGTACACTCTTTTATGTCATTCCTTTTAAAGCTCATCTTTCTTGTTATTTGGATGTTCTTTTATATTAATCATACTGTAATTTTTATTTTCATGTGATGAGAGACTCTATTATCTCTCATCAATCCATTTTGGAAGTTTTGAGTGGCACCGTTAGGCTGCCGAATTTTCGTAAGAGATCTAACCTCTCTCTTTCTCTTTAAGTACTCTCCTTTATGGCACTTCTTTTAATCTCCTCTTTTTTATTATGGGGGATGTTCTTTTATATTCCTCTTGTTGTACATTTTATTTTAATGTGGTTAGATACCCTATTTTATCTCATCAATCCATTTTTGGAAGTTTTAAGTGGCGCCGTTAGGCTGCCGAGTTTTCGTAAGGGATTTTTCATCCCACTTTTATTCCCGTGAGATTTATGCTACATTTTCCACAATTTACTTTGAGTGGTGTATGTAATGACCATTATTTTACTCATTGTGTAATATTCTTTCATTTATGAGTATTTATATCAATTTTTTATAGTCCTTCTTTCACGGGGCGTATGATTCGAAGGATACCCATGTCGGTAAGGGAACCTTTCACCCTCTTTTTTTAAAGACTTATTTTGTTATGTATTTTAATTCACATAATATTATTTTGGGATATGTTATTCTATATCATTATTGATGTAAATTGTATGTCCAAGTGATGAGATACCCTTTTTATCTCTCAACAACTCTTTTTCTGAATTTTGAAGTGATGTTGTTAGGCTATCTAATTTTTGCAAGGGAACTTCTTAACCCAATTTCAATTTTTTGGGATAAACTTGTACAACTTGAATATGTCGTTCTATGATTATGTGTGAATGTACTATGATTGTTTTACACTTAATACCCACTTATATTTTGTGTATTCGTTTGTCACACATAGTTATGTAACTGATTTATCCTTAATCCAAGGATACCGTCTTTGTATGGGACTTCGTCTCAATCTCCTTTCATTGAGGCATATTTTATTTTATACACAACATTATTTTATACGGTGTATAAACCCCTTTTACTTCTACATTTATCCAAAAGGAATCTTCTTTATACGAATCATTTTACAAAACGACAAAAGGGAATGTTTTTGTCGTACGTATGCGGCGACAACGACTTCTCCACTACCGTGACCATTATTTGAGTTTCGGCTTCCTCTACAAGACATACCTTCTTTTTAAAAGAAAAATAAATACCATGTCTTACTTTTCTTTTATTTTGGTATTGAAAATGGTTTTAATAATGTTTTTATATCAATGTGTTGTATTCATATCTTGTGATTGAAAGGTGGAAATTTTATGTTTCCTTTATGCATGTTTTATGTGATACAATTATGTTGAGGTTCATGGGAATTATTAAGAAGACGGGTGGTTCCATGATAAAATAAGGGCGGGTGAGCCCGATATAGCTCTACAATGTATTGGGTAACGCGAAGGAGTGAAATGTTAAGGTTTCTCCGAAGAGATTTAGGGAATATACTGTGATGGGTATTCCAAATGTAACCAAGAGGGTTACTCCCTACGTAAGAATGTTATTAATGACTCAAGTTACCTTTATGTCTTATGATTTCTATGATTTATTCATGATTTGATGAGGTATGTTAAAGTGCTTATGTTTTATGGGTAAAGTATGATTTCATTCTTATGTATATATGAACTCATGTTTCCTTTAAATATTTTTATAACCCTTACTGGGCTTTTTATGCTCATCCCAAGTTTTTGAAATGTTTTTCACAGGTCAAGGGAAAGGTACATGATGTGATGATAGTGTCAAGGATGTGTCAAGAAATAATCCATGTTTTATTTTAAATATGTTTCTGTTGATGGGAAGAATGAATACTGTCTTTTATGTAACCACTTTGTTTAAATGTGGAATGTAATTCAAGTTTCATGATCTAATTCTCTAAAACTCTAAACCTGAAAAGACCCTCAATGTGTAATCTTGTAATAACTCAAGATTAAGTAATGTTTAAGGCTGGGGCCTTATATATATATCATTATGTATGAACATTGTTGCACCCATACTTTATTTAAGGATTTTATATCATATTTAATATCATAAAATAGAATTTGATTTAATTATGTATGTATGTCAGATTATACCCAATGTGTACAACAGAAACAATAATGATAAATTAAATAACCCTCATCTCATATACACATAATAAAACATATTTGTATATATATATATACATTAATACACACATACATAACAACCGTAACATGACCAAATTAACCTTTATGTCTACATGTACTGAAATCTAAGAATAAATGTTATATACATTTTTGAGAACATTCATAATCATGTATTGAATTACTCTATCCATTTTTGGCTTTTCATTAACTCAACCTTGGAAAATCATTATCCCGAGCACATGATGTTTATTCAAAACTGGGGGTGGTGTATATTACATTTATATATTTTCATATATATATATATATATACGTACGTGTATACAACCGTTTATATTTTTAAGGAAAAAGAAACAAAATAAATTCATTTGCATGGGATGTTCATGCTTAGGGTTTATTTATACCCTATAACCCAAGATCCTACAACATTTAGGGAGTATAAACTCAAACCATATGATGATGTTTACTAGTTTTAAAATTATATATAAATATATGTGTGTGTATATATATATATACATGTTCATACAACTTAACCAAGAAAGACAAAGACTAAACCCTTACCTTAGATTGAAGAGGAGGAGGAGGAGCTCAGGATGGCACTGGAATCCTAGGAGGAAGAGTAGAGGTCCGCTGAAAGCTTGGTGCATGGATCCAAGAGGTCCATTGAATCCCTCAGATGAGGTTTTATAATTTATACCTATAATGCATGTAGAAAGGATCAGATGCCACTTGAAATCACGGGGAATGAGACTTCTGTGGAAACCGGGAGTGTGGAGGGTCCGGCAGAGGTAGGAGCTAAGAAACTGGTAATAAAAAAGGGTGTATGAAAACTGTTTTAGGGAACACCGCGGGGAAGAAGACAATGACACTGGTGAAAACCGGGAGGAGAATGGATGGTCCAGATCGTGTCTGACATGATCTAATGGATGGGGTACAACCATGTTTTATAAAGGTAAGGATGGCTCAGATTTAATCTGAGCCTGATCAAATGTCTCCCATAAACGTAGTGATATGCCCCGATTTTTGAAAGCCAGATGCATGATTGAGATCAGCGGCTCAGATCGCGCGCGACACGATCCGATGACCAGGATCTCATCTTGCCCGAAAATTTGGTTCCCACATCGAAACGGGAAGCCGATTTCACATCCCTTATAAGATTCGGCCTCCAAAAATTCTGGTAATAACACAACACACACCCAAGAGTCCTTATACACGGGACTCTGCCTCCCCCACTGGCCTCGTCCTACACCTGCCCACGCGGTCTTACGCCCGTGCTGCGCGCACACATGCGCTCCCAAGTGACCTATGCATGCTTGCTCTTGTGCGCTCCTTGAGTGACCTATGCTCGATCTCGGGATGGCCCAGCCCTAGGCTGAGGGCCAGGCTTGGCCACCTTGAGTGATCTTCCCCCCTCAGCCTGGCCAATAATGGGCTGGCCCTTATGGGCCCAAATTTTATTATATAAAAACATAACCTAGATGAATAATATTTAAGGGAATTAATACTATATATAAATTTCCCTTTTTAAAACATGGCTTTTATTAAACTTTTTAAGGTTAATGTATAAAACATAAACTATCTCTCTTAAGTGTTTTCTAAGTTTGTTTATAAACACTATCTTAAAGAGTTATAAATTGCATGATAATTCTTAAATTAGTGTTGTAGTGGTTAAAACTTAACTTGAATAAAATCATATAATTCAATTAACAAAATATTTAAACACATATTAAGACACTGAATGAAAATATTTAAAACACCTTTCAGTTAATTGCAACATGTTTTGAATTTCTTATTACATTTCAAAAATATAAATGCATAATTAAAAACATTATTCTATGACCTTTTAAAGTTCATTGTTAGATTTAGTTTTATAATTTGTCCCAATTCATAACTTAATTACATGATGGACTAAAATATTCTTAGGAGATTTCACTTAATTGACCAACAAGGCCAATGGATATATTTATAGACATTGGAGTTCCATGTTTTCCCAAGGAAACGATCACATTATAGTCCTATAAATCCAGAACTTAGAGTGTCTTAACACTCAAGATGATTGAAGAAGATGGTTCACATCATACCATTGGTTCTTAGTGTGACCGTAGTGGTTCTGGCCATTCTTATGCTCGTTATGGTGGATGCTAAGGACCCCTATTATCTTCTCAGGGTTCTCATTGTTTTGGGAGGTCTCCCTGTAATCCTAATATGAATTTTAATAAGTATCTTAGGTTATATTATTTCCCTGTTTGATCTCAGTGCGTTGTAAACACTATATTGTTTTTATTTAAATAAACCTCTTTGCGTCCATTTCATGTTCTTATTACATTTCATCATATTATTATTTTTCCATAAGAGAGAAGTTTTGCTCAAGTAATAGACAATATAAAAAACAAAGAAATTACCAATACAAGAAGCACAAGTTCTTGGGGTGTCACATTATTTATTGGTAAACATATATGTGTATGGTCCTACTGATCCCATTCCTGAATGTTCTTCATAGGAAATCTATTTGTTTAATTACCATGCACACCAAATTTAAAACATTCAATTGATCATTCAGAAAGAACTTATTTCATTTTCCTAGAGTCAACTGGATGCTTCCTTTTTCCGTCGAAGGTTATTACTTTATGAGCTTCATTACAACATCTGAAACATCTTCCTGACCCTTAGAAGCATATTCCTAGGTGTTTCTTTCCCCATCCTTAACACATTTGTTTTTTAATATACTTTCCTTTATGATTATTACCAGAACGTCTATAGTGATTCATTTCTTTCATATATGATCCATTAGAGAAATCTTTGAAGTTTATGTGGTAAATCATGACTCCAAATAGTTGGTAAAGAATAACCACAAGATTTCTCATTATAGCTCCAATTTCATTTGATTTATTATTAACAAAACCACCACAGTTTCATTTTCATCCATTATTACTTTGGTGATTACTGGATCTATCCATTTACTAAAACCAAAAATTCAATGTGATTATGTTAGTAAAATTGTCACATACTATCTTATGAGTTGGGTAAACACTAAGATATATTGATTCATGTTATCTTCAACTCCTTAAAAATAACTTTGACTCTTTCAAATATTATAACCACTATGGTTATATAAAACCTATCACTTATGCTTAAATAACACCCTAACCTCTAAAATTATCTAAATTGGCCTCTGATACCAACTGTAAGGCCCCAGACATACAAAATTACTTAATCACGAGTTTAAACAAGAATTCTCATTGAGGATCTTTTCAGGTTTGTAGTTTTAGAGAATTAGGCCATAATTATTTCATTTCACCTCAAATATTACAAAGTGGTCACTTCTAATCTAACCAATATTTTCACAAAAATAAAATTCCTTAAATAAAACATTAATTCCTTTTTTGATATAAATCTTCTTGAATTCTTCATTTCTCTTACCCTTACTTATATCCTGTGAAAAATGTTTCAAAAAATTGGGATAAGGATAAAAATATCAGTATGGATTATCAAATAAGAAAAAAATATTAGTCCATCAATTCATACAATTAAATGAAATCATTCTTTTCACTTATATATTATATTCTCTTTAACATACCTCATGAAATCATATGATTTATAAATAGTACATAAAAATCATAAATCATAAATCAAACTTTTGGAATACATAACATACTTACATTTTAGATTTCACAACTACATAGGGAGTGAAATTTGGAATAACCATCACAGTATATTCCCAAAATCTCTTATGAGAAACATTAACGTTTACCTCTATCACGTTATCTAATGCATTGGAAAGCTATCTCAAACTCTCCCACCCAAGGTTTATCACAGAGCCACTTGTATACATAAACAATTCCCAAGAAATATATATTGATAATAAAACAAAAATGATTGAGGTTATCAATATTTCACTCATCAATCACCATAAATAAAATAAGGATAATTAAATAATCCATACATTTAAAAAACAATTTAAAATATTTAATAAATAGATTTAGGAATAAAAGTGTCTTATACCACTTTGAAACTTTTAAAAGAAATTTGGGAGTTAGAATTTTATAACATATTTTTCTATATAAATAATCACTTAAACCATTTGAAAAACATTGAAATTATAGAGAATGATTTAGAAGAATAAATATTTAAAAAATTTAAAATGATATTTCAGTTAAAGAGTCTAATAACACTAGAGAAACACTGGAATATAAATTAGTAAAGAATAACAATAAACGAAACATGTAAAACCTGGAAATTTCAAGGAATTTTTTTTCAAAATACTTTGGAATTTTATGAGCATGTGGCTTCTGACGGCACTTGATTCTGAGGCCCAGTGCGCCCAGAATCAATTTCCGAAGTTTAGCCCAAGTACGTTCAGTGAAGGAACAAGCGGGTTTTTCTATCTTTTGAATCGGTGCTTGGAAATAAAATCTGAGGGCACCTATGAACTCGCAGCACCAGTAATTTCTTAAGGGGACACTTACCGTAGTTGCATTTTTAAAGGAGGAGGAGATAATTTTTGGGGGTTTATTTAATAAGTAAATAAAAAATTTCGGAACATTTTTTTTATAAGGTGGTTATTCCCCCCCATAGGTAGTTAAGGGTGGGGCCCACAACCACTTAACTACCCAAGTCTGGATGTTAGATAAGTGGGGACCACATGAGTCCCACCATTTAATTCCCTATAATCTCATTAATAACCCCCTCCCCCATTAATTGGCAAAACCCCCATTTAACTGCCAACGCGTTTAATAGTGGGGAACCTTCACTCTCCCTTTGTAAATTAATTTTCATCACGTTATTAAATGTGGTGAATTGATTCTAGGAGTTTCATTGTGTGTTTAATTAAATAATAGGAGGAACCTATTATTTAATTTGGGGAAGAACATTCGTTGTGCGGGAGAGCTTTGGAGATTTTAGAAGAACGCCGGTCTCCGAAGAAGAACGACGAAGAACGCCGGTTCCTCGAAGATCGAAGAAGTTACACCCTTTCTCTTCTCCATGACAAGAGAGGAGATGCCGCTTCCTTATCAGTGCACTTCGATGATGCCTACGATCCTCTTCCCCGTGATGTTGTCTACTGCGACACCGACGTCCGACATCAACTGTTGAGGTATGATAATTTGTATAAGTTTTATTATGTGATTTTATACCCTCGGCATGGTGTGAAATTTGTTTGGTGAAATTTAGAACCACTAACGCGGTGGGTACGGACTAATGAAAATGACTGAACCCACCGCTGCTTTGTTATTGATGTTCAGAATAATTGGCGATGATGAAGCGGGACCGAAATGGTGATTGGAGGCCTTCGCAGGGATGTACGGGTCCCGAGGCGACCGTAGGCACAGACGGGAGAAAAATCGGACCACCTGAATGACTCCAGTGGCCCACGGAGGTCTCTGGCGGCACGGGACACCGGTGAGGCGGTCGACACCGGTCGTATGCAGGGAGGCGGTGGCACACCGGTATGCCGCCGGCAGGAGCCCGCCGCGGCTAAAGCCGCGGCGGCGAGGGACTGGATCCCGCGGCCGTGCGGGATCCATGGGAGACGCGGCGTCGGGTGCCGCATCCGCGGAACACAAAGGGGGGACTATGTTCCCCCCTATGCTCGGCTTGCTGGTCGAGCCAGTGCACCCCCTGGCTGGGCAGGAGTGGGTCGCGTGGACCGGGTCAGGCCACACCTAGCCGGGCCGAACTCAAAACCGGGCCGGGTCGGACCAGGCCCAGACCCCCCACTCCGAACCATTTTCGGTCTTCTGCCCGTAACTTGACCTACAGTCCTCCGATTGACTCACTTTCAGTTGCGTAGGATTCCTTCGATGGAGACATCTGTTTCGGTATATTACACTGGAGGTTTATGCAATGTTTGGGTATGGATGGGTTGGTTCGAACCCGAAACCAACCGAGCCCTTTAATCAGAAATGCTTATAACTTAAGGACCGGACGTCCGTTTGACGTGCCGTCAACTGCGTTGAATTAATCTTGATGATAAGGTCCTTTAGGCTTAATACGCATGAGTTTTGGACACATCTGGTGTACAGTCAGGTTTGTTTTAGCTTGAAAACCAACGGGGCCCCTGGGACGGAAAAGCAAATAACTCTCAAACTGAGCGTTCGATTGATGCATCGTCTATCGCGTTGGGTTTCTTTTGATGAGACGGAACCATGGGATACATCAACTATGGAATTTGTGATAGTTGATGTATCAACTCTCTTTCTCATGGTGCGGACCCTCCAGGAATCGAGCTTGCTGTGTGTGAGAAACCTAGAGCTGGCTGCGACTGTGACTCCATCGACTACTGTACTGGAATCCTCTGTGGTTTCGACAGAGATGAATACCGTATTGGAATCCTATGTGGGTTCGACAGAGATGACTCATGTTCTTTTATCCTATGTAGTTCTGGAAGTATTGACCTCTGTACTTGTATCTTGTGTGGGTCCGACAGAGTAGCTAGTCTTGTATCTTGTGTGGGTCTGACAGCTTATCTCATCTTGTATCCTGTGTGGGTCTGACAGCTTAGATGAATTAGTTACTACATCTGATCATCTCTATCTCCATACGAAATATGTATACCTGTGTGAGATGAGTCTTGATTTTCAATCTTTATCATCGATGTGATTATCTTTCTTCCTGTGTGGACTGGGTTGTGTTTTCCTGTGTGGACTGGATTGTGCTTGGGCTCAAGAGTTGGAGACGAACTGTAACTGATGACTTTGGTATATGTATGGGCATATACCTAATAAAATTTCTTGATACTTCGTGATTGTATCTTTCCTTTTTGGTTTATACTTCTTGGATTCTGGGAGACTTTCAGGGGTCTCGGGGTACCTACTGAGTATCGTATACTCACCCCTACACGGGTCATGCCCGCACTACGTTGTGTTGGATGGTGATGACGGACAACACTGATCGAGGTGGAGGCTTGTGGGGATGGACGATACTTGGAGTTGGACCACTTGGCGGGATGTACACGGAGTGGATGGCCAGACCCAAGGAGCTGAGGAGACTATCTGTACCCACCCTTCAGGTGGTATTTCTGGAGGATGACTCAGTGTTTCTGTTTTACATACTATTTTTGTACTTTCCTTTCAATTGTACTGAACTTTTAGGTGGGTTTGTATACTGGCCCATTTACTTTTCAGCACTTACCTTGTACCCAGTTTTTACTTAGTCCTTACTTCACTTGTGTACTATGTTTTGTTTTTTTTACTTTATAAAAGGAAATTCCTTACCATTTTGGGATTTACGCCTTTGGTGCTAGTCGCCAGCCCTTGGCCTATGGATGGTGGGCTTGGGGTAGTCACGACATGGGCCCTGAGGACGGGTCAGGACAAATTAGTATCAGAGGGAGGTT
Source organism: Viscum album (assembly GCA_963277665.1). Lineage (NCBI taxonomy): Eukaryota > Viridiplantae > Streptophyta > Magnoliopsida > Santalales > Viscaceae > Viscum > Viscum album. The sequence continues at coordinate 344,285,334 of OY728134.1, read as the reverse complement.
CTACCACAGAACATAGGACATTTATAATTTCTTCTCTGTGAAGCAATAGTGTTAAGAGTATTGAGTGTGGTATTCAGTACAGGGAGTCTAGTGTTGGTGCGGTGGCCGACGTATCCATACACTAGGACCCTGACCTATGATTTCTGACTCAGTGCATGAAAACATTGATTGCGTGTGTGTTTCCTTTCAAATATTTTCCTTGTGATTGCTTTGTGTCTGCTCACCAGGTATACTATACTAATCATGGTTCACCTGTTTATTTTCAGGATGCCCCACGAAGGCATCCAGCTAGGGTTCCTAGTTATGTGAGGGATGGTAGCCCACTGAGCGACGAGGCCTCGGTACAGTGCCCTATTACAGCAGGGGCACCAGCAGTACCCCTACCTGCTGAGTCACCGATGCTACCTGCCCCAACGGCGGAGAGTGCTCGCCGCCTGAGTGCATTGCACGAGTTTCAGAGATAGAGGCCACCCAGGTTCCGTGGAGATACAGATCCTCAGGCAGCCGGGGATTGGCTAGAGGCCATTGTCAGAGTCTTCCGACTGGTAGGGACACCATCAGATCTTATAGTGGTACTTTCCGTGAGTCTCATGCACGCAACAACAGGTAGATGGTGGATCCTGATGCTCTAGGGGCACTATGAGGAATCTCTTTTATGGACGGACTTCGAGAGCCTCTTCCGCTCGGAGTTTGTTCCGGCCGCCCTCTGTGCGGTATGCATCCAGGAGTTACTACAGCTACGGCAGGGCAGCATGTCAGTAGCCCAGTACTCAGCAAGATTTACCGACCTCTCGCGCTACTCCACGGACATGGAACGAGACCCATTCTTTCGGGCCCGGACCTTTGAGCAGGGATTGAGGCATGAGATCAGATCTTTGACAATTCCCCTCAGTATCCGGATGCAGGGGGGGTGCTGGAGCGAGCCCTGTTAGTGTAGAGCTCTCTCACCGAGAATCCATCAGTAGCGATACCCACCGCAGGACGGCACTGAGTGTAGTCTTCTGCATCCAGCAGTCGACAGATAACGCAGGGGTCCATGAGGACCTGGGCGACCGGTGGGCGACCTCAGGATTCATGTTTAGCTGTGTGGGGCACACAACACAGATCCAGCCTTTTGAGGAGCAGACAGTGCGATGCATGCGGCGGGCAGGGCCACATGTCTCGTGACGACTTGACCCGCCATGCAGACGAGTAAAAGAAAGTGGATGGACCTCCCAGGAAGAGGCAGTGGTTCGACCGTGGCAGTCCATAGGGAGCAGGCGGATGAGGCAGAGGAGTTGGCCGAGCAGCAGGTGGTGGACGATGCTTCGAGGCTCTACCACCACCACCCCCAAGAGGTCCACCCCGACCACACGGAGCTGGTGGGAAGAGGCAGGCTCAGCTCTAGGCAGTAGAGGCTTACGACCACGGTTCACCTGATATGATTAAAGGTACTATCTGTGTCTACTCCACCCTTGATGCAGTTCTTATAGACACAGGTGTGAGTCATTCTTTTATTTCCGCTTCCCTTGTTCAGAACTCAGAGATTCAGACAGAGCCGTTGACTCGATCCTTGTGGATAGATACTCTTACCAGAGTAAGCTCGAAGATTACGCACTAGTTCCAGCAGTGTTAGCTTACTATAGGTGGTGAGAGCTTCGGCTGGGATATTCTTGTAGTGGCGTCAAGGCCTTACGACGTCATCTTCAGTATGGACTGGTTATCTACAGTCCATGCTCAGATCGTATGTTTTAGGTGTAAGGTGCGGTGTGTCTACACGGATGGGACCAGGTTCACCTTCATCGGTGAAAAGGGAACCTTTGTAGCACAGGATGGACTCATGCAAAGGAGAGGGAAGCCTATCAGACATCAGTTTTCTAGTCTCATCCTCGAAGTAGTTGACGTGCGATGTCCGAGTTTTCCTATAGTGGTGGATCAGTATGTGGATGTTTTTCTTGACAATGTTCTAGGACTACCTCCTCTTTGGGAGGTATATTTCTATATATACCTATATCCCAAGACATCATCGATATCCACTCCAGCATATAGGATGGCTCCCGCCGAGCATCTTGAGCTGCGGGTACATCTGGTGGACTTATAGGGGAAAGGTTTCATCCAACCCAGTGTTTCACCCTGGGCTTCTCCAGTTCTATTCTCCAAGAAGGCGGATGGGGGCTTGCGACTCTGTGTTGACTACCATCGCCTAAACCAGGTGATCGTGAGAAATAAGTATCTACTTCCGAGGATTGAAGACCTCTTTGATCAGCTCAAGGGAGCACGTTGGTTCTCAAAGATAGACATCAGGTCAGGCTATCATCAGCTCCGAGTTCGGAACGAGGATGTGCAGAAGACGGACTTCAGGTGTCGGTATAGCCACTATGAGTTCTTGGTCATGCCCTTCGGTGTGACCAATGCTCTAGAAGTGTTCATGAGTGTCATGAACAGGATCTTCCAGCCCTACCTCGATCGGTTTGTCACAGTCTTCATTGATGACATTCTGATCTACTCAACCACCAAGGAGGATCATGCCTACCACTTACGGGTTGTACTGTATACACTCTGAGAGCACCAGCTTTATGGTAAGCTCTCTAAGTGCTAGTTCTGGATTTGAGAGGTTCACTTATTTGGGAACGTCATCTCAGAGGCGAGAGTTGCAGTGGATCCCATGATGGTCGAGGTGGTACTTGCTTGGGAGCCACCCAGGAGCATGATGGAGGTGCGGAGTTTCCTAGATCTGGCTGGGTATTATCGGAGATTTGTGCCAGACTTCTCCAGAGTTGCAGCACCACTTACAGATTTGACGAAGAAGGGGAAACCCTTCGTGTGGTCAGGAAGATGTCAGGAGAGCTTCTAGGATCTGAGACGGAGATTGACCAGTGCGCCCATCTTGAGGCTACCAGAGGAGGGCGTATGGTACATAGTTTACTTAGACGCATCTGAGACTAGGCTCAAGTGTGTCCTGATGTAGGATCCAGTAGTGATCACTTATGGTTCATGACAGTTGAGGCAGCACGAGCATAACTACGCTACCCATGACCTAGAGTTATCAGCAGTGGTCTTCGCCCTGAAAATGTGGCGGTACTATCTCATGGGTGTGCGCTTTAGAGTCTACTCTGACCACAAGAGTCTTAGGTACATTTTCTCATAGAAGGACCTAAACCTGAGACAGTGGAGATGACTTGAGTTCCTCTAGGTTTATGACTTTGAGATTGTCTATACTCCTAGGAAGGGGAACATTGTGGCTGATGCTCTCAGCAGAAGATCAGGTATTCAGCTACTTGGAGAGGCGACAGAGCAGTTAGCCACTTTGTAGATATCCATCTTGGATAGAGATGGGGAAGCCTATCTTCAGTCCCTCACAGTCACTCCTCCACTACTTCAGTGGGTCAGAGAGGAGCAGCGTGGGGACATTGACTGTGAGGCGTGACATGATCAGATATCCTCAGGGCGAGCACCCGATGGATTTTCTAAATGTGGGGAGCATGACATCCTCTTCTGGGGACGTATCATGGTACCAGTTGCACTGCAGGTGGAGGTGCTGAGGTACTTCCACACTTCCCCTATAGCGGTACATCCAGGAGTACCGAAGATGTACTAGGACCTCAGACGATAGTACTGGTGGCCGGGCATGAAGAACGTTGTGGTAGAGTTCGTTTCTTGATGCCTCACTTGTCAGCAAGTGAAGGCAGATCACCAAGCACCTGTAGGCTTGGTACAACCCTTAGAGCTCCCGGAGTGGATTTGGGATGGGATATCCATAGATTTCGTGACGGGGCTTCCATGTACTTCTAGAGGACATGACACCATCTGGGTGATCGCAGACTAACTCAGCAAGTCGGCCCACATCCTACCAATCAGAGAGCAGGGCTCAGTAGAGGGATTGGGAAGCCTCTATGTTCAGGAGATCATACAGCTTCATGGTGTACCATCATCTATCGTCTCTTATCAAGATGCTCACTTTACTTCCCAGCTATGGAAGGGGTTGCAGGAGGCTTTTGGGACGCAGCTACGCCTGAGCACTACCTTTCACCCACAGACGGATGGCCAAACGGAGAGGACCATTCAGACACTTGAGGACATCCTCTGTGCATGTGTCCTTGACTTTGGTCGCAGCTGGGAGAATCACCTACCCTTGGTGGAGTTTGCGTAAAACAATAGCTACCAATCCACCATCGAAATAGAACCTTACGAGGCATTGTAAAGCCGACCATGCAGATCACCTCTGTGCTAGACTGACCATTGGGAGTCAACACTCGTAGGACCAGAGATGGTTTAGGCTATGGCGGAGAAGGTTCAGATCATCCAAGAGTGGATGAGGACTGCACAGAGTAGATAGAAGTCCTATGCTGATAGGAGGCAGACACCACTAGAGTTCAAGGATGGCGACCACATTTTCTTACAGGTCTCACCTCAAAGTGGATTACGAAGATTTGGCCGTGGCGGCAAGTTATCTCTGCGCTTCATCGGACCATTCCAGGTCCTCAAAAGGGTAGGCGAGGTGGCTTACCGCCTAGACCTTCAACCTCAGTTGCACCGGGTGCACGACATCTTTAATGTATCTCAGCTGAGGAGATATGTGCCTGACCCGACGCATATCATCGACCACGAGGAGCCGAACATCGATGATGGGGAAACTTTTGCGGAGGTCTCAGTGGAGATCGATGATTGACAGAAACGGTTCCTACGTGAACGGTCGATTCCTCTAGTGCGCATTCGTTGGCAGTACAGGAACCTCTAGGAGAGCACATGGGAGCGGGAGGCTCAAATGCGTGCTCAGTATCCTCATTTGTTCCCCTAGTTTATGTTGTAGCATTACGGGGACGTAAAGGCCTGAGGTGGGATTGATGTAAAGACCCAAAAATTTCAAAGAATTTTTCTTTTATAATGCTTTGGAATTTTACTAGTCGGTGTCTTCTGACGGCACCTGATTACGAGGCCCGGTGTGCCCAGAATCAATTTTCGAAGTTTATCTTAGGCACGTTCAGTGAACAAACGAGTGGGTTTTTATAACGTTTGAACCGGTGCCCGGAATTAAAATTTGAGGGCACCGATGAACTCGCAGTGTCGTTAATTGCTTAAGGGGACACATACCATAGTTGAATTTGCAATGGAGGAGAAGATAATTTTTGGGGGTTTATTTAAGAAGTAAATAAAAATTGTCAGAACAATTTTTATTTTATAAGGTGGTTATTCACTCCCATGGGTAGTTAAGGGTGGGGCCCACAGCCACTTAACTACCCAAGTGTGGATGTTAGAGAGGGGGGCCCACACGATTCCCACCATTTAATTTCCGCTAATCTCATTAAGAACCCCCCTCCCCTTAAACTGGAAAAATCCCCATTTAACTACCAATGTGTTTAATAATGGGGAACCTTCTCTCTCCCTTATTAAATTAATTGTCATCACATCATTAAATGTGGTGAATTAATTCTGGGAGTTTTTTGTGTCTATACTTAAATAATATGAGGAACCTATTATTTAATTTGGGGATGAACATCCGTTGTGCGGGAGAGCTTTGGAGCTTTTGGAAGAACGCCGGTCTCCGACGAAGAATGCCGGTTCCTCGAAGATCGATGACGCGCCACCCTTTCTCTTCTCCGCGACAAGACAGGAGATGCCGCTTCCTCCTCAGCGCACTTCGATGATGCCTATGATCCTTTGCCCCATGAGGCCGTCGGCCACGATGCCGACGTTCGACATCAACTGTTGAGGTAGGGGAATTTGTATAAATTTCATTATGTGATTTTATACCCTCGACATGGCATGCAATTTGTTTGGTGATGTTTAGAACCACTAACGCGGTGGGTGCGGACTAACGAACAAGTCCAAACCCAACGATACTTTGTTCTTGATGTGCATAATAATTGGAGATGACAAAGCGGGACCGAAATGGATGTTGGAGGCCTTCACAGTGATGTATGGGTCTGGAGGCGACCGTAGGTGCAAATGAGAGCAAAATCAGACAACTGGAATGCCTCCGGGGGCCCGTAGAGGACTCCGGCAGCGTGGGATGCCGGCACGGCGGTGCCGGCGCGCCGTCGAAAGGAGACCACCATGGTTGAAGCCACGGTGGTGAGGGATTGCATCCCGCGGCCATGCGGGGTCCACGGGAGACGCGGCGTCGGGCACTCCGTCTGCGGAACACAAAGGGGGGACCGCGTTCCCCCCTGCTCGGCTCGCTGGCCGAGCCAGCACACCCCCCGGCCGGGCTGGGGCGGGTCGCGCGGACCAGGTCGGGCCACGCCCTACCGGGCCAGACCTGGACCTGAGTCGGGTTGAACCGGTTCGGGACGACCCAGGGGGGTTGGACCGGGTCGGACCGGGCCCAGACCCCCCACTTCGGATCATTTTCGGTATTTGGCCCATAATTTAAGCTACGAACCTCTGATCGATGCACCTTCTGTTGCGTAGGAATACTTGGATCGATATGGTCTTTTCTGTATATAAACTAAAGGTTTCGGAAAAGTTTGTGTACGTCCGGGTTGGTTCGAACCCGACACCAACCAGGCCCTTGGAACGGAAACACTTATAACTTAAGGATCGGATGTCTGTTTGATGTTCTGTCAACTGTGTTGAATTCCTCTTGATGAGACAGTCCTTTTGGCTTACTATGGTTGAGGTGTGGACGTAGCTGGAATATGGTCGGGTTGGTTTTATCTTAAAAACCAACCGGGCCCCTGGGACGGAAAAGAAAATAACTCTGAGACCGGGCGTCCGATTGACGCATCATCTGTCGCATTTGGTTTCTTTTGACGAGACGGGACCTTGTGATACATAAACTCTGTAATTAATGACAGTTGATGTATCAACTCTCTTGCTCGAGGATCTGACCCTCCTGGAATCATGCATGCTATGTGCGGGAACCCTAGAGCTGGTTGCGACTGCGACTGCATCGACCACTGTACTGGAATCCTCCGTAGGTTCGACAGCAACTACTACCGTACTGGAATCCTTTGTGGGTTCGATGGTGATTACTACTATTCTTTTATCCTATGTGGGTCCGGTAGTATTGACCTCTGTACTTGTATCATGTGTGGGTCTGACAGCTTAGCTGGTCTTGTATCCTGTGTGGGTCTAATAGCTTAGATGAATCAGTGACTACATCTGATCATCTCTATCGCCATACGAAAGATGTATACCTGTGTGAGCTGAGTCTTGATTTTCAATCTTTATCATCAATGTGATTATCTTTCTTCCTGTGTGGACTGGGTTGTGTTTTCCTATGTGGACTGGATTTTTCTTGGTCTCGAGAGTTGGAGACGAACTGTAACTAATGACTTAGGTATATGTATGGGCATATACCTAAGAATAGTTGTTGATACTTCGTGATTATATATTTACATTATGGTTTATCCTTCGTGGATTCTAAGAGACCCTCTAGGGTCTCGGGGTCCCTACTAAGTATCGTATACTCACTCCTGCATGGGCTATGCCCGCACTACATTGTGTTGGATGCAGACAACGGACAACACTGATTGAGGTGGAGGCCTGTGGGGCTGGACGGTACTCGGAGGTGGACCACTTGGCGGGACATACATGGAGAAGATGGCCAGACCTGAGGAGCTGAGGAGACTATCCATACCCACCCTTCAGGTGGGATTTCCGGAGGACACTTGGTGTTGCTGCTTTAGTTACTACTATTGTACTTTCCTTTCAGTTGTACTGAACTTTCAGTTGGGTTTGTATACTGTCCCATTTACTTTTCAGCACATACCTTATACCTAGTTTTTATTTAGTGCTTACTTAACTTGCGTACTCTGTTGTGTTTTTGTTTACTTTATAAAAGGCAATGCCTTCCCTTTTTTGGGATTTACGCCTTTGGTGCTAGTCGCCAGCCCCTGGCCTATGGAAGGCGGGCTTAGGGTAGTCACAACATGGTCCCCGAGGATGGGTCATGACAAAACATTAAATAACATGATAATATATAACTTTATGATATAAAATGTCATAAGGGTTTTATATAAACCTTATAGGATAATAACAGTTCATAACATCAAGATATGCCACAATGAAATGATATTGAGATGAAATCCATTATAAAGATCATATCAATGACGTTAGAATTTATCAATGGGATGATTATTTGTAACAATAGTATATCCACACAAAGGGAAGTGGAAATTACAACATAAATAAATTAAAAAGTATTCCACACATAATTTTCTAATAAAATAATCAATGAGGTATGCATAAAACCTAATTACTTGAAATTGAATTTCAAGATTCCCTTACAAAAATTCTGCAGCCAAACGGCGCCACTAAAAAAAACAGAAAATGAGTTGATAAGAGAAAAAAGGGTATATCATCGCATGGACATAAAATAAAGAGAAATAAGGATATATAAGAATACATCCCAATATGAGAAAATGGAAATTGAAATACATAACATAAAACAATTATTTGACTAAAAGAGGAAGGTGAAAGGTTCCCTTACCACTTGTAATCAATCGAGTCGTATAAAAAAAATAATGACAAAAAATTCATACTTTACCATGAATATAAATAGAATCATGATAATATATATCAAAGGCAGAACATAATTGTAATGCCTCGACCCATGAAGTCCGAAGCCAGTCCATTATTTTAATACACTCACATGATTACAAGGCATCAAGTCCCGAAGGACTGATTAGTATAGCAGTATTGGAAAATAGATTACATACATGAACATTACATTATAATATCAATCATAAAATAAAAACTAGATAATAATTTGATAATTCCATTATTCCCCTATCTTAACCCTTCTTATCAATAATAATACACTACATGGAATCCTGGGAATACAAAACCTAAGAAAGGGGTGAGCTCAAATGCACAATAATGGTAAATAATTTAGCGGAAGCCATAAAAGTTTAAGGCAAGAGTTTAATAAAAACAAAATCATTTTAAACTAAAAATTGAACATAATATAGAAAAAATAAATAAAACATTACCATATAAACATGCACATGAATATTCTACTAGTCAAATAATCACATGTAATAACAAATTTCATAACGAGGGAATGCCTAATGCCGGACATGATAACCACATACCCAAGGCCTCATGCCAATACTAAAAGAAATTCAAGGCTTGTTCCAAGACACTAATTTGTCTCATGAGACCTACCAATTAATCTAGGGGCTATAGCGGGACCCACCCGTCACTTACTGAGTACAGCGTATTCCTCATATAAAATTTTTGAAACATAATATAAAAATTCCTTTTAAAACAAGTATACGAAATTTCAATAATTTTACCTTAAACCATGAATGGTAGAAAAACAACACATTCATAGTCAAAAATTCCATAAATTATTCAATAAAACAATGAATATTGTACTATAATAAATCAACATCGATCAAGAATAATATTTAGTAAAGGATATTAACATAGTTGAAAATGATCAGTAAAACTCATGGAGAGATATATCCCTTTTTTGTGATATCATTTAAATGTCACACAATTATAAAGGAATAAATTTAAAAGAAATTTTTTAATAAAAGTGTACCATAACCCTTCGAAAATTTTTAGAGTAATTAACATTTTAAAACAATCTTGTTCATATAAATCAATACTTAAAATCATTTTGAAAACAAGGACATTAATTAAAAATATTTAGAAAGATAAATAAGTAACACATTTAAAATAATGATCTTGATAAAAGAGTCTCTTCCACAAAACATAAAACATTCATTTTGAAAACATTATTATGAAACATTGTCATGGATGATAAATATGTCCCAGTAAATACTTACATATAAACAGTCTCGGATAATATTGAGACTGAGGAATTAACCCTTTCCGTGTACTTTCTGTTAGTCAAGGGTACATTTATCTTCCTTTATAATGACCATAGTATGTTATTGAATTATACCAAAACCATATTAATATTTATGATATCATATATGATTCATTTATGACTTTATACTACCCATTTAAAAATAATTTCAATGTTAAAGTAACATTTTAGGTAATAATCGTTTTCTTTATTGTACGTGTTTTAACTTGTTATTATTGATCATATCACTTAGATCATGATTTAAATACTTAATGAATATAAAACATGATTTATATATCATATATATTTTGAATATAAGTATTAATAATAGATAGATATATGAAATGGAAACACCGTTTATGGAGACGGTGGTCCGTACGTATACATAAACGTTGTTTCTGTTTTCTTCTCATATGGTATGGAAGTAAGTAAATGATAAATAATTTTCTATATAAAAATATATTATTAAAGTATAAATATTATGTCATATATCTAATAATTTATCAATATATATATATTTATAAAAATTATTGAAATGTGATCATTGAAGATGAATCTCATCGCGTCATGGAGACGGTAAGCTGTACGTACGCACGATCGACAATATCATTCTATCGATGGTAAAACAGTGTTTAATTTCATGTTATATTATATATATAGAATCATTACCATGTTATATTCATTATTTAAATTAATTAAACTCATTATTATACCCATCAAAATAATTTAGTGTTGAATAACAAACTACACCACGACCTGGAGATGGTAAGTCGTACGTACACACGTATGGTGACTTTTTCATTCATAGGATGGATAGAATAATGAATATGTTTTTAAAATATTTATAATAATATCTTAGTATGTATAAGTTAATGTATTTATTATTTTATTATAGAAACAACAAATATATAGGAAGTGGAAGAAGAAAAGAACTTTAAAAGAGGTGTTAAAATAATTACCTCTTCTTCGGGTGCTTCTTTTGTATTTGAAAAAGGCTCATTAGGTTGGATTTAGGATCAAGTTAATTCATCTAGGATGAATTTAGGGTAGTATTTAGGATATTTTAGTAAGTTTTGTTTGAGAAAAATGTCTTTGGTGGTGTGAATTTGATAGAAGGGGAAGTACCCTTTTATAAGAGATGTGAGGGGATTTTTAGGAAAAGCTTGAAATATTAATTTATTATAAAATAATTTTTGGTTTCTAATAGATCCAAATGGATTTAGTTAAAGTATAAGGTGGTTATGGGTCTAAAAACTCTCCCAAAATTTGGTTTATACAAGTTTAGGTTCCCATATTACACTTATCTTTTAGATTTAACTCTTAGTTAAATAGTTTAACTTTTACTATGTCTCCTTGTATTCTCACACTATATGGATAATTAACATACTATAAACTACCAAGAGAACCTAAAGTGGTTCATTAATGACATATAAAACAATATTTATGTCCTTTTACCAAACATTATATTTCGTAGAATAATATATCATTTAATAAAATAGTATTTGTTTTAAAAACTCATTTATGTCAATTTTGACACTATTTAGTATTTGGTTTTTGTAAAAGTCATAACAATCTAAAAAGAGAAAAAAATCCAAGATTTTCCACTGAGGATCCTACCTGAAGGGTAGGTGTAGCTCACGATCAGTATTCTTGTTTCATGCCAGGTCAAATGGTCCACCTCTGATCATCATCCAGTCCTTGCTCCCTCAGCCTCAATCAATGTGTTCTATTTTCTGCAAAATACACGACAAGGAGCAGGAGAAGCCCATGCAGGGGTGTGTATAACAATACTTAGTAGGGACGCTGAGACCCCCAAAGGTCTCCCATAGTTCTGTAGTGGAAAAACCCCAAAAAAAAAGACTTCAATCACTAATCAAGAAGCAGTAATAAACTATACATAGGTATATTCCCATACATATACATACGTTATCAAGATATACTCATCTCATACATGAGGGAAGAATATCACAAAGGTATCACCATAAAGGTAACACCACAAAGTTAAAAGTACCACACAGGTAACATCACAAAGATAACACCACGAAGTTAAAAATACCACAAAGGTAACACCACATATATATCAACATGAAGGTAAAAGTTCCACATAGGTATCACCATGAAGATATCACCATGAACATAAAATTACCAAACATATATCCTTATGAAGGTAGAAGACTCATCTCACACCAGATATTAGTGAAGTACGTAGGTATAGATGATTAGTCGTGAAGCTAGATCATCTTATTCTGTGAGGAGTCACTGCTAATAACCATAAAAAGTATGACCCACACTGAATCAATAGGTACTAACCCCCGCAATGATCCACATAGGATTTGACCCTCCCAGAGTCGATAAGACCTAACCCCCACAATGACCCACATAGGATCTGACCCACACAAGATCAGTATGCGCTGACCCACACAAGATCACTGAGCACTGACCTATATAGGATCAGTATGAAATGAACTACACAAGATTGCTGAGCACTGACCCACATAGGATCTATCCCACATAGGATCGGTATGCGCTGACCCATGAAGGATCACTCGTTACTAACCTCCGTATGATCTGTCTCAAACCTCCGCCTCACTACTAGCCACTAGATTCCCACTCATTAGTGCATTTGGGAGAAACACTACTCAAGACATTGATCATACCTCAACAACCAAAAATTTCCACAAAGAAGTAAACTGATGATCTGTCAGGTCATAAGGGTTCCAACACAACAGATGGTGTGTCATTCAGACGCCCGGTCTGTGACTTATAAGCATTTTAGTACCGAGGGACTGGTTGGATTTTGGTTCGATCAAACCTAGCTGAACGCCAAATTCCCTAAAAATTAAATGGATTATACCAAAAGGAACACCTCATACTAAGGGTTCTGTTTCCGTATATGGTTCTTCAAATGGACACCCGGTATGTTAGCTACACCCCTTTCTGTGAAATGGGGGTTGTTGCACCTCGGTCTGGCTCGGCTCAGTCAGGCCCACCAGAATATGTCAAAGGGTCTACTCCCTAAAAGGTATACCAACACCACTGACATTTTGTTGAATGGACACTCTATTTATTAGTTACAGGTGATTCTTTATTCGGGGACCGATTGAGTCTGGGCCCGGTCCGACTCGGTCAGGCCGGCCCAACACAAAAGGTCACAGGGTCTACCTAACCCCACTTGGGTCCAGCCCAGTAAGGTTCATCCCGGTTTACGGGTTCTGGCCCATCAGGGTTAGCCCGGTTTGGTTCGTGGTCTCGGGTCATGGTTGGCTCGACCCGTCGGGTGGGGCTCAGCCCACCAGCATTGGCCCCCTGGTCTGCGGGTTCGGCCCGGCCCGCTGGACTGCGGGTTCGGGCCACTCGTCTAGCCTGCGTCTGGCCTAGTCTTTCAGAATGTAACACCCCAGGTAAATAAAGAATATGAAATTTTCATATTTATCCATATTTGTGAATAAAATATTAATATGACTTTAAAGGGGACGCTATGCTCGATGGCGTACCCAACACGCAACAACGAGTTTCTTGGGAATCTTACGTTGCACTCTAATAATAAAATAATATTATTTTAAATGGTAGTTAACATGTAGTCGTTGTATTGGCGAGAATGGATAGAAATAACTAAAATATGATTATATATGTTTTTAAATGTTTTTACATTTATCCAATAAAAGATAAAGGCTTTAAATACGAAAAGAATTCAATTTTAGGCGTATATGCCCTTGTTTTCACTAAAGGTTCACTTATCGCCTTTTGATGGAGAACCGTCATTAAATATAGTTTTGTTCACTCTTATAAATTCTACTAGACAAAATATAACTCTTCTTATGAATTGGGACATCAAAATTTACTTTGTGTAAATTTTTGGTATCTTTCCGATAAAGTTCATTTTTTAATGAATAGTGTAAAATGTTGTATTTTAATTCAAAACCTCTTTTTAATATAATTTATTTATATGATTATATTATCTTTTGAATTGGTTTTAAAGTGAAATTAGAATATATTTTAACCATTAAATCCAATAGTGGACGTTGGAATTAATTTCACTTTGAAATCAGACTTAAACTAGTGTCAATCTTTTGATACTTATTGTTTCATAAAAAAACGCTATTTCCTCAGATAGCGGGAATTGATTATTAAATTAATTAATGTGACTTATATGTTTTAAATTTTGTAAAATAGACTTCATTTTTAAATTCTGAATATCAAATATAGCTTAGGGTGAATTTTTGTGATTTTTCTGAAAAACATCAATTTTTGATGAATAGTGAAACCACTAAGTGGTACTTATAAAAACTGATTTTCCATTTAAATAAAATTTTTCCATATTTGTCTTTTGAATTTCAAAAATCTGACATAAATTTTTGTCATTAAGAATTAAAATGTGGTTCAATGGGATAAAAATAATTTTTTGGTAAATAATAACTTATTAAGTTTTTAATCGCGATTAGAGGTAATTAGTGTAGTTTATGGTAAGAATAATGTTTTAATAAAATGAAATGACCTAGACACATGTCCTACCCTCATTGGATGTGTCATGGACGACCAATAAAATCCATGGGTCAACTTGGGGACCCCATGAAGCCACTTTGGTTGTAAAATGACATAAATACTTTTTTATTTAATGTTAAAGTAAAAAATGACACAAACATGAGATGTTTTACTAAAAGACTTTTTACATGGGGTTATACAAGTCATAGTTTTTACTATAAATAGTAATTGGAAATATAAAAATATTTCCTACATCATAGTATTTTTTTTATAATTTTTAGACATTAAATAAATTAAATTATTTATGACATCATGATGATGCAGCGATGACATCATTATTTAACGATTTAAATAAAATGGAAAGATAATGTAATATCTAGACCTAAACATGTCCAAAACCTATTGGATGAGAGGAGTTATAACCCTTATCACCTTATCCTCGAAATACATCAATGTGGGACCTTTAAAATTCGAAACTCTTTTGAAAATAAAGTAACATTTTGTAACTTTACAAGAGTGCCCCTCCTCTCCTCTTATAAAAGGCCCCCACCTCTAACTCCTTACCCACACTCCCAAAGCCTTTGACTCGGCCAACCCCTACTCATTTTGTCTCTCCACTTCCCTCTCTTACTCCTTGAAGCCTCACTTTGGGCAGAAGTCTTTCCAAGGAAGCCTTTGAGCTCAAACCAAGGGGAGTTACCCGATTTTAAGGTAATGTCTTCACTTGTGTCCTTTTTGTTTTATTTTGCTTCTCCAACCCCCTAAAATCTTTTTATTCATTTATTTTGTAAAAATACAGTATATTAAAAAAAATAGGATGTTTTTATAAGAATTATTCGAGCTACACTTACACACACCTACATCTAATGGTTAAAGAACATACTGTTTCCGTGGATGACGAATTTCTGCCTCCTGAAACGATGATTGTTCAACATTCTTCTAACACCTTAAAAGGTGGCCATTAAGATGACACTATATTTATATATGATATCTAATATTTTTATGTTTTACTTAAGCTTCTGTATTTTTCATTTATGGCGTACCTTTATGGCTTCCATTATGGGTAAACACGATATCTTCATTTAAGGAAATGCGGACTACCGCCCCCTCAAAGAGATTTGATTCGTTAATACCATATGTGTTATGTATAAAGGATATATTTAATGATATTATATATGATACCATACTGGAATTAAAATACTATTATGTACCATTATGTTTTAATTCCATTAAATATGATATAGAAATGGAAGTAGCGTTCATGCGTACGTACGGCTTACCGTCTCCATGAACGGTACATTTCATTTCTTATCTCAAAATGTTATGTAATATTATAAGTACATATATATAATGGATATATATTTAATATATTACATCTAAATTATGGATATAATTCTATAATTATAACATATATATATCTCTCTCATTTTGTTTTAATTCCATTAATATGACAAAAAATGAAAGTAGCGTTCATGCGTACGTACGGCCTACCGTCTCCATGAACGATGCTTTTCGTTTTTTATCTAAAAATGATATGGAATAGTATAAAATGAATATTTACTGGATATATATAATATTTTAATCATTAATACTATTCTGGAAATTATTTACTTATAACTACATGGGCAATCTTTTTTCAAACAAGTTCATTTTTGATTCATGTACCAAACATCGACAAAAACGTCTCATATGAACTAACATTATTAAACAATTATTATAACATTATAATATGTGATATTAACTGAATAATAATCTCTAAAGGAGTTACTTAGGAAATTATTAGTTGACCAAAGTTTATTATTCAGGAATATAAAGAAACGAACAAGACAAGTTGGACTTGAGGTAAGGGATCCTACTCCACTCTTTCTTTTTAAGTACACTCTTTTATGTCATTACTTTTAAAGCTCATATTTCATGTTATTGGGATGTTCTTTTATATTAATATTACTGTAATTTTTATTTTCATGTGATGAGAGACCCTATTCTCTCTCATCAATCCATTTTGTAAGTTTTGAGTGGCGCCGTTAGGCTGCCGAATTTTCGTAAGAGATCTAACCTCTCTCTTTCTCTTTAAGTACTCTCATTTATGTCACTTCTTTTAATCTCCTCTTTTTTATGATGGGGGATGTTCATTTATATTCCTATTTCTGTACATTTTATTGTAATGTGGTGAGATACCCTATTTTATCTCATCAATCCATTTTTTGAAGTTTTAAGTAGCGCCATTAGGCTGCCGAGTTTTCGTAAGGGATTTTTCGTCTCACTTTTATTCCCGTGAGATTTATGCTACATTTGCCACAATTTCCTTTGATTGGTGTATGTAATGACCATTGTTTTACTCATTGTGTAATATTCATTCATTTATGAGTATTTACATCAATGTTGTATTGTCCTTCTTTCATGGGGCATATGTTTCGAAAGATACCCATGTCGGTAAGGGAACCTTTCACCCTCCTTTTTTTTTAAAATACTTATTTTGTTATGTCTTTTAATTCACATAATATTATTTTGGGATATGTTATTCTATATCCTTATTGATGTAAATTTTATGTCCATGTGATGAGATACCCTTTTTATCTCTCATCAACTCTTTTTCTGAATTTTGAAGTGACGTCGTTAGGCTGTCTAATTTTTGCAAGGGAACTTCTTAACCCAATTTTGATTCTCTGGGATAAACTTGTACACCTTGAATATGTCGTTCAATGATTATGTGTGAATTTCCTCTGATTTTTTTTACACTTAATACCCACTAATATTTCATGTATTTGTTTGTCACACATAGTTATGTAACTGATTTATCCATAATCCAAGGATATCGTCGTTGTATGGGACTTCGTCTCAATCTCCTTTCATTGAGGCATATTTTGTTTTATACAAAACCTTATTTATATGGTGTATAAACCCCTTTGACTTTTACATTTATTCAAAAGGAATATTTGTTATACGAAGTGTTTACTAAATGACAAAAGGGAATGTTTTTGTGGTACGTATGCGGCGACAATGACTTCTCCGCCGCCGTGACCATTATTTGAGTTTTGTCTTCCTCTACAAGCCATACCATCTTTTTAAAAGAAAAATAAATACCATGTTTTACTTTTCTTTTATTTTGGTATCGAAAATGGTTTTCATAATGTTTTTATATCAATGTGTTGTATTGATGTCTTGTGTTTGAAAGGTGGGAATGTTATGTTTCCTTTATGCATGTCTTATGTGATACGATTAGGTTGAGGTTCTTGGGCATTATTATGAAGACGGGTGGTTCCGTGATAAACTAAGGGAGGGTGAGCCCGATATAGCTCTCCAATGCATTGGGTAACGCGAAGGAGTGAAACGTTAAGGTTTCTCCAACAAGATTTAGGGAATATACTGTGGTGGGTATTCCAAACGTAACCAATAGGGTTACTCCCTACGTAAGAATGTTATGAATGCCTCAAGTTACCTTTTATGTCTTATGATTTCTATGATTTATTCATGATTTGATGAGGTATGTTAAATTGCCTTTGTTGTATGTGTAAAGTATGATTTCATTCTTATATATATATGAACTGATGTTTCCTTTCCATATTTTTATAACCCTTACTGATCTTTTTATGATCATCCCAAGTTTTTGAAATGTTTTTCACAGGTCAAGGTAAAGGTACATGATATGATTATAGTGTCAAGTATGTGTCAAGAAAGAATCCATATTTTATTTTAAATATGTTTCCGTTGATGGGATGAATGAATATTATCTTTTATGTAACCACTTTGTTTCAATGTGGAATGTAATGCAAGTTTCATGATCTAATTCTCAAAAAATCTAAACCTGAAAAGATCCTCAATGTTTAATCATGTAATAACTCAAAATTAAGTAAGGTTTAAGGCTGGGGCCTTATAGTTGGTATCAAAGTTTGGTTTATATAACATTAGAGGTTAGGGTATTCTTTAAACATAAGTGACATTACCATTTTGGCTAGGATTTTAGAAAGTGTCATAGTTTTTAGATAAAGTGAATGAGTAAGTATATCTTAGTGTTTATCTTACTCATTAGTACATGATGGTTATGTTGATATACTCACACTGACCTTTTTGGTTTTAGTAAATGGATGGATCTAGCAGGCACCAAAGTGACAATTGGTTTGAAGGAAACTGTGGTGGTTCTCTGATTAAGAGACTGGATGAAATGGGGTATTCAATGAGGAAACTCGTGGTTGTTCTAAACCAACTATCAAGGAGTCATGATCAACCACTTGAACCTTGGTATGTTCTATAATGCATCATGTATGATATGACCAATCTAATTCGAAGTTCAGGTAATAATTATAAAGGTAACCATTAGGGTTTATATGATCCTTACTTTTGAGGTAATTATGGGTTATTATATGTTATGATGGAAAATGAAATGCATGAGATAAACTTGATGTTAAAATATGTTATGTTTATATTTGAAGATTTTATCTCGTTTTGGGAAATGTTTTGAGAATTATATAGTTTTGGAAAAAGGAAAACACGCAGACCGTGTGACAACACGTCGCGTCGGACAAAGCTGCGGGAATCGAACCCACAACCAAAGTGCGACTGGTATTTATCGCCTACCACTGGACTACGTGAAGTCCCTGGTTAGTTTGACTGATTCTTTTTAGTTATATGATTTTATAAATTAAGAGTAAGTTGATTTTGGGTTATTTATGAAAATGATTAACCTATCGTGGATGATATGTGATTAGGTTAATTAATTTTCAATATGATACTTTAGGAGCAACTGATGTTGTTTGGAGATAAATGTTACAATTTAACTTGGAAGACTATGTGACTAAATCCTTCAAATATTTGGGTTTCAATCTTATATTGGTTTACTTTGAAGAATTTTATGGACAAATTGTTTATCGGATGGTCCTCGTTGAACTTTGGGTTTTGTTGGACAAATTTTAGAGATTAAGCATAGATTTTCTTTTTAAAGGGTTATCCTTTTTTGGATTATCTGACCTTGTACTAAACTTTTAGGTTTTGGTTTTAGTTAATGCCTAAAGACATGGGAAGTATATATTTCTCTTTGGTGGATTATGTGATTCTCTATAAGTTGATTATAGTACTCTTAATGCGAACAAGTCTCCCTAAATACTCGTCTTTGGGAAAAAAAATATGAGTTTGATTAAAGAGTCTAGTAAAAGTTGAAAGTCAACATGATAAGTGATTATGTTTCCTTATGAATAAATTCCTCAATAAAAAGTAACCTAAAACAAAAATGTTGTCTATTAACTTTTCCTACTGGGGAATCGAATACCGTTTAACCCATCACAAGTTTGTGATTTTCTTATGGTTAACTTTCTCCTAGACATGTTTACTATCACTCTCCCTCAAGAACATGACCCTTTGCTTTTTCTTCTATGTCCATGTTTTTCTACATTGAATCCTAGTATGGGTTAACTCGGGTGACCTCTGTACTTATCTTCCTTTATTTTAAAGTGATTGTTTTACTGACTCTTTTTCCGATTTGGGACTTTCAAGGATGTTTCCAAGATCAATTTTAAAAATTGTGAGGACGCAATTCCCAAAAGAGGGGAAGGATGTAACACCCCAGGTAAATAAAGAATATTACATTTTCATATTTATTCATATTTGTGAATAAAATATTAATATGACTTTAAAGGGGATGCTATGCTCGATGGAGTACCCAACACGCAACAACAAGTTTCTTGGGAATCTTACGTTGCACTCTAATAATAAAATAATATTATTTTAAATGGTAGTTAACATGTAGCCGTTGTATTGGAGGGAAAGGATAGAAATAACTAAAATATGATTATATATGTTTTTAAATGTTTTTACATTTATCCAATAAAAGATAATGGCTTAAAATACGGAAAGAATTCGATTTTAGGCGTATATGCCCTAGTTTTCACTAAAGGTTCAATTATCACATTTTGATGGCAAACCGTTATTAAATATAGTTTTGTTAACTCTTATACATTCTATTGGAACAACTAAAACTCTTCTTAGGAATTGGGACATCAAAATTTAATTTGTGTAAATTTTTGGTATCTTTCTGATGAAGTTCATTTTTTTAATGAATAGTGTAATATGTTATATTTTAATAAAAAACCTCTGTTTATATAATTTATTTATATGATTAGATTATATTTTTAATTGGTTTTAAAGTGAAATTATAATATATTTTTACCATTAAATCCAATAGTGGTCGTTGGAATTAATTTCACTTTGAAATCAGACTTAAACTAGTGTCAATCTTTTGATACATATTATTTCATAAAAACACGCTATTTGCTTTGACAGTGAGAATTAATTATTAAATTAATTAATGTGACTTATATGTTTTGAATTTTGTAAAATAAACTTCATTTTTGAATTTGGAATATCAAATATATCTTAGGGTGAATTTTTGGGATTTTTCTGAAAAACTTCAATTTTTGATGAATAGTGAAACCACTAAGTGGTACTTATAAAAATTGATTTTTCCGTTTAAATGAAATTTTGCCATCTTCATGTTTTGAATTTAAAAAATCCGACATAAATGGTTTTCATTAGGAATTAAAATTTGGTTCAATGGGATAAAAATAATTTTTTGGTGAATATTAACTTATTAAGTTTTTAATCGCGATTAGAGGTAATTAGTGTAGTTTATGGTAAGAATAATGTTTTAATAAACTTAAATGACCTAGACACATGTCCTACCCTCATTGTATGTGTCATTTCCGACCAAGACAATACATGGGTCAACTTGGGGACCCCATGGAGCCACTTTGGTTGGAAAATGACATAAATATCTTTTTATTTAATGTTAAAGTAAAAATGACACAAACATGAGATGTTTTACTAAAAGAATTTTTACATGGGGTTATACAAGTCATAGTTTTGACTATAAATAGTCATTGGAAATTTAAAATGATTTCCTACATCATAGTATTTTTTTATAATTTTTAGACATTAAATAAATTAAATTATTTATGACATCATGATGATACAACGATGACCTCATTATTTAACGATTTAAATAAAATGGAAAGATAATGTAATATCTAAGACCTAAACATGTACAAAACCTATTGGATGAGTGGATTTTGAGCCCTTATCACATTATCCTCTAAATACATCAATTTGGTACCTTTAAAATCCGAAACTCTTTTGAAAATAAAGTAACATTTTGTAACTTTACAAGAGTGCCCCTCCTCTCCTCTTATAAAAGGCCCCCACCTCTACCTACTTACCCACACTCACAAAGCCTTTGGCTCAGCCAACCCCTGCCCATTTTGTCTCTAAACTTCCCTCTATTACTCCTTGAAGCCCCACTTTGAGAAGAAGTCTTCTCAACGAAGCCTTTGAGCTCAAACCAAAGGGAGTTACCCGATTTTAAGGTAATGTCATCACTTGTGTCCCTTTTGTTTTATTTTTCTTCTCCAACCCCCTAAAATCTTTTTATTCAATTATTTTGTAACAAACCCAGTATCTTCAATATACTAGGATGTTGTTATAACAATTATTTGAGCAACACTTACACACACCTATATCTAATGGTTAAAGAACATACTGTTTCCGTGGATGGCGAATTTCTGCCTCCCGAAATGATGATTGTTCAACATTCTTCTAACAACATCAAAGGTGGCCATTAAGATGACACTATATTTATATATGATATATAATATGTTTATGTTTTACTTAAGCTTCTGTATTTTTCATTTATGGTGTACCTTTATGGTTTCCATTATGGGTAAACGCGATATCTTCATTTAAGGAAGTGCGGACTACCGCCCCCTCAAAGTGATTTGATTCGTTAATACCATATGTGGTATGTATAAAGGATATATTTAATGATATTATATATGATACCATAATGGAATTAAAATACTATTATGTATCATTATGTTTTAATTCAATTAAATATGAAATAGAAATGGAAGTAGCGTTCATGCGTATGTACGGCTTACCGTCTCCATGAACGGTACATTTCATTTCTTATCTCAAAATGTTATGTAATATTATAAGTACATATATATAATGGATATATATGTAATATATTACATCGAATATCATTCTGGAATTATAACATATATATATCTCTCTCATTTTTTTTTAATTCCATTAATATGACAAAAAATGAAAGTAGTGTTCATGCGTACGTACGGCCTACCGTCTCCATGAACGGTGCTTTCGTTTTTTATCTCCAAATGATATGGAATAGTATAAAATGTATATTTACTGGATATATATGATATTTTAATCATTAATACTATTCTGGAAATTATTTACTTATAACTACATGGGCAATCTTTTTTCAAACAAGTTCATTTTTGACTCATGTACCAAACATCAGAAAAAACGTCTGATATGAACTAACATTATTAAACAATTATTATAACATTATAATATGTGATATGAACTGAATTATAATCTATAAAGTAGGTAAATAGGAAATTATTAATTGACCAAATTTTATTATTCAGGAATATAAAGAAACGAACAAGACAAGTTGGACTTGAGGTAAGGGATCATACTCCACTCTTTCTTTTTAAGTACACTCTTTTATGTCATTCCTTTTAAAGCTCATATTTCTTGTTATTGGGACATTATTTTATATTAATATTACTGTAATTTTTATTTTCATGTGCTGAGAGACCCTATTCTCTCTCATCAATCCATTTTGGAAGTTTTGAGTGGCGTCGTTAGGCTGCCGAATTTTCGTAAGAGATCAAACCTCTCTCTTTCTCTTTAAGTACTCTCCTTTTTGTCACTTCTTTTAATATCCTCTTTGTTATGATGGGGGATGTTCTTTTATATTACTCTTTCTGTACATTTTATTTTAATGTGGTGAGATACCCTATTTGATCTCATCAATCCATTTTTGGAAGTTTTAAGTGGCGTCGTTAGGCTGCCGAGTTTTCGTAAGTGATTTTTCATCTCACTTTTATTCCTGTGAGATTTATGCTACATTTGCCACAATTTATTTTGAGTGGTGTATGTACTGACCATTATTTTACTCATTGTGTAATATTGTTTCATTTATGAGTATTTACATCAATGTTTTATTGTCCTTCTTTCATGGGGCGTATGTTTCGAAAGATACCCATGTCGGTAAAGGAACCTTTCACCCTCCTTTTTTTAAAAAGACTTATTTTGTTATGTCTTTTAATTCAAATAATATTATTTTGGGATATGTTCTTATATATCCTTCTTGATTTAAATTTTATGTCCAAGTGACGAGATACCCTTTTTATCTCTCATCAACTCTTTTTCTGAATTTTGAAGTGACGCCGTTAGGCTGTCTAATTTTTGCAAGGGAACTTCTTAACCCAATTTCGATTCTTTGGGATAAACTTCTACACCTTGAATATGTCGTTCTATGATTATGTGTTAATTTCCTCTGATTGTTTTACACTTAATACCCACTTATATTTCGTGTATTCGTTTTTCACACATAGTTATGTAACTGATTTATCCTTAATCCAAGGATACCGTCTTTGTATTGGACTTCGTCTCAATCTCCTTTCATTGAGGCATATTTTGTTTTATGCAGAACCATCATTTATATGGTGTATAAACCCCTTTGACATTTACATTTATTCAAAAGTAATATTTATTATACGAAGCGTTTATTAAATGACAAAAGGGAATGTTTTTGTGGTACGTATGCAGCGACAACGACTTCTCCGCCGCCATGACCATTATTTTAGTTTCGTCTTCCTCTACAAGCCATACCTTCTTTTTAAAAGAAAAATAAATAACATGTTTTACTTTTATTTTATTTTGGTATCGAAAATGGTTTTCATAATGTTTTTATATCAATGTGTTGTATTGATATCTTGTGTTTGAAAGGTGGGAATGTTATGTTTCCTTTATGCATGTTTTATGTGATACGATTATGTTGAGGTTCTTGGGAATTATTATGAATATGGGTGGTTCCGTGATAAACTAAGGGCGGGTGAGCCCGATATAGCTCTCCAATGCACTGGGTAACGCGAAGGAGTGAAACGTTAAGGTTTCTCCAAAGAGATTTAGGGAATATACTGTGGTGGGTATTCCAAACGTAACCAAGAGGGTTACTCCCTACGTAAGAATGTTATGAATGCCTCAAGTTACCTTTTATGTATTATGATTTCTATGATTTATTCATGATTTGATGAGGTATGTTAAAGTGCCTTTGTTTCATGGGTAAAGTATGATTTCATTCTTATGTATATATGAACTCATGTTTCCTTTCTATATTTTTATAACCCTTACAAAGCTTTTTATGCTCATCCCAAGTTTTTGAAATGTTTTTCACAGGTCAAGGGAAAGGTACATGATGTGATGATAGTGTCAAGGATGTGTCAAGAAAGAATCCATGTTTTGTTTTAAATATATTTCCGTTGATGGGAAGAATGAATACTATCTTTTATGTAACCACTTTGTTTAAATGTGGAATGTAATGCAAGTTTCATGATCTAATTATCTGAAACTCTAAACCTAAAAAGATCCTCAATGTATAATCTTGTAATAACTCAAGATTAAGTAACGTTTAAGGCTAGGGCCTTATACAGAAGGTGGACCAGTCTTCCCAGCTGGCACCATGGGTGCGGGGTTGCTTCGGCCAGCAGGTGGGGTGCTGCCCCACCGCGTAACAGTCGGCTGTTTGGGACGACCGGGGCGTCCGCCAACCCGGAGCGGTGCAGGGGCCGCGCTGCTCTCCACTTGTGACGGCTTCCATTCATGGCCTCCTCTAGCAGTGTGCGCTGCTCCACCTCTGCCATCTATGGTCGTCTCATGTGGGCAGCCCTAATCGACCGTCGGGACTGGAAAGAAGCGACCTTTCTCCGCCGGCGGCATGCGATGGCGTGCCGCATCACCTCCACGGCTAGCTGGTGTGAGCTTCTCTACTAACCACTACGGAATGGTGTCGCGGCCTACTTCTATGGTGCGTGATGGCGCACCATCTTCATCATGGTTGGCCAGTGCCACACGCCATCGGTCTTCCATGGAGAAAACAAGAGTAAAAAAGATAGCAGACGGTTCGGGCCTTGTTTGTTTGGCTCACACCCTCCGTGTTTGCTTGAAACATTAGGGAGGAAAAAGGATTCAATAATCACTTGAAATTAAAAAAAATAAAATCCATACATCAAGATAGATGTAGAACGTTGCGTTCGAGGAAGATTAGGCATTTGTCATCCCCGCAACAAGCCTCCAACGATGTTTCTCAAACATCATCCTTCGGTTCGTGAATTAGTATCGCTCATCATCAGCTGTTGGAACCGGCTCCTTCCTCCAAGTGTTGGGTGTCATGGCACATTAACAGATCACCATCTCTTGATGAATCCATGATAATACCTCCCCCCAATATTTATATAAATAGGAGATGGGGAGGGTAAGTAACAATCATTGAATTTATGGGTGTTCATTTAATAGGAACATTCATATATTCCAAAAATGCAGTTACATAGGATTTGAAGGGTCAATCCATTTAATTACTTGACACATCATTGGTCCCACACTACTGCTTTTTCATTGGGGAAAAATAAATAAATAAATAAAATAACAATGTTATTTTATTAATCTTATAAAAAGTCCCAAAATATAAATTTTTCTCCAAACTTACTAGGTTTGAAGTGAAGCTTCATTTAAGCGAATATCCGCTCTAAAGATTCAATGGTGCTCTTGGATTTTTTATCTGAGAAAAAAGTCAAATGATATCAAACGCCACCCGCGCATTTACTGAACATACCCGAAAAAATCATAAAATTATTAACAGTCACCCTCAACCCACATCGGTTGAGGTTAGGCTTCGCCTAAGGAGAACACACCCTCACGAGCTCAACAGTACTCTTATATTTTCAATCCAAGTTACCGTTTAGATTTTATCAATTTTAAAATAAAATAACAGTCACTTAATTATTTTATTTACAGCCAAAAAATAACTATCACTGGTGGCTCGTACGGGCCAATGTTAGTATCATCCTAAGGAAGGAATACCCTCTCAAGTTTAGTGGTGGTATCATATTTTCAATCTGAGTTACCATTCATGATTTATACGTATTTGAAAAATAAAATACTTTTATGTAATTAGTATATTTATTATTATGGCATTTTCAGGTTTTCCCACTAGAGGCATGCACTGACTAAACTTATGTCGCGCATAGGATTAACCTACCATCTTGAATGCAATAGTGCCCTCATATTTCTAATTTGGGCCCATGTTTAGGAGTTAATCCAATTTTTCAGGAAAACCACTAATGCGTGCTATTTTTAAACTTAAGATTTTTTGACGGATCATTCTAGGCACTCCTGGCCTCGAAATCACGCACCGTCAGATTTCAAGGTCTCAAAATAATTTAGAAATATTAAAACAAATTATACAGAAGTTTCTGGACATTACATTCTCCCCAACTTAGCTCTTTACAAACCCGAAATCCAAAACAAAAGAAAAAAACAAACAAAAGAGTGTATTGGGCATGAATTTGAGCCTCCCACTCCCATGTGCTCTCTTGGAGGTTCACATGCTATCACCGAAATTGCACCAGAGGGATCCACCATCCATGAAGGACTCGCTCCTGTTGATCCTCTATCTCCACCGGGAACTCTGTAAAAGTCACCACATCATCAAGTCCAACTCTCCCCAGTCGATATATTGCAATGGATAATGCATGTATCTCCTCAACTGTATCACATGGGAAACATTATGCACTCAGTGCATCTGTGGGGGAAGAGTTAGACGGTACGCCACCTCACCAACTCTGTTTAAAATATAGAAAGTTCTGATGAACCTCAAGGAAAATTCGCTACCCCGGCCAAAATCCCACAATTCTCATCGGGTGAGGCCCATAGGAAGGCGTGGTCTCTCTCCACGAACTTCAGGGGTCTTCATCTCCTATTTGCATAAGTCTTCTGCCGGCTCTGTGCAGTCATCACTTGCGGACAAGGGAGGCATCATGATACAAAATCTACCTCTGCTTCCTTCATCCCTGGACACTAGTACTAATGCCAGAGGTCCTGGTATATCTTCACCACTACAGGATGTACCGTTAAAGGGGATGTATGGAACTACCTCAACACCTTTTCACATAGCATCACCAGTACCATGGTGCGTCCTCTGAAGAGAACAGTGTGCTCCCCACCTTCAGAAAACACTTTAGGAAATCGTCATGAGGATATCTAATCACGTTGGGCCTCATTATCAAAGTTCCCAAGTTGTGCATCCCAGACTCGTTGAAGAATTGGAGGAGTGACAGTCAAATACTGGAGGTAAGATGCTCCAACTTTATTCATGAAATATATCTGCAGCGTGACTATATTCTCTGACACCTCACTCAGCAGTTGTAGACCAAACCACCTATTGAGTGTGCCTACTACCACGTTCCTCTTTCTAGGGGTATAAACTATCTAAATATCGTAGTCTTGTAGGACCTCAATCCGTCTTCATTGTCTCATGTTCATGTCCTTCAGTGGAAAGACATGCATGAGACTCTTGTGATAAGAGGAACAAGTAAACTGTTCATCCATCAAGTAGTTCCACCACATATTCAGTGCAAACACCACTACTGCTAACTCTAGATCATGGATAGCATACTTATGGTCATGCTGTCTCAACTTCCATGAGCCATAGGTGATCAATTCCCATCTCCTTCATCAAGAAGAAACCTAGTCTGGTCCCTGATGCGTCACAATAGACTACGCACCCAACACCCTCTTCTGGAAGCTTCTAGATGGGGGCACTCCTCAGTCTTCACTACGGCTCCTGAAATCTATACTGACAATTCCCTGTCCAATGGAAAGTATCCCCTTCCTTTTTCAAAGAAGAAAAGAGTGTCGCTACCCTGGAGAAGTTAGGTAAAAATCTCTGGTAGTACCCAGCCAAAGGAAAAGTCCCATCCCCCTCAGGGAGGTAGTCCGGGAAACATATTTTGTAAAGATTTTCCCACTCACTACCCCAACTGTTGAGAACTAAAAACTAAAAACTCCTACTTCCACATGGGTAAGGTTTATGTTACTCAAGAGTGATCACCTACACCCTTTTATACATGAGTTTATCCTGTGTTTCCTGGGTTTCCTACTTCGCTGACCCAGGAAACCCCATTCCAACATTGTAGATATACTACATCCTTTTGCCTAATATAGTCAATTTGAGTATGAATTGTGGATTACCATACCATACCCAATCTAATGTAAAGTCCTTGACACTGCCTCCAAGAGGTTCCAACTAAAACTGTCACCTCAAGAGTCAGATGACATGGTCAGTGTAATTGTTATTATAGAGTCACCTCCCAGAGGTATCTGCAAACATAAGGGTTAAGTCATCAGTTTAACTAGAAACTCTTGGTCTTGAACACGATTTGTGGCAAGAAGGAATGATTTGAACCTATGTCTATTAATATGACAGCTAGAAGTTGACACAAAACGTACCTCAAATCATTTCTGGAGCCCTTGGGTCACACCCCTTGACCGCATGCAGCTACTCCCATCCCATGTCCTCTTCATCCCTGGGCCTGGTGGGGAACACATTGGGGTGGTGGTTCTAACATGTCAAAATGTATACCACCACATCTTGCTCTCCTAGCTCCACATCCATGTCTAGTGCCCTACAGATTCATCTGTCCCTATAACTTCCTCTTCCTGAAACATTTTACATGCACAAGTTTCTAAGACTGGCATTAGTTTCCTGTTTCCTATTTCTAACATTCACTGGTTGTACCCGCTCATCCAAAGAACATTCAACCACAAAGGTTCTCTCTAGCACCCTAACATAAATAAAAATGCATAGACGAATAGTGTTGGCTCAGATGTCCCTAAACACACCTCGCTTAGAGTTCCAAGCCTTAAAGCACTGGTTGTACTGTACTCATTGTGTACCTGGGATTGTTAGTACATCTTGATGAATACTCAGCTACAGGCATGTCATCCAGCCAAAGCTGTAGAAGATATAGGGAACACTCACCCGTTAGATTTTTATGGAAACGACCCCCTTATCTAAGGAATGTTCTCAATCTTGTCCATAGAAAAGTGTCCTCCTTGCAAGATCTAAAAATCTAAACCTTGTCATCATCCTGCTAATCCACGTAGAAGGCTCTCTACCAGGACCACCATCTGATCGAATGGTGCCCTATCGAGATGGAAACTTGTCCACCTCCTTAAGCCAGTCCTTACATGCCTGTGAGTCGAGCTCACCTCGAAACCTAAGGGGTATCTGATTCTGAAACACATGTAAGGAACAAAGCCTACATGTGTCCTCTATTGGTATTGTCAGTTTTGACTGCTGACCAACAGGCAATGTTATAGTTAGAACACTACCTGAATGTACCATCTCAAGAAACAGTCCATGTACTAAAGCCTCATCGCTATGAAGACCATCCTCTTGGCAACTCACTGATGAAGACTAGCAGCTAGGATCACCATCTGATCTACTGGTGTCCCAACTAGGCAGAAATCATTGGCCACATCCTCAAACAAGTCCTCAACATCCTGGGTATTTGTCTCGCCTCAAAACCTTGGAGGCCTCTTCTTATTTAACTCATGAAACACACTCAGTCGGCGTGCACCCTCTACTGGTGGGGTTGGGGGCATCTGCTACCCAATGGGTGGTGCTTCTACTGGTGAACCACCCGATGGTACTATTTCTATAAGAGGGACCTGAACCGAAGCCTCATCGCTCGGTGGGATGTCATCGTGTACTCTCTCAAGAATCTTGGATGGCTATCTATGCGGTGGCATCCTGATAAGAAACCGGTGCACCACTGTCAATAAGTTATACCTGGTGAGCAGACTCAAAGAGATCATAAGAAAAAAAATATTTCAAAAACACACGCAATTAGTGTATTCGTGCACTAAGTCAGAAATCAAAATTCAGGTTCCTCGTGTATGTAAACTTCAACCACTGCACCCACACTGGATTCCATAAACTAAAAAACCACTATCACGAACTGAATCTGGTCTCTATCAAAACCTGCACACAACCTAGCCTGCGACAAGGCCAGAAGGGTGTTCCCAATCCCCATGGGATTTCACAAGTTCCTGAGTGTCAAAAAATGAAGTTTTGGAATGATTTAACCGACATTATAAACATTAATCAACAAAAGAACTCAATAAAACAAATATGGATTTTTCAACTAAAACCATCTTTTAAAAAATTTCAGAACTGAATTACATAAGTTAAAACTATGTTTAAAAACTATTACAAAGGAAAAAACCAAATAAGGATAGCCTAAGAACCACCACATGGAAAGAGGCACCACCCTCAATCCATCCCCACAACACTGCATCACAAACGACCGGTAAGAACCCACACTGTTGGCACAAAAGTTGTACCCAAACTGTTGTACCCCTCTCTCTTGGATTTTAATGATCACAATCACTCTCATCGTGTTCTAACTTGTTTTCAAGTTTTTTTGATGATAGGAAAAAGGTTGCCAAAGAGTTGGCCCAAAAAGACTGCAAAAAGGACTCTTTGAGTCCACCGGCCAACCGGTGGATTACCACCGGCCAGCCGGTGGTCTCTGGCAGAAGCAAAGCTCTCTGCCAGGTGCCACCGGTCAGCCGGTGCCTGACCACTGGCCAGCCGGTGGAACCAGACAGTAGGCTTTGCCTACTGCCAGGTGCCACCGGCCAACCGGTGTCTGGACCACCGGCCCCCCGGTGTCTGGCCCACCTGTCAGCCGGTGGAACCAGACAGAGAGCTTGCTCTCTGTCTAAGACCACCGGCCAGCCGGTGGCCCAGCACCGGCCGGCCGGTGGAGCCTGGACAGAAGGATCTTGCTTCTGTCTGGTGCACCGGCCAGCCGGTGGACAAGTACCGGTCAGCCGGTAAGCAAAGTCAAACTAGCCGGGGGGGCTTGACCAGACTTGTCCACTTGACCCCCAATGGCTCCGAAAGCCCTCCAACGGCCATATTGAAGTAGTTGGGGATATTTCTCCTATAAATAGACAAGGATGGATGCCGGGAACATCACCGAAACATTGGAATGATATTTTGATCCCTTGAAGCTCTAAACGACAAATCTCAAAGGCTACTTGTTATCCACCTCCATCCTTGAAGCTTGGGCTGCCTCTACATCAACTACTCTCACACTCTTGGTGCTCAAGGCTTCCTCAAGTTTGTTGTAATCTATTTATTTCAATTGTTTAGTTATTCATTGGGTTTGTATTAAAACAAACCACCCTTTTCTTCCTCACTTTCATTTTGGGTTTCTTGCTACAACCATCATAAAAAAGCAAGCTGTACGAAGGTGATCTAGCCTACCTTAAAACGACTAGTGGGTTTCTTGCTACAACCATTAAAAAGAAAGCTGAAATAAATCTCTCCGACCAATAATAACGGTTAAGTTGGGAGCGGAGACGTAGGCTTTGGTTTAAGCCGAACTCCGTTATCAAATTGTGTCTTGCTCCTGTTTATTTCTGCTGCATTTATAAATTGTTATTAAATTGTTAATTAATTTTTAAAAAGGAAATTCACCCCCCCTCTTTCCATCACTCTCCGACCAACAATTGGTATCAAAGGGAGAGTTTGTGTAATACCTTAACCGGTTACAAACTCAAAATCCATAGTGATGGATTCTTCCTCACAAGCACCCGAAGGGTATTCCATGACTCGGGCTCCATTCTTTGATGGAACCGACTACAATTATTGGAAAAATCTCATGATTACATTTCTTAGAAGTATTGGCTATCCTATATATAGAATTGTTTTGCAAGGCTATACTCTCTCTAGCAAAGATGAGTCTAAATGGACCCCCGAAGACATTGCTAATTTTGAGCTTGATGGCAAAGCCATGAATGCTCTTCATTGTGGGTTAGACCATAATGAATTTAATCGTATTTCTACTTGCACCACTTCTCATGAAATTTGGAAGCTTTTGGAAGTGACCCATGAGGTCACTAACAAAGTTAAAGACACTAGATTAGATATGTATCGTCAAGACTTTGAAAGTTTCACCATGCACCCACACGAATCTATTACGGAAATGTTTACTCACTTCACTGATGTGTGTAATGGGAGAAAGTCTCTTGGAGATGATGTTTCTGCAGAGACGATGGTCAAGAAGATTCTTTGGGTCCTACCAAGCTCATGGGCTCCAAAGGTGACGGCAATCCAAGAAGCGAAAGATGTCAAGAAAATGCCGGTTGAAGAACTCATTGGATCACTTATGACCTATGAGATTACCATGAAGAGGCAAGCCGATAAAGAAGGTAACATCTTCAAGGAGAAAAAGAACATAGCATTCAAGGCAAAGCAAGAAAGCTCCTCCGATGATAGCGGATCCGAGATTGCTCAACTTGCAAGAAAAATGAGCAAGTTCATGAAGAAAAAGAAGAATTTTCAAAGGGCACGAAAGGAAGAGCCAAAAGCAGAAAAAGAAGTTACATGCTTTGAATGTGGAAAGAAAGTCCACATCAAACTGGAGTGCTCTCTTTTCAAGAAAAGGTTAAAGGAAAAGAAAAACAAGAAGGCCTTCAAAGCGTCAACATGGAGTGCAAGCGTTGACTCCATCTCCTCAAGCGACTCAAGCAATGAAGGTGGAAAATGCCTAATGGCACTTGATGAGGTATCTTCTTCCGACTCCTCTTCCTCATCCTCTTCTTTTAATAATGAAATGTCTTATGAAGATCTCCAAAATGCGAGAGATCAATTAGAGGAAGGTTTTCACGAACTTACCTCTAAATTTTTTGCCTTAGAAAAGAAACACAAAATTCTAATTTCTGAAAAAGATCAACTTCTCAAAAAGAATGAGGAACTTTCCCTTAAGGTCGAAGATATTCCAAATGTTGATTCTTTGAATTCAACTATTAAAGATTTAAGGGAATCTCTTGCCAAGTTCACCCAAGGTGAACAAAATTTGACCAAATTGCTAGGTTCTCAACGTTCGGCTAGAACCACACATGGAATTGGCTTTAACAAGCAAGCCACCTCTTCTAGAGCACCCACTACTTTTGTAAGGGGGATCTCTCAAAATAAATTTTGTAATTATTGTAGAAAAACCGGACATATGATTTATGAATGCGATTGTAAAAATGCTAGATATGGCCGCCCCAAAATCATTACCTACTCGGATGAATATCTTAGGATGTATCCCTCTAGACAAGTATGGGTTCAAAAGTCTCTTTTAGCTAATCTTTCCGGACCCAAACTTATATGGGTACCAAAATCTATTCTTTCTTAATTTTGTAGGATAAACACCAAAGAAGTAGGCCTTCGAAAGGCTCGTGGTATCTCGACAGCGGATGCTCGAGGCACATGTGTGGCGATCCCTCCGAGTTCAACTCCCTTGAAGAATTCGATGGAGGATACGTCACCTTCAGTGACAATTCAAAAAGCAAGATCGTCGGAATAGGTACCATTGGTTTTGGTAGCACCTCCTTTATTAAAGATGTTTTATTTGTTAAAGGTTTAAAGCATAATTTAATTAGCATTAGTCAACTTTGTGATAGTGGTTTTTCGGTAAATTTTCAAAATGATTTATGCAATGTGTTTGATTTTCAAAACAAATTGATATTTTCTGCTTCCCGTTTTCAAAATGTTTACATTATTGATTTAAAGTCTTTAGTAAGCCAAAATGTTAAATGTTTAAGTGCTCTTGACAATGAGTCTTGGCTTTGGCATAGAAGGTTGGGGCATTTTAGCTCTCATTCACTTCTAAAGCTTAATAAGAACAAACTCATCCGTGACCTTCCTAAACTTAAGTTTAAGAAAGATTTGATTTGTGAACCATGCCAACTTGGCAAGCAACACAAATCTTCTTTCAAATCTAAGAAGGAAGTTTCCACTTCAAAATATCTTGAGCTCCTTCATCTTGATCTTTTTGGTCCTACCCCTGTAGCAAGTCTAGGTGGAAAATCATTTACCTTTGTCCTAGTAGATGACTTTTCTCGTTTCACTTGGGTTTTCTTTTTAGCTCATAAAAATGATGCATGTAGAACCTTTTTGAAATTCTCTAGGAAGGTAGAAAACGAAAAAGGATATAAAATTATCTCGCTCCGTAGTTACCATGGAGGTGAATTCGAGAACAAAGAATTCGATGAGTTGTGTTCCTCTCAAGGATACAATCACACCTTCTCTGCCCCTAGGACTCCACAACAAAATGGAGTGGTTGAAAGGAGAAACCGAACTCTCCAAGAAATTGCTCGAACCCTCCTTAGTGAATTCAACCTCCCTCAATATTTTTGGGCCGAGGCGGTAAACACTGCTTGTTATACTATCAGTAGAGTCCTTGTAAGACCCCTTCTTAAGAAAACCCCCTATGAACTTTGGAAAGGCAAATTGGCCAAAGTAGGTTATTTTGAAGTGTTTGGTTGTAAATGCTTTATCCTTAACACAAAAGATAACCTAGGGAAATTTGATGCCAAATCCGATGAAGGTATTTTTCTTGGGTACTCCAACTCAAGAAAAGCCTATCGTGTCTTCAATAAACGTTCAAAAACCATCGAAGAATCATCTCATGTCAAATTTGATGAAACTCTTCCAAAACCTCACCCGGTCATTGAAGATGTTGAAGATAAGCTTGATAAGCTTCATTTGAATGATTCTTCTTCTCCTCCCAAGGAGGATGACCATCAAGAACCCTCTTCACCTTCTTCGCCTTCCACCTTGCCTAAGGTTTGGAAACCTTCTAGAGACCATCCTTTAGAAAATGTTATAGGTGATCTTCAAGCTGGTACTCGTACTAGAAGATCAATCCTCAACGAGGTTGAACATCAAGCCTTTCTTTCTCAACTAGAGCCTCAAACCATTAATGATGCCATTAATGATAAGAATTGGGTTCTTGCAATGCTAGAGGAACTAAATCAATTCTCTAGAAATGATGTTTGGACTCTTGTTGAAAGACCCAATGATCATCCAATTATTGGCACTAAATGGGTTTTTAGGAACAAACTTGATGATCAAGGAAATATAACCCAGAACAAGGCTCGCCTAGTAGCTAAGGGCTATAATCAAGAAGAAGGAATTGATTATGGTGAAACCTTTGCGCCCGTCGCTAGATTGGAATCCATTAGGATTTTGTTGGCATTCACCGCTCACTTAAATTTCAAACTTTTTCAAATGGATGTTAAAAGTGCTTTTTTAAATGGTTTTATTTCAGAAAAAATCTTTGTTGAACAACCCCCCGGTTTTGAAGATCCAAAATTTCCAAATCATGTTTTCAAGTTAACCAAGGCTCTATATGGCTTAAAACAAGCCCCTCGGGCTTGGTATGAGCGGTTAACAAAATTTCTTTTAGAAAATGATTTTAAAATGGGTCAAGCCGATTGTACCCTATTTTTAAAACACACTTCAAAAGATCTTTTAATTGTCCAAATTTACATTGATGACGTTATCTTTGGTTCAACCAAAGAATCTCTTTGCACTGATTTTTCAGATTTAATGAGAAAATAATTTGAAATGAGTTTTATGGGGGAATTAAAATTTTTTCTTGGTTTTCAAATCCTTCAAAATTCAAATGGTATTTTTCTAAACCAAGACAAATACACAAACAAACTTTTAAGTAGTTTTGGTATGGATCAAGTAAAGGAAATTAGTACCCCCATGAGTACTTCTTGTAAACTTACGTTAGATGAAGCCGGGAAACCGGTGGATAACAAGCTTTATAGGAGTATGATCGGGAGTCTACTTTACCTAACTGCGACTCGTCCTGACATAATGTTCAGTGTTTGTCTTTGTGCTCGTTTTCAAGCCAATCCCAAAGAATCTCATTTTAAATCGGTAAAAAGAATTTTTAAGTATTTAAAAGGATCCAAAAACATTGGTTTGTTTTATCCCTCTAATACTTCTTTCGAACTTTCGTCATATTCGGATGCTGATTTTGGCGGATGTCAATTAGATCGTAAGAGTACTAGTGGAACCTGTCATCTGCTAGGCACGTCCCTTGTTTCATGGAGTAGCAAAAAGAAAAACTGTGTTGCTCTTTCTACTGCCGAGGCCGAGTACGTAGCAGCTGGTAATTGTTGTGCCCAAATTATTTGGATGCAACACACTCTCTTGGATTATGGCCTTTCCTACGATCATGTCCCTATACGGTGTGACAACACTAGTGCCATTAGTATCTCTAAGAATCCAATACAACATTCTAGGACTAAGCATATAGATTTACGGCATCATTTCCTTTGTGACCATTTTCAAAAAGGGGATATCACTTTGGACTTCATTTCTACTGATTTCCAATTAGCTGATATTTTTACCAAACCGCTCCCGGTTGAACGTTTTGATTTTATTAAGGGGGAGTTAGGAATGATTCGTCATTGAGCACTATTTAATATTTGACTTTTTTTGGCTTGCTTATAGTTCTTTTTAAGTTATTTAATTTTTTTTTATTTTTTTATGAAATTCAATACCACCGGTCAACCGGTGGTACATCACCGGTTCACCGGTGGTGTCGGGTTTTCTTTTGATGGGCCGGCCGGGGAAAGGGTTAAACATTCAATTAAACCCTTCCCCTCCCACTTCTTTCTCTCCCTCTCGTGCAGCACCTCCAGACCAGCAGCCCCTTCTTGCCCTAACCTCCTACTTGCTCTCTCAAGCTCCCTCTTCTCTCAATCTCTCTCTTTTTTCTTCCTTTTGCCATCATGGGTCCTCGATCTTCACGCAAGGGAAAGGGCATCGCTCAAGAGGCACCTCCTCCTCCTTCAATCCCTCAACTTCCGGACATTTGGCATGACAAAGTCATTCTTCCTGGTAGGGTAATTGATTATTCTGGGCTCTCTTCTGCTCGACTCGAGCTTTTCTCAATCATTGAATATCAACACTTGCATTCTTTCTTTGAACCCCCTAAGAAGGATGTCATTTATCCCCTTCTTGTCAAAGAATTTTATGCTCACCTGACGTGGTCGGTCTCTGACGACGTCGATACCATTACCACCACTGCTCTTGGGTAACCCATCACTATCACTTCTCTAGAGATTTCCAGGATGCTCGGGGTTCCTCATGTTGGACCTCATGCATTTGCTCAGGGGGAGTTTCCTCGGGACCCTGAATTTGATCTTGCTATCGCTCTTGAGCATCTCACAGGGCAGCCCACCGATCCCATTGTCAAGCTCTCCCAGCTCACCCCAAACCATCACATCATTGAGCGCCTCATTCAGACCACCCTTGCACCCCGTATCGGTGATCACGATACGGTGAAATTTATTGACATTTATCTTCTCTCTTTTATCACAAGAGGCGTTCATTTCAATCTGTTCTGGTTCCTGTTCCGGGCCATGTCTTATGTGGCTGAGCACCCGCGCCGGTCCAAAACTCTTCCTCACGGGCGCTTGTTGACCAAAATCTTTACCTTCCTTGATATCCCTCTCCGTGCTACCTCCTTCGAGCAGCCAAAGAAGGATAGCATCATCAATTTTATGATGGTGCAACGGAAGAACATTCATTGGCATCCTTGGCGTCAGGAGTGGATTACTGACAAGGAGGGACTTCTCAAGGCTTACTCCCCTCAGACACATTCACACCCTCCTACCCATGCCATGCCTCCTACCATTGCTGCTGCCTATCCTCTTTCAGATAGTGAGGACAGTGGTGATGATGAAGAGGAAGGGAGTGGTGACGACGAAGGTGAGGCTGCTGCTGCTGCTGATGAGGGAGATGGAGCGGGTGATGATGCACCGGAGCCTGCTGAGGCTGTGCCCCCTTCCGATGATACTGGTAGCTTGTCGGTGACGGCTGATCAGTTCCTTCGCTTTCAGGATCAGATTGAGACCCGGCTCGACTTACAGTTTTCTTACATCAGCTCTCAGTTTGATCAGCTCCACTCTCGGATTGATTCTCTAGATCGTCGCTTTGAGGCGGTCCAGGATCCTCCGGCTCCTCCGACCTTCAGGCGTCGCCGTCACTCTCAGCCCTCTAGGAGTGAATAGAGCCGTTCTTGTTTTTTGGCTTGTCTTTGTATTTGTATTTTGAACTTTCTATGTAACGTTTCAACTTTTATAAAATTCAAGTTGTCTTATCTATCCACTCTTATTGTCATTGCTTACCTCTTTATTATTGTTTTTCTAATTTTCTTTCATACTTTTCCTCCTATTTTGATAATCCCAAAGGGGGAGAAAAACTCTCTATTACTTGTTACTTATTTCATTTAGTTAAGTGCTCTTTTTAAAAGTTCAATTTTAATTTATTACTTTCATCAAAATCTGTTTTTAAATAGTTAAGTTATTGATTTAAGTTGTTTCTTTTAAATGACCTATGATTACAATTTCAAAATGAACCATTCTCTTTATTTCAATCCTTTCAACATTAATCTATGAAATTCTTGTATTAAAATGATCTCTAAAATTTTCCATGTCCAAGTTTCTTATTTCTTTTTACTTGGCATATCCTTTTTAAAAGCTTTCTCATTTGTGATTGTGATCATCAAAATAGGGGGAGATTGTTGTACCCCTCTCTCTTGGATTTTAATTATCACAATCACTCTCATCGTGTTCTAACTTGTTTTCAAGTTTGTTTGATGATAGGAAAAAGGTTGCCAAAGAGTTGGCCCAAAAAGACTGGAAAAAGGACTCTTTGAGTCCACCGGCCAACCAGTGGATTACCACCGGCCCGCCGGTGGTCTCTGGCAGAAGCAAAGCTCTCTGCCAGGTGCCACCGGTCAGCCGGTGCCTGACCACCGGCCAACCGGTGTCTGGACCACCGGTCAGCCAGTGGAACCAGACAGAGAGCTTGCTCTCTGTCTAAGACCACCGGCCAGCCGGTGGCCCAGCACCGGCCAGCCGGTGGAGCCTGGACAGAAGGATCTTGCTTCTGTCTGGTGCACCGGCCAGCCGGTGGACAAGCACCGGTCAGCCGGTAAGCAAAGTCAAACTAGCCATTGGGGCTTGACCAGACTTGTCCACTTGACCCCCAACGGCTCCGAAAGCCCTCCAACGGCCATATTGAAGTATTTGGGGATATTT
Organism: Viscum album; assembly: GCA_963277665.1. Lineage (NCBI taxonomy): Eukaryota > Viridiplantae > Streptophyta > Magnoliopsida > Santalales > Viscaceae > Viscum > Viscum album. The sequence goes on along the minus strand of OY728134.1, from coordinate 344,246,285 downwards.
CTCCTATAAATAGACGAGGATGGATGCCGGGAACATCACCGAAACATTGGAATGATATTTTTATCCCTTGAAGCTCTAAACGACAAATCTCAAAGGCTACTTGTGATCCACCTCCATCCTTGAAGCTTGGACTGCCTCTATATCAACTACTCTCACACTCTTGGCACTCAAGGCTTCCTCAAGTTTGTTGTAATCTATTTATTTCAATTGTTTAGTTATTCATTGGGTTTGTATTAAAACAAACCACCCTTTTCTTCCTCACTTTCATTTTGGGTTTCTTGCTACAACCATCATAAAAAAGCAAGTTGTACGAAGGTGATCTAGCCTACCTTAAAATGGCTAGTGGGTTTCTTGATACAACCATTAAAAAGCAAGCTGAAGTAAATCTCTCCGACCAACAATAACGGTTGAGTTGGGAGCGGAGACGTAGGCTTTGGTTTAAGCCGAACTCCGTTATCAAATTGTGTCTTGCTCCTGTTTATTTCCGCTGCATTTATAAATTGTTTTTAAATTGTTAATTAATTTTTAAAAAGGCAATTCACCCCCCCTCTTGCCATCACTCTCCGACCAACACAAACCAACGACAAAAAAAATAACCTTGTCTACTTACACCCAAGGGTGTAAGTTGGCTGTTATCAAATTCCCAATAAAATACCACCACTAAGAGATTCCATATGATAGTCATTCAAAGATGTAAATCTTGCATGGTTTCATAAATAGGAAATGATAGTTACAATTTCTAAAAGACACAACTTAATAATTAAAACAATTTTCAAGGGGACAATTTTAAAGAATAACCACTTTTAAAATAAATTCCAAAACTACTAAAATTTCAAACTAATAATACCATATGCCGAAGGTAAGCACAAATAATCCAATGAGCACAAGCAATAGGAAATAACCCCTGGGAAGTAGCTCGTTGTGGGTCCGAGGTAACTTGTATCTCGGTGAGAGTAACCATCATAATATTCGTACTCCTGCACACGAGCCACTATTAGGGAGACTACCCATAACCAAGTGGTCCCCAATCATCATCATCATAATTTATTTGGTGTTTTAAGCATCAATCTTGCTACGTGAAAATAAGGCCAAACCTCATGGATTCACTAGCATACTAGTACACGTCCACCCATCGAGATACCTGGGTTTTCCTCTTCTTCTAAAACAAGTTCAACAAGCCAAGAAATATATTTTTCACATGAAAATATCTCTTCCACATCACACATTAACCAGAAAGCCCCATGTACAACACACAAGTCACAAAATCCACTTTTCGTTTAAATGAATTTTGAAATCAAACTCACACCAAAATAGCCCACAACACATTTTGCATAATTTTCAAAATTCAACACATCCTATAACAATTTTATTAAATACATAAAAATATGATAAACATCACATAATGTCCCACTCAAGTGTTTCATTAAATCCTTTTTCATAAACTAAATCCATTTTTCAAATCACACTCACACAAAAATCCCACATCACATTCAAACCTCTTTCACATTTCAATAAATCCGTTAAACATTTTTATAAATCATTTACAAGAGTATACACATAACATGACAACCCCATTCACATTTAAAATGAAACATTTCGAAATATAAAACATCCAAAACTGTTTTCTATTATGAAATCACCTCATACATAAATCATTCAACCATTCAAAACATTCATAAAACAATTCCAAGGAGTGTACCCAAGCTTTTCACATAATACCCATTTCAAAAACATCTTTCAAGGAAAAAATCACACCAATACCACTTCAATATATAATTGGAATCCTAAAAACATTTATCAAAAAACCCCCATGTGTTATAAAAATACCTCAAACAATAAAAAAAATATCCACATGAAAAACACATGTTTTCAAAATCACTTTCAATAATTACAACATGGTTTTACACCTTAAACCCATTAAAAATCCAAATTTCAAACCCAATGGCACACCAAGGCCCTATAAATGCATAATTGGAAGCCCAAACAAGATTTTTTAAACCAATTTCAAATGTTATAAAATACACCCAAATAATAACCCAAGTGTTACACATAAAAATGCCCAATTTCAATCTAAAATGCAACTATATAACTAAAATCTTAACAAAATAAATCATGGAAAGTTTTTGAACCACACACAACGTATGAGGAATATGAAGAATGAGAAAATACATCAAGCTAACTCATAAATAATTATTTACAGATGGAACCACCTACCGAATGTTTTGAATCCCTCAAATCTTGGTGTCAAACATCACGCACACCACCGCTGCTCCACAAGGATGTGAAGAGAAACCAAAAATCTCAATATTACCCCAAAAAGACACCTTGTAAAACCCTTTGTTCTAACCCTATCTTATGTAAACTTTGTAACATCAATAAAGGGGGATGAAACATTAAGGAAATGGAAGAAAAGGAAGGAAGGGACACTTACTTGAATAAATCTTGGAGAAATCGACCAAAATCCACCCGTATCCGAATTTTCAAACATCCATACATTAAAGGGAGGTTTGAACAAGGATTATGAAATCATGTAAGAATTTTAATGGGGGAAAAGAGTGAGAAATGAAAGAGTTTTTAAGGAAAAAAAATACCTTTATAAATCTACTCGAATTGAGGAAGCTTAAGATGTTTTGACTTAATCTGTGAAGCAAAGGAGCTCCAAAGAGTGGGAGAAGAGAATGGGGTTGTGCCTTAGTTTAGTGGACACGGGATAAAGGTGTAATCCCCAAAAAATAGTTAAAATTGAATATGTTATTAAATAAAAAATTATTTTTTTAACTGTAAATGGGCTTTGAGGATGTCCCAAAATCCTTAAATAAAAACCCAAATCAACATTAATTATGGATTCATAAAGGGTAAAAATTTAAATAGAGGAGTTAATAGGTCAGGGGAGCACATTTAGGAATTCGAATGGGTGAAAAGTATTAAAAGTTAAATATGTTATAAAAGAAACAAAATTGGTTTTTAAATATGGAAATGGGCTCATGGTTTGGCCGAAATCATGAAAACTCACCCATTCCTCAAAAAAACTTGGGAAACCCCAAGAACATATCAAGAATGAAAATTAAATGAAAAATAAATTTAAAATAAGTCATGGATGTGACAATTCTCCCAACCATTAAAAATTTCCATCCCTAGAAAGCCAAAGTATGGCGAAATACAAAAACCAAACCCAACCGATAAACGAAGATGTACTTCTTTGCCAAGATTTTCCCCCAAAGGCCAAAACACCTCCAGTTGATCGATAAAGGAAGGAATACTCTCACCAACCAAAACAAAAATTACATCTTGAAATTATCATTTATATTTATATTTTATCCCAAAAGAAACCTCCTCAAACACTATTTGAACAAGATTCCATCAATTCACCCAAACAAACCACAACATCGAACAAGGTCATACTTACCTTGATATAACATAACCATCAGGAGTTCTCCAATACCAATGTCTAATATAGGAGGATTTTGGTAGCTAGAGAGATCTAAATGAGACTACCTACCACCAAGCCAAGTCCATGGATAAATCTGAGTTATTGGTATGGGGGGACACAAATAGGATCCCCACCATAAGAGACAACCAACATTCTATCCAAGACAGAATCAGGACAGTAACAAGGGGAGGACTGAACAGACTCCATGATACAAAGGGTATAATTCCATTAAAAATTTATGAAGGAACATACATGATAATCATATTGGTTCTCCCCACCATAAGAACCAACCATCTTAACTGAACAGCGTGGGTCGGCACCGAAAGAAGAAAAAAATTAAAGATTTGGTAAGACAACACATTTAGTCCACACAGTTTGGGAAATTGTGCACTAATTGTTCATATCATTCTTTCTGCATGGATTCCTAGCACACGGTCACTAATAATCGTTCAAAAACCTTGTGCTTGTACTGTCTATAAAAATTTCCAACCATTCTCTAAAGACTCAATTGAAACCAAATGGGGAGGGAATAGCATTGGGTGATGACATGGGTACAGGGCCCACCACCTATTTCCACCAAACAGGAACACCAGAAGAAAGATGATGACACCAGAAGTTTAAACTCTTACAATCATTGAGGATAGGACATTGTACAAGGTTTTAAAAAACCCTAGGATTTCCCCTTACTAAAATCCATCTTCACTCCGAGTCCTATGAAATATTATTGAAACATCTTTGGCCTCGCAGTTAGGCTTTGAAAACCCACTTAATGAGAATTATTGTTTGGGTTCCACCAACAACTACACTGCAATCCCCGATAATTTTTCCAACACATAACACATTCCAATCACACATTACCCTAACCTGATATTACACTAAAACAAGGCCTTAGAAGATGAAAACACATCACACCTTGTTTCTTCAGGTGAGAAACAATATAAGTAAATAACACCTTTTCTCACCTTATTCTAAAATGTAAGATTTGGAAGATTTTTCAAGGGTTACATTCTCCCAACATAACAGAGACTCTCATGGGATTGCATGACATTCACCTTAATGGTCAATCAATCACATGACATCACCTAACATGACCATTGTGCCTGATATAAACAATGCTTGGAGAGGGACCTTATATAACATCCCCAAACAATATTAAATTCTATAAAGTGGCCAAAATATCCTCTCATGACCATATTTTCCACAAAGGTAGTTTAATGAGAACTCCTACTTTAAAGAGACTTTGAAGGACCCAGAGGCCCTCTTAGATACAATCCACACTGAAAATCCTAGACAACTTCCAACTTTGAAGAATCTAATAGCTTAAGAAACTAAGGTCTCTTTCAACCTTCCACTAGCACTGTCCCGCTACAAGAGGATCTAAAAAAAATAAATTAAATATTTTAGACTCATTCTTCAAAGATCGAGAAAAGATTTATTACATTGATCAACTGGAGGATTTTCAAATGGTGAGACAATCTAGGTTGCACTTTAGTTGTGCACTAACCCTTAATAGGGGTGTACCTTGTCCATATAGAGAACCTAATGACCCAAAAAGTTGGTATATTAGTCAAAATAATCCAAAAACCTAAATCGTACACATGAAGGGAACCACCGTAAAGGTTTCCTGAAACATTTCTCAGAAGATACTACAAATTGGTCCTTCTACCCAGCTTACTGACCAAACACAAACTCAAAACATGGTTCAAATAAAAGGTGTTATTGGACATAAAACATCCCAAAACATCAAAACTTTCAAAACACATAATACACATCATCTCAAACTAGTCATCAAGGAATCATTTTTTCTGTTAAAAACATTTCTTTGGAAATAAACGGTTCAGCGGTTAGCATATCAACCAGTGGTGCCCCATGAGCCCCACACATACATGTTTTCGTGCCATTGATCACCATCCTCATATCCATCCCGGAACTCATCCAGTCATTTCATCAACCATCCATCATCCCATGTAATCCCATGCATGTTGTCGCTCTGGAAAATACCAAAGGTTAAAACAAAAATTCATTCCACTTTTCAATACCAAAATAGTAAACCAATACATTCTTTTTCTCAAGACAACAAACCACAAGATCAAACCCAATTCACATCTTACAAAAATTTTCAGATGGACATAACCATTCAAATAAGAACTAAATTTCAGGTTATTAACATCAATTTCAAAATATCTCATCCTATTATGATACCTTTCAATAGTTTAGAAAACTATGTTGGAAACAATTTTTCAAAACCAACATTAATATAGTTCCTACATTAAAAAGAGGTGTAAACACACCATTTCCCATTTCAAATTAATTATGAAAATTTAGTTCTACCATTTCACAAATCTAACCACTCCCTATTTATTGGAAAATCATTTCTTAAAAACATTACACTTCCTAAGAAAATGTCATTTTTGCTTTAAAACTGAACTTACAAGATTTCAAAACTATAAGGCACAAGACAATGTGAGAGGGAAATAGCTTTGTTGGGTGACATAGACATATGGTTGGCGGCCATATTTCAATCACTTTACCATCATGTAGAGTGTTCTTGTGAAATATCCCCATCTTGAGAAAGCTTTCCAAGCCCTGTGAGCTCACTGAGACCATTAACCCAACTCTCTTTTCATTTCCTCTAATCTTCATCAAACCAAGAAAACCAAAGGACTCAGATAAGTCATGACTCCCCTGGTGACATGAATATGTAGGATCACTGATACTGATTATTGTATCAGAATAATGATATAGATGATCAATATACAAGAGGGGGGGGGGGGTGAATTGTATACTTTAAAAAATTCCTTTGAAACTTTTGAAGTTGGTTAAATCCTTCTATGTTTAAAAAATTTATACGAGGTAAATTCACAAGACCTCTGAGATCTAAAAACATGCTTGATTACGGAAATATAGTTCTGAAAACTAATTTCATGAAATGTTTTTCCAGAAATAAAACTTCTGAAAATTTTACAACGAATAAGATTCTACCATAAAGCGTATAGAATCTCACTAATCAGAGAGTACATATGCAAGAACGTATAAGATAGTTACACTTTCTTTATCAATCAAAATACAATAGAAAAGAAACTTAAAACAACACAAGTAACAAGTATGAAATATTTTAACCCAAAGAGGAGGGTATCTAACAACCTTGGATAAAGGTCCCTTGATTTATACTTTCAATAAAGTGTGTCTTATCTACACTAGGGTAAGCCCTCGATATGAATATTGGAGTGTGTCTTGCTATCCACACAAGCCCTCTAACTTCAAGGTAGTCATCACCTCTATCTTCCTATCCCTAGAAGCCCTCTAATGTTCTCAGAAAAATTCAGAGTTGCACGAAGCAACTCTGAACAATATTTTCAGTACACACAAAGCATGAAAGTCTCTCTCTCTAGAAATCCCTTCAATAGTATAAAATATATATATTTGTAGAATAGTTCATCATTTGTGAGCTCGTTCAAATGAGCTTTTATTTATAGTCACTTCTTCAATGGTCGGCTCCCTCTTCCAGCGGTCATATTTTTTCGTGAATCTCAGAGGGACCTGTATACATGCCACTCAAACAATGGTTAGTAAATAACAGAATGCACGACATCATTTTGTACTTACAAAGGTAAGAAAAAAAGGGTTTCTTAATCAAATCTATTTTTCTAGAGTCTAATCAAAATAAAATTTGGAGTTTGACCAATAATCTATTCAGTGTCTATAATACATGAATATTAGGATTTTTCCTTCAAAAGAATTCAGAACCGAAATTATATATAATTAAAGTGTCTTAATTTCAAGGAAATTTGGAGTCTAAATTCATAAGAATTTGGAGTCTGAATTCAGAGAATTAAGTGTCTGAATTCATAATAATTTTGAGTCCGAATTCATAATGTTTGGAGTTTGAATTCAGAGAATTCGGAGTTTGATCTCAGAACGTTCGGAGTCTGAATTCAGAGAATTTGGTGTCTGAACTCAGAAAGTTAGGAGTCTGAATTTAAAGAATTCAGAGTTTGAACTTAGAAAGTTCAGATTCTGAATTCAATGAATTTGGAACCTGAATTCAAATCCTGAAAACAGAATTCTCTATATCTAAGTATTTATAAGATTTCGAGGTTTTAGATATGAAACCAAATTTTATACTTATAAATAAAAAGAAAGATTTAGAGAGACTAAAAAATGAACAATGAAAATGCACGGTAAGGATAAATTTCCTCGGGGATGGAAAATATTCCCTATCAAGATGAAACATATGGAAAATGAAATTTTCCTTATGATAGACTGTTTTTGATTTTCAAAACATAAAAGAATGGAAAATTCATAAGGAAACCTTATTGACTCAAAAATCTCCCCCTTTTTGGAAAGCACAAACATCCTTAGAAAAAAGAGTATGAGGACTTTGAAATTTTATGGGCTTGTAAATAAAACTTATCTCTTTTTTCTTATGGATCAATTTGAATATAACTAACTCCCCCTTAGGCCTTGAAAACCCTATGGACCGTATTATGAATTTTCTGAATGAGATTTTCCATTTTCTTGCATACGAAAGTCTTCACGTTGAAAACTCCCCTTAGATGAACTCCCCCTTACATAGGAAAAATTCTACTTTACTAAGTATTATTTTTTGACAGTCCATTCTCCCTTTTTCAGATTTTAAAAAATAAATACAGGGAATGGAAAAGGAAATATGGTACCTAAAATATAACTACTAGACAACTTAAAATAAATAACATCTAAAATTTTTATTTATGCTGGATGAATATGTACAACAAGGAAAATACAACAACAGATCAGATTTAGAATGAAATTGTCCTTCTTTCTTCTTTGGTATCAATTTACTCACTATATTTTTGACCTTCTTGAGTTCCTTGTGATCCTCCAATGCACGTTTGAGAAGTTGATCCTGATCTTCTGTTTTCTTTTCTAAAGCTTTCATTTTCTCTTCCTGGGCCTTAAGAACCTATGCCTAAGCCTTCCAGACTTGTTCCTACTTCAGAACCTTCTCTTCCTTCTCAATTCTGAGATCCCTTTTTCTTTTCCAACTCTGAGCAACTGAAAATAATTTCCCATTAAATCATTTACTGCTTACTTCTGAGTATTTTCTATAAGAGATAGATTTTCTTCAAAAGACTTGGTGAGATATTTGAACTTACTATCTTCGATTTAAAATGAATAATTGACACTGTTTTTAAACACATTAATCATTCTCATGTATTCCACAATTTACTTTGATATCTAGTCATCTTCTTGCAAGATCTTTTGTGGTCTTCGTAGTTTATGAAAAAAAATTTAATCATCCTCAAGTTTGAGACAATTATCCATCACCATGGATACTAAATACAATTTTTTATTTAAGGTATGCTGAAGCATCTGGAATATGGAGTCTATTCTTGGAAATAGGGGGATAGTTCTAGAATTTTTTTTCAAAGACTAGACTACAAAATCATGTCCAATAGAGGATGATTCTGAATCAGATATTTTTCTTGGTGAGGATTATTTTTCTATATCAGCAGCTTTCCTCTTCGATGAAGCACCTAGTTCTTTCTTCTTCACCACTACTCTACTAGTTGAATCAACAACCACCCATTTTCCCTAATCATCTTTCGGAATGACTTCTTCTTGATTGGGTGATTTTTGTTCAATATCAGATAGTTTTAAAATTTTATCATCATCTACCTATTCCTTCTCAACTCCTGCCTCAGCATCATCTAACTAAATGAAATTATGGTTGGAAATTTATTCTTCAAACACTTTTCTACTTCTTTTCAACACTTCTCATCTTTCGCTAGGGTAGCATGTTTTTAAGACTCAGAATTAGAGGTTTGGAATTATAATTTTTCAGAAGGGATTTCCTTCTCATGAAAATCCTCAACTTAGTTTATAAAATCTTCAGTATCACCACTACCCTCTTCTTATTTTTCTTCTACTTGCTTTTCTTGGACTTTTTTCGGAGTCACAGACTTTTTCCTAGAGTCTCTATTAAATGTTCTATTAGAAAGGATTCTGGTACCTGAATATTCTCGGATGCTTTCTCAGCAGCCTTTTGAAGTTATTGAAAAATACCTTCCTCATACAACTTTTTCTTCTACTTCTTCTATTTCTCTTGCTTCTCAAGCTCTTCAGCTGCCTTTTCCATCAAAGATTTTTCCTTGGAAGGGTTCAACCCAAACATAGGATCCCTTTATTGCTGATTTTTTTTGTCTTCTCTCTATATTGATACTACCTCATTAGGATAAAGTTTTGGTTTCTTTGGCTTCGGGGGTGCTGACTGAATTTCCTTAGCTACTTGTGTTTTTTCATTATCTTCTACTTATTTCACCTTCCTATTCCTTCCACCCTTTTTAGAGTATTCATCAACCTCCTTTTTTTAAAATAGTTTCAACATCCTCTTCAAAAAAATCATATAATTCTTCAGATTCTTTGGAAAAACTAATTTTCATCCTTCTCAATGTATCATCACTCAATAACATGACTTTGCAATTCCTTGACATAGAAGTACAAGGAATTTTGAAAGATTATAAACACCGAACAATCATCTTTCATAGAATGTCTAGATACATAATAATTTGAGACTTCAAATTCCCATTCTTGATATACAAAATTGTCCTCAGAATGTACTTAACCAAATTTTTCTTCCTTAGATTCACCATGAAATCCCAAACATAGATGTCACTCTTATTTAGAGTATCCTTATCACCTTTTCTCGGAACAATGAATCCTAGAACCCAAAATTCAAGAATCTGAAAGTTTGTAGATAGGTGAAAAATATTTAGAGTCTTTACTTATGTGAGAAGAAGACAATCCATGTCATTTTCTTTAATAAAACATCCTTGAACATCAGGTAGCTTGTGAGTACAGAACTCAGCTACCCCTTCGTAAGGAATACCAACCAAGATTGAAGCCTTGGAGTAAGAAAGTGAATATGTCTTTCCATAACACTTTAATGAGAACATACTAATGCCTTCTCCTTTAAGGAAAGTTACTCACTCATATAACTATAATAACAACTTTGAATATACCAAATCCTGAGATTTTGGTTTTGAAGTACACACACTCTCCCATCTTTTGAGTTTGAAATTCTTGGAAATGATAGAGTCATATTTGGCATCACAATTTTTATTAACTACCCTTTCTCTATATATCTATCATTTAAGGATTGGCTTGACAGTCAACATTTCTTTCTAGTAAGAGAATTTGACAGACATTTGGAAGTAAGAAATTCCTTAGAAATTCGGAACGGGATTTTGTAGGAGGGTCAGAGCTTCAGCACGCGAAGGCTTGAGTTTGATGTGGGACAGCAATCAGGGGATTTCTTTATATAGGAAATTAGGGCGACGGTTCATCTCCCATTACTTATCCAATGGATGAAATTATCTTGAGAAGATCTGACGGTTGAGATGATATTTAAAGAGGTATTTTGATTGAATCCGATCTTTTGAGGGTTTTTTAAGAAAAAAACATTCATATTTCTATAAAAGTGAATTCGAAAAATTTAAAACAAAATAAAAATAAACACAGGTAAAAGATGATTACAAAAATTTAGAAAAGGAAACATGCATTTTTTATTTCTAGGAAGATTATTCATAATTTTGGAAATTCTTCTTGAGGAACTTTAGATTCCGAATATTTTGATTACAAAAACATTGACTAAAAATAATCCGGCTACGACAATTTTCATTATGAAAAATTTTAAACAAAAAAAATAGACTTAGAAAAATTTAGACTATGAAAAAATTTAGACTACAAAAAATAATTTAGACTAATAAAAAATTTTAGACTATAAAAAAAAATTTAGACTATGAAAAATTTTTAGACAACGAAAACATTTTAGACTATGAAATATTTTTATACTATGAAAAAATTTTAGACTATGAAATTTTTTTAGAATACAATCAAATTTTAGACTATGAAAAAATTTTAGAATATGAAAAAAATTTAGACTATGAAAAAAATTTATAATACGAAAAAATATTTAGACTACAGAATATTTAAGACTGTGAAATAATTTTAGACTACGAAAAAAAATTTAGACTATGAAAAAATAATTGACTATGAAAAAATATTTAGACGTTGAGAAATTTTTAGACTGCGAGAAATTTCGAAAATATAACAAACAGATGTACTCCACCTATGAAAATGAGTTTCTTACTGTACAAGGATTGGTTTCAACAGGAAGTTAACATAGAAGATTACCTAATGTTTATCATTCCTAAATTCTATTTAATGTATTCAAATCTATCATATGGTAAATATTTTGTGAAAATATCATCATGTTGATCTTGTGTTCCGATAAATTAAAGAATGATATCTCTTTTTTGTGTGGGATCCCTAAGAAAATGATGCCTAATATATATGTGTTTTGCACGAGATTGATTTTCAGGGTTTTTACTTAAGGAAGTGGAACTATTATTATCACACAATATTTTTGTTTTTGTAAACTGCAAACCATAATCTTTTAGTGTGTGTTGCAACCACGATACATGATAACAACAACTTCCAGTTGCAACATCTTCAGCTTTAGGAGTGGAAAGTGTTATTGAGTGTTAGTTTTTTCATGACCATGAAACTAATGAATCTCCTAAGAAATGACAAGTTCCGAATGTACTTTTCCTATCTATTCTACATCCTCTAAAGTCAACATCCAAAAACAAATTTAAAACAAAATCTTTTCCAAAATTATAATGGAGTCAAAGATCCCTGGTTCCCTTTAAGTAGAGAAAAATCCTTTTCACTGCCTTTCAATGAGATTCCTTAGGATTGGATTGATATCTTGCACATAAGAAAACTGAAAACATTAAGTCTGGACGACTAGCTATCATGTAAAGTAGACTTCCTATCATACCTCTAAAAGATGATTGATCTACTCATTTCCTACCTTCATCAAGATGAAGTGAATTTGAGATACCAATGGGAGTACTTATACTCTTGGTGTTGTCATATCCATACTTTTTAGGAATATATTTAATATACATAAGTTTGCATATATAGATTCCTTATGGTTTTTGAGAAATTTGAAAACCTAGGAAAAATGTTAACTTACCCACCATACTCATTTCAAACACAGATTTCAATAGATCCGAAAAAGAATCAGTTAAATATTGTAGAGTTAAACCAAATATAATTTCATCAATATAAATATGAACAATCAAAACATTTTTCTTATATTTCTTTATAAAAAGGGTTGGATCCACATTTCCCTTAACATAATTATTTTGATGAAAAAATATTTTATGTCTATCATACTGGGCTCGTGGGGCTAGTTTGATTCCATACGAATCGTTGGTAAGTTTGAAAACATGTTCAGGATGTTTTGTATCTTTAAAACTAGGAGTTTGTTCCACAAAAATTTCTTCATGAACAAAACCATTAAAGAATTCACATTTAACATCCATTTGAAAAAGTTTGAAATTGAAGAATTATGAAAAGGCAAGTAGAATACAAATAGATTCAAGTATAACTAATGAAGCATGGGTTTCTTCATAGTCTATTCCTTCTTGTTGATTATATCCTTTAAAAACCAATCTAGCATTATTTATTACAATCATCACCACCTAAAGATTCATTAGTACTTTTTTGTTCTAATTGGGAAAGGAATTATAGATGTTCTAATTCATTTTTTAAGAAAATTCTATTCCTTATAGGTTGATTTATATCACCAATGATACTATCACTAGGATGATTCCTAAGAAACAACTAATTTGGGTTTTGTAAAACCTATTCATCAATATAGGGTATGAAATCTCCTGGGGTAAATGTTTTAGAAATACCTTCTTGAACATTTTCCTTATCAGAAGGATCTTCTATCAAGGGTTGATAATTATTTTTTGAAAACACAACCGAGGATGTAGGTTGAGGATTTTTAAAAACAAAAGGATCAGTTTCATCAAACTTGACTTGTATTGTTTCTTCAACAGTACAAGTATTTTTATTGACAACTCTATAATCCATAGAAGTTGTGGAGTAGCCTAAGAAAATTCCTTCCTCAAATTTTTGTGTGAATTTTGGTATATAGTCTTTAGTATTCTGAAAGAATACCTTACAACCAAAAACATTGAATTAGGAAAGTCTAGGATTTCTTCCATTCCATAACTCATTAAGAATTTTATTAAGAAAAGGTCTAATCAAAACAAGATTTAAATTATAACAAGTAGTAGAAACAGCTTCAGCCCAAAAATGTTTTGCTACCAAGTATTCACTCAAAATGGTTGTTGTTATCTATTGAATATCTCTATTTCTTCTTTCAACAATAGCATTTTTTTAGGTGTGCTAGGTGCTCAGAAGTTATGAGTAATGAATTTTTTACTACAAAAGATTTCAAAATCAGAATTTTGAAATTATCCTCCATGATCACTGGGAATAGTTTTCAAAGGAATGATTTACTCATTTTTATCACGGGATCCAATAGTTTTGAAATAAGAAAAAGCTTCATATTTATTTGCTAGAAAATAGACCCAAGTAAATCATGTGTAATCATCAACTATAAAAAATACATAATATTTGCATCCAATGCTTCCAGTTTGTGTTGGAATGAAAATATCTATATGTACTAACAGTAATGAATAAGTAGTTGAGACTTTACCGATTGAATTAAAACCTGATTTATGTTGGTCTCCATATTGACAAGTATCACAAACTTTTAATGAATCAAATATAAGCTCCAGTATATCCTTAACTAGTCTTTTATTAGAAAGTTTTCCTAGGTTCTTAAGGTTACAATGTCCTAACCTTCTATTTCACAACAAAAAATGATCTTTTATTGCACTAAGAAAAAGTAGATTTGGGATTTTAAGGTCTTCTACATTTAGTGTGTAAACATTGTCTTTCCTATTGGTAGAAAGAATAAACACTTCCATAGAATTGTGTACTAATCACTTTTAATTCTTAAAATTCACAAGGTAACATTCATCATATAATTGAATTATGATAATAAGGTTGTGCTTAATACCATTAACAAATAAAATATTTTAAATCAAATTTTTTCAAAGAAGAACAATGATACCTATAAAAATAATTTCTCCATTATCATTATCTCTGAAAGTTACTTTTATTCCTTTCATCTTGATAATATGTTCAGAGAAGTTTGTGTTACCATTCATGTTCAGGGAACATCCACTATCCATGTTCCATTTATTACTATTAGTATTATCATTATTTTCCTGAAAATAAGAGTGTTAGTCTTTCGGAATCCAAACTTTCTTGGATCCGAAAACTTCAAAATGAAAAATTTTGGGAATCCACGTTTTCTTAGAAAAATAAGATTTATGAAAACCTAAAACTGAGTTTTATTTACGGAACAATTTTTTCCCAATACCCATCACACTGACACTTAGTGCAGAATAGAGCACTTTGTGGAAAAAAATATTTTTTACTAAAAATTGGTTTTTAACTAGTATAACCAAAACCAAAATTATTCCTTAGAGGTAGAATTTGTGAATAAATCTTATCAAAAAATTTCTTACCTATGGTAAAGTTTGAAAAAAACTACTTTAAATAGAATATTTCTGACTGTAGTCTTGTAACTAGATTCTTATCTTTAAAAACATCTGTTTTAGCACTCGAGTTAGGCTCAAATACATTTTTCATAGAAATTACATTTTATATATCCTTATAAAGTTTATCCTTATCAGAATTAACTTCCCCAAGATTTTTTGAAATACATTCAAAATATAGGGTTTTCTTATCAATATATTTAGAAAGATATGATATTTCATTAGTAATAATAGAAATCTTAGAATTTTCCTTATCTTTATTTTTCTTTACTTTATAATTTTCATTAATAGAAATCTTAGAAAACCTAGAAACTTCCTCAAAAGTGGTAAAGTGTTATCTTTATCATAAGAAGATTCTTCATCTAAGGATTCATAATATTTACTATCATTATAATTAGTTTTCAAGGATAAATTGGCCATGGATTCAGCATTGTGTATCTTTTCCATTAATAAACGATTTTCAATTGGTAACTTAGCAAGTAAACCATGATTCTTCTATCTAGAAGATTCATAATATGAGGAGTCATTAGAAGAGTTTCCACTACTGGCACTCTAGGAGTCATTGGCTTTAAAAATATTTGTAGATTTACACTTATAGTACTTATTTATATTCCTCACAGAATTATTTTCATTTATATCTTTTCTCTTAATCCTAAAAAAATATGGCCTTATAGAAACTGCTCTCTTGCATTCATAACATGTGACTTTAGAGTCTTTCTTATCCTTACTTTATTTCTACTTATATCTATACTGAAAGTCTTTCTTCCCAACTATCTAGTTTATCCTTCAAGAAAGATTAGCAAGATCATTCTCAGAATATTCACTATCACATTATTCAGATAAAATAGTGACCGTATTTTATTTAGATCTTATTACTCTCTAAGGAGTCTTGGCTTTAGAATGATTAGAATTAGTTGTAAAAGCAACACTTCCATTCCAATTCATCTTGTTTACATTATCAGAATCTTTCTTCATCCTAGTCTCAGGTTAAAGAAGAGTTCCAAAAATCTCATCAAGAGTAATTTGTGATACTTTCCTATTCTCATAAATAGTTGTTCTCTTTGATTCCCACTCATTAGCCATGATGTCTGTAATCTTTTCCACAAGTGCCTCATCATCCAAACATTTTTTACCCATGGATTGTAAGTTGTTTACAATAGTAATAAATCTCTATTGTACCTTATATATAAGTTCTTCGTAAGGAATGAAAAAACCAAGTTACTAAACTTTAAGCATATCTCTTCTTGTTTTAATAACTTTGGAATTTCCAAAATGAGTTACTTCAAGCTTCTTCCAGATACAATTTGCATCTTTCCAAAATTAAATCTTGCTACATATATTCCTAGTCATGGAACACAACAAAGTATTGCACACCTTATAGTTTAGTTTATATTCTGACTTCTCTGGGTTAGTAAAAGTCCTGAGTTCCTTATCAAGAATCTTGTAATATCCAGTAAGCATAAAATTTTTTTCCACTCCATTATTAATGATAAATGTCTTCTTACTATCTCTCCAATATTTATAATCATTCCCATAAAATATAGGAGGTCTAGTAGGATTAAGATTATCAATTGAACCAACATTCGATCCTTCCATCATGAAAAAAACATTCCACACAAACTTGTTAGTAATCAAAGTTTGTAATAAAGGATGAAAATATCTTATGCAAGAAAAATATAGAACAATGAAAATTTTGAGCAAAGAAACTTATATCTGAATATATGTATTTCAGAGACCTCCTCTGATTCCAATTGTAGGATTGTTGATACCGATTATAGTATCATAATAATGATGTAGATGATAAATATACAGAAGGGGGGTGAGTTGAATACTTTAAAAAATTACTTCTAAAATATTAAAGTTGGTTAAAACATTTTATGTTTAACAAAGTTAAACAAGGTAAATTTACAAGACCTCTAAGTTTTACAAACTAGATTGATTCTAGAAATGTAGTTCCAAAAATGAAATTCTGGAAATGTGGTTTCAGAAATGAAACTTAAGAAACGTCTATAATGAAAAATATTATACCTTAATGCATATATAATATAACTAATCAGAGTATACTTGTACAAGAAATTATAAGATAGTTATACTTCCCTTATCAATCAAAATACAACAGAAAACAAACTTAAGAAAAATTCAAGTAACAAGTATGAAATCTTATTACACAAAGAGTAGGGTATCCAACAACCTTGGATAAAGTTCCCTTGATTTATACATTCCAGAAAGACTATCTTACCGACACATGTTTAAGCCCTCGATATAAAAATCGAATTCTATCATTAAATGAATTTGGAACATGAATTCTATTGAATTTCAGAGTCTAAATTACATGGAAATTTGGAGTCTAAATTCATAATATTTGGAGACTGAATTCATAATGTTCGGAGTCCGAATTCAAATAATTTAGAGTCTGAACTCAGAACGTTCAGAGTCTGAATTCCAAGAATTTGGTGTTTGAACACAGAATGTTCAGAGTCTGAATTCAGAGAATTAGGAGTCTGAATTCAGAAAGTTCAGATTCTGAATTCTGAGAATTCAGTACCTAAATTCGGATTCTGAAAACAGAATGCTCTATACCTAAGTATTTATAAGATTCTGTGGTTTTAGATAAGAAATAGAATTTTATATATAGAAATAAAAATACAGATTTAGAGAGACTAAAAAATGGACAATGAAAAATCATGGTAAGGATAAATTTCCTTGGTGAAGAAAAGTTTTCTTTATCAAGATGAAACTTATGGAAAATGAAATTTTCCTTATGATAGAGTGTTTGTAATTTTAAAAACATAAAGGAATGAAAAGGTCATAAGGAAACCTTATGGACTCAATAGAATCCCTTCATAAAGTGTGGTGATCAGGCACACTACCCATTACTATAATTCCAAATCCCAACAATCCTAACTCTAGTCTATCTCGATTGTTCCCCAAATAATATGACCCAAGCGGTTAACCTGAACCTCCTCTTATACCATTTTGTCACGAACCAAATCTGGTGACCATCAAAACTAGAACTCAACCCAGCATGTGATAAGTCTTGAAGGGTGTTCCTAATCCCCACATGCTGTAACAAGTGGTCAGGTATCATAAAATGAAGTTTGGTAACGATTTACCCATCATTATATACATTAAATAAAAAACAAACTCAATAAAACAAATTTGGATTTTTCAACTAAAATTGTCTTTTACAAAATTTCATATCATATTTACATAAGTTAAAACTATGTTTAAAGACCATTACAAATGTGTAAAACCAAGTAAGTACAGCCCAAGAACCTTTACATGGAAAGAGACACCGCCCTCAAGCCATCTCCACAACAATGCATCACAAATGACCTATAAAATCCAGAACTCTTGGCACAAAATTAGTACCCAATCTTGTGACAAAAAAAATAACCAAGTCTACATACACCCAAAGGTGTAAGTAGGGTGTGAGCCAATTTCTAATAGGATTCCACCATTTAGATATTTCATGTGATAAACATTCAAATACTAAAAGATTGCTAGTTTTCAGAAACAGGTAATGGTAGTTACAATTTATAAAAGACATAACTTAAAAATTAAAACAGTTTTCAAGTGGGATAATTTAAAGAATCATTACTTTTAAAATAAATGCTAGAACAATGGAAATTTATAGACAAAAATATCATATGCTGACAGTAATCACAAAAAATCCAATGACTGCAAGCAATAAGAAATAACCCCTAGGCACTAGCTCGTTGTGGGTCCTAGGTGCCTCGTATCTCGGTGAGAGTAACCATCACAATATCTATTCTTGTGCACAAAAACCACTAGTAGGAAGAATACCCATAACCTAGTGGTCCCTAATCATCATCATAATAGATTAGTTAGTGTTGTATGTGTCAATATTTCTATATGAAACTAAGTCCAAACCCCATGGATTCACTAGCATACTAGTACATTTTAACTCACCTAGATACCTGGGTTATCCTCTTATGCTCAAACTGTTGAGTCAATAAGTTTTTCCTTATGACTTTTCCATTCCTTCTTGTTTTGAAAATCACAAACACCTTATCTTTAAGAAAATCTCTTTTATAAGGAAAATTGCTTTTATAAGGAAAATTTCTTTTATAAGGAAAATTTCTTTCATAAGGAAAATTTCTTTTATGAGGAAAATTGATTTTATAAGGAAAATTGCTTTTATAAGGAAAATTTCTTTTATAAGGAAAATTTCTTTTGTAAGAAAAATTATCCTTATCATATTTTCATCCATATGTTTCTTAAGTATAAGATTCAGATTCATTTATATTTTCTCGGAATTGCTTGAAACATTGATATAAAGTATTCTTTTTTAGGATCCGAATTCTCGATAAGAACTGTGATAAAGTTTCACACCGAAATCCGGAATGAGAACTGTGATAAAGTTTCATTCCGAATTCCGGATACAGTTTCACTCCAGATTCAGGATACGAATCCTTATAAAGTTCGACAACGAATTCTCATTACGAATTCTGATGACGAATTCTCATTCTGAATTCTCATTCTGAATTCACCTATTAAACAGAATATGATCATCTTTGTTTTATACACCCCGAATTTATTTAGACTCCAAAAATTATTTTTGGTTAGATTCTGAACCTTCATCTTTCTTACGTTGTTATAATCTGTCTACTCTTTAATTTTTTCTCACTCCGAACATTCACTCCGAATCTTCACTCCAAACTTTTGAGTTAGATTTTAAATGGTTTTGTACATTCTGTTATACATGTTTTGTTATAAAACGATGTCGTCTATTCTGTTATAAAACTAACCGTTGGCTAAGTGACACGTTTACAGGTCCCTCCGATATTTAAGGAAAATATGACCATTGGGAAGGAGGCTGACCTTACCTATAAATAGGATCTCATTTGAAAGAGCTCAACACAAACAATGAAGTTGATCAATCTAGAGACCACACGCTGCTAAGGTGATTTCTAGAGAGAGAAAGATTTTCATGCCTTGTGCGTACTAAACCTCTCGTTTAGTTTTTTTCTTCATGCGACTCCGAATGTTGGTGATTACATTTGAGGACTTCCAGGGATAGGAAGATAGAGGTGCCGAATACCTTGATGTTTGAGGGCTTCCTTGCTGAAGAAGACAGAGGTTTCCAACTACCTTGAAGTTGAGGGCTTGCGAGGATATCAAGACAGAGACTCCGATCTTCGTATCGAGGGCTTACCCTGGTGTGGGTAAGACAGACATTCTTGAAATTATAAATCAAGGGACCTTTATCCAAGGATGTTGGATACCCTTCTCTTTAGGTTAAAAGACTTATATCTTGTTACTTGTAGTTCTACTACTTGTTTATTTTCCGCTGCATATTGTATTGTAAGGAAAGTATAACTTTCTTATACTTCCTTACTTGTACTCTGTTTCATTTAGATTCTATACACTTTATGGTAGAATCTCATATTGTAATCTTTTGTTAAGTTTCAATTTCCAGAACCATATTTCCGGAACCTACTTTTGGAATCTCTTTCCAAGTTTTATTTGGTGTTAGAGGTGTTGTGAATTTTCTTAGTTTAACTTTGTTAATCTTAGCCCTTTCCTTTGCTTAAGGAAAACATAGTTATTCATAACTAACTTTAAAGGTTCCAAAGGAATTTTTAAAGTATACAATTCACCCCCCCCCCCCCTCTTGTATATTGAGAATCTACATCATTATTTCAATCCTACAATTGGTATCAGAGGAGGTCTCTGAAATACTTATACTTACGAATAAGTTTTTCTTTCTAATTTCTTTCCCATTTCGAACTTTCCCATTCCAAACATTCCCATTCCAAACTTTGTTATTACGATTTTTTTCTTTCTAAAAAGTTTGTGTATCCAAGGTTATTTTAAGTATGGTAGGAATTAATGTTGGTTCTAATTGATAATCTAAATCCTACAAGACCACCGATCTTTGATGGTAATGATTATGAGTACTGGAGAGATCGAATGAAGACTTTTGTTATCAATACTGAAGTAGACAACTTTGTTATGCTTAGTGGTGATTATAAAATTCTTGACAAGGAAGTTAGAACTTTTACTAACCATGAAAAGCAAGAGTATCAGCCCAATTATAAGGTACGCAATACTTTACTATGCTCAATGACAAGAAATATATATAGCCAAATTTCTTCTTGTGAAGCAGCTAATTTTATCTGGATGAAGTTAGAGGTTACACACTTTGGAACTTCTAAAGTGATTGAGACTAGGAGAGCTATGCTTAGAGCTGAATATCATGGCTTCAACTTTCCTTATGGTGAACCAATCTCTAAATTTCAACAGAGATTTATGAATATCGTCAACATTTTACAGTCTATAGGAGAGAAAGGTTTAGATGATGAAGCACTTGTGGATAAAATAATTGATATTATGCCCAATGAGTGGGAATCCAAAAGAATAGCTATAGATGAGAACAGGAAGGTCACTCAAATTTCTCTTGATGAGTTATTTGGAACTCTTCTACAACATGAAACCAGAATGAAGAGAGATGCAGACAACATCAAAAAGAAGAATGGAAATGGTACTATTGCTTTTACAACAACTTCAAATTAGATGAAATCTAAGACTCCTGAGAGAGTAACCAGATCCAAGTCTAAGAAATTAATTTTCCAATCTGAATCTAGTGAGAGTGAAGTCTCTGAAAATGAATTAGAAAATATTGCTCGAAGGATAAACAAGATAGCTGGCCAGAGAAATTTCCAATCTAAGTATAAGAAAAAGGAAAGGAAAGATAGAAAAGATGGAGAAGTTACTTATTATGAATGCAAGAGAGCTGGACATATTAGACCAGATTGACCTTTGCTCAAAAAGAAAGAAAGGAAAGAAAAGAATTCAGACAGGAACATAAAGAAGTATTATAAATCAAAAGATGAGAAAGTTCTGAAAGCTAATGACACCTGGAGTTCCAGTGGTGGTGACTCTTTAGATGAATCTTCTGATTACGAATCTTCAGGACAAAAGAATCTTGTTCTTATAGCCAAATTACCTATTGAAAATTATTGTTTTATGGCTAAGGTACGAAATGTTGAATCATTGACCAATGTTTCTTTAAATTCTAATGATAGTAAATATTATAACTCTTCTGATGAAGAATCCTCTTCTGATGAAGAAAATATTTTACCTACTTATGAAGAAGTCTCTAGGTTTGCTGAACTTTTTTAAATTGAGAATTCTAAACTCAATAGAAAACTTGATAAGGCAAACTCTAGGAATTCGATTCTTAAGAAAGAGATATCAGATCTTTCTAAAGATCTTGATAGGAAAAATTCTGATTTTGAAAGTATTTCAAAAAATCTTGAGGAAGTGAGTTCTGGGAAGAACAAACTTTCTAAAGAAATAGAAAAATTAATTTCTATGAAAAATATTTTCGAGCCTAGCACTAGTTCTAAAACTAATAATTTTGAGGATAAAAACTTGGTTATAAAACTCAAGTCCGAAATTTTTTCCTTAAAGAAGTGTTTATCAAACTTTACCCATTGTAAGGAAAATTTTGATAAAATGTATTCCCAAATATGACCTTTAAGAAATAAATCCGGATTTGGTTATACACATGGAAAACCAATTTTCAGTAAAAAGTATTTTGTTCCTCAAAGTGCCCCATTTTGTACCAAGTGTCAATGTGGTGGTCACTGGGAAAAGAATTGTTCCTTAAACAAAACCCAATCTTTAGGGTTTCACAAAGCTTATTTCTCTAAGAAGATGTGGGTACCTAAAATTTTATTATGAGGAAATCTCGGATCCAAACAAGTTTGGATTCCGAAAGTCTAATTCTCTTCTTGATTTCAGGAAAATAAAGAGAGTACCAGCAACAAAACATGGTACATGGATAGTGGATGTTCCCGGCACATGACTGGTAACAAAAGCTACTTTGAAAAGATTATCAAAACGAAAGGAGGAAAGGTAACTTTCGGAGATAATGCTAAGGGAGAGATTGTTGGTATTGGTAATATTGTTATTCTTGGTAAAACCTTGATTTCCAATGTTCTTTTTGTTAAGGGTCTTAAGCACAACCTCATTATCATAAGTCATTTATGTGATAAAGGTTACCTTGTGAATTTCAGGAATGATAAGTGCTTAGTTCACAATTCCAAGGAAGAGTTTATTCTCTCAGCCAATAGTCAAGAGAATGTTTACACCTTGAACTTAGAAGACCTCAGGAGTCAAGATGTACCCTGCCTAAGTGCAATGGATGATCATTCCTGGTTATGGCAGAGAAGACTAGGTCACTGTAATCTTAGGAACCTATGTAAAATCTCTAAGAAAAACTAGTTAAGGATCTACCGGAGCTTAAATTTGATTCTTCTAAAGTTTGGGATCCTTTTCAATATGGAAAGAAACATAAATCTAGTTTTAAATCAATCCGTGAAGTCTCAACAACTGATGCATTATAGTTAGTGCACATGGATCTTTTTGGTCCAACACAAACTGGAAGTATTGGAGGCAAATATTATCTGTTTGTTCTAGTTGATGATTACACTAGGTTTACTTGGGTCTATTTTCTAGCAAAGAAGTCTGAAGCTTTTTCCAATTTCAGAAGTTTTAGAGCTCAAGTTAAAAATGAGAAAATCCTTCCATTGAAAACTATTCATAGTGATCATGGAGGAGAATTTCAAAATTCTGATTTTGAAACTTTTTGTAGTAGAAAAGGTATTACTCACAATTTTTCAGCACCTAGAACTCCTCAACAGAATGGTGTAGTTGAAAGAAGAAATAGAATTCTTCAAGAAATAACTAGAACCATATTGAGTGAATATTCTATTTCTAGACATTTCTAGGTTGAAGCTGTAAGTACTGCTTGCTATACTATAAATCGAGTTTTGATTAGACCTTTTCTTAATAAAACTCTTTATGAATTATGGAATGGTAGAAAACCAAGACTATCCTACTTCAAGGTTTTTGGTTGCAAAGTATTTATTCTAAATACTAAAGATAATCTAAATAAATTCGCACAAAAATATGATGAAGGGATTTTCTTAGGCTATTCCACAACCTCCAAGACTTATAGAGTTTTTAATAAAAAGACTTGTACTGTTGAAGAAACAGTACATGTAAAATTTGATTCGTTAGATCCTTTTGTTTTTAAAGAACCTCAACCTACATCCTCGTATGTGTTTTCAAAAACTGATTTTTCAAACTTTGATAGAAGAACCTTATGATAAGGAAATTGTTCACGAAGATACTTCTGAAACATTTACCCCAGAAGACTTTCTACCCTATGTTGATGACCAGGTTTTACAAAATCCAAATCAGGTGTTTCTTAAAAATCATCACAGTGATAGTATCATTGGTGATGTAAATCAACCTGTAAGGACTAGAAGTTCCTTAATAAATGAAGTAGAACATCTAGCATTTCTTTCCCAAATAAAACCTAAAAGCACTGATGAAGCTTTAGGTGATGATGATTGGATCAAAGCTATGCATGATGAACTAAATGAATTCGAAAGGAATAAAGTCTAGAACTTGGTTTAAAGACCTAAGAAAACTTCTGTTATTGGAGTAAAATGGGTTTTCTGAAATAAATGTGATGAAAATGAATTCATAGTAAGAAATAAAACTAGACTTGTTGCTAAAGGCTATAATCAGCAAGAGGGAATAGACTATGAAGAAATCTATGCTCCAGTATCTAGACTTGAATCTATCCGTATTTTACTTTCCTTTGCAGCATTTTTTAATTTTAAACTTTTTCAAATGGATGTGAATGTGCTTTTCTTAATGATTATGTTCAAGAGGAAGTTTTTGTTGAACAACCTCCTAGCTTTGAAGATACAAAACATCCTGATCATGTTTTTAGACTTACCAAAGCTTTGTATGGTCTTAAACAAGCCCCACGAGTATGGTATGATAGACTCACTGGTTTTTCACTTCAAAATAACTTTGTTAAGGGAAATGCAGATCCAACCCTTTTTATTAAGAAAGATAAGAAAAATGTTTTGATTATTCAAATTTATGTTTATGACATCATATTTGGTTCAACTCAGTAATCTTTGACCGACTCTTTTGCAAGTCTAATGAAATATGAGTTTGAAATGAGTATGATGGGTGAGTTATCTTTTTTCCTTGGTTTTGAAATTTCTCAAAAACTAGAAGGAACCTACATCTCAACATAAGTATATTAATGATCTTCTTAAAAAGTATGGTTATGACAACACTAAGAGTATAAGTACTCCCATTGGTACCTCAAACACTTTAGATCTTGATGAATCTGGGAAACTAGTAGATCAAACATCTTTTAGAGGTATGATAGGAAGATTACTTTACATAACAGCTAGTCGACCAGACATAATGTTTTCAGTATGCTTATGTGCAAGATATCAATCCAATTCTAAGGAATCTCACTTAAATGCAGTAAAAAGAAATTTTCGCTACCTTAAGGGAACCATGGATCTAGGATTATTTTATACCTCTGAAAATGTTTTTGTTCTAAAAATCTTTTCTGATACTGACTTTGGTGGATGTAGAATGGATAGAAAAAGTACATCCGGAACTTTTCATTTCATAGGAGATTCATTAGTTTCTTGGTCCTGCAAGAAGCAACATTATGTAGCACTCTCCACTGCTGAAGCTAAATATGTAGCAGCTGGATGTTGTTGTGCTCAAGTGTTGTGGATGCAACACACACTCACAGATTATGGCTTCAGTTTTACTAAAACTCAAATTTTGTGTGACAACACAAGTGTCATTTCCCTTAGTAAGAACCCCGCACATTACTCTCATGAAAAACACATAGATATTAGGCATCACATTCTTAGGGATCACACACTTAAAGGAGATATCATTCTTCAGTTTATCGGAACACAAGATCAAATTTTTGATATTTTCACAAAATCATTGCCTTCTGATAGATTTGAATACATTAAATAGAGGTTAGAGATGATAACCATAAGTTAATCCTCCTTAATTAAATTTCTGTTGAAAAAGTCTCCTTACAGCAATAAACTTCTTTTCATAGGGGGCGTACATCTGATTGTTAGAATAACAATGTTTTTCAAAATTTGTTTTCAAACTTTTCAGAACTAAAATTCCGGAATGGAATTTCCGAAACTAAAATTTTCCTGAATGAATATTTTCATACAGAATACTTTTGGAATGGAAATGTTCATATTGAAAACATCCGAAATGGAAAATTTCATACTGGTATTTTCATAACGGGATTTTCATACCGAATCATTCATAGTAAGTTTTTCATTTTCAAATTTTGTATTGGAATTTTTGTATTGAGTTTTTCTTACTAAGTTTGTTTTTCGTAGTCAGTTTTCCGAATTTAGTCTTTTTGTAATAAATATTTTTTCGAAGTTTTCAT
The DNA here is from genome assembly GCA_963277665.1 of Viscum album. NCBI lineage: Eukaryota > Viridiplantae > Streptophyta > Magnoliopsida > Santalales > Viscaceae > Viscum > Viscum album. Next base: position 344,220,097 of record OY728134.1, on the reverse strand, counting down.
AAGAATGTTACCAATTACAAATAATCTTCCTAAGCCAATCCAAAAGGTATGGTTTCCTTACTCAAGTTTTCATAATCATACTTTAATTGCTAGAATTTTCTTATATTTTGTTTTCGGATTATAATTTTCTTAATTCTTTGTTTTAACAAAACCCTCAAAAGATCGGATTCAAGTTTTCTTGAGAATTGGTTTTTGACCGTCAGATCTGATCTCAGCTTATCACAACCGTTCAATCTACCGTGGCAGTTGAACCGTTTTTCGTTACCTATATAAAGGGGACCCCAAACAGTTGTCCCACATCGGTTTTCAAGATCCAGTGTAGCGAAGCTCTGCCTCTCTGTTTTAAGACCATTCCGAACCTCAGCTTTTTCCGTTCCGAACTTCTCAGAGGTCTTCAGATCCAAATGTCTGTAGAAGTAGCTTCTCAAGATATGTCTTCCTCTAAGCCAATTTCGAAGTGGTTAGTATATAGAGAGAGGCTGGTTCATCTGGATTTCTTCAACAAGTATGACTCTCTTATTTCCAAGAATATTAAGCTTAATCGTTGGGAAGATGTCGCAGTGTCAAAACCTAGGAACCAAGATGAAGTGTATTCAGATTTGCTTATAGAGTTCTATGAAACAGTTTCTTTTTTTAAGGAAGACGGAAGGCAGAAGTTGTATTTTAAGTCTTATGGTAAGACTTATAAGATTTCATATGCCAAGGCAGCCAACTTGGTAGGTATGAATAATGAAGGTGAAGCGGAATTCATATCTCATGTGTTGCCGGATTCAAAAGGCAGCTTCAACAAGGAAAAATCTTTAGAAACTCTCAGGCTGGAAGATGACAAGGCTCCGAAGATTGCTTCTCTATCTACAAATTTCCGGATTCTAGAGTTATGGGTACAAGGTCTTATCATACTGAGGAAGGGTGAAAAAGATATCTTAAAGAAGAGTGAGATCTACATCCTAGATTTTCTGATAAATCTAAGGAAGTTTAATTTGATGAAGCACATTCTTATCACTCTTGATAATGTGAAGAAAGGAAATCTGAGAGCTCAGATTATAATGTATCTAGCAATCCTCTCGAATTTGATAGTTTGGTGCCTTGAGTCTTTCAAGGAGGCTTTCAAGTCTAAGATAAGAGTTTGCAAGATTATGCTGGTGAGTGATGTTACACTTAAAATAATGGATCTAGCTTTTGACAGGAAGATTGTTCAGTTTATTGATTTACCTGCTCGAGGAGAAACAGTTCTGAATGTTGTTGATCTGGAATCCTCTAAGCCCGTAAGGAAGAGAAAGTTGAAAGAAGTTGAAGTAGAAGCAGAGACTCCCAAGTCTAAGGAAGTTCATTCCGCACCTCCAAAACCAAAGAAGAAGAAAGCTTACCCAGATGAGGTTGTTGCTAAATGGAGGGAAATGAAAGAGAAGAGAGTTCAAGGGGAGCCTTAGTTTGGCTTAGACCCTGCGGAGGCTAAGGCCTTGAAGTAAAGAACTCCAGAAGATCTAGAAAAACAAGCGAAAGAAAAGATTCTCAAGAATAAAATGTATGAGGCTTAGGTAGCTCAGGCTTTGTTAAAGTTTAAAGAGAGGGTTTCAGCAAATATCCATGTTCCGAGATCATTTTCTCTGGAATCTCTACCTGAGACTCCAGGAAGATACTTTGTTGCTCCGGAAAAAGTAGTATCTAAGCCTGTTTAGGAAGTAGAGCAGATTGAACAAGTTGGAGAGGAAGAAGTTGTTGCTGAAAGAAGTAGTGAAACCGGAGATGTTCTAAAACAAGTAGATGATTATAAGGGGACTCCTTCCGAACATTTGTCGCTCCGAACCTCAGAAGCTGAGTCTTCTAAGCTAGTCACTCCGGCAATGGGATAAGAGAAAGGAGAAGAAGAAGTAGCTTATCATGCAGAGGAAGAAAAACATCTACAAGATATTTCTCAAATGGAGAATGTAGAGGTTGGTGCTCAGGAAGTTTCTGATGAGGAAGAAAATGTTGTCCATGTTTCTGATAGTGAGAAGAGAACTCCGAAACATGACTCTATTTCGAAAAGAGACAAGGGAAAGAAAATTCATGCTGATACTCAAAGCTCAGTAGTGGTGAAGAGAAAGGAAGATGGTAGTTCTTCAAAGAGAAAGCTTGTCCAAGTTGAAGAAGAAAATTCTCCAAGAAGAGTCTCGGATTCGGAGTCATCTTCGTTGGGGCATGAATTTGTTGTTCAATCCTTAAAGAAGCTGGTTGGTTCTATTCCGACCTTCTCAATCATTGACTCAAGATGCCAGATGCTCCAACATGCTTTGAATCAGAAAACGGACTTCGTATCTACGGTTATGGACAAGTGTGTTGAAATAGAGGCTCAGTTCAAAACTTTATTTGTCGGCTATGAAGCCCATATAAGATCTTGCAAGAGGATGACAAACTGGTCGAGGAAGACTGTAGAAGAGATGAGGCTATTTGATGAATTTCAAGACAATGTTAAAGATTCTTTTGAGACTGAGGACAGGAAAATAAATGAGCTGACTTATTCCTTTGAAGAGAAGCTAACATATGAAAAGAACTTCCAGATTCAAGAAGTCAGAGATCTGAATGGGAAGATAAATTCTGTTTCTCAAAACTGGATGTTTGAAAGGGATCATCATATTGATTTTGAAGAGAAATTGAATGCTCAGGAAGAAAAGATCAAAGCTCAGGAAGGAAAGCTTCTAGCCCAGGAACAAAATATTGAAGCTCAAAGTGCAAGAATAGTGTCCTTAGAGAAGAAAGCCGAAGAAGACCATAAAGACTTGAAGAAAATAAAGACTATTCTTAAGGGTCTCATGGAGAAGGAAAAAGATCCAAAATAGACAGATCCAATCTTTTTTTGTATCTAAATTTCTTTGTTGTTGAGCTTTTCAAACTTAATGAAAAATTTGTGCTTGCTCATTTCTTTTTGTTGTTACTAATAATCTTTCAGGTACTTTGTTATATTTTCCATTCCCCTGTATTCTTTTTGAAAATCACAAAGGGGGAGAAGGAAAAGAACTCTAATGAAAGGGAAAAAGAATCCTAACAAAGGGTGATAAAGAAAACAAACTCTAATAAGATTTTATCTAAGGGGGAGTTTTTCATTAAAGAATACTTTCTTATTCATAATGAAATGCCACTCTGGAAATCTAGAATACAATCCTTAGAGTTTCAAAGCCTAAGGGGGAGTTAGTCATATTCATCAATATCCTTAAAGCAAATGGAAATAAGCCTTAATGTTTTTCTTTCTTCTTAGAATTTCTTTTTCGTAAGGATGTTTGTGCTTTCCAAAAAGGGGGATATTGTTGAGTCAATAAGTTTTTCCTTATGTCTTTTCCATTCCTTCTTGTTTTAAAAATCAAAAACACCTTATCTTTAAGAAATTCTCTTTTATAAGGAAAATTTCTTTTATAAGGAAAATTGCTTTTATAAGGAAAATTAATTTTATAAGGAAAATTGCTTTTATAAGGAAAATTGCTTTTATAAGGAAAATTGCTTTTATAAGGAAAATTTATTTTATAAGGAAAATTTCTTTTGTAAGAAAAATTATCCTTATCATATTTTCATTCATATTTTTCTTAAGTATAAGATTCAGATTCATTTCTATTTTCTCGGAATTGCATGAAACTTTGATATGAAGTATTCTATTTTAGGATCCGAATTCTGGATAAGAACTGTGATAAAGTTTCACTCTGAAATCCAGAATGAGAACTATGATAAAGTTTCATTCTAAATTCCGGATACAGTTTTACTCCAGATTCAGGATACGAATCCTTATGAAGTTCAACAACGAAATCTCATTACGAATTCTGATGACGAATTCTCATTTCGAATTCTCATTCCGAATTCACCTATTAAACAGAATCTGATCATCCTTGTTTTATACACTCCGAATTTATTTAGACTCTGAAAATTATTTTTGGTTAGACTTCGAACCTTCATCTTGCTTACGTTGTTATAATATGTCTACTCTTTAATTTTTTTCTCACTCTGAACATTCACTCTGAATCTTCACTCCGAACTTTTGAGTTAGATTTTAAACGGTGTCGTACATTCTGTTACACTTGTTTTGTTATAAAACGATGTCGTCTATTCTGTTATAAAACTAACCGTTGGCTAAGTGACACATGTACAGGTCCCTCCGATATTTAATGAAAATATGACCATTGGGAAGGAGGCTGACCTTACCTATAAATAGGAGCTCATTTGAAATAGCTCAACAAAAACAATGAAGTTGATCAATCTAGAGACCACACGCTGCTAAGGTGATTTCTAGAGAGAGAAAGCTTTTCCTGCCTTGTGCGTACTGAACCGCTCGTTCAGTTTTTTGCTTCGTGCGACTCCGAATGTTGGTGATTACATTCGAGGACTTCCGGGGATAGGAAGACATAGGTGCCGACTACCTTGAAGTTCGAGGGCTTCCTTGATGAGGAAGACAGAGGTTGCCAACTACCTTGAAGTTGAGGGCTTGCGGGGATAGCAAGACAGGGACTACGATCTTCATATCGAGGGCTTACCCTAGTGTTGGTAAGACAGACTTGCTTGAAAGTATAAATCAAGGGACCTTTATCCAAGGTAGTTGGATACCCTTCTCTTTGGGTTAAAAGACTTATATCTTGTTAATTGTAGTTCTAATACTTGTTTATTTTCCGCTGCATATTGTATTGTAAGGAAAGTATAACTTTCTTATACTTCCTTACTTGTACTCTGTTTCATTTAGATTCTATACGCTTTAAGGTAGAATCTCATATTGTAATCTTTTGTTAAGTTTCAATTTCCATATCCATATTTACGGAACCTACTTTCAGAATCTCTTTCCAAGTTTTATTTGGTGTTAGAGGTGTTGTGAATTTTCTTAGTTTAACTTTGTTAAACTTAGCCCTTTCCTTTTCTTAAGTAAAACATAGTTATTCGTAATTAACATTAAAGGTTCCAAAGGAATTTTTAAAGTATTCAATTCACCCCCCCCTCTTTTATATTGAGCATATACATCATTATTTCTATCCTACACAAACAAGTTCAACAATCTATGAAATATATTTTTTACATTAAAATATCACATCCACATCACACAATAACCAAACATCCCCATGTACATAATACAAGTCACAAAATCCACTTTTTGTTCAAAGGCATTTTCAAATCAAACTCACACCAAAATAACCCACAACACATTTTTCATAACATTCACAATCTAACACATCCTTTAAAAATTTTAGTAAATCATTACTAATATGATAAAAATCACATAACAGCCCATTCACATGTTTCATAAAACCCATTTTCATAAGAAAAACCCATTTTTCACATCACACTCCCACAAACCGCCCATATCACGTTCACACCACTTTCACATTTCAGTAAATTCGTTGAAAAATTTTATAAAACACTTCCAAGAGTATACACATAATATGACAGCCCCATTCACATTTAAAATGCACCACTTCAAAATATACACAATCCATAATATTTTTCCAATATGGTTTCACCTCTTACATAAATCATTAAACCATCCAAAAACATTCTTAAAAAAATTCCAATGAGTGTGCCTAAGTTTTCACATAAAACCCATTTCAAAACCATCTTTCAAGGAAAAATTCACCAAAATACCAAATTCAAAAATAATTGGAAGCCCCAAAAACATTTATTAAACAACCCCCAAGTTTTATACAAATACCTCAATCAATTATACAAAATATCCACATGAAAAACACATGTTTTCAAAATCACTTTCAAGAAGTACAACATGGTTCTACACCTTAAAAACATTCATCAAACCAAATTTCAAACCCAATGGCACACCAAGACCCTACTAGATCAGAATTGGTAACCAAAATAATATTTATTAAACCAATTTCATATGTTCTAAAATGCACCCAAATAATACCCCAAGTGTTACACATGAAAAACACCCAATTTCACGCTAAAATAAAAAAATAAAATTAAACTCTTGACCAAATCAATCATGAACAGTTTTTACACCACACGAAACATATGATGAAAATGAAGAATGAGAAAACACATCCAAATAACTCATCAATAATTTTTTTACACTTGTAACCACCTACCGAAAGTGTCGAATCCCTCAAATCTTGGGGAGAAACATCAAGAACACCACCGCCGCACCACAAGGAAGTGAATAGGAACCTAAAATATCAATATTGCACCAACAATACAACCATAAAAAACCCTAGTTTCTAACTCTATATTCTAGAAACTTTGTAACATCATGAAAGAGGGATGAAACCCTAAGGAAATGGAAGAAAATGAAGGGAGGAACACTTACTTGAAAAAATCTTGGAGAAATTGACCTAAATCCACCAGTATCTGAATTTCAAAATAGCCAAACATTCAAGGGAGGTTCGAGAAAGGATGACGAGATCATGTAGGAATTTTATTGGTGGAAAATAGTGTTAAATGAAGGAGTTATTAAAGAAACAAATTACCTTTATAAATCTGCTTGAATTGGGGAAGCCTAAGAAGTTTTGACTTAATCCGTGAAGCAAATGAGCTCCAAAGAGTGGGAGAAGAGAATGGGGGCGTACCACGGTTTAGTGGGCTCGGGGTAGAGGTGGAACCACCGAAAAATAGTTAAAATTGAATATTTTCTTAAATAATTTTTTTAACTAGTATTGGTCTTTAGGGCTGGCCAAAATCCTTAAATAAAAACTCAAATATTCCATTATTATGGATTCCTAAAGGTTACAAATTGAAATGGTGGTGTTAATAGGTTAGGGGATTCCATTTAGGAATTTTAATGGGTAGAAAATATTAAAAATTAAAATGTTATAAAAGAAACAAATTGGTTCTTAAATCTAGAAATGGGCTCGCGGGTTGGCCCAAATCATGAAAACTCGCCATTTCCTCGAAAAAAACTTAGGAACCCCCAAAAACAAAGACAAAATGTAAATTAAATGAAAAATAAATTTAAAATAAGTCATGGATGTGCCAACCACACTCATAAAACATAACACTATTTCCACATAGAAAATATCAGAGTCATAGTTCTCCGGTAAAACTGACTTCTCTGATACCACTTTGTCACGACCCGTCCCTGGGGGCCCTTGTCGTGACTACCCCAAGCTCACCTTCTATAGTCTAGGGGATAGTGTCTTGCACCGAAAATGCATATTACTTAATGGTAATTCATTTCCTTTAGACCTGTATAAACACACAAATCAAAGAGCACAAAAATAGGAAACCATGAATAAACAGTTGTAGTAAAGAATCTGTAACATCCCAAGGTTTTCTAAAAATAAATTGAAAATGCTTGAAATTTTGTTTAAGGTATATATTTATAAGTATCCTTTAAACATAATTTTATTTCTTCTATGTTTTGAATTTCAAGAAACTATCATCTACAATTGTGTTCAGTATATTATTTCGAGTCTGATGGAACAAACTTGTTTTTTTTGGTGAATAGTAACATGCCCTTATGAATAGTAATATGAATAGTAATATGAATAGTAATATGACCTCATGAATAGTAAATAATATTATTATTTTATTTTCCCATGGCAATAGGATAATGGGATCTTAATTAATTTTCCAATGTCACATAAAACTAATTGCACTTCAATTTTGTTATTTTTCGAATTAACTGTGACCTTATTTTAAAATTAAATTAATAATATTTAGAAAATTATTTTTGAAAAATGGAGTTCATTTTTGAATTCTACACGTCGAAAAATGGTTGGGGTAAATTTTTGGTATTTTTCTGAAACTCTTGAATTTTCGGTGAATAGTGAAATACGGTAAGATACCGTATAATCAATTTTTCAGTAAAAATGCACTATTTATGACATCATAAGTGATGCAAGGCCACTTGCTTCGAAATCACATGATATTTTCACTAATTAAGGCCACTTGATTTGAGATTATTCATAGTCTTGATAAAAATATTATAATAATAATTAAAATAATCTAAAATACCTCCCCTCCTCCACTATAAATACCACCCTCACTCCCCTCTTCCTCCCACACCTCTCAAGCCTTGAGCATTGTCTAATTTCTGCCAAATTACCTCCTCAATCTTCTTCCCCACTTCCTAGAGCTGCTGGTCTCACCAAAAGACCAAAATCAAAGCCCTTAAGAAGGATCTCAAGGAGAAGAGATCAAGAGGTAAACATCCTCTTTCATTTTCATTCTTTCCATCCATTTTATGTTATTCTCTTCCTTTCCCTTTGTCTTTTGTTGGGATATTTCATTAAATATTTTCCCTTACAGTCCAAATTTTGTATTATTGATGAGATATTCCATTCCTCTCATCAATCTTGTTTTTATGAAATTTTTAGAGGCGCCGTTAGGCTGCCGAATTTTTTGTAAGAAATTTCTCATGTTTTCTTTATTTCATGATTCCCTCCACTTCTTTCTTCACCCCCTCTTATCCAAGAGGCATGAAATCTCCAGAATCATGTATATTCTGGATGTTTTCATGTTTATGGAAAATTACAAATCATTATTCCTCTCCTCTTTCACTTATTTAAAGAATCAAAAAAACATTGTCCATTTGTGTCGAATTACCGATATCGTGGACGATGTATTTTCAATTTCCATTAATTATTTCAAGTCTGGTCATGAAACCATTTATATGGTTGAACCAGGTTATAATATATGTTTTATGAATCATATAAGGTTCTGTAATTCTTTTGTACTCATGATTCAAACTTATAAGACTAAATGAAATTGTAATTATCAAAGAACCACTTAAATTATCTAAACGAACATAATTAATGTTTTAACTTATAAATCATCATCATATAAGGAACCAAAGTGATGAATGGTATAATTTATGGTACTGGAGTTATGTAACTAATACTCCATTCCAATTCTGGGTTTCACTTCCAATCAACAAGAACGATTCATCATGAACCGATCGTGAAAATCACAAAAGAACTCGCCCAAAATAATGCAAGGAACAAAATACTAACAAATAAGGGGTGAAATGAGGTTATGAAATGACCATATAAGATGTTATAAACATGAACACGTTTCTTTAAAATACTATTAACACTCTTTTAACCATTATACAGGAGGTTCAAACAATTTTGAAGTAAGACAAGCCCAAGGTAAGGGAATTCTTAACCCGATTTCCATTCTTTGGGTTAACCTTCTACTTTATAATTTATGTGCTATTTAAATTGTTTGTGTGATGGGTTCTGTTTATATTATGTTTAATTATGTGTATTTACAGAGTATATACATATTCCATCCACTCAATTAAGTATCACTTCAAGTATATGATGTTTATAAGGGACTTTTCTTCTAAAATCCTCTTTTAAAATTCAGTTTTATAAGATTAAAAGGCAATGTTTTTATGCTATTATTTATGTTGAATGATTATGTTTTGGCTATTGGGCATTGTTTATGATGAAGGGTGGGACCTATATTTCCCTCCAATGCATTGGGTATGAGTAAGTTGGAGGTCGGCCATATGGTTACTCCAAGTGTAACTGTGATGGTTACACAAAGTAAGGTAGCCGTGAGGGTTACAAATTTTAAGGTAGCCAAGATGGTTACAAGATTATGTAAGTAATGCCCCAATATACCTTTATGATTATAATTATGTTTGTATGGATCTTGTGTAAATCTCATGTTACGCTAAGTAAGATTTTATGGGTGTAAATCATGTATTTTGAAAATGTTTCCATATGTTTTGTGTATTCATGGACTAATGAGATTTTTTCCTTCTTTTTCATACCTTACTGAGCTTTTGTGCTCATCCCAAGTTTTTAAATGATTTTTCACAGGTTAATGGATGAATAATACAAGGAAGGAAGACATGTTAAATGTTGAAGAATTGTCAAGGAGTCTTGTTTTATATTTTAATGTTTTATATTCTGAGGACAATGGAAACTGATTTTATGGTATCCACTATGTAACAATGTGTAATGTTATGAATATTTTGTCTTAATTATCTAAAGCTCTAAACTTGAAAAGATCCTCAATGTAAAATGAAGTGTTTTCTTGAATAAATTCAAGATTATGTATGAAATAAGTGCGGGTCCTTATAGTTGGTATCAGAGGATGGTTTAGATAACTTTAGGGGTTAAGGTGATGCTAATAGAATACCATAACTAATTCTCACCCTATGTTCAATTTGTTATAGCATTTAAAGATTACCATGTTGCTTCATCTAAGAAATGTTTGTTTAGAATGGTTGTCCGCAGAAGGAACATGGATGCTGAAGAGGATAGGCACCGACAGAATGACATCCTTCCTGATCAACAGCCCGGAATGGTAGGGATTGGAACCGAGCAGTTTGTGACAGTAATGGCTCAGCTAACACAGGCAATAAATGGTGGTGGCATCCATGCAAGAGGAAAAATAGATGTACCCCAACGGAACATGACAGTGGTGGAACATTTTATGAGACAACATCCTCCTGCATTCAGTGGATCTTCTGACCCAGTGGCAGCAGAAGGATGGATTAAGGCCCTTGAAAAGATATTTGATGTTATGGGATGTTCAGACAATCAAAAGGTAAGTCTTGCCATTTATCGTTTTGAAGGGGAAGCTGATCAGTGGTGGTCAATGGTAAGGAATATCAGGGGTAGAGAGGATTTTGATGCCTTAGTATGGGATGAATTTAAAAGTCTTTTTCTTGAAAAATATTTTCCTAAGGTGGTGCGACTTAGAATGGAGAAACAATTCCTTGAACTGAAACAAAAGGAGGAAGATTCAGTGGCTATGTATGAGGCGAACTTCACCCGACTGGCGAGGTATGCTCCGAATCTTATTCTGTATCTCGATAGCAAAATCAACCGCTTTTACTCAGGATTGAAGCCAAGGTATCGAAGGGCGTTGGCCTCCCGTGAATTCAAAAGTTATGAGAAACTTGTCCGATGTGCTGGGAGGGTAGAGATGGAGTTTGCTGACGATCACATGCAATTTGGAAACAAAGAGAAGAAGAGGTCAAATTGGAAAGCAATGGGTAAGAATCAACCAATGAAATCTGATGGTAAGAAAATACAGTTTCCAGTTTGTGAAAAGTGTGGCAAGAAGCACCCTGGGGAATGTCTTATCAAAACTGGGAAGTGTTTTAAATGTGGTAAGTTTGGACATATGGCCCGAGATTGCAATGAAAATGATCCAAAGACTAATCCTGATAAGCAAACTATAAAGTGTTTTAAATGTGGTGAGATGGGTCACTATTCAAATGCCTATCCAAAGAGGGATCCAAATGATGCAAAGAAGCTAGACTACAAGCAGAAAGGTGTAGTGAGATCTTTTGTGACTATGTCAGCAGATGTTGGGCCATCCAATGAAGTTGTATCAGGTACTTTGTTTGTTCACTCAGATTTTGCTAAAGTTTTGTTTGATACGGGGTTTACACATTCCTTCATCTCTGAGAAATTTTCTAGTAAATTGGAAATATCACCTCAACAAATGATACCCGAACTTGTTGTTAAAACACCAGGGGGAAATGTTATAGCAAAGAGGAATTATAAGAATATTTATATTGTGGTATGTGGAAAGACTTTACCTGCAAACCTTGTTGTTTTACCCTTAGTCGAGTTTGAAGTTATTCTGGGGATGGACTGGCTTTCTGGTTATCATGCTAAGATTGACTGTAGAGCTAAAGAAGTTGTTTTTCAGAAAGAGTTTCAGTTTGTATACAAGAATGAACCCATACAATTGATAACATATCAAGAAGCTGAGAAACTACTGAAAGATGGAAATGAAAGTTATCTAGCTCATATTGTTGAAAACAAGGGAACTATTCAAATCAATGATGTTCCAGTGGTAAATGAATACCTTGATGTTTTTCCTAAGGAGTTACCCAGTGTCATACCTAAACGAGAAGTTGAATTCACAATTGACTTAGTTCCTGATGCTAAGCCAATTTCAAAACCCCCATATCGTATGGCTCCAATAGAACTTCTTGAATTGAAAAATCAGTTGCAGGATTTGCTTGTCAAAGGTTTCATTCGTCCCAGTACTTCACCATGGGGAGCCCCTGTTTTGTTTGTTAAAAAGAAAGATGGTTCCATGAGACTTTGCATTGATTATAGAGCTTTGAATAACATCACTGTTAAAAACAAGTATCCTTTGCCTCATATTGATGACTTGTTTGATCAGCTCCAGGGAGCTCAGTACTTTTCCAAGATTGACTTGAGATCCGGATACCATCAGCTGAAGGTGAAGGAGGATGACATCCCGAAAACAGCCTTTCGTACTAGATATGGGCATTATGAATTTGTTGTTATTCCATTTGGGTTAACTAATGCACCTTCTGTATTCATGAATCTTATGAATAGAGTATTTCATGAGTTCTTGGATAAGTTTTTGGTGGTATTTATTGATGACATTCTGGTTTTTTCTAAAAATAAAGAGGAGCATGAAAAACATCTAAGGGTTGTTTTACAAACTTTAAAAGAAAAGAAACTATATGGAAAATTCAGCAAGTGTGATTTTTGGTTGCAACAGATTTCTTTTCTTGGGCACATTGTAAATAAGGATGGAATAACAGTTGATCCTGCCAAAACAAAAGTAGTTGATGAATGGCCAAGACCCACAAATGTTACAGAGATTCGTAGTTTTCTGGGCTTAGCAAGTTATTACCGACGCTTTGTTGAGAACTTTGCACGGTTATCTAGCCCAATAACTAAGTTAACATGGAAAGGGGTTAATTTTGTTTGGACAGAGGAATGTGATGTTTGTTTTCAGGAACTAAAGAAGAGATTGGTGAATGCTCCAGTTTTGGCCTTACCTTCCCGGAATGGTGAGTTTGTCATCTATAGTGATGCTTCTTTGAAGGGACTTGGTTGTGTTTTGATGCAGAATGGTCAGGTAATTGCCTATGCGTCGAGACAACATAAAACTCATGAGATGAATTATCCCACACATGATTTGGAATTGGCAGCTGTGGTTTTTGCTTTGAAAATATGGAGGCATCATCTATACGGAACCAAATGCCAAATATATACTGACCATAAAAGTCTTAAGTATATATTCACTCAGAAGGAATTAAACATGAGGCAGAGAAGATGGATAGAACTGATAAAGGATTATGACTGCACGATTAATTACCATCCTGGAAAAGCAAACAAAGTAGCGGATGCCTTAAGTCGGAAAAATCATGCATCATTAACCATGCTACGTTTGGAACGTGATCCCTTGATTAATGATTTGATAAATTTTGGCTTGGAAGTTGTTGGTGCAGGGAATATATCTGTTTTGTTTCAGGTTTCAGTGCAGTCTTCGTTGTCAGACAGAATTATGAAAGCGCAGAGGGAAGACCGTGAGCTACAGAAAAAGGTAGAATTGGTTAAAATGGGTAAGTTTCCAGAATTTAATCTTGATAAAGATTGTGTTTTAAGGTTTGGAAAAAGGTTGTGTGTGCCTTGTTATTCCCAGCTGAAGAAAGAATTGTTGTGTGAAGCTCATAGTTCTCCATTTTCTATTCATCCTGGAAGTACTAAGATGTACAGAGACCTTCGAGAGTATTACTGGTGGAATGGGATGAAAAGAGATATTGCTGATTTTACAATGAAATGTTTGACATGTCAGCAGGTTAAAGCAGAGCGACAGTTACCGAAGGGGATGCTTCAGCCTTTGCCGGTGCCAGAATGGAAATGGGAGAATATATCCATGGATTTTGTGGTGGGACTACCAAAGACTTCTCGAGGTAACAATGCGATATGGGTTATTGTTGATCGGCTAACAAAGTTTGCTCATTTTCTTTCTATTCGAGATACAATGACATTAGATCAGCTTTCTCGATTGTACCTCAAAGAGATTGTCAGGTTACATGGAGTTCCTCTTTCCATTGTGTCTGACCGAGATCCCAGGTTCACTTCTAAATTTTGGAAGGGACTTCAGAAGTCTTTGGGCACAGAGTTGAATTTCAGTACAGCTTTTCATCCTCAATCAGATGGTCAGTCAGAGCGAACGATTCAAACTTTGGAGGATATGCTTCGAGCTTGTTCAATGGACTATCAGGGAAGTTGGGATCAGCATCTTTCATTAGTTGAGTTTTCTTATAATAACAGTTTCCATTCCAGTATTCAGATGGCACCTTTTGAGGCCTTGTATGGAAAGCGGTGTCGGACTCCTGCGTTTTGGGATGAAGTCGGTGAAAGAAAGTTGATGGGGCCATAATTAGTAGAAGAAGTTGCTGAGAAAGTGAGGATGATCCAGCAACACATGAGGATAGCTCAAAGCAGGCAGAAAAGTTATGCAGATAACAGAAGGAAAGACTTCTCTTTCAAGGTAGGTGACCATGTTTTCCTTAAAATATCTCCTTGGAAAAGTGTGATGCGTTTCGGTAAGAAAGGGAAACTAAGTCCACGGTTCATCGGTCCTTTTGAAATCTTGGATAAAGTTGGAACAGTTGCGTACCGCGTAGCTTTGCCTCCGAGCTTGTTTCAGGTACACAATGTTTTTCATGTTTCGATGTTGAGAAAGTATGTTCCAGATTCATCACATGTCTTGAGGCCGGAAGAAGTTCAGCTAGCAGAGAACCTTTCTTATGAAGAAAAACCGGTTCAGATTCTTGATCGAAGAGAACAGGTATTGCGGAATAAGGTAATCCACCAGGTAAAGGTTTTGTGGAGAAACCACATGGTTGAAGAAGCAACATGGGAGTCTGAAAATGCTATGAGGGAAAAATACCCTCAGTTGTTTAATAAGTAAATAAAATTGCGAGGACGCAATTTCAAGAAGGTGGGGATAATGTAACATCCCAAGGTTTTCTAAAAATAAATTGAAAATGCTTGAAATTTTGTTTAAGGTATATATTTATAAGTATCCTTTAAACATAATTTTATTTCTTCTATGTTTTGAATTTCAAGAAACTATCATCTACAATTGTGTTCAGTATATTATTTCGAGTCTGATGGAACAAACTTGTTTTTTTTGGTGAATAGTAACATGCCCTTATGAATAGTAATATGAATAGTAATATGACCTCATGAATAGTAAATAATATTATTATTTTATTTTCCCATGGAAATAGGATAATGGGATCTTAATTAATTTTCCAATGTCACATAAAACTAATTGCACTTCAATTTTGTTATTTTTCGAATTAACTGTGACCTTATTTTAAAATTAAATTAATAATATTTAGAAAATTATTTTTGAAAAATGGAGTTCATTTTTGAATTCTACACGTCGAAAAATGGTTGGGGTAAATTTTTGGTATTTTTCTGAAACTCTTGAATTTTCGGTGAATAGTGAAATACGGTAAAATACCGTATAATCAATTTATCAGTAAAAATGCACTATTTATGACATCATAAGTGATGCAAGGCCACTTGCTTCGAAATCACATGATATTTTCACTAATTAAGGCCACTTGATTTGAGATTATTCATAGTCTTGATAAAAATATTATAATAATAATTAAAATAATCTAAAATACCTCCCCTCCTCCACTATAAATACCACCCTCACTCCCCTCTTCCTCCCACACCTCTCAAGCCTTGAGCATTGTCTAATTTCTGCCAAATTACCTCCTCAATCTTCTTCCCCACGTCCTAGAGCTGCTGGTCTCACCAAAAGACCAAAATCAAAGCCCTTAAGAAGGATCTCAAGGAGAAGAGATCGAGAGGTAAACATCCTCTTTCATTTTCATTCTTTCCATCCATTTTATGTTATTCTCTTCCTTTCCCTTTGTCTTTTGTTGGGATATTTCATTAAATATTTTCCCTTAAAGTCCAAATTTTGTATGATTGATGAGATATTCCATTCCTCTCATCAATCTTGTTTTTATGAAATTTTTAGAGGCGCCGTTAAGCTGCCGAATTTTTTGTAAGAAATTTCTCATGTTTTCTTTATTTCATGATTCCCTCCACTTCTTTCTTCACCCCCTCTTATCCAAGAGGCATGAAATCTCCAGAATCATGTATATTCTGGATGTTTTCATGTTTATGGAAAATTACAAATCATTATTCCTCTCCTCTTTCACTTATTTAAAGAATCAAAAAAACATTGTCCATTTGTGTCGAATTACCGATATCGTGGACGATGTATTTTCAATTTCCATTAATTATTTCAAGTCTGGTCATGAAACCATTTATATGGTTGAACCAGGTTATAATATATGTTTTATGAATCATATAAGGTTCTGTAATTCTTTTGTACTCATGATTCAAACTTATAAGACTAAATAAAATTGTAATTATCAAAGAACCACTTAAATTATCTAAACGAACATAATTAATGTTTTAACTTATAAATCATCATCATATAAGGCACCAAAGTGATGAATGGTATAATTTATGGTACTGGAGTTATGTAACTAATACTCCATTCCAATTCTGGGTTTCACTTCCAATCAACAAGAACGATTCATCATGAACCGATCGTGAAAATCACAAAAGAACTCGCCCAAAATAATGCAAGGAACAAAATACTAACAAATAAGGGGTGAAATGAGGTTATGAAATGACCATATAAGATGTTATAAACATGAACACGTTTCTTTAAAATACTATTAACACTCTTTTAACCATTATACAGGAGGTTCAAACAATTTTGAAGTAAGACAAGCCCAAGGTAAGGGAATTCTTAACCCGATTTCCATTCTTTGGGTTAACCTTCTACTTTATAATTTATGTGCTATTTAAATTGTTTGTGTGATGGGTTCTGTTTATATTATGTTTAATTATGTGTATTTACAGAGTATATACATATTCCATCCACTCAATTAAGTATCACTTCAAGTATATGATGTTTATAAGGGACTTTTCTTCTAAAATCCTCTTTTAAAATTCTGTTTTATAAGATTCAAAGGCAATGTTTTTATGCTATTATTTATGTTGAATGATTATGTTTTGGCTATTGGGCATTGTTTATGATGAAGGGTGGGACCTATATTTCCCTCCAATGCATTGGGTATGAGTAAGTTGGAGGTCGGCCGTATGGTTACTCCAAGTGTAACTGTGATGGTTACACAAACTAAGGTAGCCGTGAGGGTTACAAATTTTAAGGTAGCCAATATGGTTACAAGATTATGTAAGTAATGCCCCAATATACCTTTATGATTATAATTATGTTTGTATGGATCTTGTGTAAATCTCATGTTACGCTAAGTAAGATTTTATGGGTGTAAATCATGTATTTTGAAAATGTTTCCATATGTTTTGTGTATTCATGGACTAATGAGATTTTTTCCTTCTTTTTCATACCTTACTGAGCTTTTGTGCTCATCCCAAGTTTTTAAATGATTTTTCACAGGTTAATGGATGAATAATACAAGGAAGTAAGACATGTTAAATGTTGAAGAATTGTCAAGGAGTCTTGTTTTATGTTTTAATGTTTTATATTCTGAGGAAAATGGAAACTGATTTTATGGTATCCACTATGTAACAATGTGTAATGTTATGAATATTTTGTCTTAATTATCTAAATCTCTAAACTTGAAAAGATCCTCAATGTAAAATGAAGTGTTTTCTTGAATAAATTCAAGATTATGTATGAAATAAGTGCGGGTCCTTATAGAATCTACCGAAAGTAAAGGGTCCGGAATACAAGTCCAACTAGATGGTATAAGTACGACTGAAAAGAGAAATACATCTCCTGGATCTTCCACCGAGGATCCTACCTGAAGGGTAGGTACATCTCACGATCAATAGTCTTGTGTCACGCCACATCAAATGGTCCACCTCTGAGCACTGTCTAGTCCTGGCTCCCTCTGCCTCGATCAATACTATTCATCTTCTGCACAATACAAAACAAGGTGCGGGTGAAACCCATGTAGGGGTGAGTATAATAGTACTCAATAAGGACATTGAGACCCCTAAAGGTCTCCCAGAGTTCCACAGATGAAAAACCAAAGAGCAAGAACTCAATCTCAAAGCAATAAGAAGTCATCAACTCTACATAGGTATATGCCCATACATATAACTCAGTTATCAAGATATAAATGTCTCATACATGAGGGAAGAATATCTCAAAGATAACACCGTGAAGGTAAAAGTACCACACAGGTAACATCACAAAGATAACACCACAAAAGTGAAAATACCACACAAGTGACACCACAAAGATATCACCATGAAGGTAAAAGTACCACACAGGTAGCACCAAGAACCACAAAGGTAAAAGTACCACACATGTATCACCATTAATGTAGAATACTCAGCTCACACCATGTATTAGTTAAGTATGGAAGTACAAGAAGATTATTCACGAAACTAGATCTTCTTATTCTGTCAAGAGGCACTGCTGGTGACCATACGAAGTCTAACACACACATGATCGATAGGTACTAACCCCTGCAATGATCCACACAGTATGTGACCCGCCCAGAGTCAATAGGTACTAACCCCTGTAATGACCCACAAATTATTTGACCCACAGTGGATCGGTATGCGTTGACCAACATCAGATCTGACCCACACAAGATCGGTATGTGCTGACCCACATGGGATCGCTGAGCACTAACCCACATAGAATCTAACCCACATAGGATCGGTGCTGACCCACATAGGATCACTATGTACTAAACTTCGTATGATCTTTCTCCAATCTCCAACTCACTATCAGCCTTTGGATTACCGATCATTAGAACTTTTGGGAGAACCGCTCCTCAAGCCATCAGTTTTACTTCAACTACCAAGAAGTCCCATGAATATGTAACCCTATTATCTTTCACATCTTAAGGGTTCCAATGCAATAGACGGGGCATCAATCAGATGCCCGGTCTGTGTCTTATAAACATTTTAGTTTTGAGGGCCATGTTGGATTTAGGTACGATCCAATGCGGACACACTCCAACATTCCCCAAAACTAAATTAGATTATATTAAAAGGCCTCATCGTCCTAAGGGTTTTGGAACCGTAGATGGTTCATACAATAGACACATGGTCTTCTAGTTACACCAATTTTCATGAAATAGGGGTGGTCGCACCTCATTCCATACAGGCTTGGTCAGGCCCACCAGAATACGTCAAAGGGACTGCATCCCAAACGGGATCCCAATGCCACTGATGGTATGTCGAACGGACACCCAGTTCATCAGTTACAGGAATTTCATTATTCAGGGACCGATTGGGTCTCAACCTGGTCCGAGTTGGTCAAGTCGGACCCACACAATGGGTCTCGGGGTATACCTGACCCTGATCGGATCTGGCCCACTAAGGGTCGGCTCAGTTTATGGGTTTTGGACCATCTGGGTCATCCTAGTTCAGTTCGCAGGCCCAGGCTGCCATTGGTCTGACCCGTTGGGTGGGGCTCGGCCCACCATCATTGGCCCACTGAACCGTAGGTTCAGCCTGACCCATTGGTGGGTCTGGTCCATTGTGTCGTGGGTCTGATCAGGTCCTCCATAAAGCGGATCAGTCTTCCAAGTTGGCCCGGTGGGTGCCTGGATATTTTGGCCAACTAGTGGGGCACTGCCCCCCGAATAATTGTCAGTGGTTTTTCACGACCGGGGGGTCCTCCAACCCGGTGCGGCATGGGAGCCTCACTGGTCTCCAACTGTCAGGAATTTAAGTCGCGGCCTCCTCCAGTGGCGTGCGATGGTGTGCATCTCCACCTCTGCCTTCCTTGGTCGGCACGTTTTGGCCACCCTCCTCAAATTCTTTAGCTGAATAACCACAAACCTCCTCTGTTGGCGGTGCGCGATGGCACGCCACATCACTTATGTGGTCGGCCAGTGCCAGCTGCTCTTCTAACCACCGTTCCATGGTGTTACAGCCTCCTTTGGTGGTGCGCGATGACATGACACATCCATCGTGGCCGGCTGGTGGCGCCACGTCGGCGGTCATCCATGAAGAACACAAGGGTAAACCAAATAGTAGAGGGTCTAGGCCTTGTTCATTTGGCTTGCACCCTCTGCATTAGCTTGAAACTTGAGGGAGGAAAAAGATTTCAATAATCACTTGAAATTAAACAAAATAAAATCCACACCTCAAGATCATCAGAGAACGTCACGTTTGAGGAAGAGTCAGCATTTTTCGTCCCCACAACAAGCCCCCTATGACATCACTTAAATGTCATCCTTCGGTTCATGATTCGGTGTCACTCATCACTGCCCACTGGAACCGACTCCATCCACCATGTTTTTGGTTTCGCGACACTTTACTAGAGATTCATCGCTTAGTGAAGTCGTGCCAATACCTCACCCCAAGCACCATACAAATAGAATAGAGGGAGGGTAAGTAATGATCGTTGAATTTATGGGGGTTCATTTAATAGTAACCTTCCTAATTCTAATAATGTTGTTACTTATGATTTGAAGGGTCAACCATTTAATGGCTTGACACATCATTGGTCCCACACTATCGCTTGTCCATTGGGGAAAAAGAAATAAATAAATAAAACAAAAATGTTATTTTATTAATATTATAAAAAGTCTCAAAATATAACTTTTTTCCCTTGAATTACTGCAATCGAAGTGAAGTCTTCCTTAAGAAAATCCCAGAACTACAGATTCAACGGTGCTCTCAGATTTTCAATCCGAGAAACAAGTCAAAAGAAAGAAAACACCACATGCATGTTTACAGAATGTACTTGAAAAAAGCTCAAAAAATTATTAACAGTCACCCTTGCCTCACACTGGTCGAGATTTGGCTCAGCCTAAGTAAAACACGCCCTCACAAGTTCAATTGTACTCTCATATTTTAAATCCGGGTTACCGTATAGAAGTTATAGATTTTACAATAAAATATCTGTCACTGAATTATTTTATATACGGCCAAAAATTAACTTTCACTAGTGGCCCTCACCGTGCAATGTTACTATCAGCCTACGGAAATCATAACCTAATGAGTTTAGTGGTGGTCTTGGATTTTCAATCTGAGTTACCGTTCATGAGTTATAAGCATTTGAAAAACAAATAATTTTATTTAATTATTTTATTTACAGTTATGCCATTTTGGGTTTTCCCACTGGAGGCATGCTCCGAATAAACTTTTCTCATGATTAGGGTAAACCCACCATCTTGGACACAACGGTGCCCTCAGATTTCTGATCTAATCACCATTTTTGGATTTATTCCATTTTTTCAAGAAAAAATCTCACGCGGGCTATTTTTAAACTTAAATTTTTTCGACGGATATTTCGGGCACTCCGGGCCTCGGAATCACGCGCTGTCAGATTTAACAATCTTGAAACTATTCCATATAATTAAAAACAATTATTCATAAACTATGGGATATAATAGAAGTTACAGAAATTATTTTAAATTTAATTCCTCTTATCAAAACCAAAAAATGTGTTTTTAAGAAGTAAAAACTATGAAAAGTTTGACATGTGTTTATGTTCAATTAAAATGTGAAATTACTTCCAATGACCATCATTGCATTAAATTTTAAAAATAAATTCCAATTATACTTTAAAACCAATAAAAAGGATAATCTAACTATATAAATAAATTATATGAAAAGATAGTTTTGATTTAAAATGCAGTATTTTTTCACTATTCTTTAGAACATGAACTTTATCAGGAAAATACCAAAAATTTGTCCAACGTAAATTCTGATGTTCTGATTCTAAAGAAGAAGTTTATTTTGTCAAATAGAACATATAAAAGTGAAAAAACTATATTTAAAAATGGTTCTCCATCAAAATGAGGTAAAACAACCTTTTAAAAATATTAAAGTTTTTCATGCTTAAAATCAGATTTATTCTTTTTTTAAGGCGCTAAATTTTATTGGATAAATGTAAAACCATTTAACAAACATTTATAATCATAATTTATTTAGTTCTGTTCATTCCCTGCAATACAACAGCTTTGCATCAACTACCAATTAAAATAATAATATTATTATTTTATTTTTTGGTATAACTCAAAGTTGTGTGCAATGTAATATTTCGGAGAAACCTGTTGTTGTGTTTCGAGTATGCTATCAGAAGAAGCATACCCTTTAGCGTAAAATTAATATCTTATTCATCTGTATTAATAGATATGAAAATGTATTATTCTATAAATACTTGTTTTGTTACATCCTTCCCTCCTTTTGGAAATTATGTACTCGCAATTTTAAAATTGGGCTCCAAAACATCATTAAAATCCCCACATCGGAAAAAGAGCCAATAGAACAATCACTTTAAAAGAAATGAGTATAAGTAAAAAAGGACACCTGAGATAACACATACTATGATTACATGTCAGAAAACATGGATATGGAAGAGAAAACAAACCATCATGAACTGATAGAGTGATAGAAAACATGATGAGGAGAAAGTTAACCCCCGTAAAACCACAAACTTTTGATGGGTTAAATGGAATTTGATTTCATAGTAGGAAAAGTAAAAAAATAACATTTTTGTTTTAATATCATTTTCATAAATTTGAGGAATCTATTTTTGATCTGGATTAATAATATAAGAAAATATACTTACTTTTCATTTAGACATTCATCCTTTACAAAATTTATATCACAAACTCATATTTTCTCCAAACGATGAGTATTCAAGATGACTAGGTCAAATAAAAAGTTCTATATTAAACTTATAGAGAATCTCATAATCCAAAAAAGATGAACTATATATTTCCCCTGTCTTTAAACAGTAACCAAATCCAAAATAGTAAGTATAAGATCAGATAATCCCCAAAAGTATAATCCTTTATAAAAATAAATAATACACTTAATCTAAAAAATTCGACAAACAATACCCAAAGTTCAACAAAGACAATTCAATAAACAATTTTCCTTAAAATTCTTAAAAATAATCCAAACTACGATTGAAACCCAAAACATATACGAATTTGATCACATAGTCTTCCACGATAAATCTTAACATTTATCTCCAAATAAATTCGACTACTCTTAAAGTATCATACATAATGTAATTAACCTAATAACATATTCATGATCAGTTAATCATTTCTATAAAAAATCCAAATCCAAATAACTCCATAATAAGAATATATATTCTTCAAAAATAAAATTTCAACCATTAATCCCTAAATGAAATCTCATAGTATTCTATTTTTCCTAGGCCAATAGTGATCCAAAAAGAATAAACTTCTTCCAAGATAACATTTATCAATTAATCACTAAATGATTTTTCTATACTAAGGGTATCCATTTGATAAAACATAATTCCGAAAATAAACTTATTCTTGATCCAAAAAATCATTTAACTAAAAATAATAAGTCATACTAACTAGGGAATTCATGTAGTCCAGTGGTAGGCGATAAATCAAAGTCTCACTTTAGTTGTGGGTTTGATTCCTATACATTTGTCTAATGTGATGGGGAGTCACACGGTCTGCATGTTTTCCTTTTTCAAAAACTATATAATTTTATTACATTCTCAAAAATTAGATAAATTCTTCAAAAATAACCCTAACATATTATAACCTCAAATGTTATTTCATACCTCACATTTTTCACCCCAAAAAGTAATAACCTGTAGTTGCCTCAAATTCAAGGATCATATAAATACAAATGGGTTTTTTATAACTATATCCACTAAAGAAAAGATAATTCTTCCTAAAATATAACTTTCACATAACAAACATTATGGTTACACATACAAAAAAATTATTCCAATTTAATTATATCACTAATACTTTTAAACAAATCATAATCCATAGATCCAGCATACCTATTCAATTCCTAAAATTTAGATATCTTAATAATTGAACATTCTTCATGATCCCTTATCCTTGTTTTCCCATATTATTCTTTTATACTTATTTCCTACCAACAAGATCAGGAAAAATGTCCTAATCTTTCAATAATCTAAAAACACGAGCTATGAAATAATCCATAACTATCAAAGGTCATTTATAGTTTCCTCATCTTCAATTGGAATGGCATTAGGTATTAGTAAAAATATATGTGTATGGTCCCTCTGATACCATTCCCGAACCTTCTTCGTAGGGCATCTATTTGTGTAATGACCATGCACAACACATTTAAAACATTCAATTGATCCTTCGGAAAGGACATCATTCCCTTTCCTAGAGTAAACTAGACGCTTCCTTTTTCCCTGGAATGTTATTTCTTTACAAACTTCATTACCAAATCTAAAACATCTTCCTGACCCTTTGAATCATATTCATAGGTGTTTCTTCCCACATCCTTGAAACATAGGTTTTTTAATATACTTACCTTTATGATTATTACCTGAACATCCATAGGGATTCATTTATCACATATATGATTCCTTAGAGAAATCAGTGAGGTTTATGTGGTCAATCATTACTATAGATACTTATTTAAGAATAACCACAAGAGTTCTCATTTCAGTTCCAATTTCATTTAGTTGTTCCTTTATGAAACCACCACACTTTCCTTCAAATCCATTGTAACTTTGGTTCTTACTAGATCCATCCATTTACTAAAACCAAAAAGGTTAGTGTGATTATATTAGTATAATAATCACATACTATCTTATGAGGTAGGTAAACATTGATATATATTGATTCATGTTATCTTAAAATCATTCAAAATAACTATGACTCTTTCTAATTTTATAACGACTATAGTTATATAAAACATGTAACTTATGCTCAAATAACACTCTAACCTAGAAATTTATCTAAACCGACCTTATATTCTAATTGTAAGTCCCCAGACATAAAAAATTTCTTAATCATGAGTTAAAACAAGAATTCACAATGAGGATCTTTTCAGTTTTAGAGTATTAGAGAATTAAGCCATAACTATTTCATTACATCTTAAATATTACAAATTCAAGACATCTACTCTAACCAATTTTTTCGAAAAAATAAAACTCCATAAATAAAACAGGAATTCCTTTCTTGATAGAAATATTATTGAATTCTTCCTTTCTCATACCCTTTCATATAACCTATGAGAAACATTTCAAAAACTTGGGATAAGCATAAAAAGCACAGTAATGATTATAAAATAAGGAAAGATAACATTAGTCCATCAATTCATAAAATTCAATGAAATCATTATTTTCACACATATAATATAAGATATCTAACAAGCCTAATGAAATGATATGATTTACGAATAGCACATAGAAATCATAAATCATAAAGGTAACTTGTGCCATCTATAACATACTTACATTGTAGCTTTCATAACTACATAGGGAGTTACATTTGGAATACCCATCATAGTATATTCTCTAAATAACTAAGGAGAAACATTAACATTTACCTCCGTCACGTTACCCAATACATTGGAGAGCTATCTCTGGCTCACTCACCCAAGGTTTATCGTGGAACCAGCCATATACGTAAACAATTCCCAATAACCATTACATAATCATAACAAAAATAATATTAAGGTAATCAATATTTCATGAATCAATCACAATAAATCAATTCAAGATATCAAAATATTAAATCCATTTCCAAAACCATTTAAAATATTTAATAAAGAGATTTTTTAATCAATGTGTCCCATAAAAGTTTTAAACTTTTAAAAGAAATTTTATAGTTAGAATTTTAAAACATATAATTCTATATAAATAAATTCTTAAAAATTGTTTGAAAACATGTAAAAAAATGAGAATGATTTAGAAGAATAAAAAATTAAAAAAATTAAAATTTTGTTTCAGTTAAAGAGTCTTGTAACACTTGAGAAACACTTGAATAAAAATTATTAAATAATAACATAAAACGAAACATTAAATTTCATGATAATATTTAAAATCATGATATAAAATATTAGAAGGATTTTATATAAACCTTATAGGATAATAAAGGTTTATAACATCAAGATATAACTCAATGAAATGATATTGAGACAAAATCCATAACAATGGTCGCATTGATGACGTAAGAATTTATCAATGAGATTATTATGTGTAGAAATAGTATATCCACACAATGAGAAGTGGAAATTAAAACATAAATAAATAAATAGGTATTCTACACATAATAATGGAATAATATAATCAATGAAGTATGCATAAAACCCAATGAATGTAAATTGGTTTTTGAAATTCCCTTATGAAAATTTGACTCCAAAATAGTGTCACTAAAAATTTCAAAAAATTAGTTGAAGATAGAAAAAAGGGTATCTCGTCACTTAGAAATAAAATGAATAGAAATAAGAATACATAAGAACATATCCCAACATAAGAAAATGGAAATTAAAATAAATAAATAAAATAATTCTTTGACTAAAAGAAGAAGGTGATAGGATCCCTTACCACGTTGTAATCAATCGAGTCGTATTAACAAGAATTAATAACGACCAAATGAATCATAGATTACCATTAATATAAATAAAATAATGATAATATATATCTAAGTCAGCACACAATTGTAATGCCCCGACCCCAGAATCCCGGAGAAGGTGCATTATTTTAATACATTGGCATGATTACAAGGAATGAAGTCCCAAAGGATCGATCAGTTTAGCATCCTTGGAAAATAGATTACATACATGAACATTAAAATATAATTTCAAACATAAAATACAACATAGAAAGTACTTTGATAATTCCATTATTCCTCTAGATTAACCCTACATGTCAATTATAATACACTTCTTGGAATGCTGGAAAAACAAAACATAAGAAAAGGGTGATCTCAGATGCTCATTAAGGTTAAATAATTTATCAGAAGCCATAAACATTTAATAAAAAATGTGTAATAAAAACAGAAGACTTTTAAACATAACCATGAACATAATATGGAAAAAATAAATCAAACATTACCATATAAACATGTATGATTATTTTCTACTAGTCGAATAATAACATGTAATAAATAATTTCCTAATGAGGGAATGTATAATGTCGGACATCATAACCACATAGTCAAGGCCTCATTCCAAGACTATAAAAACAATTGTCAAGGGCCTGTTCCAAGACACTAATTTGTCTCATGAAACCTACCGATGCATCTAAGGGCTATAAAGGGCCCCACACATCACTTACTAAGTCCAATGCATTCCTCATATGAAAATGTTTAAACATAACATAAACATTTTTATTAAAACTAGCATAAGAAATGTCAATACATAAACCATAATCCTTGAATAGTATAAAAATAGCACATCCATAGTCAAGCATATCATAGATCATTCAATAGAATATAGAACACTAAATTATAATAAATCAACCTCAATCAAGAATAATATATAGTAAAGGATGTTGACATAGTTGAAAATGATCAGTAAAAATCTTAGAGCGAAATATCCTTTTTTTTGAAATAATTTAAAAGTCACACATTTATAAAGAAATATATTTAAAATATATTTTTTAATGAAATTTTCCCATACCACTTTGAATGTTTTGAAAGGAATTAACATTTTAAAACAATCATGTCCATATAAATAAATACTTAAAATCATTTTGAAAACATGGATAGTAATTTAAAATATTTACAAAAATAAATCATTAAAACATTTAAAATGATGATCTTGCTAAAGAGACTCTTCCAAAAAATAAAATATTTCTTTTTGAAATCATTTTTATGAATGATTTACATGGATGAAAAATATTTCCCAGTAAATACTTACACATAAACAATCTTGGATAACAATGAGATTGAGGAATTAACCCTTACCTAGTATTTTCCATTAGTTGAGGGTGCATTTTACCTCCTATATAATGACAATAGTGTTTAATTAAATTATACAATCACCATATCAATATTTTTTATATCATATATTATTCATTTATGACTTTATACTACCCATTTAATAATAATTTCCATTTT
Organism: Viscum album; assembly: GCA_963277665.1. Classification (NCBI taxonomy): domain Eukaryota; kingdom Viridiplantae; phylum Streptophyta; class Magnoliopsida; order Santalales; family Viscaceae; genus Viscum; species Viscum album. Next base: position 344,192,562 of record OY728134.1, on the reverse strand, counting down.
AAAGTAACGCTTCGGTTAATAATCGCTTTCTTTATCGTACGTGTTTTAACTTGTTATTCTTCATCATATCACATGGATAATGATTTACATAATTCAAAAATATAAAAATTGATTTATATATCATATATATTCAGAATATAAATATTTATAATAGATTGATATATTAAATGGAAACACCGTTCATGGAGACGATAGTCTATACGTACGCATAAACGTTGTTTCTATTTTCTTATCATATTGTATGTAAATAAGTTAATCACATATATTAGTCTACATAAATATATATTATTAAACTAGAAATATTATTTCATATATCTAATACTTAATCAATATATATATATATAATCTTGAATGGTGATCGTTGAAGATGAATCTCATCGCATTGTGGATACTGTAAGCAGTACGCACGCATGAGCGTCAATATTATTCTGTCGATCGTAAAAAGGTTTTTAATTGGATGATATATTATATATGAATAATCATTACCATATAATATTTATTATTAAAATTAATTATACTCATTATTATACCAATCCAAATAATGTAGTGTTGAATAACAAACTACACCACGACGTGGAGACGGTAAGCCGTATGTACGAACGTATGGTGACTTTGTCATTCATAGGATGGATAGAATAATGACTATGGTTTTACCATATTTATAATAACATAAATGTTTGTGTAAGGTACTGGACTTATTATTTTATTATTTAAATCATAAATAAAGAGGAAGTGGAAGAAGAAAATAACTTTAAAAGAGATGTTGAAATAATTACTTCTTCATTGGGCGCTTCCTTTTGATTGGAACAAAAGGGATACTTAGGATGGACTTATGATCAATGTGAGGACTCTAGGATTAATTTAGGGTAGTTTGGTAGAGATTTTAATCTTTTTTGGCCGAGTCAAATGGATTTGGAGGTGTGAATCTAAGAGAAGGGGAAGTACCCTTTTTTAGGAGAGGTGAGGGGCTCTTTAGGAAAAGATTAAAATAGTAATTTATTATAAATTAATTTTCTATTTCTAATAGATCCAAATGGATCTATTTCTATTTTAAGGTGGTTATGGGTCTAAAACCTCTAAAAAAATTGGTTTTGGACATGTTTATTTTACCATATTAACCTTATTATTTAGATTTAACTCTTATTTTAATAGTTTATCTTTTACCATGTATTCTTGTATTCTAACACTATATGGTTAATAATCTTATAATAAACTGCCAAGAAAACCACAAGTGGTTATTTTATGATATATATAACATTGTTTATGTTCTTTTGAAGAACATTAGATTTTTAAAAATAATATATCATTTAATAAAATATTATTTGTTTTAAAACATCATTTATGTCAATTTTGACACTATTTAGTATTTTCTTTTTGTGAAATTTATAAAAATATGAATTCTTCAAAAAAAATACATTTAATTAATCCTAAAAATTCATATTCATCTATAAAAATATTTTATTGCATCAAAAGTTTCAATTTAAATTTATTTTAATATTTATAATATCAGTTTTTTTAATCTTTCATTAATAATGTAATTACTACATCATCATAGTGTCACAAAGCAATTTAAATATTTAATGTCTAAAAATTATATTTATAATACTATTATGTGGGAAATATTTTTATTTTTCTAATTAATATTTATAGTCTGATTTATCTTATGTATATCCTTATATTAAAAATGGTTTAGTTATCAAAATTCAAATTTAACACTTTTAACTCTTCTTTAAATAAAATATAAAAAATTTCCTAATCAATTCCAAGTGGATAAAAAGGATAATATTTTATTAATATGGTTTATTTTGGTCTAAATACAATTATCCAATAGAATTATGATATTTTAGGGTAATTATAAAATCATGTTTACCTTTAATTACCCTATTTACTTTTAACTGTTGTAAATAAAATTCAAAAGTTATTACCCACCAAAAAATTATTTTCATCTTATTAAACCTAATTTGACATAATGATGTCAACCATGTCTCTTATATTTTGTAAATTCCATTCATAGGGATGGTAAAGTTACGTTTTATGCAAATTTGCAAATGTGCCTAGAAAGTCGTTAAAAGACGTTAAAAAGGTTCAATATAATTTTATCTGTATAATAATATTATAAAATTACTCCAATGAATTAAATTCAACAAATATTTGAATAATTTATATATATATTTCTTACTTGAAGATAAATTTTTAATTAAAATAATTATTGAATTGGAAAAGTCAGTTTCTATCTACAACATTGTGTTTTTCACTATTCATCAAAAATTGAATTTTTTCAGAGAAATGCCAAAAATTCACCCAAAGATAATTCTGATATTACAAATTCAAAAATTATGACATTTTTACCAAATTTAAAACCTATAAGTTTCATTAATTAATTTAAAATTAATTCTCATTTTCAAAACCAGAGAGCGGGTTTTTAAGAAGTAAAAAATATCAAAACATTGACATGTGTTTTTGTATAATTTAAATGTGAAATAAAATCCAATGACAGAAATTATATTAAATGATAAAAATATAATCTAATGATACTTTAAAACCACTCAAATTTATAATTTTTCACTATGAATTATTTCTATTAAAAAGTTTGTTTTTAATTAAAATTTACTATTTTGACTATTCAACAAAAATTGAATGTTATCAGAAAAGTACCAAAAATTTATCCAAAACAAATTTTTTATGTAACGCTTCTAAAGAAGAATTTAATTTCTTTAAATTTAAAATATATAAGTTTCAAATAATGTATTTAAAAATGGTTCTCTATTAGAAGGTGGAAAAACAACATTTTTTTGAAAAATACTTCTTTTATCTAGAAAATTGAATTTGTCCCTATATTATATATAAGAAACACAAAATATGAATGTTAAAATTATATATGATATATATAAATTTCCAAATTATGTTAATACTATTCATAACCTCTTTTTAAATGACTAGTTTGATAGGTCGTGATGTGCTTGAACTCGTTGTTGCGGGTAGCACAAGATTTTGAATTACATTAAAGAGATAATGTACTATGAAATATTGTGGTGTTATATTATCCCCTCCTCCAATAAATTGAATCCTTGAAATTTAAAATTATCTTTTTAACATAGAAGGCTGAAAATCGAAAATACATTTGTAGAAAACCCACATCAGAAATAGGGTTAAAAAAATTTAGACTTAACAAGAGGGAAAGGAAAATGAAGAAGTCACCACCAAATTAGGGTTTTGAATAGGAGAACATTAGTGTAAATTATAGAAACATAATTGAAAGAAAAACATAAACATTTATAGGGTGTTTTTGAGGTCCTTAATCACAAACAAGTGAAATATAAATGGAAAAATGGGGGTCTCGAGGCCATAAATCTATGATGATTTAAAATATTATCCATTAAACAAAACATAAGGTACTAGGATCACATATTTTTGGTTTTGAGATCCTTTTGCTACTATTTATGAATTAATTTCTTCATAGAATAAGAGAAAAAAAATAATACTTGATAAGTACAGTTCCATCAATTAATTAATTTCTACAACAAAATCATCTTTCTCTCCAAAAGATAATAGAACTCAAAAATATTCTATTAAACCTAATCGTATAGGGTTTCAAAAAATATAAATTTTTAATTCATATTTAATAACATTTTAAAGAAAACTACATTATACAAACCAATACATCACATAGGCCGGTGGTAGTTGATGTACCCTTGCCACCCTTCGGTTGTGGGTTCAAGTCTCACGGCCTTTCCAGACGCGGAGGGTTGTTGCCTGACCTCTGGGTTATCCATTTTATAACAATACAAAAATAATATTAAGAAATTATTAAACCTTAAACAATAGCATCCAATTTCAAACATAGTCCATGGAAACCTTTAGACTTATCCACAACACTTTTATCCAATCTTACATTCCAAAATTTATAAGGAAGGTCACATAACATATAAGTGAATACCTTTATCATGTATTATCATAAAATATGGTAATAAAATGAATTACCAGAAAACCATATTGAATACGTTCAGTCTTCCTCATTCCTTATGTAAAACATATAACATTGGATATACACCTAAAAGTCAAATTTTTTTAAAACTCCCAATAAGGATTTTATGAACCGCTTTTTAAACCAACCATTAATCAGTTCCATGAAAGTCAATAATACAATATTTACTTTATCCAAATCACTTATCTTGGAATCAAGACCGTATTAAGGTTAATATTTCCCTCAACCATATATTTTCCAAAAAATAACCTACAATTGAGTCACTTTTCTTAGTAACATACAATCACAAATCTTCAATTAAATCGTACTATAGTTCAATACTTATTTATTTCTATAAATCAAATAACTGTTACATCATTAATAAAACACTCAAATGACAAAATTCATCAATGTAGAAGCACAAATACATTAATTATTCCACATCAATCATTTTAATAGCATATGTTTGTCCTTGATCCCATTGATTCTTATGAGTTATATTTCCTTGATTCTTAGGACATTTATTTGGGTATTTCCCCATTTCACTACAGTTGAAACACTGAATATTAGACTTTTATTTGTTCCTTTTGCATTCCTTTTATTGAAAACCCTTTTATCCAAACATATAACAAACACCCAATCCTTTCAAGCACTTCCTAGTGTGATTCTTTCCACAATTATCAAATATGGGAAAATCGTTCTTTCCCATCTTCCCTTTATACATCTTTCTCTCTATCATCCTCTTCTTTTATGGATTCCCTTAAAATCCATAGGACTCATTGAATTCTTTACTTATCTTATTAACACATGATAATATTTTCTCAAATGATGATAATACATGGGAGGATATTTCCTTTTAAAATGTTGTCTTAAGATTATGAAAGATAGGATCCTTCTTACCCTTTGGATCATGAATATTATTTTAGTTCTCTTTCCTTCTACTTGGCACCATATCTAAATTATGACATACACTAGGATAGATTGTATCTTAATGTATAATCCAAAAACTAGAAGAAAATATCAACATTAATTGAATATTTTCACACATATGGTCTCATAAAAATGGTTTCTTTGCTGACATATTTACTCATAAATCCTTCATAATGGTTTGCAATGAAAATGTGAATTGTCCTAAGCATATCCCCAGGAGTGTCAAACTAGGTGCGCAGTAAGGACCATTTTCGTGTACCAGGATACCCTGGGTCAAGCCCAAAACTCCTTATCATAGTTTTTAGTCCAAGGTACATTTGTGCCAGAACAACTTCCACTTGTAATATCAATATAGGGATGTATTTCTTAAAAAACTCATAAAATCTCTACATTACAAAAATTCTAGTAAGTTCTTCAATGATAATCCTCAAAGTCTATCTTAGGGTAATGTTCTCTAATCATAGTTTTTATCAATCTAGTTTCCATGGTTTGTACTAAACCTCATCTAATACCAACTGTAGCGCCCCTTCCCTAGAATCATGGAGCTGGTGCATTATTTTAATATTTTTTCATGATTATAAGGAATCATGTCCCGAATGATCGTTCAGTTTAGCATTCTTGGAAAATAGATTACATACTTGAACATTATGTTATAATTTCAAACATAAAATAAAACATAGATAATCCTTTTAGAATTCCATTATTGCCCTTTCTTAACCCTACATATCAATAATAACACACTTCTTGGAATCCTTGGAAAAAAAAATATAAGAAAGGGGTGACCTCAGATGATCAGTAAGGGTAAGTAATTTTGTAGGAGATATAAACATTTAAGGAAATATGTGTAATAAAAAACCTTTTAAATATAAAAATGAACATAATATCGAAAAAATAAATCAAACATTACCATATAAACATGGACATGTATATTCTACTAATTGAATAGTCACATGTAATAACTAATTTCATAACTAGGAAATGCATAATGCTGGACGTCATAACCAGATAGTCAAGGCATCATGCCAAGAATACAAAATTTTTTTTGTTAGGGCCTTGTTACAGGACACTAATTTGTCTCATGAGACCTACCGATGCATCGAGGGGCTATAGAGGGACCCTCTCGTCACATACTAAGTTCAATGCATTCCTTATATGAAAATGTTGAAAGATAACATAAACATTCGTATTAAAACTAGCATAAAAATGTCAATACTTTAACCATGAACCATGAATGGTATAAAAATAGCACATCCATATTCAAAAATATCACAATTCATTAAATACAATATTGACGATTGTATTATAATAAATCAACCTCAATCAGAAATAATATCTAGTAAAGGAGGTTGACATTGTTGACAATTATCAATAAAACGCTTGGAGAGAAATATCATTTTTTATGAAATAATTTAAGAGTCACACATTTATAAAGGAATAAATTTAAATGATATTTTTAAATCAAAGTGTCCCATACCACTTTGAAACATTTGAACAGAATTAAAATTTTAAAATAATCATTCCTTATAAATAATTCCTTAAAATCATTTTAAAAACATGGACATTAATTAAAAATATTTAGAAGCATAAATCATTAAAACCTTTAAAATGATGATCTTGATAAAGATTCAATTAAAAAAACCATTAAATATTCCTTTTGAAAACATTTTTATGAATCATGGACATGGATGATAAATATTTCCTAGTAAATACTTACACATAAACAATCTCGGATAATAATGAGATTTAAGAATTAACCCTTACCTTGTACTTTCCATTAGTCGAGGGTACGTTTATCCTCCTTTATAATGACCATAGTATGTTATTAAATTATACCAGAACAATATTAATGTTTTGATATCATAAATTATTTATTTATGACTTTATACTACCCATTTAATAATAATTTCCTTGTTAAAGTAACCTTTTGAGTAAAATCGCTTTCTTTGTCATACATTTTTTAACATGTTATTCTTGATCATATATCTTAGATCACGATTTATATAAATCCATAATATAAAAATGATTTTTATAATATATATATTCAGAATATAAATATCTATAATATATATATATATATAATAGAAACATCATTCATGGAGACGGCAGTTTGTACGTACGCATAAACGTTGCTTCTGTTTTTATATCGTATAGTACGGAAATAAGTAAAAGAAATATATTTTTCTAAATAAATATATATTATTATAGTTGAAATATTATTTCATATATCTCATACTTAAGCCATATATATATTTGTATAAAAATTCTTGAATGGTGATCGTTGTAGATGAATTTTATTGCGTCATGGAGACGGTAAGTCATACGTACGCACGAGCAACAATATCATTCTATAGAAGGTAAAAAGATGTTTAATGGAATGGTACATTATATATACAGAATTATTACCATGTTATATTTATTATTTAAATTAATTATAATCATTATTATACCCATCCAACTAATGTTGTGTTGAATAACAAACTACACCACGACGTGGAGAGTATAAGTTGTACGTATGCACGTATGGTGAAATTTTCATTCATAGTACGGATAGAATAATGAATATGGTTTTACCATATTTATAATTACATCTCAGTATTTGGATGTTATTGTAGTTGTTATTTTTTTATGGAAATGACAAATAAAGAGGGAGTGGAAGATGAAAATAACATTAAAAGAGATGATGAAATAATTACCTCTTCTTCGGGTGCTTCCTTTTGATTTGAACTGAATATACCCTTAGCATGGATTTCTGATCAATGTAAGGCCTCTAGGATTAAGTTAGGGTAGTTAGGAAAATATTTGAGTAGGTTTGTGCTGATCCAATTGAATTTGGATGTGTTAATATGAGAGAAGGTGAAGTACCCTTTTATAAGAGAGGTGAGAGTCTCTTTAGAAAAAGTTTAAAATATTAATTTATTATAAAATATTTTTCAGTTTATAATATCTCTAAATGGTTTTATTTAGAGTATAATGGGGTTATAGTTCTAAAAACTCTCAACAAATAGGTTTTAGACAAGTTTATGTCAACATATTAATCTTATCTTTTTTATTTAACTCTTACTTAAATAGGTAGTCTTTTATCATGTCTTCTAGTATTCTTACACTACATGGTTAATAAACCTACAATAAACTGAGAAGAGAACCTGATGTGGTTCATTAATAACCTATATAAAATTATTTAAGTCTTTTGGCTGAGCCTTAAAATTTTAGGACTATTATATCATTTAATAAAATAGTATTTTTTAATCTCATTTATGTCAATTTTAACACTATTAAGTATTTGGTTTTTGTGATAGTAATAACAATCTTATTTTTAAAAAAAAATTCATTGAATTAATCCTATAATTTCATATTCAACTAGAAAATTCTTTAATTGAGTCAAAAGTTTAAATTTACATTTATTTTAATATTTATAATTTCAATTACTTTTATCCTTCATTAATAAGGTAATTGTTGCATCATCATTGTGTCATAAATAAATTTAATTATTTAATGTCTAAACTTTATACATAAAATAATATGATTTTGGAAATATTTTTATATTTCTAATGAATATTTATAGTCAAATTTATCTTATACATTACCGTATTTTAAAAATGGTTTAGTTATTAAAATTTGAATTTAACACTTTTTATTCTTCTTTAAATAAAATATAATAAATGTCCAAATATAATCAATGTTGATAAAAAATGATCATATGTTTTTCCTACGATTTATTTTAGTCGATATACACTTATCCAATATAATTAGGACATGTGTTAGGGTAGTTATAATATCATTTTTCCTTTAATTACCCTATTTACTTTTAACCGTGGTAAATACAATTCGAAAGTAAATATTCACCAAAAAATTATTTTCATCTTATTGTACCAAATTTTACTTAATAATTTCAACTTCATGTCTTGTATTTTTGAAATTTAATTCACAAGAGTGGTAAAATTACATTTTTTTTCAAATTTTCAAATATTACTAGAAGGTTGGTAAAAGACATTAAAAAAGATCAATAATTTTTTATCTCTCTAATCTTATTATAAAATGAATCCAATGAATTAAATTGCACTAATATATTTATTATGTATATATTTTGAATTTAAGATAAATTTTTAATTAAAATAATTATTTAAATGAAAAAGTCAGTTTTTATCTACAACGTTGTGTTTTTCACTATTCCTCAAAAATTGAATGGTTTCAGGAAAATACCAAAAGTTCACCCAAAGATAATTTTTATATTCCAAATACAAAAATTATGTCAATTCTACCAAATTCAAAACATATATGTTGCATTAAGTATTTTTAAATTAATTCCTGTTTTCAAAACCAGAAAGCGGGTTTTTAAGAAGTAAAAACTATCAAAAGACTGACATGTGTTTTTATATAATTTTAAGGTGAAATTACATCCTATTACCTATATAATATTAAATGAAAAAAATATAATCTAATTATACATTAAAACCACTAGAAATTATAATTTAGTGCCCTAAATGATTTTGATTAAAAAATATGATTTTAATTTAAATTTAGTATTTTTCACTATTCATCCAAATTTAAAAGTTATCAAAAAACTACGAAAATTTTATCAAAGCTAAATTTTTATGTCTTTCTTATAAACAAGAATTAAATTTATTTAAATTTAATATATAAAAGTTTAAAATATTGGATTTAAAATGTGTTCACCATTAAAAGAAGGAAAAACTGCATTATTTGAGAAATAGTTCTTTTATCTGAAGATTTGAAATTTTCATTATATTCTGTCTAGGAAAAACAAAATATGAATGTTAATATTATATAGGTTATATATAAACTTCAAAATGTGGTTAATACTATTCATAACTACTTTTTAAATGCCTTTTTTGATTGGTCTTGATGTGCTTGAAATCGGTGTTGCGTATAGCGCAAGATTTTGAATTAATTTAAAGAGATAGTGTACTATGATATATTGGGGTGTTAAAATAATACAACACTTTCAAGAAATATGTGACGAATAATAGAAATCTCACGGAATTAAAAGTGAGATAAGAAACCCCTTACCTTGATTCTGACTCATCATGTATGTTCATTATTCTTCTGGAATAATAAACATAAGTTAATGTATACTTTCATATAACTTTTTTCAAGTTTATTATTCCTTTAATATCACTTATTACCCTATTATAAAAATTACATAATTATTTAAGTTAATATTGGTCGTTTAGTCGGTATTGGGTACTTGTGTCAAAAATGAACATGTTATAAATACAAATTGTCCATGAGGTGAATAGTACATTATCTCTAGAATGATATTTATTATTTAAATATAATATATATCATATATATCCACTATATACGTATTTATAATAGTCCATAACATTTGGAGATAAGAAATGAAATGCATTGTTTATGGAGACGGTAATTCGTACGTATTCGTGAATGCTACTTTCATTTATTTGTCATATTTAATAAATGAAGAAGAAATGATACGTAGGTATATTATAGTTACAATATAATATTATATGATATATATGATACATAATTTCATTAACTCCATCTTTTAAATGTTCCATATATGGCATGAATGATCTATATCACTTTGAGGGGGCAGTAGTCTGCACTTCCTCAAATGAAATTATCGTATTTACACATTATGGAAATCATAAAGGTATGATTTAAATAAAAATAATAATACTAGAGACGGTATAATATATATCATATATAAATACAGTTCTATCTTAATGGCCACCATGAGAGGTGGTGGGGGAAAATCGAACAATAATCATTTCGTGAGGCAGTGGTTCGCTGTACACAAAACCAGTATGTTCATATCCATTTGATTGAGGTGTTTGTAAGTGTAGTTCTAATCCTTCACATAACAACATAGTATTATAATTAATATATTTTTTTGGTTATAAAATAATGGAATAATGAGATTTTAGGGGATTGGAGAAATAAAACATATCACATAATCTTGAGAAAAGGCATTACCTCAAATCGGGTAACTCCTTTTGATTTAAGCTAAAAATCATTCTTGAATAACCATATTCCTAAGGGGAGGATTATAAAATGAAGATAGGTATTTATAGAGATTATTTGGTAAGATTTTTGATGATCTATGTGGCTTGAGTGGTGTGACTAATGGTTATAGTTGATGCCCTTTTATAAGAGGAATGAGGGGTACTTTAGGAAGGCATTGAAAGATTATTTTATTATAGACTGAATTTAGATTTGAAAAGGTACCCAACTCATTTTATTAGAATCTAAGATTATTATTATTAGAAATAATCTCAATCAATAGGTTATATACAAGTTTTTTTTTCAAAGTTATCCTTATCTTTTAGCTTTAACCATTAGTTCACTAATTTGACTCTTACCATGTTATCTTGTATATTCATAAAAATATGTTTAATAATGTTACTGTAAAATGACAATAGAACCTCAAGTGGTTCATTAATTTCATTTTAAACATCATATAAGTCATTATTCATAATCTTATGTTTTTAGGACTATTATAACATTTATTAAAATAGTATTTTGTTTAAAAACTCATTTATGTAAATTTTTATACTATTCATATCATGACATTTTAAAAATCCATAAAAACTTTATTATTTAGAAACAACATCATTAATTAAAAGATAAAAATTCACATGCATCCCTAAAATTATTGGATAGAAAAAAAGTTTCAAAATAAATTTATTTTAATATTTATAATCTCATTTGTTTAAATCCTTTATTAATTAGGTAATCACTACATCATCATTATGTCCTAAATAAAATTATTTATTTGATGTATAAAAATTATAAAGAAAATAAAATGGTGTAGTAAATATTTTTATATTTCTAATTAATATTTATAGTTGAAGACATTTCTTATATAACCCCATATAAAATAATTATTAAAAAAAGACATGTTTATTTATATTTTTCTTTAACTTAAATTAATTCTTATAAAATTTCATTTTCACATCCAAGTGGATCCATTGAATCCCAAAAATTGACCCATGGATTCCCACTCCTACATCAAGAAGAAACATAGTCTGGTCCCCAATGCATCTCAATAGACTACACACCCAACACCCTCTTCTGGTAGCTTCCATATGGGGGCACTCATCAGTCTTAACCCTGGCTCCTGAAATCTCTACTAACACTTCCCTATCCAAAGGAAAGGCTCCCCTTCCTTTGTCAAAGTAGAAAATGGTTTTGTTACCCTGGAGAATTTAGGTAAAAATCTCTGGCAGTACCCATTGAAAGCAAAAGTCCCTCCCCCCTCAGAGAGGTAGTCCTGGAAGCATATTTTGTAAAGATTTTCCCACACACTTCCCCTACTGTTGGGAACTCAAAACTCAAAACTCCTACTCCTACATGGGTAAGGTTAGACAACTCAAGATTGATCACCTGAACCCTATTATACATGAGTTTATTCTATGTTTCCTGGGTTTCCTTCTTCGCCGACCCAGGAAACCTCATTCCAATGCTATAGATATACCACATCCTTTTTCCTAATATAGTCAATATGAGTATGAACTGTGGATTATCGTACCATACCCAATCTAATGTCAAAAGTCCTCGATGTTTTCATCAAGAGGTTCTAACCAAAACTATCTCCTCAAGAGTCATATCACACGGTCAGCATAAGTGTGCTTATAGAGTCTCCTCCCAATGGTATCTGCAGATGTAGGGGTTAAGTCATCAGTTTATCTGGAAACTCTTGGTATTGAACAAGATTTGTGGCAAGAAGGAGTGATTGGTACCTATGTCTATTAATATGACTGCTATTAGTATACACAGAGCGTACCTCAAATCATTTCTGGAGCCCTTGGGTCACACCCCTTGACTGCATGTGGCTACTCCCTTCCCATGTCCTCTTGTTCCCTGGGCTTGGTGGGGCCACATTGGGGTGGTGGTTGTAACATGTAAAAAAGTATACCACCTCATGTTGCTCTCCTAGATCTACATCCATGTCTGATTCCTTGAAGATTCATTTTTCCCTATCACTTCCTCTTCCTAAAACATTTTACAGGCACAAGTATCTGAGACTGGCGTTAGTTTCTTGTTTTTCCACTGCTAACATTCACTAGTTGTACATTCTCATCCAATGAACATTCAACCACAAAGGTTCTCTCTATCACTGTAACATAATTAAAAAATCATAGAGGAATAGTGATGGCTCAGATGTCCCTAAACACACCTCTCTTAGAGGTCTGATCCTTAAAGAACTAGTTGTACTAAATTCATTGAGTAGCTGGGATGGTCGGTACATCTCGATGAATACTCAACTACCGACATGTCATCCTTCCAAAGATGTAGAAGATCTAGGGAACACTCACCCCTTATATTTTTATGGAAAAGACCCCCTTCTATAAGGAAGGTTCCCAATCTTGTCCACAAAAAAAGTCACCTATTTGAAAGATCTAGAAATTTAAACCCTGTCATCATCCTGCTGATCCACGTAGATGGCCTTCTACTAGGACTACCATCTGATCGATTGGTTCCCTATCCAGATGGAAACTTGTCCACCTTCTCAATACATTATTTAGCCACATGTGATTTGGGCTCACCTCGGAACCTGAGGGGTATCTGATTCTGAAACACGTGTAAGGAATTAAACATACATGTGACCTCTATCGGTAATGTCAGTTTTAACTGCTGACCAACGGGTAGTGTTATAGCTGGAACAGTACCCGAAGGTACCATCTCAAGCAACAGTCCATGTACCGAAGCCTCATCACTATACAGATCATCCTCTTGGTCACTCACTGATAAAGACTAGTAGCAAGGATCACCATCTGATCTGCTGGTGTCCCAACTAGGCAGAAAACTATGGCCACGGCCTCAAACTAGTCCTCAACTTCCTGGGTATATGTCTCACTACAAAACCTTGGAGGCCTCTTCTACTAGAACTCATACAATGCACTCAGTCGGTGTGAACCCTCTACTAGTGGGGTTAGGGGCATCTGTTTCCCAGTGGGTGGTGTTGCTATTGAGGAACCACCCGATGGTACTATCTCTATAAGAGGGGCCTGCACCGAAGCCTCATCGCTCGGTGGGCCGTCATCATGTACTCTCTCAGGAATCCTGGATGGCTGTCTATGCGGTGGCATACTGATAAGATATTGGTGCACCACTGTCAATAAGTTATACCTGGTAACCCTAATCAAAGATATCATAAGAAAAAAAACATTTCAAAAACACATGCAATTAGTGTTTTCGTGCATTGAGTTGGAAATCTGAATTTAGGGTCCTCGTGTATGGAATCTTTATCCACTGCACCAACACTTGATTCCCCAAACTAAAAACCACTGTCACGAATTGAATCTGGTCTCCATCAAAACTAGCACACAACCCAGCCCACAATAAGGCCTGAAGGGCATTCCAAATCCCCACAGGCTTTCACAAGTGCCCAAGTATCATAAAATGATGTTTGGGAATGATTTAACTGACATTATAAACATTAAAAAACAAAAAAACTCAATAAAACAAATATAGATAATTCAACTAAAACCATCTCTTAAAAAATTTCAAAACTGAATTACAGAAGTTAAAACTATGTTTAAAAACTATTACAAAGGTATAAAACCAAATAAGGATATCCCAAGAACCTCCACCTGGAAAGAGGCACTACCCTCAATCCATCCCCACAACATTTCATCACAAACGACCGATAAAAACCCAAACTATTAGCACAAAAGTTGATCCCAAACCTATGACAACAAAAATAACCAAGTCTAATTACACCCAAGTGTGCAAGTAGGGTGTTATCCAATGCCTAGTATGATACCACCACTAAGAGATTCCATATGATAATCATTCAAAGACAACAATCTTGCACGGTTTCATAAATAGGAAATTCAAGTTACAATTTCTAAAAGACACAACTGAAAAATTAAAACAATTTTCAAGGGGGCTAACTTAAAGAATGATCACTTTTAAAATAAATTCCAAAACTACTGAAATGTCTAGATAATAATACCATATGTTGATGGTAAGAAAAAATAATCTAATGAGCACAGGAAATAAGAAATAACCATGAGGCACTAGCTCGTTGTGGGTCCCAGGTACCTCGTATCTCGGTGACAGTAACCATCACAATATCCGTATTCGTGCACATGAGAAACTAGTAGGGAGAATACCCAAAACCTAGTGGTCCCCAATCATCATCATCATAGTTTATTTAGTGTTTTAAGCGTCAATCTTGCTATGTGAAACTAAGGCCAAGCCCCATGGATTCACTAGCATACTAGTACACGTCCACCCACCGAGATACTTGGGTTTCCCTATTCTGCTCAAACAAGTTCAAAAAGCCATGAAATATAATTTTCACCTGAAAATATCTCTTCGACCTCACACATTAACCAGACATCCCCATGTATAACACACAAGTCACAAAATCCCCTTTTCATTCAAATGCATTTTGAAATCAAAATCACACCAAAATAGCCCACAACACATTTTGCATAATTTTCACAATTCAACACATACTTTGACAATTTTATAAAACCCATAAAAATATTCTAAACATCACATAAAGTCTCACTCACATGTTTCATAAAATCATTTTTCATAAAAAAAAATCATTTTTCAAATCACACTCACACAAAAATCCCACATCACATTCAAACCTCTTTCACATTTTAGTAAATACGTTAAACATTTTTATAAAACATTTACTAGAGTATACACATAACACGACAACCCCATTCACATTTAAAATGGAAAATTTCAAAATATACACAATCCAGAACTTTTTTCCAATATGGATTCACCTCTTATATAAATCATTAAACCATTCAAAACATTCATAAAACAATTCCAAAGAGTGTACACAATCATTTCACATAAAACACATTTCAAAGAAAAAATCACACCAATACCAATTCAATATATATTTGGAATCCATAACAACATTTATCAAACAACCCCCAAGTTATATACAAATAACTCAAACAATACAACAAAACATCCACATGAAAAACACATGTTTTAAAAATCACTTTCAAGAAGTACAACATGGTTTTAAACCTTAAACCCATTAAAACCCCCACTTTCAAACCAAATGGAACACCAAGGCCCTAGAAATGCATAAGTGGCAGCCCAAATAAGATTTATTAAACCAATTTCATATGTTATAAAATACACCAAAAAAATACCCCAACTGTTACACATAAAAAACACCCAATTTCTTGCTAAAATGAAACTATAAAATTAAACTCTTAACCAAATAAGTCATGAAAAGTTTTTTCACCACAATAAACATATAAGTAATATGAATAATGATAAAATACATCAATCTAACACATCAATAATTATTCACACATGGAACTACCTACCAAAAGTTTCAAATCCCTCAAATCTGGGTGTGAAAAATCACGCACCCCACCACCGCTCCACAAGGAAGTGAAGAGAAACCTAAAATATAAATATTACCCCAAAAAGATACCATGTAAGACCCAAGGTTCTAACCCTATCTTCTGGACACTTTGGAACATCAAGAAGGAAGGATTAAACCTTAAGGAACTGGAAAAAATTGAAGGGAGTAACACTTACTTGAATGAATCTTGGATAAATCGACCTAAATCCACTACTATCTGAATTTTCAAACATCCAAACATTCAAGGGAGGTTTGAAAAAGGATTATGTGATCATGTAGAAATTTTAATGGGGTAAAAGAGTGAGAAAAGAAATAGTTATTATGGAAACAAATTACCTTTATAATTATGCTTGAATTGAGGAATCTTAAGAAGTTTCAACTTAATCTGTGAAGCAAAGGATCTCCAAAGAGGGGGAGAAGATAATGGGAGTGTGACTCAGTTTAGAAGACTCGGGATAGAGATGTAATCACTAAAAATAGTTAAAATTGAATATGTTATTAAATAAACATTTATTTTTTTAACTGGAAATGGGGATTCAATCTGTCCCAAAATCCTTCAATAAAAACCCAAATCCACCTTTATAATGGATTACTAAAGGGTACAAATTGAAATGGTGGTGTTAATAGGCCAGGGGAGGACATTTAGGAATTTGAATGGGTGAAAAATATTAAAAATTTAATAAGTTATAAAAGAAACAAAATTGGTTTTTAAATCAGGAAATGGGCTCACGGTTTGGCTGAAATCATGAAAACTCACCCTTTCCTCAAAAAAACTAGGGAAACCCCTAAAACATAGCAAGAATGAAAATTAAATGAAAAATAAATTTAAAATTAGTCATGGATGTGACAATTATCCCCACCATGAAAACATTCCATCCCTGGAAAGCCACAAAAAGGCCAAATACAAAAACCAAACCCAACCAATAAACCAAGATATTCTTATTTGCCAGGATTCGCCCCCAAAGACCAAAACACCTTCAGTTGATCGATAAAGTAAGGAATACACTCACCAACCAAAAAATAAACTAAATACTGATATTATCATGTATATTTTTATTTTATCCTAAAAGAAAACTCCTCAAACACTATCTGAAGAAGATTCCATCAATTCACCCAAACAAACCACAACATTAAACAAGGTTACACTTACCTTGATATAACTAAACCATTGGGAGTTCCCCAATAGCAATGATTAATCAAGGAGGATTTTGGTAGCTAGATAAATCTAAATGAGACTACCTACAAACTTTCCAAGACCATGGATAAATCTAAGTTATTGGTATGGGGTGACACAAAAAGGCTTCCCACCATAAGAGACAACCAACATTTTTTCCGAGACAAAATCTGGACACTAACAAGGGGAGGCCTGAATAGACTCCCTGATATATAGGTTAGAATTCCATTAAAAATTTATGAAGTAATATACATGATAATAATAGTGGGTTGCCCCACCATAAGAACCAACCATCTTAACCGACCAGCATGTGTCAGCACCGAAAGACCCAAAAATTTAAAAATTTGGGAAGACAACACAGTTAGTCCACACGGTTTGGGAAACTATGCACTAACTATTAAGATCATTATTTCTACATGGATTCCTAGCACACGTTCACTACTAATCATTCAAAAACCTTGTGCTCGGCCTATCTATCCAAATTTCTAACCATTCTCTAAAGACTCAATAGAAACCAAATGGGGAGGGAATTATATTTGCAGATGACATGGGTATAAGGCCCTCCACCTATTTCCACCAAACGAGAACAACAGAAGAAAGATGATGAAAATATATGTTTAAACTCTTTCAATATTTCATACTGAGGATAGTACATTGTACAAGGTTTTAAACAACTCTTGGATTTCCCCTGACTACAAGGCATATTCTCTTCAAGACCTATGGAAAATGATTGAAACATCTTCGGCATCTCAGTTAGGCTTTGGAAACACCCTGAATGAGTATTATTCTTTCGGTGAAACCAACAACTACACTGCAATCCCCGATAATATTTTCAAGAAATAACACATTCCAATCACACATTACCCCAACATGACATTTCACTGAAACAAGGGCTTAGAAGACGCACACACATCACACCTTGTTTCTTCAGGTGAGAAACAATTTAAGTAAATAACACATATACTCACCTCATTCTAAAATGGAAGATTTTGATGTTTTTTCAAGGGAGAAATTCTACCAACATAACGGAGACTCTTAGAGGATTGCATGACTTTCACCTTTATAGTCAATCGATCTCATGACATTGCATTCCATCACCTAACATGACTGTTGTACCTGATATAAACAATTCTTGGAGAGGGACCTTATACAACATCCCCAAACAACATTAAATTCTAGAATGTGGCCACAATATCCTCTCTTGACCATATTTTACACACTGGTAGTTTAATGAGAACTCCTACATCAAAGAGACCTTGAAGGACCCAGAGGCCCTTTTTGAAACCATCCACACTAACAACCCCAGACAACTTCCACCTTCAATAAATCAGATAGCTTAAGAAACTAAGGTCTCTTTAAAACTTCCACTAGCACTCCCCAACTACAAGAAGATCTGAAAAAATTAAAGGAAATGGTTTATACACATTCTTCAAAGATCTAAAAAATATTTATTACATTGATCAACTAAAGGATTTTCCAATGGCGAAACAATATGTGTTTCACTTTAGTCATGAACTAACCCTTAATAGGGGTGTACCTTATCCATAAAGAGAACCCAAGGACCAAATAAATATGGTAAATTAGTCAAAATAATCCAAAAACCAAAAATGTACACATGAAGGGAACCACCATAAATGTGTCCTGAAACATTTCCCAGAAGAGAGTACTAATTAGTCCTTCTACCCAGCTTACTGACAAAACAAAAACTCAAAACACGGTTCAAACAGGAGGGGTTATTGGACATAAAACATCCCACAACATCAACACTTTCAAAACACATAATACACACCATCCCAAACCAGTCATCAGGGCATCATTTTTTCCATTAAAATCATTTCTTTGGAAATACACGGTTCAGCGGTTAGCATATCCACCAGTGGTACCCCATGAGCCTCACACATGCATGTTTTCATGCCATTGAGCACCCTCCTCATATCCATCCCGGAACTCATCCAGTCATTCCATCAACCATCCATCATCCCATGTAACCCCATGTATGTGGTCGTTCTGAAAAATACCAAAGGTTAAAACAAAAATTCATTCCACTTTTCAATACCAAAACAGTAAACCAATACATCCTTTTTCTCAAGACCACAAACCACAAGATTAATCCCAATTCAAAGCTTACAAAAATTTTCATATGGACATAACCATTCAAATATGAACTCACATTAATGTTATTAACATCAATTTAAAAATATCTCATCCTATTAAGACACCTTTCAATAGTTTAAAAAACTATGTTGGAAACACTTTTTCAAAACCCACATGAATATAGTTCCTACATTCAAAAGAGGTGTAAACACACCATTTTCCATTTCAAAATAATTCTTAAAATTCCGTTCTACCATATCAAAAATCTAACCATTACCTCTTTATTGGAAAATCATTTCTCAAAAACATTACACTTCTTAAAACCATGTCATTTTTTCTTTAAAACTGAACTTACAAGATTTCAAAACTATAGGACACAAGACAATGTGGGAGGGAACTACCATTGGTGGGTGAAATAGAAATATGGTTGGAAGACATATTCCAATCACTTAACCATAATGTAGAGTGTTCTAGGGCAATATCCCCAGCTCGACATGGCTTTCCAAGCCCTGCGAACTCACTAAGACCATTAACCCAACTCTCTTTTCATTTCCCCTAATCTTCATCAAACCAAGAAAACCAAAGGACTCAGATAAGTCCTGACACACCTGGTGACATGAATCTGTAGGGTCACTGATACCGATTGTATTATCATAATAATGATATATATTCTCAATATACAAGAGGGGATGACTTGTATACTTTAAAAAATTTCTTTGGAACTTTTGAAGTTTGTTAAAACCTTCTATGTTTAACAATGTTATACAAGGTAAATTCAAAAGACCTCTAAGTTCTACAAACTTGATTTATTCCAGAAATATAGTTATTATAATTAATTTTTGGAAATGTAGTTCCAGAAATAAAACTTAAGAAAATTTTACAACGCAAAAGATTCTACCATAAATCGTATATAATCTCACTAATCATAGTATACTTGTACAAGAAAGTATAAGATAGTTATACTTTATTTATCAGTCAAAATACAGCAAAAAATAAACTTAAAAAATACAAGTAATAGGTATAAAATATTTTAACCCAGAGATTAGGGTATCCAACAAACTTGGATAAGGGTCCCTTGATTTATACTTTCAAGAAATTTTGTCTTACCCACACTAGGGTAAGCCCTCTATATGAAAATCGGAGTTTGTCTTTTTTATCCTCACAAGCCCTATAACTTCAAGTTAGTCATCAACATTTTCTTCCTATCCCTAGAAGCCCTCTAATGTACAAAGAAACATTCAGAGTTAGAGGAAGCAATCATGAACAAGATTTTCAGTACACACAATGCACGGAAGTCTCTCTCTCTAGAATTCCCTTCAATAGTATGAAATCTCTAGATTCGTAGAAATTTTCATTCGTTGTGAGCTCGTTCAAATGAGATCCTATTTATAGTAACATCTTCAACAGTCGACTCCCTCCTCCAATGGTAATATTTTTCCTTGAATCTCGGAGAGACCTGTATAAGTGTCACTCAAACAGTGGTTAGTAAATCACAGAATGCACGACATCGTTTTATACTTATAACAATGGTATGAAAAATAAGGTTTCTTTATAAATCTAAATTTTCATAGTCTAATGAAAATAACGTTATGATTCTAATAAAAAAATCATTTGTTGTCTATAATACATGAATATTAGGATTTTGTCTTCAAAAGAATTCAAAACCAAAATTATATTGAATTCGAGAGTCTGAATTTCAAGGAAAGTCAGAGTCTGAATTCAGAGAATTCAGACTCTGAATTCATAAGAATTAGGAGTCCGAATTCATAATGTTTGAGATATTAATTCATAGAATTTAGAGTCTGAACTCAAAAAGTTTGGAGTTTGAATTCAGAGAATTTGGTGTCTGGACTCAGAACTTTCAGAGTCTGAATTCATAGAATTCGGAGTCTAAACTAAGAAAGTTCAGAGACTGAATTAGGAGAATTTGGAACCTGAATTTGGATCCTAAAAATAGAATGCTCTATATCTAAGTATTTATAATATTCCAAGGTTTTAGATAAGAAACTGAATTTTATACTTAGAAATATAAAATATAGATTTAGAGAGACTAAAAAATGAATAATGAAAATGCAAGGTAAGGATAAATTTCCTTGGGGAAGGAAAATTTTACCTATCAAGATGAAACATATAGAAAATGAAATTTTCTTTATGATAGAGCGTTTGTGATTTTCAAAACATAAAGGAATGGAAAATTCATAAGGAAACCTTATAAACTCAACAATATCCCCCTTTTTGAAAAGCACAAACATCATTAAAAAAAGTGTATAATGACTTGTAAATAAAACATATCTCTCATTACTTATGGATCAATTTGAATATGACTAACTCCCATTTAGGCCTTGGAAACCCTAAGTATAGTATTCTAAATTTTCTAAATGAGATTTTCCATTTTCTTGCATACAAAAATTTTCATGATGAAAACTCCCCCTTAGATGAACTCCCCCTTGGGGAAAATTCTACTTTACTAAGTATTATATTTTGAAATTCCATTCTCCCTCTTTTGGAGTTTTAAAAAGAAATACAGGGAATATAAAAGGAAATATGGTACCTGAAATTTTAGTACTAGACAAAAAAAAATACAGAACATCCAAAATGTTCATTAATACTAGATGAATATGAAAAACAAGGAAAATACAACAAAAGATCAGATTTATAATGAAATTGTCCTTCTTTCTCCTTCGGTATCAATTTCTTCACTATGGTTTTAAGCTTCATGAGTTCCTTGTGATACTCCTCTGCATGTTTGAGAAGTTGATCTTGATCTTCTGTTTTCTTTTCTAAGGCTTTGATTTTCTCTTCTTGGGGCTTATGAACCTCTGCCTGAGCCTTTAAGACATCTTCCTACATAATAACCTTCTCTTCTATCTCAATTCATAGATCCCTTTTTCTTTTCTAACTCTGAGAAACTGAAAATAATTTTCCATTTAGATCTTTCACTTCTCGCTTTCGAGTATTTTCTTCAAAAGATATCTTTTCTTCAAAAGACTTGGTGATATCTTCGAACTTACTATCATTGATTTCAAAAGAATCCTTTACATTATCTTGAAACTCATCAATAATTCTCATGTATTCCATATTTTTCTTTGATATCTAGTCATCTTCTTGCAAGGTCTTTTGTGGGCTTCGTAGTTTATGAAAAAAATTTGTAATCAGCCTCAAGTTTGATACACTTATCCATCACCATGGATACTAAATCCAATTTTTCATTTAAAGTATCCTGAAGCATCTGGCATCTGGAGTCTATGCTTGAAAATAGAGGGATAGTTCCAAAAAGATTTTTCAGTGACTGGACTACAAAATCATGTCCAAGAGAGGATGATTCTGAATCAGATATTTTTCTTGGTGCATATTATTTTTATATATAAGAATATTTCCTCTTCGATGAAGTACCCACTTATTTCTTCTTCACCATTACTCTACTAGGTGTATCAACAACAACCTATTTTACCTTATCATCTTTTGGAATGGTTTCTTCATGACTGGGTGTTTCGTGTTCACTATCAGATAGTTTTACAATTTTATCTTCATCTACCCCTTACTTGTCAACTCCTGCCTCAGCATCCTCTAAATGAATGAAATAACAGTTGGAACATTCTCCATCAGACAGATTGTTACTTATTCTCCATTATTCTCATCTTTCCATTGGGTAACAAGTTTATAAGACTCAACTTTAGAGGTTCAGAATGATAATTTTTCAGAATGGATTTCCTTCTCAAGAAAATCCTCAACTTGGTTTATCAAATCTTTAGTATCACCACTGCCCTCTTCTTAATTTTCTTCTACTTTCTTTTCTTGGAATTTTTTCAGAGTCACAAAATTTTTCCCAGATTCTCTAGTAAATGTTCTATTAGAAAGGATTCTTGTAACTGAATATTCTCAGATGCTTTCTCAGCAGCCTTTTGAAGTTATTGGACAATCTCTTCCACATACAACTTTTTCTTCTGCTTCTTCTCTTTCTCTTGCTTCTCAATCTCTTCAGCTACCTTTTCCTTCAAAGATTTTTCCTTGTAAGGGTTCAAGCCAAACATAAGATCCCCTTATTTTTTATTTTTTTGTCTTCTCTCTACTTTGCTACTACCTCATCAAGATAAGATTTTATTTCTTTGGCTTCAGGGGTACTGAATAAATTTCCTTAGCTAATGGGGTTTTTTCCTTCTCTTCTACTTCTTTTTCCTTCCTCTTCCTTCCACACTATTTAGAGGTTTCAAACACCTCTTTTTTTTAAAGAGCTTCAACCTCCTCTTCAAAAAAAATCCTAGAATTATTCGGATTCTTTGGATAAACAAATTTTCAACCTTATCAATGTATCATCACTCAACAACATGACTTTGAAAATCCTCAACATAGAACTAAAAGGAATTTTGTAGGATTCTAAACACCAAACAATCATCTCTGATAGAATGGATATATACATAATAATTTGAGACTTAAAATTCCCATTCTTGATATTCTCAATTGTAATCATAATCTACTTAACCAAATTTATCTTCCTTAAATTCACCAAGAAATCCAAAACATAGAGGTCACTCTTATTTAGAGTATCCTTATCACCTTTTCTTGGAATAATGAATCCTAGAACCCAAAATTCAAGAATTTGAATGTTTGTAGATAGGTGAAAAATAATTAGAGCTAATAGTTTTGAGAGGCAAAGACAAGCCATGTATTTTTCCTTAAAAAACAACCTTGACCATCAGGTTGCTTGTGAGTACAGAACTCAGCTTCCCCTTTGTAAGGAATACCAACCAAGATTGAAGCCTTGGAGTAAGAAAGTGAATATGTCTTTCCATAACACTTTAAAGAGAAATTACTCTTTCCTTATTCCTTAAATAAATTTACTCACTCATAGAACTCTACTAACAACTCCAGATATACCAAATTCTGAGCTTTTGGTTTTGAAATACATACAATCTCCCATCTATTGAGTTTGATATTCATGGAAACAATAGAGTCATATTTGGCATGTAACTTTGGATCAAATAACCTTTATCTGTATATATATCATTCAGAGATTGGCTTGGCATTCGACATTTCTTTCTGTTAAGATACTTCGACAGACATTTGGAAGTAAGAAAGTCCTTATAAATTCGAAACAGGATTTTTTAGGAGGATCAGAGCTTCATCACGTGAAGGCTTGAGTTCGATGTGGGACAACCATCAGGGGGTGGCTTTATATAAGCAATTAGGGTGATGGTTCAACTCTAATGAATAATCCAATGGTTGAATGTATCTTGAGAAGATTTGATGGTTGAGATGATAGTCGAACAAGGATTTTGATTGAATCAGGTCTTTTGAGATTTGTTTAAGAAAAAAACATTCGGATTTAAGGAAAAGTGAATCCAAATTTTTTTAAACAAAATGAAAATACCCACGGGCAAAAGATGATTACGAAAATTTAGAAAAGGAAACATACCTTTTGTATTTCTAGGAAGATTATTCATAATATTGGAAATTCTTCTTGAGGAACATTAGATTCTGAATATTTTGGTTACAAAAACATTGACTAAAAATAATCTGGCTACGTCAATTTTCATTAAGAAAAATTTTAATAAAAAAAAGACTGAGAAAAATTTAGAATATGAAAACATTTAGACTAGGAAAAAAATTATACTATGAAAACATTTTAGACTCTGAAAAAAAATCTAGACTATAAAAATTTTTTAGACGAAGAAGAATTTTTAGACTAAAAAATCTTTAGACTAAGATAAACATTTAGACTACAAAAAAAATTTAAAATATGAAAAAATTTAGACTACGAAAAATATTTAGTATACGAATCAATTTTAGACTATGAAAAAAATTTAGACTAAGAAAAAAATATAAGACTACAGAAAATTTTAGACTGAAAAAATTTTAGACAATGAAAAGAAAATTAGACTACGAAAATAAAATTACTACGAAAAAGTTTTTGGACTAAAATAAATTTTTAGACTACGAGAAATTTTTAAAATCTACCAAATAAATGTACCCCCCTATGAAAAGGAGTTTCTTACTGTAAGGAGATTGGTTTCAACAAGAAGTTAACATTGAATATTACCTAATGGTTATCATTCCTAACTTTTTGTTTAATTTATTCAAATCTAACAGATGATAAAGATTTTGTGAAAATATCATCTAGTTGATCGTGTGTTCGGATAAATTAAAAAATGATATCTACTTTTTGTGTGTGATACCTAAGAAAGTGATGCCTAATATCTATGTGTTTTTCATGAGAGTCATGTTCAGGGTTTTTACTTAAGGCAATGGAACTAGTATTATCACACAATATTTGTGTTTTGGTAAAACTCATACCATAATCTCTGCATGTTTGTTGCATCCACAATACTTGATAACAACAACATCTAGCTTCTACATCTTCATCTTCAGGAGTGGAAAGTGATATTGAGTGTTAGTTTTTTCATGACTAAGAAACTAATGAATCTCCTAAGAAATGACAAGTTCCAGATGTACTTTTCCTATCCATTCTATCTCCTCTAAATTCAACATCTGAAAAAACCTTTTAAAACAAAATCATTTCCAGAAGTATAAAAGATTCAAAGATCCATGGTTCCCTTTAAGTAGTTAAAAATCCTTCTCACTGCCTTTAAATGAGATTCCATAGGATTGGATTGATATCTTGCACATAATAAAACTGAAAACATTATGTCTGGATGACTAGCATCAAGTACAATAGACTTCCTATCATACCTCTAAAATATGTTTGATCTAATGGTTTCCCAGCTTCATCAAGATCAAGTGAATTTTAGATACTAATGGGAGTACTTATACTCTGAGTGTTGTCATACCCATACTTTTTAAGAAGATATTTAATATACTTATGATGGGATATATAGATTTCTTGTGTTTTTTGAGAAATTTGAAAACCTAGGAAAATTGTTAACTCACCCATCATACTCATTTCAAACTCAGATTTCATTAGATCCGAAATGGGATCAGTTATAGACTGCTGATTTGAACCAAATATAATGTCATCAATATAAATTTGAAAAATCAAAACATTTTTCTTATATTTCATTATAAAAATGGTTAGATCAGCATTTCCATTAACATAATTATTTTGATGAAAAATTCTTGTATGTCTATCATACCAGGCTCTTGGGGCTAGTTTGAGTCCATACAAAGAATTGGAAAGTTTGATAACATGTTCAGGATGTTTTTTATCTTCAAACCTAGAATTTTGTTCCACAAAAACATATTCTTGAACAAAACCATTAAGGAAAGTACATTTAACATCCATTTAAAAAAGTTTGAAATTGAAGAATGATGAAAAGGATAGTAGAATACGAATAGATTCAAGTCTAGATAATGGGGAATGGGTTTCTTCATAGTCGATTCCTTCTTGTTGATTATAGAATTTAGCAACCAATCTAGAATTATTTCTTACAATGATTCCATTTTCATCACACTTATTTCTGAAGACCCATTTTACTCCAATAACAGAAGTTTCCTTAGGTCTTTCAACCAAGGTCCATACTTTATTCCATTAAAATTAATTTAGATCATATTCATTGCTTTTATCCAATCATCATAACCTAATGCTTCATCAATACTTTTTGGTTCTAATTGAGAAAGGAATTATAGATGTTCTACTTTATTTTTTAAGGAGCTTCTAGTCCTTATAGGTTGATTTAAATCACCAATGATACTATCACTGGGATGACTCTTAAGATACAAATGATTTGGGTTTTGTAAAAACTATTCATCAATATAGGGTATGAAATATTCTGGGGTAAATGTTTCAGAAATACCTTCTTGAAAATTTTCCTTATCAGAAGGATCTTCTATCAAGGGTTGATAATTAGTTTTTTAAAATGCATCTGAGGATATAGGTTGGGGATGTTTAAAAACAAAAGGATTAGTTTCATCAAACATGAAATGTGTTCTTTCTTAAATTGTGAAAGTATTTTTATTGACAACTCTATAAGCTATAGAAGTTTTGGAGTAGCCTAAGAAAATTCCTTCCTTAAATTTTGGTGCGAATTTCTGTAGATTGTCTTTAGTATTAAGAATGAATACCTTATAGCCAAAAACATTGAAGTAGTAAAGTCTAGGTTTTCTACCATTCCATAACTCATAAGGATATTTATTAAGAAAAGGTCAAATAAAAACATGATTTAATGTATAACAAGCGGTACTTATAGCTTCAGCCAATAAATGTTTGGCTACCAAATATTCAATCAACACAGTTCTTGTTATCACTTGAAGAACACTATTTCTTCTTTCAACAATACCATTTTTTTGAGGTTTTCTATGTGATGATATGTTATAAGTAATTCATTTTTTAATACAAAATATTTCAAAATAATAATTTTGAAATTCTCCTCCATGATCACTATGAATAGTTTTCAATGGAAGGTTTTTATCATTTTTAACTTGGGATCAAATGGTTTTGAAATAAGAAAAATCTTCAGGTTTATTTGCTAGAAAATAGACCCACATAAATCAAGTGTAATCATCAACTATAACAAATACATAATATTTGCCTCCAATGCTTCCAGTTTGTGTTGGACCAAAAATATCCATATGTAATAACTGTAATAAATTAGTAGTTGAGACTTTACCAATTGAATTAAAACTTTATTTATGTTTCTTTCCATATTGAAAAGGATCACAAACTTTTAAAAAATCATATCTAAGCTCCAGTAGATCCTTAAATAGTCTTTTCTAAGAGATTTTTCATAGGATCCTAAGGTTATAGTGTCCTAAAATTCTATTCCACAACCAATAATGATCTTCCATTGCAGTAAGACAAGGTAGATTTTGGATTTTAAGGTCTTCGTCGTTTAGTGTGTAAAAATTCTCTTGCCTATTTCCAGAAAGAATAAACTCTTCTTTAGAATTGTGTACTAATCACTTTTTATTCCTAAAGTTGACAAGGTAAACTTGATCACATAATTGACCTATGCTAATGAGGTTGTGCTTAAAACCATTAACAAATAAAATATTTGAAATCAATGTTTTTTCAAGATGAACATTGTTTCCTATGCCAACAATTTCTCCCTTAGAATTATCTCTGAAAGTTACTATTTCACCTTTCATCTTGATAATATTTTCAGATAAATTTTCATTACCAATCATGTTTCGGGAACATCCACTATCCATGTACCATGTATTACTATTGGTATTATCTTTATTTTCCCAGAAATAATAGTGTTAGTCTTTCGGAATCCAAACCTTCTTGGATCCAGAAACTCCAGAATGCAAAACTTTAGGAATCCACATTTTCTTCGAAAAATAAGATTTATGAAAACCTCAAACTGAGTTTTTTTACAGAATAGTTGTTTTTCCAATTCCCACAACACTAACACTTAGTGCATAATGGAGAACATTGAGGAACAAAATAATTTTTACTAAAAATCGGTTTTGAACTAGTATAAGAAAAACCAGAATTATTCCATAGAGGTTGAATTTGTGAATATATCTTATCAAAAAATTTCTTAACTAAGGTAAAGTTTGAAAAACACTTATTCAAAGACAATATTTCTAACTTTAGTCTTACAACAAAATTCTTATCCTTAAGAACATCAGTTTTAGCACTACAGTTAGGCTCGAAAACAGTTTTCTTTGAAATTACTTTTTCTATATCCTTAGAAAGTTTATCCTTCTCAGAATTAACTTCCTCAAGATTTTTTGAAATACTTTCAAAATATAGGGTTTTATAATCATGATCTTTATAAAGATATTATATTTCATTAGTAATAATATAAATATTAGAATTTTCCTTATCATGATTTTTCTTGACATTATAATTTTCATTCTAAAAAATATTAGCAAACCTAGAAACATCCTCACAAGCAGTAAAGTATTATCTTCATCAGAAAAAGATTCTTCATCTGAGGATTCATAATATTTACTATCATTATAATTAGTTTTCAAGGATATATTGGTCATGGATTCATCATTGTGTACTATTTCCATTAAAAATGACTTTCAAAAGGTATCCTAGCAAGTAAACCAAGATTCTTCTGTCTAGAATATTCATAATCTGAGGATTCATTATAAGAGTCTTCACCACTGGCACTCCCGGTGTCATTAGATTTCAAAACATTCTTATCTTTACTTTTGTATTACTTATTTCTATTCCTCTCAGAATGATTTTCCTTTCTATATTTTCTCTTAAGCATATGAAAATCTTGCCTTATATGAACTGCACTCTTGCATTCATAACATGTGACTTCAGAGTCTTTCTTATCCTTTCCTTCTATCTTCTTATATCTATACCGAATGTCTTTATTCCCAACTATCTAGTTCATCCTTCGAGAAATATTATCTAGTTCATTCTCAGAATATTCACTTTCACGTTATTCAGATAAAATAGTGACCTTATTTTATTTATATCTTGTAACTCTCTAAGGAGTCTTGTCTTTAATATGATTAGAAGTAGTTGTAAAAGCAACACTTCCATTCCCATTCTTCTTCTTAACATTATCAGCATCTCTCTTCATTCTAGTTTCATGTTGAATAAGAGTTCCAAAAATCTCATCAAGAGTAATCTATAATATATTCCTATTCTCATCAATTGTTGTTCTCATTGATTCCCACTCATTAGCCATGATGTCTATAATCTCTTCCACAAGTGCCTCATCATCCAAACCATTTTCACCCATGGATTGTAAGATGTTTACAATAGTCATGAATATCTATTTTAACTTACATATAGGTTCTCCGTAAGGAAAGAAAAAAACCATGGTACTCAACTCTATGCATATCTCTTCTAGTTTCAATAAATTTGGAAGTTCCAAAATGAGTTACTTCAAGCTTCTTCCAAATACAATTTTCAGCTTCACAAGAAGAAATATTTCTATAAATATTCCAGGTCATAGAACACAACAAAGTATTTTGTACCTTATAGTTTAGTAGATATTCTGACTTCTCTTGGTTAGTAAATGTTCTGAGTTCCTTCTCAGAAATCTTGTAATCTCTAGTAAGCATAAAAATGTTTTCCACTCCAGTATTAAGGACAAAAGTCTTCATACAATCTCTCCAATATTTATAATCATAACCATCAAATATAGGTGGTCTAGTAGGATTAATATTATCAATTGAACCAACATTCAATCCTTCCATCATGAAAAAAAACTTTCCACACAAACTTGTTAGTAATAGAAGTTTTTAATCAAGGATGAAATTATCCTAAGAATGGAAAATATAGAACAATGAAAAATTTGAGCAAGAAAAGTTGTGTGTGAATATAATAATTTCAGAGACCTCCTCGGATTCCAATTGTAGGATTGTTGATACCGATTGTAGTATCGAAATAATGATGTAGATGCTCAATATACAGGAGGGGGTGTGTTTTATACCATAAAAAATTCCTTCGGAACTTTTAATGTTGGTTAAAACCATCTATGTTTAACAAAGTTAAACAAGGTAAATTTACAAGACATCTATGTTCTACAAACTAGCTTGATTCCAGAAATGTAGTTCCGGAAATGAAATTCTGAAAATGTGGTTTCAGAAATGAAACTTAAGAAATGTTTACAAAGAAAAATATTATATCTTAAAGCATATAGAATCTCACTAATTAGATAATACTTATACAAGAAAGTAAAATATAGTTATACATCCCTTATCAATCAAAATACAGTGAAAAACAAACATAAAACAATTCAAGTAACAAGTATGAAATCTTTTAACACAAAGATTAGGGTATCCAACAACCTTGGATAAAGGTCCCTTGATTTATAAATTCAAGAATTTCTATCTTACCCAGACCTAGATAATCCCTGAATACAAATATTGAAGTCCGTCATTAAAATAATTTGAAACCTGAATTCTATAGAATTTTGGTGTCTGAATTTCAAGGAAATTTGGAGTCTAAATTCATAAGAATTCAGAGTCTGAATTCTTAATGTTTGGAGTCTGAATTAAAAGAATTCAGAGTATGAACTTAGAAAGTTCAGAGTCTAAATTCAAAGAATTCAGTGTTTTAACTCAGAATGTTTGGAGTCTGAATTCATAGAATTAGAAGTCTGAATTCAGAAAGGTCAGAGTCTGAATTCTAAGAATTCGTAACCTGAATTAGGATCTTGAAAACATAATGCTCTATATCTAAGTATTTATAAGATTCTGTGGTTTTAGATATGAAATGGAATTTTATACAAAGAAATAAAAATATAGATTTAGAGAGACTAAAAAATTAACAATGAAAATGCATGGTAAGGATAAATTTCCTTGGTGAAGGAAAATTTTCCTTATCTAGATGAAACTTATGGAAAATGAAATTTGCCTTATGATAGAGTGTTTGTGATTTTAATAACATAAAGGAATGGAAATTTCATAAGGATGCATTATTGACTCAATAGAATCTCTTCATGAGGTGTGGTGATCAGGCACACTACCCATAACTAGAATTCCACATCCTGACAATTCTAACTCTACACTATCTCGATTGTTCCCCAAATAACATGACCCAAGGGGTTAACCTGAACCTCCTCTCATAGCATTTTGTCACAAACCGAATCTGGTCACCATCAAAACTAGAACCTGACCCAGCAAGTGACATGTCATTAAGGGTGTTACAGATCCCCACGTGCGGTAACAAGTGGTTAGGTATCATAAAATGAAGTTTGGGAATGATTTACCAAAGTTTATAAACATTAAATAACAAAAAAACCCAATAAAACAAATTTGGATTTTTCAACTAAAATTGTCTTTCACAAAATTTCATAACATAATTACATAAGTTAAAACTATGTTTAAAGACCATTACAAAGGTACAAAACCAAATAATGACAGCTCAAGAACCTCCACATGGAAAGATGCACTGCCCTTAAACCATCCCCAAAACACAGCATCACGAACGACCTATATAATATCGAACTCTTGGCACAAAAGTAGAACCCAAACCTGCAACAACAAATATAACCAAGTCTACTTACACCCAAAGGTGTAAGTAGGGTGTGATCCAATTCCTAGTAGGATACCACAACTAAGAGATTTCATATGATAAACATTCAAAGACTAAAATCATGCTAGTTTTCATAAATAGGCAATCCTCGTTACATTTTTTAAAAGACACAACTTAAAAATTAAAACAGTTTGCAAGATGGATAATATAAAGAATAATAAATTTTAAAATAAATGATAGAACAATTAAAATATCCATCCTACAATACCATATGCTGATGGTAAGCACAAATAATCCAATTACCACAAGAAATAAGAAATAACCCCTAGGCACTAGCTCGTTGTGGGTCCCAGGTACCTC
Organism: Viscum album; assembly: GCA_963277665.1. Taxonomy (NCBI): domain Eukaryota; kingdom Viridiplantae; phylum Streptophyta; class Magnoliopsida; order Santalales; family Viscaceae; genus Viscum; species Viscum album. The sequence goes on along the minus strand of OY728134.1, from coordinate 344,159,849 downwards.
GTATCTCGGTGAGAGTAACCATCACAATATCTATTCTTGTGCACATGAGCCCCTAGTAAGAAGCATACCCAAAACCAAGTGGTCCCCAATAATTATAATAATAGTTTAGTTAGTGTTTTAAGTGTTAATATTGCTACAAAAAACTAAGTCCAAACCCCATGGATTCACTAGCATACTAGTACAAGTCCACTCACGAAGATACCTGGGTTTTCCTCTTATGCTCAAACAAGTTAAACAAGGAAATAAATATAGATTTCACATGAAAATATCACTTCAACATCACACATTAACCAAATAGCCCCATGTACATCATACAAGTCACAAAATCAACTTTTTTTTCAAACGCATTTTGAAATCAACTTCACACCAAAATAACCCACAGCACAATTTGCATAACATTCAAAATCTAACAAATCCTTTAAAAATTTTATAAAATCATTCCTAATATGATAAAAATCTCATAACATCCCATTCACATATTTCATAAAACCCTTTTTCATAAACAAAACCCATTTTTCACATCACACACACACAAACCACCCATATCACATTCACACCTCTTTCACATTTCAGTAAATCCATTTAAAAAATTTATAAAACATTTCGAAGAGTATACACAAAACATGACAACACCATTCACATTCCAAATATACCATTTCAAAATATACAGAATCCAAAATAGTTTTCCAATATGGTTTCACCTCTTACATAAATCATTAAACCATTCAAAACATTCTTAAAATAATTCCAAAGAGTGTACCCAAGTTTTCACATAAAACCCATTTCAAAACCATATTTCAAGGAAAAATTCACACCAATACCAAATAAAAGAAGAATTGGAAGGCCCAAAAATATTTAATAAACAATCCCCACGTTTTATACATATAGATCAAACAATTCCACAAAATATCCACATGAAAAAGACACGTTTTCAAAATCACTTTCAAGAAGTACAATATGGTTTTACAACTTGAACCCATTCAAAAACCAACATTCAAACCCAATGGAACACCAAGACCCTACTAGATCCGAATTGGCAGCCCAAAAAAGACTTATTAAACCAATTTCATATGTTCTAAAATTCACCCAAATAATACCCCACGTGTTACACTTGGAAAACACCCAATTTCACGCTAAAATGAAAATATAAAATAAAACTGTTAACCAAATCAATCATGAGTAGTTTTTACACCACACAAAACATATGAGGAATATAAATAATGAGAAAATACATCAAGATAAATCATCAATAATTTTTTACACATGGAACCACCTACCGAAAGTGTCGAATCCCTCAAATCTTGGTGTGAAACATCAGGAACATCGCCGCTACACCCCAAGGAAGTGAATAGGAATCTAAAATATCAATATTGAACAAAAAATACACCACGAAAAACCCTAGGTTCTAACCTTGTCTTTTGGACACTTTGTAACATCAAGAAAGAGGGATGAAACCCTAAGGAAATGGAAGAAAATGAATAGAGGAACACTTACTTGAACAAATCTTGGAGAAATCGACCTAAATCCACCAGTATATGAATTTTCAAATAGCCAAAAATTAATGGAAGGTTCAATCAAGGATGAGGAGATCATGTTAGAATTTTAATGGGTGAAAATAGTGTTAAATGAAGGAGTTATTAAAGAACCCAATTACCTTTATAAGTCTACTTGAATTGAGGAATATTAAGAAGTTTCGACTTAATCCATGAAGCAAATGAGCTCCAAAGAGGGGGAGAAGAAAATGGGGGCGTTCCACAGTTTAGTGGGCTCGGTTTAGAGGTGGAATCACCAAAAAATAGTTAAAATTGAGTATTTTCTTAAATAAACATATATTTTTTTAACTAGAATTCGGATTTCGGGCTGGCCAAAATCCATAAATAAAAACCCAAATCTGCCATTATTATGGATTCCTTAAGGGTCCAGATTGAAATGGTGGTTTTAATTGGTTAGGGGAGGCCATTTAGGAATTGTAATGGGTGAAGATATTAAAAATTAAAAAGTTATAAATGAAACAAAATTGGTTCTTAAATCTAGAAACGAGCTCACGATTTGGCCCAAATCATGAAAACTAGCCCTTTCCTAAAAAACTTAAGAACCCCCAAAAAAAAGCAATAATGAAAATTAAATGAAAAATAAATTTAAAAGAATTCATGTATGTGACAACCACACTCATAAAACATAACACTATTTCCACATAGAAAATATCAGAGTCATAGTTCTTTGGTAAAACTGACTCAACTGATACCACTTTGTCATGACCCGTCCCTCGGGGCCCGTGTTGTGACTACCCCAAGCTCACATTCAATAGTCCAAGGGATGGTGAATTATTCCGAACATGCATATTCCATAATGGTAAATCATTACCTTTAAACCTCTATAAACACAAAAATCAAAGAGCACAACAAGAGGAAACCATGAATAAACAGTTGTAGTAAAAAATATGCCAAAAGTAAAGGTGTCAGAATACAAGTCCAACTAGAAGGTACAAGTACAACTGAAAAGTGAAAAATAGCTCCTGGATCATCCACCGAGGATCCTACCTGAAGGGTAGGTACATCTCACGATCAATAATCTTGTGTCACGCCACGTCAAATGTTCCACCTCTGATCACAGTATAGTCCTGGCCCCCTCTGCCTTGATCAACATTGTTCATATTCTTCACAAGACACAACAAGATATGGGAAAAACCCATGTAGGGGTGAGTATAATAGTACTCAATAGGGACCCTGAGACACCAAAAGGCCTCCTATAGTTCCACAGAGGGAAAACCACAAAGCAAGACCTCAATCACAAAGCAAGAAGCAATCATCCACTCTACCTAGGTATATGACCATACATATAACTAAGTTATCATGACATACTATTCTCATAAATGAGGGAAGAATATCTCAAAGGTAACACCATGAAGGTAAAAGTACCACACATGTAACATCACGAAGATAACACCACGAAGGTAAAAATACCACACAAGTAACACCACGAAGATATCACCACGATGGTAAAAGTATGATACAGGTATCACCACGAATATATCACCACGAAGGTAAAAAGACCACACAGGTATCACTATGAATGTAGAATACTCACTTCACACCATGTATTAGTGAAGTATGGATGTACAAAAGATTATTCGCGAAGCTAGATCATCTTATTCTGTCAAGAGGCACTTCTACTGACCATACAGAGTCTAACCCACATAGGATTGATAGATACTAACCCCTAAAATGATCCACATGGTATTCAACCCACCAAGAGTCGATAGGTACTAACCCCTGCAATGACCCACAAAGGACGTGACCCACACTGGATCGGTATGTGGTGACCCACAAAGGATCTGACCCACACAGTTTCAGTATGCGCTGACCCACATGGGATCGCTAAGAACTAACCCACACAGGATCGGACCCACACAAGATTGGTGCTGACCCACATAGGATCGCTAGGTACTAACCTCCGTATGATCTTTCTGCAATATCTGTCTCACTATCCACCATCGGATTACCAATCATTAGCACGTTTTGGAGAACCGATCCTCATGAAATCGGTCTTAATTAAACTACCACTAAGTCTCATGAATATGTTACCCTATGATCTTTCACATCCTAAGGGTTCCAACGCAATAGATGGCACGTTAATCGGATGCCCGGTCTATGTCTTATAAACAAATTAGTTTTGAGGGACCGGTTGGATTCAGGTTCGATCCAATGCGGACACACTCCAACATTACCCAAAACTCAATTGGATTATAGTAAAAGGACCCCATCTTCTTAATGGTTCTGGAACCACAGACGGTTTGTCAAACGGACACTTGGTCTTCTAGTTACACCCATTTTCGTGAAACAAGGGTGGTCGCACCTCGTTCCATCCAGGCTCTGCCGGGCCCACTGGAATACGTCAAAGGGACCACAACCCAAAATGGATCCCAACACCACTAATGGTATGTTGAATGGACACCTACTTCTTCAGTTATGGTAATTTCTTTATTCAGTGACTGATTGGGTCTGCGCCCGGTCCGACTTGGTCAAGTCAGCCCAACACAATGTCTCACGGGGTCTACCTAACCCCACTCGGATCTGGCCCACTAAGGGTCGGCCTGGTTTTTGGGTTCTAGCCCATCGGGGTCAACCCGGTTCAGTTTGCAGGCCCAGGCCACCGTTGGCCTGGCCCATTGTGTGGGGCTCATCCCACCAGCATTGGACCACTAAACCGCTGGTTCGGACCGGCACACTGGTGGGTCTAGTCCACTGGGTTTTGGGTCCGGCCAAGTCCTCCATAAAGCATATAAGTCTTCCTAGCTGGCCCCGTGGGTGGCTGGCCGTTTTGGCCAACCGGTGGGGCGCTTCCACCTGCATAATTGTCTGTCATTTTGGTCAACCAGGGGGTCCGCCAACCCGGTGCGGTGTGGGGGCCGCACCTCTCTCCAACCTTCATGACTTTGAGTCGTGGCCTCCTCCAGTGGAGTGTGATGGTGCACAGCTCCACCTCCACCTTCCTCGGTCGGCCCATTTCAGCCACCATGCTCTACTTCCATAGCTGAAAAGCCACAAACCTTCTCTGCCGGCGGTGAGGGACAGTACGCCGCATCACCTCTGTGGCCAGTCAGTGCCAGCTACACTACTAACCATCGTGCCATGGGGTCGCGGCCTCCTTCGGCGGTGCGTGATGACATTCCACCTTCATCGTGGCTGGCTGGTGGCACCACGCCGGCGGTCTTCCACAAAGAACGCGAGGGTAAACAAGATAGGAGAGGGTCTGGGCCTTGTTCATTTGGCCCACGCCCTCCACGTTATCTTGAAACATGATGGAAGAAAAAGGATTCAATAATCACTTAAAATTAAACAAAATAAAATCCCTACCTCAATATCATCAGAGAATGTCACGTTCGAGGAAGATTCGGCGTTTGTCATCCCCACCACAAGCCTCCAATGATATCGCTCAAACATTGTCGTTTGGTTCATGATTCGGTGTTTCTCATCATCACCCGCTGGAACTGACTCCATCCTCCAAGTGTTTTGCGTCGTGACACATTACTAGAGATTCGTCTCTTCGTGAAGTTGTGCCAATACCTCCCCCCAAGCACCGTACAAATAGAAGATAGGGAGGGTAAGTAACGATCATGGAATTTATGGGGGTTCATTTAAGAGGAACCATCTTAAATTCCAATGATGTTGTTACTTATGATTTTAAGGGTCAACCATTTTATGGCTTGACACGTTGCTGGTCCCAAACTACCGCTTGTCCATTAGGGAAAAATAAATAAATAAATAAAACAACACAGTTATTTTATTAATATTTTAAAAATTCTCAAAATCTAACTTTTTCTATAGAATTACTGTGGTCGAAGTGAAGCCTTAAGAAAATCCCAGTGCTACGGATTCACTGGTGCTCTCTGATTTTCAATCCAAGAAACAAGTCAAAATATAGAAAACACCGCATGCATGTTTACATAACTTGCTTGAAAAAAGCTCAGAAAATTATTAACAGTCACCCTAGACTCAAGATGGTTGTGATTAGGCTCTTCCTAAGTAGAACACTCCCTCACGAGTTCAATCATACTCTCATATTTTCAATCTGAGTTACCGTTTAAAAGATATAGATTTTACAATAATATAATTGCCACTTAATTATTTATATACGGCGAAAAATTAACTTTCACTAGTGGCCATCACCGACCAATGATAGTATCAGCCTAATAAATTGATAACCTCATGAGTTAATTGGTGGTCTTGTATTTTTAATTTGAGTTACCATTCGTGAGTTATAAACGTTTGAAAAATAAATAATTTTATTTAATTATTTTATTTACAATTATGCCATTTTTGGGTTTTCCCACTAGAGGCATGCGCCGACTAAAATTATATCGTTCCTAGTGTAAACCCACCATCATGAACTTAACAGTGCCCTCAAATTTCTGATCTAGGCACTGTTTTTGGAGTTATTCCATTTTTTAGGAAAAAAACTCACGCGCGCTATTTTTAAACTTAATGTTTTTCGACGGATCATTTCGGGCACTCCGGGCCTCGGAATCACACGCCATCAAATTTATAAATCTTGAAATTATTCCATATAATTAATAAATATTATTTTTAATTTTGGGATAATATAGAAATTACGTAAATTAATTTAAATTTAATTCCTGTTATCAAAACCAAAAAAAGTGTTTTTAAGAAGTAAAAACTACCAAAAGTTTGACATGTGTTAATGTCGAATTAAAAAGTAAAATTACTTCCAATGACCATCATTTGATTAAATTATAAAACAATAATCCAATTATACTTTAAAACCAATTAAAAAGAGAATCTAACTATATAAATAAATTATATGAAAAGACAGTTTTGATTTAAAATGCAGTATTTTTTCACTATTCATTGAAACATGAACTTTATCAGAAAAATACCAAAATTTAATCCAATGTAAATTCTAATGATCTGCTTCTAAAGAATAAGTTTATGTTGTAAAATAGAATATATAAAAGTGAAAAAACTATATTTAAAAATGGTTCTCCATAAAAAGGAGGTAAAACAACATTTTAAAAATATTAGAGTTTTTCCTGCTTAAAACTAGATTTATTCTTATTTTAAGACTCTATATTTTATTGGATAAATGTAAAACCATTTAACAAAAATTTATAATCATAATGTAGTTAGTTCTGTTCATTCCAAGAAATACAATAGCTTTGCATTAACTACCATTTAAAACAACAACATTTTTGTTTTAATATCCTTTTCATAAATTTGAAGAATTTATTTTTGAGCTTGATTAAGAATATAAGAAAATATACTTACCTTTCATTTAGACATTCATACTTTACTAAATTTATATCACAAACTAATATTTTATCCCAATGATGAGTATTCAAGATGACTAGGTCAAAAAAAGGGCTATAATCAACTTATAGAGTATCTCATAATCCAAAAAAGATTAAATATAAATTTACCCTATCTTTAGAAAGTAACAAAATCCAAAATGGTAAGTTTAGTATTAGATAATCTTCAAAAGGATAATCCTTTATAAAAAGAAATACTACTCTTAATCTACAAAATTCGTCAAACAATACCCAAAGTTAAACAAAGACCTTTCAATAAACAATTTTCCTTAAAATTCCTAAAAATAATCCAAACTACGATTGAAACCCAAAACATAGAAGAATTTGATCACATAGTCTTCCACGATGAATATTTACATTTATATCCAAATAACATTGACTACATTTAATGTATCATACATAAAGTAATTAACCTAATAATATATTCATGACAGGTTAATCATTTTCATAAACAATCCAAATCGAAATAAGTCCATAATAAGAATGTATATTCATCAAAAATAAAATTTCAACCATTACTTTACAAATGAAATCTCATAGTATTCTATTTTCCTAAGGCCTATAGTGTTCCAAAAAGAAAAAACTTCTTCCAAGATAGCATTTTTCACTAAATCACTAAATCATTTTTTTATACTAAGGGTATCGATTTGATAAAACCTAAGTTCCCAAAATAAATTTATTCTTGATCCATAAAATTATTTAACTAAAAAAATTACTCATAATAACTAGGGAATTCATGTAGTCCAGTGGTAGCTGATAAATCCAAGTCGCACTTTGGTTGTGGGTTCGATTCTCATACATTTGTCTGATGTGATGGGTTTTCACATGGTCTGCATGTTGTCCTTTATCAAATACTATATAATTCTATAACATTCTCAAAAATTAGATAAATTCCTCAAAAATAACCGTAACATATTTTAACCTCAAAGGTTATTTCATACCTCACATTTTTCATCCCAAAAATTAATAACCTGTAATTGCCTCAAATTCAAGGATCATATGAACCCAAATAGTTTATTATAAAAATATCCACAAAAGAAAATATAATTCTTCCTAAAATATAACTTTCACATAACAAACTTTATGGTTACACATACAAGAAAAAGTATTCCAAATTAATCATATCACTAAAACATTTAAAAAAATCATCATCCATAGATCCAAAATAACTCTTCAATTCCTAGAATTTAGATATCTTAATAATTGAACATTCTTCACGATCCTTTATGCTTGTTTTCCCATATTATTATTTTATACTTCTTTCCTACCAACAAGATTAGGCAAAATGTCCTAATATTTCAATAATGTAAAAACATGAGCTAATAAATAATCCATAACTATCATAGGCCATTTTTAGTTTCCTCATCTTCAATTAGAATGGCATTAAGTATTGGTAAAAATATATGTGTATGGTCCTTCTGATACCATTCCCGAACCTTCTTTGTAATACATCTATTTGTGTAATGACCATGCACAACACATTTAAAACAATCTATTGATCCTTTGGAAAGAACATCATTCCCTTTCCTAGAGTCAACTCGACGCTTCCTTTTTCCCTGGAAAGTTATTTCTTTATATCCTTCATTACCACATATGAAACATCTTACTGGACCTTTGAAGAATATTCCTAGGTGTTTCTTTCCACATCCTTGACACATAGGTTTTTTAATATACTTACCATTATGATTATTACCTGAACATCCATAGGGATTCATTTCTCACATATATGATGCCTTAGAGATATCAACGAGGTTCATGTGGTCAATCATGACTACATATAGTTGGTTAAGAATAACAACAAGAGTTCTCATTGTAGTTCCAATTTCATTCAGTTGTTCATTCATAAAACCACCACACTTTCCTTCAAGTCCATTGTTGCTTTGATGCCTACTAGATCCATCCTTTTACTAAATCCAAAAATCTTAGTGTGATTATATCAAAAAAATAATCCCATACTATCTTATGAGGAGGGTAAACATTGATATATATTGATTCATGTTATCATAAAATAATTCCAAATAACCATGAATCTTTCTAGTTTTATAACGACTATGGTTATATAAAACATGTCACTTATGATCAAATAACTCCCTAACCTCTAAATTTATTTAACTGACCTCTGAAACCAATTGTAAGTCCCCAGACTTAAAACATTACTTAATCATGAGTTAAAACAAGAATTCTCATTGAGGATCTTTTCAGTTTTTGAGTTTTAGAGAAGTAAGCCATAACTATTTCATCACATCTCAAATATTACAAAGTAAACACTTCTACTCTAACAAATTTTTTCACAACAGTAAAACTCCATAAATAAAACAAGAATTCCTTTCTTGATACAAATCTTCTTGACTTCTTCCTTTCTCATAACCTTCCTTATAACCTGTGAAAAACATTTCAAAAACTTGGGATTAGAATAAAAATCTTAGTAATGATTATAAAATATGGAAAGAAAACATTAGTCCATTAATTCATAAAATTCAATGAAATCATTCTTTTCACAAATATAATATAAAATCATTAACATACCTTAGGAAATGATAATATTTACGAATAGCACATCGAAATCATAAATCATAAAGGTAAATTGTGGAATACATAACATACTTGCATTTTAGCTTTCATAGCTACATAGGGAGTTACATTTGGAATACCCATCATTGTATATTCTCTAAATCAATGAGAAGAAACATTAACGTTTACCTCCGTCATGTTACCCAATACATTGGAGATCTATCTCTGTCTCACTCACCCAAGGTTTATCATGAAACCTACCATATACGTAAATAATTACCAAGAACAATAACATAATCATAACATAAAAAAGATTGAGGTTATCAATATTTCATGCATCAATCACAATAAATCAATTCATGATATCAAAAAATTAAATCCATTTCCAAAACTATTTTAAACATTTAATAAAGTGATTTATGAATCAATGTATCCCATACCACTTTGAAACTTTTAAAAGAAATTTTAGTGTTAGACTTTTAAAACATATATTTCTATATAAATAAATTCTTATAATCATTTTTAAAACATGGAAAATAATGAGAATGATTTAGAAGAATAAATACTTAAAAAATTAAAATGATGTTTCAGTTAAAGAGTCTCGTAACACTTGAGAAACACTTGAATAAAAAATTTTAAATAATAACATAAAACAAAACATTATATATCATGATAATATTTAATATCATGATATAAAATGTCAGAAGGGTTTTATATAAACCTTATAGGATAATAAAGGTTCATAACATCAAGATATTACTCAATGAAATGATATTGAGATGAAATCCATTACAAAGATTATATCAATGACGTAAGAATTTATCAATGGGATAATTATGTGTAGCCATAGTATATCCACACAGTGGGAAATTCAAATTACAACATAAATAAATAAATAGGTATTCTATACATAATAATGGAATAATATAATAAATAATGTATTCATAAAACCCAATGAATGGAAATTTAGTTTCGAAATTCCCTTATGAAATTTAGACACCCAAACAGTGTAACTTAAAATTTCAAGAAATGAGTTGAAGATATAAGAAGGGATATCTCATTAAATAGACATAAAATGAAAAGAAATAACAATATATAAGTACATATCCCAATATTAGAAAATTGAAATTAAAATAAATAAAATAAAATAATTCTTTGACTAAAAGAAGAAGGTGAAATCTTCCCTTACCATGTTGCAATCAATCAATTCGTATGAAAAAAAAATTAATAACGACTAAATGAATCATAGATTACCATGAATATAAAGAAAATCATGATAATATATATCTAAGTCCGCTCACAATTGTAATGCCCTGACCCCAGAATCCTAGAGCTAGTGCATTATTTTAATACATTAGCATGATGAAAAGGAATCAAGTCCCAAAGGACAAATCAGTTTAGTAGTCTTGGAAAATAGATTAAATAAATGAAAAATACAGTATAATTTCAAACATAAAATACAACATAGAAAATACTTTGATAATTCCATTATTCCTCTAGATTTACCCTGCATATCAATCGTAATACACTTCTTGGAATACAGGGAAAACAAAACATTAGAAAATGGTGAACTCAGATGCTCATTAAGGGTAAATATTTTAGCATAATCTATAAACATGTAATGCAAGATGAGTAATAAAAACAAAAGCCTTTTAAACATAAAATTGAACATACCATGGAAAAAATAAATCAAACATTACCATATAAACATGCACATTTATTTTCTACTAGTCAAATAATCACATATAATAACTAATTTCCTAACGAGGTAATGCATAATGTCGGACATCATAACCACATAGTCATGGCCTCATGCCAAGACTACAAAAACAATTGTCAAGGAATTTTCCCACGATGCTAATTTGTCTCATGAGACCTACCGATGAATCTAAGGGCTATAGCGGTCCTCGCACATCACTTACTATGTCCAATGTATTCCTCATTTGAAAATGTTGAAACATAACATAAACATTTGTATTAAAAATAGCATACGAAATTTCAATACTTAAACCATAAAACATGAATAGTATAAAAATAGCACATCCATAGTCAAGAATATCATAAATCATTCAACACAACATAGAACACTGTATTATAATAAATCAAACTCAATCAAGAATAATATCTAGTAAAGGATGTTGACATAGTTGAAGATGATCAGTAAAAATGTTAGAGAGAAATATCCCTTTTTCTGTAATCATTTAAAAGTCACACATTTATAAAGAAATATATATATAATATATTTTTTAATCAAAGTGTCTCATACCACTTTGAATGTTTTGAAATTAATTAACATTTTAAAACATTAATGTCCATATAAATAAATCCTTAAAATCATTTTGAAAAGATGGAAATTAATTTAAAAATTTTAGAAAAATAAATCATTAAAACATTTAAAATGATGATATTTCTAAAGAGTCACTTCCAAAAAAATATAATATTCCTTTTAAAAACATTTTTATGAAACATGGACATGGATGAAAAAATTTCCCAGTAAATACTTACACATAAACAATCTTGGATAATAATGAGATTGAGGAATTGACCCTTACCTTGTACTATCTATTAGTTGAGGGTACGTTTAGCCTCCTATATAATGAATATATTATTTAATTAAATTATAACATAACCATTTTAATATTTATGATATCATATATTATTCATTTATGACTTTATACTACCCATTTAATAATAATTCTCATGTTAAAGTAACATTTCTGGTAATAATCGCTTTCATTATCGTACATTTTTTAACTTGTTATTCTTGATCATATCACATAGATAATGATTTACATAATTTAAAAATATAAAAAATGATTTATGTATTATATATATTCATAATATAAATATTTATAATAGATTGATATATGAAATGGAAACACTGTTCATGAAGACGGTAGTCAATACATACACATAAACGTTGTTTCTGTTTTCTTATCGTATTGTATGGAAATAAGTTAATGACATATATTTATCTACATAAATATATATTATTAGAGTAGAAATATTATTTCATATATCTAATACTTAATATATATATATATATTTATATTTATAAAAAATCTTGAATGGTGATCGTTGAAGATGAATCTCATCGCATCGTGGATACTGTAAGTCGTATGTACGCATGAGCATCAATATTATTCTCTCAATTGTAAAATGGTGTTTAATTGGATGGTATATTATATATAAATAATCATTACCATGTAATATTTATTATTTTAATTAATTATACTCATTATTATACCAATCCAAATAATTTAGTGTTGAATAACAAACTACGCCATGACGTGGAGACGGTAAGCCGTACGTATGCACGTATAGTGACTTTGTCATTCATAGGATGGATATAATAATGAATGTGTTTTTAACATATTTATAACAAAATCCATGTTTTTTGAAGGTAATGGATTTATTATTTTAGTATGTAAATAATAAATAAAGAGGAAGTGGAAGAAGAAAATAACTTTAAAAGAGATGATTAAATAATTACTTCTTCTTTGGGTACTTCATTTTTATTGGAACAAAAGGGATCCATAAGATGGACTTATGATCAATTTAAGGCCTATATGATGAATTTAGGGTAGTTTGGTGGAGATTTGAGTATGTTTTGGCCAAGTCAAATGGACTTGGAGGTGTGAATCTGAGAAAATGGGAAGTACATTTTTTTAAGAGAGGTGAGGGGCTCTTTAGGAAAAGCTTGAAATAGTAATTTATTATAAATTAATTTTCGGTTTCTAATAGATCCAAATGGATCAATTTCGATGTTAAGGTGGTTATGGGTTAAAAAACTTTCAAAAAATAGGTTTTATACATGCTTAGTTTACCATATTAACCTTATCATTTAGATTTAACTCTTAGTTAAATAGTTTAACTTTTACCATGTATTCTTGTATTCTAACACTATATGGTTAATAATCTTACAATAAACCACCAATAAACCCTAAAGTGGTTCTTTTATGATATATCTAACATTATCTATTTTATTTTCCTGAACATTATATTTTTAGGAATAATATATCATTTAATAAAATATTATTTTTTTTAAAACATCATTTATGTCAATTTTGACACTTTTTAGTATTTTATTTTTGTGAAATTTATAAAAAATTTATTTATTCAAAATAAATACATTTAATTAATCCTAACAGGTCATATTAACCTAGAAAATTCATGTATTGCATCAAAATATTCAATTTAAATTTATTTTAATATTTATAATATCAATTATTTTAATATTTCATTAATAAGGTAATTACTGCATCATCATAGTGTCAGAAATAAATATAAATATTTAATGTATAAATATTATAAATATAATACTATGATGTGGGAAATATTATTATTTTTCTAATGAATATTTATAGTTTTATTTCTCTTTTGTATATCCTCATATTAAAAATGGTTTAGTTATTAAAAATTAAGTTTAACACTTTTAACTCTTCCTTAAATAAAATGAAATAAATTTCCTAATCAAATCCAAGTGGATCAAAAAGGATAATATTTTTACCCTACGGTTTTTTTTTTCTAAATACACTTATCCAATAGAATTATGACATTTTTATGGTAACTAAAATGTCATGTTTACCTTTAATTACCCTATTTACTTTTAACCGTGGTAAATAAAAATCAAAAGTTATTACTCACCAAAAATTATTTTCATCTTATTGAACGAAATTTTACTTAACGATGTCAACCATTTCTCTTATATATTTTAATTTCCATTCACAGGAGTGGTAAAATTACGTTTTATGAAAATTTTCAAATATGCCTAGAAGGTGGGTAAAAGACGTTAAAAAGGTTCAATATAATTTTAACTATTTAATCTTATTATAAAATGACTCCAATGAATTAAATTAAAAAAATATTTGTATTGTATATATATATATATTTGAGTTGAAGATAAATGTTTAATGAAAATAATTATTGAATTGAAAAAGTCAGTTTCTATCTACAACGTAGGGTTTTTCACTATTCATCAAAAATTGAATTTTTTCAGAAAAATACCAAAAATTCACTGAAATATAATTCTAATATTATAAATTTAAAAATTATGACAATTTTACTAAATTTAAAATATATAAGTTGCATTAATTAATTTAAAATTAATTCCTGTTGTCAAAACCATAAAGCAGGGTTTTAAGAAGTAAAAACTATCAAAAGACTGACATGTGTTTTTGTATAATTTAAATGTGACATAAAATACAATGACCTAAATTATATTAAATGATAAAAATATAATCTAATGATACTTTAAAACCACTCAAACTAATAATTTATCACTATGAATTAATTCGTTTAATTTTTTTTTAATTAAAATTTTCTTTTTTTAACTATTCATCAAAAATTGAAAGTTATCAGAAAAGTACCAAAAAATTTCCAAAATAAATTTTTTATGTACCAATTCCAAAGAATAATTTAATTACATTAAATTGAATATATAAAAGTTTCAAATAATGGATTTAAAATGGGTTCTCCATTAAACGGCGGAAAAACTGCATTTTTTTGAAAAATAATTCTTTTATCTAAAAAATTGAATTTGTCCACATATTATATCTAAGAAACAAACAAATATGAATGTTAATATTATATAGGATATATATAAACTTCTAAATTTTGTTAATACTATTCATAACCTCTTTTTAAATAAATAGTTTGATAGGTCGTGATGCGCTTGAACTCGGTGTTGCGTATAGTGCAAGATTTTGAATTACTTTAAAGATATAATGTACTGTGAAATCCTGTGGTGTTACCTTCTCCCTTCCCCCTAACAAATTGCATTCTCGCAATTTGAAATTATTTTTAGAACATAAATGGTTAAAAATAGAAAATAACTTTGTGGAAAACCCACATCAGAAATAGGGTTAATAAAATTTAGTCTTAATAAGAGGGAAAAGGAAATGAAAAAGTCACCAACAAATTAGGGTTTTGAATAGGAGAACATTAGTGAAAATTATAGAAACATAATTTAAATAAAAACATAAATATTTATAGGGAGTGATTGAGGCCATCAATCACAAACATGTGAACAATAAATTTAAAATTGAGGGCCTCAAGGCCATAAATCCATGATGATTTAAAATTTTATCCATTAAACAAAACATATGGTATTAGGATAACATTTTTTTAAGATCCTTTACCTACTATTTATGAATTAATTTCTTCATAGAATAAGAGAAAAAAGAATACATGATAATTAAATTTCCATTCATTAATTAATTTCTACCACAAACTCATCTTTCACTCCAAAAGATAATAGAAGTCAAAAATATTCTATTAAACCTAATTATATAGGGTTTCAAAAAATATAAATTTATAATTCATCTTTAATTCCATTTTAAAAAAACTACATTATACAAACTAATATATCACATAGGTCGGTGGTAGGTGATGTACCCTTGTCACCCTTCGAATGTGGGTTCTAGTCTCATGTCCTTTCCAGACGCAGTGGGTTGTTCCACAACCTCCGGATTGTCCTTTTTATAACAATTGAGAAAAAATCTTAAGAAATGATTTAACATTAAACAATGGAATCCAATTTTAAACTTATTCCATGCCAACCTTTAGACTTATCCACAACAATTTTATCCAATCTCACAGTCCAAAATATATAAGGAAGGTCACATAACATACATGTGAAAAAATTCATCATGTATTCTCATAAAATATGGTAATAAACTGAATTACCAAAAAACCATATTGAACACGTTCATTCTTCCTCATTCCATATGTAAAACATATAATATTGGATATACACCTTAAATTCCAAAAATTTGAAAATGCCCAATATGGGTTTTATGAACCGCTTTTTAAACCAAACATTAATCAGTTCCAAGGATGTCAATAATACCTTATTTACTTTATCCAAATCACTTATCTTCGTATCAGGACCATATTAAGGTTAATCTTTCCCTCAACCATATTTTTTCCAAAAAATAACCTGCTATTGGGTCACTTTTCTTAGTGTCATACAATCTCTAATCCTCAATGAAACCATACTACATTTCAATCCTTATTTATTTCCATAAATCACATAATTGGTACATCATTGATACAACACTCAAATGACAAAATTATTCAATCAAGAAGCACAAATACATTAATTATTCCACATCAATAATAGTAACAGCTTATGTTTGACCTTGATCCCTTTGATTCATCTGAGTTATATCTCCTTGATGCTTAAAACATTTATTTGCATATTCCTCCATTTAACTACAGTTGAAACACTAAATATTAGTCTTTTATTTGTTCCTTTTGCATTCATTTTCTTGATAACCCTATAATCCACATATATAACAAACACCCAATCTTTTCAATCACTTCTTTGGGTGATTCTTTCCCCAATTATCAAATTTGGGAAAATCGTTCTTTCCCATCTTCCCTTTATCCATCTTTCTATCTACCATCCTCTTCTTTTATGGCTTCCCTTCACATCCATATGACTCATAGAATTCTTTACTTATCTTATTAACACATGATAGTATTTCTTCAAATGATGATAATAAATGGGAGGCTATATTCCTTTAAATTTTTTTCTTAAGATTATGAAAGATAGGATCCTTCTTACTCTTTGGATCATGCATATTACTGGAGTTCTATTTCCTTCTATTTGGCACCATATCAAAATGATTACAGACACTAGGATTGATCATACCTTAATGTATAATACAAAAACTAGAAAAAAAATATCAATAATAATTGAATGTTTCCACAAATAAAGTCTCATAAAAATGGTTTCTTTGCTGACATATTTACTCATAAATCCTTCATAATGGTTTGTAAAGAAAATGTGAATTGTCCTAAGCATATCCCTCAGGAGTGTCAAACCAGGTGCACAGTAAGTCCCGTTGTCGTGTACCAGTATACCCTGGGTCAATCCTGAAACTCCTTATCAGAGTTTTTAGTCCAAGGTACATCTATTCCAGAACAACTTCAACTTGTAGAATCAATATAGGGATGTATTTCTTGAAAAACCCTTAAAATCTCTACATTACCAAAATTCTAGGAAGTTCTTCTATAATAATCCTCAATGTCTATCTTAGGTTAATGTTCTCTAATCATAGTTTTTATAAATCTAGTTTCTATGGTTTGTACTAAACCTCCTTTAATATAAACTATAAATCCCAGACCCTAGAAGCCTGGAGCCAGCGCATTAATTTAATACATTGTCATGATTACAAGGAATCATGTCCTGAATTACTGTTCAGTTTAGCATTCTTGGAAAATATATTACATACTTGAGCATTATTTTACAATTTCAAACATAAATTACAACGTAGATAATCCTTTGAGAATTCCATTATTCCCCTTGATTAACCCTTTATATCAATCATAATACACTTCTTGGAACCCTGGAAAAACAAAACATAAGAAATGGGTGACCTCAGATGATCAGTAGGGGAAAATAATTTTGCGGGAGCTATAAACATTTAAGGAAAGATGTGTAATAAAAAAAGCCTTTAAAATATAGAAATGAACATAATATGGAAAAAATAAATCAAAAATTACCATATAAAAATGGACATGGGTTTTCTACTAATTGAATAATCACATGTAATAACTAATTTCATAACGAAGAAATGTATAATGTTGGACATCATAACCAAATAGTCAAGGCCTCGTGCCAAGACTACAAATAAAAATTTTGTTAGGGCCTTATTCCAAGACACTAATTTGTCTGATTAGACCAACCGATGCATCGAGGGATATAGAGGTCCCCTCCCGTCACATACTAAGTTCAATGTATTCCTCATATGAAAATGCAGTAACATAACATAAACATTCGCATTAAAACTAGCATAAAAAATGTCAATACTTTAACCATAAACCATGAATGGTATAAAAATAGAAAATCCATATTAAAACATATCATAATTCATTCAATACAACATAGAAGATTTTATTATAATAAATCAACCTCAATGAGAAATAACATTCAGTAAAGGAGGTTGACATAGTTGAAAATTATTAGTAAAACACTTGGAGAGAAATATCCCTTTTTTATGAAATTATTTAAAAGTAACACATTTAAAAAGGAATAAATTTAAAAGATATTTTTTTAATCAAAGTGTCCCATACCACATTGAAACATTTGAATGGAATTGACATTTTAAAATAATAATTCCTTATAAGTAAATCCTTAAAATCATTTTAAAAACATGGACATTAATTAAAAATATTTAGAAACATAAATCATTATTACATTTAAAATGATGATCTTGCTAAATATTCTATTACAGAAAAACCATAAAATATTCCTTTTGAAAATATTTTTATGAAACATGGACATGGATGATAAATATGTCCCAGTAAATACTTACACATAAACAATCTCAGATAATAATGAGATTTTGGAATTAACCCTTACCTTGTACTTTCCTTTAGTCTAGGGTAAATTTATACTCTTTTATAATGACCATAGTATGTTATTAAATCATACCAGAACAATATTAATATTTTTGATATCATAAAAGATTCATTTATGACTTTATACTACCCATTTAATAATAATTTCCTTGTAAAAGTAACATTTTGAGTAAAATCGCTTTCTTAATCGTGCATTTTTTAACAAGTTATTCTTGATTCTATAACTTAGATCATGATTTATATACATCCATAATGTAAACATGATTTTTATATCATATATATTCAGATTATAAATTTCTATAATATATATATATAATGAAAACACCGTTCATGGAGACAGTAGTCCGTACGTACGCATGAACGTTGCTTCTGTTTTCTTATCATATAGTACGAAAATAAGTAAAAGAAATTTATTTATCTAAATAAATATATATTATTATAGTTGAAATATTATTTCATATATCTCATACTTAATCAATATATATATGTGTGTATTTTAATTATTGAATTGTGATCATTGTAGATGAATCTCATCGCGTCGTGGAGACGGTAAGTCATACGTACGCACGAGCAACAATATCATTCTATTGAAGGTAAACGGTGTTTAATGGAATGGTATATTATATATATATATAATTATTACCATGTTATATTAATTATTTAAATTAATTATATTCATTATTATACCCATCCAACTAATGTTGTGTTGAATAACAAACTACACCACGACGTGGAGAGTGTAAGTTATATGTATGCACGTATGGTGACTTTATCATTCATAGGATGGATAGAATAATGAATATGGTTTTACCATATTTATAATAGCATCTCATTTTTTAGAGGTTATTGTTGTTGTTAATTTTTTTATGGATATGACAATGAAAGAGGAAGTGGAATAAGAAAATAACTTTAAAAGAGATGATGAAATAATTACATCTTCTTCAGGTGCTTCCTTTTGATTTGAACCGAATAGACCCTTAGCTTGGATTTCTGATCAAAGTAAGGCCTCTAGAATTAAGGTAGTGTAGTTAGGATAATATGTTAGCAGTTTTTGGATGATCCAAATGGATATGGATGTGTTAATATGAGAGAAGGTGAAGTACCCTTTTATAAGAGAGGTGAGAGTCTCTTTAGAAAAAGTTTGAAATATTAATTTATTATAAAATAATTTTTAGTTTATAATATCTATAAATTCGTTTATTTCTAGGATAATGTTGGTATGGGTCTAAAACCTCTCAAAAAATAGGTTTTAGACAATTTTATGTCACTATATTAACCTTATCATTTATATTTAACTCTTGGTTAAATAATTTATCTTTTATCATGTCCTCTAGTATTCTTACACTATATGGTTAATAAACCTACTATAAACAGACAAGAGAACTTGAAGTGGTTCATTAATGACCTATATAAAATTATTTAAGTATTTTTTCTGAACCTTATAATTTTAGGAGTATTATATCATTTAATAAAATAGTAATTTTTTAAAAACTCATTTATGTCATTTTTGACACTATTTAGTATTTGGTTTTTTTGAAAGTCATAAAAATATGATTTGTTGAAAACAAAGCATTGAATTAATCCTAAAATGTCATATTCTGCTATAAAATTCTTCCATGGAGTCAAAAGTTTCCATTTACATTTATTTTAATATTTATAATAACAATTATTGTTATCCTTCATTAATAATGTAATTGTTGCATCATCATTGTGTCATAAATAAATTTAGTTATTTAATGTCTAAAATTTATACATAAAATAATATGATGTTGGAAATATTTTTAGATTTCTAATGAATATTTATAGTCAAATTTATCTTATGTATTACCCTATTTTAAAAATGGTTTAGTAATTAAAATTTGAATTTAACACTTTTAAGTCTTCTTTAAATAAAATATAATAAATTTACAAATATACTCAAACATGATAAAAATGATAATATGTTTTTCTAAATTTAATTTTGGTCGAAATACACTTATCCAATATAATTAGGACATGTTTTAGAGTAATTATAATATCATTTTTTCCTTTAATTACCATATTTACTTTTAACCGTGGTAAATAAAATTCAAAAGTAACTATTAAACAAATATTATTTTCATCTTATTTTACCAAATTTTACTTACTAATTTCAACCACGTGTATTGGATTTTTGAAATTAAATTCATAGGAATGGTAAAATTACGTTTTTTACAAAGTTTCAAATGTTACTAGAAGGTTGGTAAAAGACGTTAAAAATGATCAATAATTTTTTATCTCTCAAATCTTATTATAAAATGAATCCAATGAATTACATTGGACTAATATCTGTATTTTGTATCTATTTTTTATTTATGATAAATTTTTAATTAAAATAATTATTTAAACGAAAAATTTGGGTTTTATCTAAAATGCAGTGTTTTTCACTATTCCCCAAAAATTGAATGTTTTTAGAAAAATACCAAAAGTTCACCCAAAGATAATTTTTATATTCAAAATTTAAGAATGATCTCGCTTTCACCAAATTCTAAACATAGATGTTTCATTAATTAATTTGAAATTAATTCCTGTTGTCAAAACGAAAAAGCAGGTTTTTAAGAAGTAGAAACTATCAAAAGATTGACATGTGTTTTTATATAATTTTAATGTGAAATTACATCAAATTACCTACATAATATTAAATAATAAAATATAATCTAATTATACTTTAAAACCACTAAAATTTATAATTTAGTGTTATAAATTATTTTGAGTAAAAAATATGTTTTTTATTTAAATTTAGTATTTTTTACTATTCATAAAAAATTAAAAGTTATCAAAAAAACTACCAAAAATTTATCAAAGCTAAATTTTTATGTCCCCCTTCAAAAGAAGAATTTAATTTCCTTAAATTAAATATATAAAAGTTTCAAATGTTGGATTTAAAAAGGGTTCTCCATTAAAAGAAGGAAACTGAATTTTTTGAAAAATACTTCTTTTATCTGAAAAATTGAAATTTTCCTTATATTATGTCTAAGAAAAATAAAATATGAATGTTAATATTATATAGGGTATATATAAAATTCAAAATGTGGTTAATACTATTCATTACTACTTTTTAAATGACTTGTTTGATAGGCCTTGATGTGCTTGAACTCAATGTTGTGTGTAGCACACGCTTTTGAATTAATTTAAAGAGATATCATACTATGAAATTTTGGGGAGTTAAAAAAATACACCACTTTCAAGAAATATGTGAAGAACAATAGAAATCTCACGGAATTAAAAGTGAGACAAGAAACGCCTTACTTGATTCTGACTCATCATGTATGTTCATTGTTCTTCTGGAATAATAAACTTAAGATAATTTCTACTTTCGTATAACTATATTCAATTTTATTATTCCTTTAATAGAACTTATTACCATGTTATAAAAATTACATAATTATTTAAATTAATATTGGTCATTTTTTCAGTATTGGGTACTTGAGTAAAAAATGAACTTGTTGTAAACAGAAATTGTCTATGAGGTCAAAAGTCCATTATCTCTAGAATGATATTTATTATTTAAATAAAATATAAATAATATATATCCACTATATACATATTTATAATAGTCCATAACATTTGGAGATATGAAATGAAATGCACCGTTCATGGAGGCGGTAAGTCGTACGTATGCGTGAAGGCTACTTTCATTTATTTTTCATTTTAAATAAATGAAAACTAAATAATACATAGGTATATTACAGTTACATTATAATAATATATGATATATATGATACATAATTTCATTAACTCTATCCTTTAAACGTTCCATGTATGGCATGAACAATTCATATCACTTTGAGCGGGTGAAAGTCTGCACTTCCTCAAATGAAATTATCATATTTACACATTATGGAATGCATAAAAGTATGATTTAAATAAATAAACATAAGACTAGAGACAATATAATATATATCATATATATATAGTTCTATCATAATGGCCACCATGAGAGGTGGTGGAGGAAAATCGAACAATAATGGTTTCGTGAGGCAGTAGTTCGCCGTACACAGAAACAGTATGTTCCTATCCATTAGATGGAGGTGTGTGTAAGTTTAGTTATAGTACATCAATTAAAAACATCTTATTATAATTAATATACTTTTTTGGTTATAAAATAATGGAAAAATGAGATTTTAGGGGATTAGAGAAATAAAACATATCATATAATCATGAGAAAAGACATTGCCACAAATCGGGTAACTCCTTTTGATTTACACTAAATGGATTTATTGAATTACCTTATTCTTAAGGTGAGGATTCTACGAGGAAGATAGGTATTTTTAGAGATTATTTAGTAAGATTTTGTATGATCTAAGTGTCTTGAGTGGGGTGACCAATGGTTAGAGTTGATGCCCTTTTATAAGAGGAATTAGGGGTACTTTAGGAAGGCATTGAAAGATTATTTTATTATAAACTGAATTTAGATTTTAAAAGGTCAGGAACTCATTTAATTAGAATCTAAGATGATTATTGTTAGAAATAATCACAATAAATAGGTTTTATACATGTTTTGGTTTCAAATTTAACCTTATCGTTTAGCTTTAACCACTAGTTAACTAATTTGACTCTTACCAAGTCATCATGAATATTTATACTATATGGTTAATATTGTTACCATAAAATGACAATAGAACCTCAAGTGGTTTATTAAAGACACTTTTAACATTATCTAATTCATTATTAACAATCTTATATTTTTAGGACTATTTTATCATTTATTAAAATAGTATTTGGTTTAAAAACATTTATGTAATTTTTATACTATTCATATCATGACGTTTTAAAAATCCATAAAAACTTTATTATTTCGAAAAAACCTCATTAATTAAAAGATAACAATTCATATGAATCCCTAAAATTATTTTATGGCATAAAAAATTTAAAAATAAATTTATTTAAATATTTATAATCTCAGTTGTTTAAATCCCTCATTAATAAGGTAATCACTACATCATCATTATGTCATAAATAAATTTATTTATTTGATGTCTAAAAATTATAAATAAAAAAACATGATGTAGTAAATATTTTTATATTTATAATTAATATTATAGTTTAAGACATGTCTTATTTAACCCTATATAAAAAATCATTAAAAATACATGTTTATTTATATTTTTCTTTAACTTAAATTAATTCTTATAAAATGTCATTTTCACATCCAAGTGGATCCATGGAATCCCAAAATCAACCCATGGATTACCATGGTCGGATCTATCTAATAAAATAGGATTAATTCATGTGTTAGGATAGTTTAATATTATTATATTATTATTTTTACCCTTATTTACCATATTTACCCTTTAACCACGGTAAATAAAATAATTACTAGAGTTACTATTCATAATTTATAAATATAAAAGGTTACTATTTACACAATTTGGACCTCTGAATTTGAAATATGGAATCCATTTTTTCAAATTCCAAACAAATAAGTTTCATAAATTAATTTAAATTTAATTGATGTTGTCAAAACGAAAAAGTTTGTTTTTATGAAGTAAAAACTACCTAAATATTGAAATGTGTTTATGTCTAATTAAAAAGTGAAATTTCATATAATAACCATAATTGAATTAAATTATAAAATTAAAATCCAATTATACATTAAATTCAATTAAAAAGACAGTCTAAATATTTAAATAAATTATATGAAAAGATAGTTTTGAATTAAAATGCAGTATTTCTTCACTATTCATTAAAAAAACTTTATCAGAAAAATACCAAAATTTCATCAAAAGTAAATTTTGATGTCCCATTTATAATGAAAAAGTTTATTTTGTCAAATATAATATACAAAATTAACAAAAACTATATTTAAAAATAGTTCTCCATCAAAAGGCGGTAAAACGACCTTTTAAAAATATTAGAGATCTTCATGCTTAAAATCAAATTCACTCTTATTTAAAGACTCTAAAATTTATTGGATAATGTAAAATTCTTTATCAAACATTTATAATCATAATTTAGTTAGTTATTTTCATTTTAGACAATACAACATCTATGTTTTAAATACCATTTAAAATAATAATATTATTATATTATTTTTCAGTATAACTCAATGTTGTGTGCAACGTAAGATTTTAGAGAAACATATTGTTGTGTTTCGAGTACACTATGGAAAGAAATGTCACATTTAAATTAAAATAAATATATTGTTCCTAAGTATTAATTGATATGGAAATGTATTATTCTATAAATACTTTGGTTGTTACATCTTTCCCCCCTTTTGGAAATTACATCTTTGCAATTTTAAAACTGGTCTTGAAAATATAATTGAAATCCCCATATTTGAAAAAAGAGTCAAAAAACTATCACTTTAAAAGAAAGTATGATAAGTATAGAGGTCACCTGAGGTAACATATACAAGGATTCTATATCAAAAAACATGGATATGAAAGAGAAAACAAATCATCATGTTCTGATAGAGAGTGATAGAAAACTTGATCGGGAGAAAGTTAACCACAAGAAAACCACAAACATGTGATGGGTTAAATGGTATTTTATTTCATAGTAGGAAAATTTAAAGATTAGAATTTTTTTAATATAATTTTCAAAATTTTAAGGAATTTATTTATGAGCTTGATTAAGAAATCAAATAAATATACTTATTCTTCATGTAGACTTTCATCCTTCAATAAATTTCTATCATCAACTCATATTTTCTCTAAACGATGAGTATTCAAGATAACATGGTCACATGAAAAACACTATAATCTACTTATAGAGAAACACATAATCCAGAAAATATGTACTACATATTTCCCCTTTCATTAGACATTAACCAAAACCAAAATGGTAAGTACTGGATCAGATAATCCCTAAAAAGATAATCCTTTATAAAATGAAATACTACTCTTAATCACCAAAATTTGAAAAAAATACCTAAACTTTAAAAAATACCATTCAATAATCAATTTTCCTTAAAATTCTTAAAAATAATCCAAACTATTATTGAAACTCGAAACATAGACTAATTTTATCACATAGTCTTCCACAATTAATCTTAATATTTATCTCTAAATTACATTGACTAATCTTAAAGTATCAAACATAAATCAATTAACCTAATAACATATTCATGATAGGTTAATCATTTCCATAAATAACTCAAATCAATATAAGTCCATAATAAAAAATAGATTCTTCCAAAATAACATTTCAACCATTACTACACAAATGAAATCCCATATTATTCCATTTTACTTAGGCCTATAGTGTTCTAAAAAGAAAAAACTTCTTCCAATATAACATTTATCACTTAATCACCAAATCATTTTCCTATACGAATGGTATCCATTTGATAAAAAATAATTTCCCAAAATAAAATTATTATTTATCCATAAAATCATTTAACTAAAAATAATCAGTCATACTAACTAGGGACTTCATGTAGTCTACAGGTTGGCGATAAATCCCAGTCACACTTTGGTTATGGGTTCGATTCATGCACATTTGTCCGATGTGACAGGTTGTCACATGGTGTGTGTTTTGTCCTTTTTCAAAAGTAATATAATTTTAAAACACTCTAATAAATTAGATAAATTACTAAAAAATAATCAAAACATATTTTAACCTCAAATATTATTTCATACCTCACATTTTTCATCCCAAAAAGAAATAACCAATAATTTCCTCAAATTCTAGGATCATATAAACCGAAATGATTTTTTATAACTATATCCTCAAAAGAAAAGTTCATTCTTCCTCAAATATCATTTTCACATAAAAAACTTCAGGGTTACACATAATATAAAAATCCATCCAAAGTAATCATATCACTAATAAATTTAAACATATCATCATCCACAAATCCAACATAATTCTTCAATTCCTAAAATATAGACTTCTTAATAACTGAACATTATTTAGGATATTTTTCCATGTTTTTCAATATTATTATTTTATAATTCTTTCCAAAAAACAAGATCCTGCATAATTTCCATAGATTTAAATAATTTCAAAACATGAGATAAGAAATAATTTATACCTTTCATAGGTCATTTTCAGTTTCCTCATCTTTAATTGGAATAAAATTAGGTATTGGTACACATATATGTGTATGGACCTCCTGATCCCATTCCTAAACCTTCTTCTTAGGAAATCTATTTGTTTAATGACCATGCACACCACATTTAAAACATACAATTGATCCTTCGAAAAGAACTTCTTTCCCTTTCTTGGATTCAACTGGATGCTTCTTTTTATATGGAAAATTATTTCTTTATGACCTTCATTACCACATATGAAACATCTTCCTAACCCTTTGAAGTATATTCCTATTTATTTCGTTCCACATGCTTGACACATAGGTTTTTTAATATACATACCCTTATGATTATTACCTGAACATCCATAGGGAGTCGTTTCTCACATATATGATATCTTAGAGAAATCCACGAGGATCAAGTGGTTAATCATGACTCCAGAAAGTTGGTTAAGAATAACCACAAGATATCTCATTACAACTCCCATTTCATTATGTTGCTCATTTAGAAAACCACAACAGATTCCATAACATTTATTGTCACTTTTGTTCCTACTAGATACATCCATTTACTAGAACTAAAATGGTCAGTCAGAGTATATTAGTAAAATCATCACATAAATATTTTGAGTAGGGTAAACACTAAGATCTTCTAATTAATGTTATCTTAAACTCATTCAAAATAACTATGACTCTTTATAATATTCTAACCATTATGGTTATATAAAACATGTAATTTATGATTAAATAACACCCCAACCTCTAAAGTTATCTAAACTGACCTCGGATAGCAACTGTAAGGCCCCAGACATAAACCATTACATAATCTTGAGTTAAAAAAAGAATTAAAATTAAGGATCTTTTCTAGTTTAGAGTTTTAGAGAATTTGTCCATAAATATTTAATTGCATCTCAAATATTACGAAGTATACACTTCTACTCTAAAAAGTTTTTTCACAATAATAAAACACCTAAAATAAAACATGAATTTATTTCTTGATATGAATCTTCTTGAATTATTGCATTCTCTTACCCTTCTTTATATCCTGTGAAAAACATTTCAAAAACATGGGATAAGCATAAAAATCTCTCTAAGGATTACAAAATAAGGATATAAAACCTTAGTCCATCAATTCATACAATTAAATGAAATCATTCTTTTCACTAATATAATATAATCTCTTTAACATACCTCATGAAATAATAAGATTTAAGAATAGCACATTGAAATCATAAATCATAAAGTTAACTTGTGGCATAAATTACCTACATACATTGTAGCTTTCACAGCTACATAGGGAGTTAAATTTGGAATACCCATCACATTATATTCCCTAAATCTATTATCATAAACATTAATTTTTACCTCCATCACATTACCCAATTCATTGGAGAGCTATCTCAGGCTCATCCGCCCAAGGTTTATCACGGAACCACCCATATAAGTAAACAATTCCCATTAACCATAACATAATCATAACACATCAAATATTGAGGTTATCAATATTTCACTGATCAATCACAATAAATCAATTCAATATATTCAAATATTCAATCCATTTTCTAAAACCATTTAAAACATTTAATAAAGAGATTTCTGAATAAAAGTGTCCCATATCAATTTGAAACTTTTAAAAGATATTTGAGAGTTAGAATTTTAAAACATATATGTCCATATAAATAAATTCATAAAACAATTTTGAAAACATGTAAATTAATTAGAAATATTTAGAAGAAAAAATCTTTAAAAAATATAAAATAATGTTTCAGTTAAAGAGTTTTGTAACACTTGAGAAACACTTGAATAAAAATTATTAAATAGAAAAATAAAGAAAAAAATTAAATATCATGATAATATGTAAATTCATAATATAAAATGTCACAAGGGTTTTATATACACATTATATGATAATAAAGGTTCATAACATCAAGATTTTCCTCAATGAAATTATATTGAGACAAAATCCATTACAATGATCGTATCAGTGACGTAAACATTTATCAATGTGATGATTATGTGTTGAAATAGAATATCCACACAAAGGGAAGTAGAAATTACATCATAAATAAATAAAAAGGTATTCTATACATAATCTTGGAATAATATAATCAATTTATTATGCGTAAAACCTAATGAGTGGAAATTGAGTTTCAAAATTCCCTTGTTAAAATTTGGCAACCAAAAGGTATCACTTAAAAATTAAGAAATTGAGTTGATGAGTGAAAAAAGGGTATCTAATAACTTGGATATAAAATTAATAGAAATAAGTATATATAATAATATATCCCAACATAATAAAATGAAAATTAAAAGACATAACATAAAATAATTATTTGTCTAAAAGATAAATGTGAAATGTTCCCTTACCACATTGTAATCAATCGAGTCGTATGAACAAAACATCATAATGATCAAATGAATCATATATTTACATGAAAATAAAGATAATAATAATAATATATATCAAAGTCATCACACAATACACCAAATTCAATAAATAAGTGGAAAAATAGAAATCTCACAGAATTAAACATGAGATAAAAAACCCCTTACCATGAGTCTGACTCATCACGTATGTTCCTTGTTATTACTAAATAATAAACGTAAGTTAATTTTTAATTTCATAATAACTTATTTAAATTTTTTTATTCGATTTATATTACATATTACCATGTTATAAAAATTACTTAATTATTTAAGTTAATATCAGTCGTTTTTTTGATATTTGGTACTTGAGTCAAAAATGAACTTGTTATAAATACAAATTGTCCATGAGGTAAAAATTAAATTATCTCTAGAATGATATTAATGATTTAAATATCTTATATATCATATATATCCACTATACTTTTATTTATAATAATAAATAAAATTTTGATATAAGGAATGAAATTCACTGTTCATGGAGACGGTAAGTCATACGTATGTATGAACGCTACTTTCATTTATTTGTCATATTAAAAAATGGGAACAAAATGATAAGTATTTATATTATAATTAAATTAAAATATTATATTATATATATTTTATATAATTTAATTAACTCCATCCTTTAAACATTCCATGTATGGCATGAACGATTCATTTCACTTTTTATGGGTGGTAGTCCCCACTTCCTCAAATGAAATTATCGTATTTTCACACTATGGAAAGAATAAAGTTATGACTTAAGTAATAAAACAGAACAATATAGAAAATATAATATATATATATATATAATTTATAAATATAAGTCTATCATAATTTTCACCACAAGAGTTGGTAGTGGAAATCGTACAATTATAATTTCTTGAGTCAGTAGTTCGTCGTACACAGAAAAAGGATTTTCATATCCATTCGATGGAGGTTTATGTAAATGTAGATATAATACTTCTCACAAAAACATATTACTATAATTATCATAATCGTTTTTTTATAAAATCATTAAATAATGAGATTTTAGTGGGTTGAAAAAATAAAATAAATGAAATATGCTTGAGAGAAGACATTACCTCAAATCGTGTAACTCCATTTGATTTAAGATAAAAGGATTTCTTGAATTACTTAATACCCAATTTGAGGGTTATATGATGAATATAAGTATTTAGGAAGATTATTTGCATAGATTTTGAATGATATTAGTTGATGGAGAGGTGTGAGCAACTGTTAGAGGTGAAGCCCTTTTATAAGAGGAAGGATGGGTACTTTATGAATGCAATGAAAGATTATTTTATTATGAACTGAATTTAGATTTAAAAAGGTCCCAATGTAATTTAATAATAAGATAAGATAATTATTTTTTGAAATATTCTCAACCAATATGTTTTTTAATGGTTTTGGTTTCAAAGTTAACCTTATCTTTTAGTTTTAACCCTTAGTTAACTAATTTGAGTCTTACCATGTCATATTGTATATTCATACTATATAATTAATATAGTAACCATAAAATGACAATACAATCTCAAGTTGTTCATTAATAAAATTTTAAACATTATCTAAGCCATTTTTTAAATTATTTTATTTTTAGGACTATTTTATCATTTATTAAAATAGTATTTGTTTTAAAAACTCATTTATGTCACTTTTTATAATATTCATATCATGACTTTTTAAAAATCCATAAAAAATTGTTTATTTATAAAACACTTAATTAATTCAAATATATAATTTCATAATAATCCGTAAAATTTGTGTGTGGCATAAAAAGTTCCAAAATAAATTTATTTTAATATTTATTATCTCATTTGTTTAAGTCATTCATTAATTAGGTAATCACTACATCATCATTGTGCCATAAATAAATTTATTTATTTGATGTATGAAAATTATAAATAAAATACCATGATGTATTTAATATTCTTATCTTTGTAATTAATATTTATAGTTGAATATATATCTTAGAAAACCCCATAAAAAATGTTTTTAGTAAAAAATACATGTTTATGTTATATTTTTATTTACTTTAAATTAATTCTTATAAAATGTTATTTTAACATCCATGTGGATCCATGGGGTCCCAAAATCGACCCAAGTGTTCCCATGGTTGGAAATATCTCATGAAATATTAATAATACATTTTTTAGGGTAGTTTAATAATATTATTAAATTATTTTTTACCCTTATTTACCAGATTTACCCTTTAACCATGGTAAATAAAATAATTACTGAAGTTACTATTCATAATGTATAAAAATAAAATGTCCCTATTTACACACTTTGAACCTCTTGATTCAAAATATGGAATCTATTTTTTCAAATTCAAAATATAGATGTTTCATAAATTAATTTAAATTTAATTCTTCTTGTCGAAACCAAAAGATGTGTTTTTAAAAAGTAAAATCTAAAAAAAGATTGACATGTGTTTTTGTCTAATTAAAAGGTTAAAGGACAAAAAATGAACATATTTGGATTAAATGATAAAAATATAATCCTATTATACTTTAAACCCAATTAAAAGAACAATATAACTATATAAATAAATTATATGAAAAGACAGTTTTGAATTAAATTGCGGTATTTTTCACTATTCACTAAAAAATGAACTTTATCAAAAAAATACCAGAATTTCATCCAAAGTAAATTTTGTTTTCACACTATAAAATAATAAGTTTATATTTTCAAATAGATCATATAAAAGTGAAAAAACTTGATTTCAAAAGGGTTCTCCATCAAAAGGCGGTAAAACGACCTTTTAAAAATATTAGAGTTTTTTATGCCTAAAATCATATTCATTCTTACATTAGGCCTCTAAGATTTATTTGATAAATGTAAAAACCATTTATCAAACATTTTTTATCATAATTTAGTTAGTTCAGTTCATTCTTAACAATACAACAATAATGCATTAACTACTATTTAAAATAATATTATTATTATATTATTTTTGGTATAACTCAAAGTTGTGTACAACGTATGATTTTAGAGAAACCTATTGTTTCATTTTGAGTACGCTATCATAGTAATTGTACTGTTTAAAATAAAATTAGTATCTTATTCATAATTATTAATAGATATGAAAATGTATTATTCAATAAATACCTTGGTTGTTACACATACAGTTCCAATTCACCATAATATGGGGGACCATACTTCATAGGTTTCTATTTTATTGTGGGATGATGGAGGGGTAAAGTGGGTTGTATTTTCACCAATAGTGGATAGGATTCATGATTTCTTTCCAGAATACATCTCAAGGATTCCACCTAAGAGAGATGTGGAATTTACTATTGAGCTCATGCTAAGGGCTGATCTAGTTTCTATTCCACCATAATGAATAGCACTAAAAGAGATTAAAGAGCTCAAGACTCGGTTGGAGCAGTTAGAAGATGAGGGTTTTGTCCATATGATTACATCACCTTGGGCTTCTCTAGTGTTTTTTCTAATAATGAGGGTGTGACTCAATTCTTGTGTGTCTATTACTAGATATTGAACCATATTACAATGAATAACTAGTATCATATTCACTATATCAATGATCTATATGACCAGTTGGTCGAGGATTGTGTTCTCTCTAAGGTAAACATGATATTAGGTTACCATTAGTTCATAGTTAAAACTTTTGATATACCTCGAACTACTTTCAGATGTAGTTATAGCATATATGAGTTTTTCGTATTGTCATTTGGATTTTTGAATGCACCAGAAGTGTTTATGTCCTTGATGAACCGAATATTCCATATGTACTTGGATAAGTTTAAGGTTGTGTTTGTGGATGATATCATAGTGTACTCCCAAACTCTTCATGATCATTCCCAACATCTTGACATCATCCTACTTATACTAATAGATTATCATCTTTATGAAAAAATATATAATTTTTAGTTCATGGTTTATCAAGTACACTTATTCGGTCACATCATCTCCGAGGATGTTGTGTCAGTAGACCTAGATAAGGTTTAGTTAGTTGTTTCTTGGGAGAAGAAAAAGAACATGTTTGATATCTATATCTTTCTAGGGTTTTCAACATATTATAAAAGTTTTTTAGGACTTTTCACATTTGGAAGAAACTATTATGGGATTTACTAGGAAGGGGGTAATATTTTAATTTTTAGAATCATGCGAGAATGCCTTACAAGAGTTGAAGAAAAGGTTTACATGGTCACTAATCTTGATCCTACCAGAGTTAGGTGATAATTACATAGTGCTTTGAAACACTTCATAAATAGGGCTTAGAGTAGTTTTTATGTGGGGAGATCAAGTTGTGGTATACAAGTCTAAGAAGTTGATTCCAAATGAGAGGAGCTACCCAATGCATGACCTTGAGTTCAATATAGTGTCTAATAATTTAAATTGTTAGAAACATTATCTATTGG
Organism: Viscum album; assembly: GCA_963277665.1. Lineage (NCBI taxonomy): Eukaryota > Viridiplantae > Streptophyta > Magnoliopsida > Santalales > Viscaceae > Viscum > Viscum album. The sequence continues at coordinate 344,126,359 of OY728134.1, read as the reverse complement.
GTGATAAATTTACATTGTATATAGATTAAAAGATCTTAAAGTATATCTATTAGTAGTTATATTTAAATATCTGGCAGTGGTGATGAGTTGAGTATATGCTTTTTTTTATCTATCATATACACTTGGAAAAGGAAATAGTTTTGTTCATTCTTTAAGAAGAAAAATTCATAATCTGGATATTCAGAAGCTGGGTGTTGAGTGGAATATGATGAATCCACTAGAAGAAATATATTTTGTGGTTCAGGAGGGTTAAGAAAAGATTAATCTCATATCAGTTTCAGTGGAGTAAACTTTTTTGAGATGGATTGGGGTATTAAATTCTAAGGATCTGTAATGCTTAACCAATAGGGAAAGCCTTGAATGTGGGGAGTCACCTTCATATTTAATAATAGTTGAGGATGAGATCATATATGTCAAGAATTGGGTTTTTGGGCCTACGAACATGTGGGAGAAGATGATGTGAGAACTTCATTCCTCTAAGTGGGTGATGAAACCATTTGTAACCAATATGTACTATGACCTATGATGATAGTTTTGGTGTCTGGTCCTGAAAAAAGAGATATCAGGGTTCATGACATGATTTTACACCTAAAAACAAGTGAAGGTTGGGAACAAACAACTTGGAGGTTAACTATAGTGGTTTCCCATTCTAGAATGGAAGTGGGAAACCATGACTCTAGAATTCTCAGTGGGTCCCCCAAGGACACCACATAAGAATGATGATATTTTGGTCATTTTGGACCATTTGAAAATGGTAGCACATTTCTTTACGGAGCGAGATACATTCTCAATGTATCAATTTGGATAAATTTATGTTCAAGAGATATTCTACCTACAATGGGCACCAAAAACTATTATTTTAGTTTGTTACTCAAGTTTTACTTCACTCTTCTAGAAGGTCTTTCATAAGGCACTTGGTACACATGTTTTATTGAGTATGATATTTGTAAGATTCAGTTTCCTTTTTAGGTATGTTTTCAATTTATTAATTTCTTTTTATAGATTATAAATATTTTATGTGAAGAATATATTAATTTATTTATTCGAGAAACAACTTAATAAATTTTCAAAGGATTTACATAAGAAATAATTTCCAGATAACACATTAAAATATTTTAATGGAATGTTTTCAATGTTATTCACTGAGTAGTGTGAGATTCTGAGGCCAGAAAATCCTCAGCATAGATGAATTAAAAATATTAATGAAATTATTTAAAATGTGAAAGATTTGGGGAAAATATTTTAATAACTCCAAAATGGTGCATTATATGGGAGATCTGAGGTAACTGCAGTATCCATAATAGGGTGTTTACCCTCAGAAGAGTATCACATGTGCACAAGTTAGATGTTTGGTTGACTCGCTCATAAGTTAAATTTTTGAAATAATATTTTTTATATTATTTTCTTAAAAATAATCCAATATCTCCTAAACGATATATCTTATGATAATTTTATGACCACCGATGGGTCCGAAATAAGGGTTTTACTCTAGATGATGTATAACATTGGTAACTGATGAGTGTTTGGATGCCTCGTTTGCAATTTGTTTTTCTTAATTATTTATTCCATTTTTATGTATTAAATCCTTAATATCACTCTAATAGTTCATTGTTTGAGAAATATGAGACCACCGTTGCATCCGGATTAGGTTGTTTACAGTTTTCGGGGAGTAATTTTTAATCTTAATGGTCATTTTAAATTATTTTATTTTCATGTTAAATAATTAAATTATTTATTTAATTTAAATTGACAAATATTGGTCATCTTCTCCATGTAATGTGTTTCCTCCATTATTGACACGGGATGAAATATAAAACCATAAATTTCAACCATTTTCTATGTTTTAAAAATGGAAATGACTTAATGAGATGGAATTAAACACTCCAAATTAATTATTTTACTCTATGAAGTGGATTAATGTGGATTTTGGTTTTTAAGCGAATGCATGTGCATGGGGTTCTTAAATAACCATGACATTTATTTTTTCTTGTGAGATTAGTCCTTTAGAATCTAGTTCAACCTAAAACTTTCTTCGTGCAACCATTAGTTGTCACTTGGGTAGGCCAAGACTCTCTATACTTCCCTCCGAAAAACCAGGTTTTCCACCCCCTTGAAGTGTCATTCTTGTGATCACCTCAACCTGGTGCCAACCAGGTTTATTTATTAATTTTTTTAATATTTATTTTATTAACTCCCTTTTTATATCCTTTTATAATAATTATTTTTTAAAATGTATGGAAAAAAAGCCAAAAGGGTAGATTGTTTTATAAATGATTATTATTTTCTTCAAATGGTAATTTCATGGATTTTTTAAAAAGAAGTTATCAATGTATGATTTAATAAAATAATATTTAAAAAATTATAATTTTGTTGTCATCACGTAATAATATCGAAAAAATTATAAATAAATAATATGGATTTATTACATGATAAATAAATATGATATTATCATATGATATTTATCAGTGGTTGATATGTGTTTTTTAGGGTGTTCACTCATCCTTTTCTCCTCAAACTAGATCGAACCATTCCTCTATTTTTGACGTGTGAATTATCTTTGACATAATGTAGGTGGTTAAAAATTTAATCTCACGGTCTCATCTTGTTATGCGAATGCAGTTAGAAAAATATCATGGCGTAAATAATAATTCAGTTCTGTTAATAAATTAATTAACTTGGTAAATTAATTAATTTTGGAAATGTGAAAAAGGTAATTGAATTGGTTGAAATAATTAATAAATAAATAATTTAATTAAGAGTATTTTTTGATGATGGATCCAGTTAACCAATTTCAGAATTAATTGATAGTCATAATGTGGTTAATTTGATGATTATTTTAAATAATTAATCGATGGATTAGTTATGTGGATTTTGGTATTGTGGATTTAGTTAAATTATTTTTTGTGAATCAATGGAATAATTGTTGTGATTAATGGTTGAATTAATTAATCAATATTTTGAATGATAATTTTGATGGACGGTTAAGTTTGATTAACCACAGAATAATGTGGTATATGTGATATAAATGATTGATTGGCAATGGGTTGTGGGAAACGGACGGATGCTCCAAATACCCATAGGGACTCTAGACATGGATCTCTAGAACCAATGACATTCATGAAATTATTATTTTATGGGACAAGTACTGATTCTCCAAATACCTATGGGGTTGTGAGATAGAGACTGACGCTCCAAATTCTCACAAGTGTGCTAAACATGACGTTCTACACTCATTCATTTATTTTTTTACTATGGTTACTTTTGGATGTTTATAAATTTTATATTGTGACATAATGATTATGAATTGAATAGTGTAAATGGTCCAGACTCCATCATGGGCCGAAGAAGGTTTTGTGGTTTGGGTGTCCTCTGGAACACAGAATTTTAAGTTATTAAATAAAGGTTAATTGTATAAATATAAGTTGTTTCCTTTATTGCCTTATTTTATTATTTATACAACTAAATACAATACATCTGACTATATTTTTTTAGACATTGTTGGTGGTGACCTAATGATTCATAATCACACCCTACTTTGGCTACCTGATCGGTACCTAAATAGACTTTGTTGTTGTAGGATAGGACAAGGGAAAGAGCCCTGGTTTAGATTACTGATTGGGGATGGGGATTTGTTGAGGGAACTGGACATGGTTCACAACCGACATGGGAGTTTATATCCTCTTACATATAGTATCATTTTTTAGACACATTATATATATATATAGACATTACATTTTTACCTTTCAGTTGAGTATTGCATTTTCTTTCTTGGTTATTCTTGCTACATTTGTACTGTTATAAATATATATGCTTCCACTATGGCTTGTTTACTTCTGCTGGTATTTTACTCTGATAAAAGATTGTATAGTCTCCCCATGACTGACTTACCAGACCCTCACTGCTTGTCGGCAGCCTCTAGTGTACAGGGAGACGAACCTCAAGTCATGTGGTGAACCAGCTCGGCGCACTGTTGTGTGGCACTCAGGCCTGGATGTTATAAAGTGTTATCAAATGAGGGTTTCTTTATTCTTCTTTTGTCTTACTATTTGGGGAATGGTATATATAAGATTAAGAAAATTTGGGTCTTGGTAATGAGATCGTGCATGGGAGTTACAAACCTATGTATGGGGGAAAACCCAAGTACTCATGGTGGGATTGATATTATTATTATTATTCATTATAGTTGAATATTATTTCACCTTGGGTGATTCACTTGTTGTGTGATGTGATTACTATTTCTGAAATTGATTTATTATTGATTCATGGCCCAGAATGAAATGAGTGTTTAGTCTACATGCATCATTCTAGGCACTCAGGATTATTGTGACTTGCATCATTTTAGGTACGCACAAGAAATTGAGTTGTGGGTAAGTTGTTGAACATAAACTATTTTTCTTTCTTCTGAAATTGATATGAAAATGGTGTCTAATGTGAAATTGAAAAAAAATGTAAAATTATATAAATAAATTTGTGTCGTGTAATTGTGATAACATTGTGAATTATGCCCTAAGGTGTGTGTTTGGATTTGTAGAAATGTGCCTCCACACGACACATGTTGAGAGGACAACTAAGGGGCATACCTGGGAATGGTCCTCCATTAGTTGAACTTGAGGCACCAATAGTACTAGTTCAAGAAGTAGGGGAATAGTTTCGAGATAACTTAACCCATTTCATGTAATTGATGGAAAGAGACCTAGGGCGGGTTGCAAGAAACATGTCTGATCTGACGAATGAGTTTCAGTTGATGCTCTCATCAACGTTTTCTGGAGAGGGTGGTTTAGAAAATGGTGTGCTCTAGATTGAATCTATTCAGACTATACTTAACCACCTAGAGACACCAGTTGAGAAGAGATTGAAGCTGGAAGTTTACATGTTGTGTGGTCAAGAGAAATATTGGTGGGATATCTAGACTTAGGATGTATAGCAAGAAGCTATGGAGTGGATGGAATTTTAGGAGAACTTCTTTGAAAAATTTTATCTAGAGACGGTTAGGTAGGAGAAAGAAAATGAGTTCATGAGGTTGACTCAATGGAATATGTCTGCGATGGACTATACTAGACACTTTATAGACTTACAACATTTTTCTCCATCATTGGTAGTACACAAGGCTACTTAAGCTAGACAATTTTAGGATGGACTTAAAATGAAAAATTATGTCTCAAGTTAATATTTACAGGTTGAAGAAGATTTCAAAAGTGGTAAATCAGGCTCTCATCTCTGAGGGGAACTTGAAAGTGGCTTCTAGTGGTCAACAAGTAGTTTCTACTAGATGGTTAGGTGGTGTGAATTTTGAAAGAAGGAAGCAATGTTATGAGAATGTCATCTAGGGAAGTGGAAATAATACTAACTAGAAAGAGGGGTCAGTTACACAAGACCTTTCCCTAGTGTTTTGCCACTAGAGAGGTAGGTCAGGACACTATCATTTTCATTTTCCTTGACCCACTGTGGAATGAAGATCCTTTCATAGGATGGGACATCTCCAGAGGTTTTTTAGGAATCCATGGCAGTTAGTTTGTGATGGAACAGCTAAACTGATTCATAGTGTGGGATGGGGATCTTCTAAACCTTATCAGGCCTAGAGTAGGAGTTCTACTGGTTGATGTTATAGAGGTAATGTATGCGGTGCTTCTAGAAAACAACACCCATATCTACAAAGTGGTACAAGTTAGGGGAGTCAGATGGCATCACAGGAGAGAGAAGCAGCACACTGGCATGTGGTACAACCTACACTTGTGGAAAGCAAGTTTGGACCATCGACAGTGATATGTACTATTCTTATGCATTCTACCTTAGCTAGTACCTTATTTGATACTGGTGCCTCTCATTTCATTATATGTACTGAAAATAATAATGGTTTGTGTTTGGCGGTGGAGTTTGTGAGTAGAGATATGATGATAGATAAAACATTGGGAGTATGGTCTAGAGACATCTGTATGTGCATGGGATGTTCTCTTGAGATCAGGGAGTACCATTTTCTGTGGGATCTCTATATCCTTGAAATGATAAAATTTTACCTAATATTGGGTATTGATTGGCTTGTCTCTTACAGATCCCACATTCATTGTTACCACCAAAAGGTGAAATTTATGTCTCCTTTTAAAACGCCTCGACCCCAGTTACCCAGAGTCAGTGCATTATTACCTAACATTGGCATGATCACAAAAGATTATGTATCGAAAGCATTAATAGTTTAGTAGCCTTAGAAACATTAGATACATTCATAAGTCCTACATTACATCATAAAGTGAAAAACTACAACAACATAGTCTCCATAGTCCACAGTCATATTCCCTCAGACTATCCCTATAGGTTAGTCATAAAATACTTCTTCAAATCCTTGGAAAAATAAAACATAGAAAGGGGTGAGATCAGATGCTTAGTAAGGATAACAATATAGTAGAAAATTTCATAAATAAGCTTAAACATTTAAGGCAATGTATAACTAAAACAAAATCTTTTTAAACTTGAACATCATTATAATATGGAAAAAATAAAACGAAATAATTCCATTTACATATTCACATGGATATTCTACTAGTCGAATAATCACATGAAATACCAATAACCACTTTCATAATGATGGAATCCATAATGCTAGACTATCAATACCACATTGGGAAGGCCTTATACCAAGAATACAAATAATATTTTGTCGAGGCCTTGTTCCAAGACACTAGTTTGTCTCATGAGACCTACCGCGGCATCGAGGAGCTATAGCGGGCTCCACGCGTCACTTACTAAGTCCAATGCATTCCTCATATGAACAGGTTTAAACATAACTTAAACATTCATATTGAAAATAGCATACGAAATGTCAATACATTCTCCATAAACCATTAATGGTATAAAAATAACACATCCACGTTCAAACATATCACAAAACCTTCAATACAATATGGAAGTTTTTTATCTTGATAAATCAACTTCAAATAAGCTTATAATCATCAAAGGATGTTGACATAGATGAAATCAAAATTATTTGAGAGAAATATCTCTTTTTTTAATCATTTAAAAGTAAAATAATTATAAAAGAAAACTTTTACCTTAAAAATATTTTTATAATTATGTAAGGTAATCTTTGACGATTTTATAATGGCGAAAATAGCCACAACCGCCATATAAGTTAAAAAAATACATTCTTACCTTAATTTTGTCGAAAAGGTTAAAGAGGAAATTGTTTGGAAAATAACGAAAACATTAATTTATAAACATCTTTTAAAAAGTCAAAAAAGGGTATAAATGACTTTAACCCTTAGTCTATAAAATAGTAATAATTTTTTGAAATACATTTTTATGAAACATGGATGTGGATGATAAAGAGGTCTCAGTAGATAATTACATATAAACAACCTCGGATAATGAAGAGATTGTGAAATTAACCCTTATCTTTTATTTTTCCTTGGTTGAGGGTAGGTTAAACTCCCGTATAATGGTGAAATTTTTTTTATTAAATTATAAAATAATCATATACTTTAATATGATGTCATATATTATCTTTTAACATTGCTTCGTTAATAATATCTTAGTGTTATCGTTGTTTCGGGTTTTAATGAATTCGTTTTCCATTATATTATTTATTATGTGAGACATATTTTTTAGGGATGGGATGTATTGTACTCATATCCAGAATGATATCAAGTCTTTAAACATTATTTTTAATCATCAAATGAAAATTAGTCATGATTTGATACATTGGGGAATGAATCTCATCGCGTTCGTGGAGACGGTAATCCGTACGTACACACGAGCAACAATATCAATCTTTTTATATTAAAATATTATATAATTGGATGTTATATAATATATACAGAATCATTATAATTTTATATTTATTATTTACATCAATTACACATCATTATTATACCCATCCAAATAATGATGTATTGAATAACAATTACACCGCGACGTGGAGACGGTAAGCCATACGTACGCACGTATGGTGACACGTCATTCAAAGGATAGATAGAATAGTGAATTTGGTTATAAAATATTTAAAATAACATCACACTATATAAAATATAATGGGGTTATTATTTTAGAATAGAAACAACAAATAAAAAGGAAGTGGAAGAAGAAAGGAACTTGAAAGAGGTGATGAAATATTTATCTCTTCTTCGGGTTCTTCCTTTTAATTTGATCAAAAGGGCCCCTTAGGCTAGATATATAACTAAAGGAGGGCCTCTAGGATGAATGGAGGATAGTTGAGAGGGTTTTTGGTCAGGGGTTGGCTGAGCCAAAAGGCCTTGATGGTCTATATTAGAGGGAAGAGAGAGTTCCCTTTTATAAGAGGGTTGAAGGGCACCTTATGAAAAACTTAGAATATTATTTTATAATAAATTTATATTCGGTTTCCAATGGTTCCAAACTGATTTTTTTAAAGGCTAAGGTGGTTATGGGTCAAACTCCACCCAAAAAATAGGTTTTAGACTGGTTTGGGTCACTATATTAACCTTATCTTATAGATTTAACTCTTAGTTAATTAGTTTGACATTTACCATGTCTCTTTGTATTATTATATTATTTGGTCAATAAAGTTACTATAAACTACCAAGAGAACCCCAAGTGGTTCATTAATGACATAAATATAATCATATAAGTCCTTTGGAAAAACCTTATATTTTTATGAATATTATATCAAATAATAATATAATACTTGTTTTAAAAACTCTTTTATGTCAATTTTGACACTATTTAATAATTGATTTTTGTTAAATTCATAACGACTTTATTAATTCAAAATAAATTTATTTAATAAATCCTAACATTCCATAGTAATCTATAAAATTCTCATATGGCATAAAAATATTCATATTATATTTATTTATAAATTTATAATATCATTTCTTTGATTCTTTCATTAATAAGTAAAACACTGCATCATCATTGTGTCATAAATAAATTTAATTATTCAATGTCTAAATATTATAAATAAAATACCAATATATAGAAAATATTTTTTATTTCTAATTAATATTTATAGTCGAAAATATAACTTATATAACACCTTGTAAAATTGCATTACTAAAAGATATATGTTTATGTCATTTTTTCCTTTACTTTATATTAATTAATACAAATTGTCATTATCACTCTCAAGTGGTTCCAAGTAGTCTCAAAATCGACCGAAATATGCCCATGGTTGGACATGTATCATCCAATAGGTTTTGGACATGTGTTAGAGTAATTTAATATTAATTTAATATTATTTCATTACCCATATTTATCGGATTTACCCTTTAACCGTGGTAAATAAAATATTTACCGAAATAATTATTCATAATGCCTAAAAATAAAATTTACCGATTTAAAAAATTTGGACCTCATTATCCAAAATATGGAATCCATTTTTATAAATTCCAAACACAAAAGTGGAAGAAATTAATTTAAAATTAATTCTCCTTTTAAAAACAAAAAAAGTGTTTTTTAAGCAATAATAACATTCAAAAGATTGACACTTGTTTATGTCCAGTTTAAATATGAAATTACATCTCATGACCAAAATTTAAGTAAATGGTAAAAATATATTCTATCTATAATTTAAAATCACTCAATAGTATAATTTATCACTATAAATTATTTGGATTAAAAAAGTTGTTTTCAGTTAAACTATAGTATTTTTCACTATTCACCCAAATATGAAAGTTATCTGAAAAATACCAAAAATTTATTGAAACTAAATTCTTACATCCTAATTCCAAATAAGAATTTTATTTTGTCAAATAGAATATAAATAAGTTTCAAATATTGAATTTAAAAGGGTTCATCATTAAAATGAGGTAAAAGTTCATTTTTTGAAATAAATACTTCTTTTATCTGAATAAATAAATTTGTTCTTACATTATGTCTAAGAAATTCATAATATGAATTCTAAAATTATAAGGATTATATATAGTTTAATATTCTGTTATTACTATTCATAACCACTTTTGAACGGTTAGTTTGATAATCTTGTAGTGCGCTCGAACCCGGTGTTGCATGAAGTGCAAGTTTTTGAATTACTTTGAAGAAATAACGTACTATGAAATCGTGGGGTCTTACATTCTTCCCTAATTCAATAAATTGTGTCCCCAAAATTTTAAATTGGTCATCAAAAATAGAAGGTTGAAAATAGAAAATTCTTTTGTGGGAAAACCCACATCAGAAATTGGGTTAATAAAATTTAGTCTTCATAAGGGAAAAAAGGGAATGGAAAAGTAACCACCAAATTATGATCTCAATTAGGATAACATTAGTTGAAATTAGAGACCCATAATTGGAGAAAAAACATAAATATTTATAGGGAGTGATTGAGGTCATCAGTCACAAACAATTGTAGAATTTAGGGCCTCAAATCCATCAATCTATGATGATTTAAAATATCATTAGTTCCAAAAAACATAAGGTATTAGGATAACACATTTTTAGTTTTCAGATCCCTTACCTAAAGTTTAAGAATTAATTTATTCATAGAATAAGAGAATGAAAAAATATATACTTGACAAGTATAGTTCCATCCTTTAACTATTTTCTACCAAAAACTCATCTTTCACTCTAAAAGATAGTAGAACGTAAAAAAATATTCTATTTATCCTATTCGTATAGGATTCCAAAAAATTAATTTATAATTCATCTACCAGACCTTTTAAAAAAATTACATTATTCAATTCAGGACATCACATGGGCCAGTGGAAGTTGATACACCCTTTTCACCCTTCGGTTGCGGGTCCAAGACTCATGGCCTTGCCGGACGCGACGGCTTGCCGCCCGACCTCCAGGTTGTCCGTTTATGGCAATCCAAAAATAATCTCAAACTATAATTATCCAAAATACTTCTATCCAAACTCACAGTCCAAAATTTATAAGGAAGGTAAACACAATGAAGATCCTTTTTTCTGCGTAATAACATGTGAACACCTTCATCATGTATTCTTTTAAAACACTGCAACATCCTAAATTACCATAAAACCTTATTGATTACACTCATGATCCCTTATTCCTTATATAATACTGGATATACTCCATCTATTCAAAAATGTTGTAAACTCCAAAAATGATGGAATATATAAAACATTAATCAGTTTCAAGGTAGTCAAGAATATCCAATATAATTTATCCAAATCAATCATGTATTATTCCAAAATCACTACCTAGGTATCAGAACAATATTATGGTTTATCTTTCTCTCAAACATATATTTTCCAAAAATTTAACCTGCTATTGAGTCACCTTTCTTGGTTCCACACAATCTCAAGTACTTAATTAAATAGTACTACAGTGAAATCCTTATATACTCCATAATTACTATAACCAGTGCATCGTTGATACAACACTACAATGAAATAATTCTTTAATAACAACATAAGAACTCTAATCATTCCTCCTCATCTGTGGTAGTATCATAACTTGATTATTATCCAATAGAATCATTTGGGGAATACTCTGATGATTTGAACACTTGTTTGAATAGTGTCACAACTCCTTGTAGATGAATCATTTCACATTTGAAACCTTTTTCTAACCCTTGAAGTCACGCACTTGGTGTCCTTTTTCTCCACACTTATAAAAAAATCTCATTCCCTTCAGGTAAGTTCCAGGGTGTTTCTTCCCACAGTTATAACATATGGGAAATTATTCTTTTCCCTCTTCCCTTTATCTATCTTTTTCTCTTCTATCCTTTTCTTCTCTTTCTTCCCTTAAAAGCCATAGGACTCAAAGAATTCTTTACTTATCTTATTAACACATGATATTATTTCTTCATATGTTAAGAATACATCGGAGACAGTTTCCCTCCTAAATGTTGACTTAATACCGTGAAAGATATGATCCTTCTTACTCTTATGTTCACATGTATTGCTGGAGTTCTCATTCCTTCTACTGGGTACTATTTCTAAAAAAATAGCATACACTAGGTTGGTTTTTTAATCATAATTCGTAATTCCAAAATTCTAAAATACCTAACGTAAATTGAACCATTTAAGGATATAATCATAAAAATGTTTTCTTTGATGAAGTATTTACTCCAAAATCCTTCATAATGTATTGTAATGAAAATGTGAATTACCCTAAGCATATCCCCCAGGAGTGTCATAACCAAGAGTGCTGCAAGGCTTGTTGTCGTGCACCAGTTCCCATTCGAGTCTAGCTCAAAGCGGTGTTTTTGGGTTTTACCACTAGGTACATCTATGCCAGATCGGCCTCTACCTACTCTTATCCAAATAGGTATGTATTACTGGGAAAACACACAAAATCTCTACAATACCAAAATTCTGGGAAGTTCTTCTATACTAAACCTCAAAGTCTATCTTAGGATAATGTGCTCTAATCAGAGTTTATCTACATCTAGATTCCAAGGTTTATACTAAACTTCCTCTCATACCAACTATAACTCCCCGACCCTAGTTACCCAAAGTTGGTTCATTATTACATAACATTGGCATGATCACAAAAGATCAAGTCTTGAAAGACCTATTAGTTTAGTAGCCTTGGAAACACTATATACATTCAAAAGTCTTGCATTACATCATAAAGTAAAAAACTACAACAACATAGTATCCATAGTCCACACTCATATCGCCTCAGACTATCCCTGCAGGTCAGTCATAAAATACTTCTTCACATCCTGGGAAAAATAAAATATAGAAAGGGGTTAGCTCAGATGCTCATTAAGGATAACAATATAGAGGAAACTTTCATAAATAAGCATAAACATTAAAGGCAATGTATAACTAAAACAAAATCCTTTTAAACATGAACTTCAGCATAATATGGCAAAAATAAAATGAAATAATTCCATTTACTTATTCACAAGGATATTATACAAGTCGAATAATCACATGAAATATCAACAACCACTTTCATAATGAAGGAATGCATAATGTCAGACTATCAAAACCCGATAGTCAAGGCCTTATGCCAAGACTAAAAATAATATTTTGTCAAGGCCGTGTGCCAAGACACTAGTTTGTCTCATGAGACCTGCTGATGCATCAAGGAGCTATAGCAGGCTCCACCTGTCACTTACATAGTCCAATGCATTCCTCATATGAACAGGTTCAAACATAACATAAACATTCATATTAAAACTAGCATACGAAATGTCAATAATTTCTCCATAAAACATTAATGATATAAAAATAACACATCCATAGTCAAACATATCACAAAACCTTCAATACAATATAGAAGTTCTGTATCATAATAAATCAACTTCAAATAAGCTTATAATCCATCAAATGATGTAAACATAGATGAAATCAAAACTATTTTATAGAAATATCTCTTTTTTTGAAATCATTTAAAAGTCAAATAATTATAAAAGAAAAAATATACTTTAAAAATAATCTTATAATCTTGTAAGAGAATCTTAGATGATTTTATAATGGAGGAAAATATCCGCATCCACCATATATGTTAAAAAAAGACATTCATACCTTAATTTTGTCGAAAAGGTAAAAAAGGTCCTTATTTGGAAAACAATGGAAATATTCCTTTATAAAAATATTTCAAAAAGTAAAACAAGTTTATAAATGACTTTAAACCATATTCTATAAAATATTAATAATGTTTTGAAATATATTTTTAAGAAACATGGATGTGGATGATAAAGATGTCCCAGTAGATAATTACATATAAACAACCTCGGATAATGAAGAGATTGTGAAATTAATTCATAACTTGTACTTTTCCTTGGTCTAGGGTAGGTTACCCTCCTGTATAATGGTGAAATAACTTTTATTAAATTATACAAGAATCATATACATTAATATGATATCATATATTATCTTTCAACATTGCTTCATTAATAATATCTTAGTATTATCATTGTTTTGGGTGTTAACGAATTTGTCTTGCTTTATATTCTTTATTATGTGAGTCATATTGGTTATGTATGGGATGTATCATATTTGTATCCAGAATTATATCAAGTCATTAAACATTATTTTTAATCATCTAATGAAAATTAGTCTTAAATTGATACGTTGGGGAATGAATCTCATCGTGTTCGTGGAGACGGTAATCCGTACGTACGCATGAGCGACAATACCATTATTTTGATATTAAAATAATATATAATTGGATGTTATGTCATATATAAAGAATCATTATCATGTTATATTTTTTATTTACATCAATTACACATCATTATTATACCTATTCAAATAATGATGTATAGAATAACAATTACACGACGACGTGGAGACTGTAAGCCGTACGTACGCACGTAAGGTGACATGTCATTCAAAGGATGCGTAGAATAGTGACTTTTGTTGTACCATATTTATAATAACATGAAAATATATAGAATATACTGGGGTTATTATTTTATAATGGAAACAACAATGAAAACGGAAGTGGAAGAAGAAAGAACATGAAAGAGGTGATGAAATATTTACCTTTTCTCCGGGTTCTTCCTCTTGATTTGATCAAATGGGATCCTTATGTTGGATTTCTGACTAAAGTAGTTCCTCTAGGATGAAGGGAGGGTAGTTGAGAGGGTATTTAGGTAGGTTTATCCCAAGAAAAAAGGCTTTCAAGGTCTTAATTAGAGAGAAGGGGGATTTCCCTTTTATAAGAGAGGTGAGGGGTACCTTATGAAAATATGAACATATTATTTTATAATAAATTTATATTCAGTTTCTAATGGCTCCAAACTGATTTATTTATAGGATAAGGTGGTTGTGGGTCTAAATCCACCCATCCAATAGGTTTTATACAGGTTTGGGTCACTATATTAACCTTGTATTTTAGATTTAACTCTTACTTAATTAGTTTGACATTTACCATGTCTCTTTGTATTTTTATATTATATGGTTAATAAACTTACTATAAACTACCAAGTGAATTCAAAGTGGTTCATTAATGAAATAACTATCTTCGTATATTTCCTTTTTCTGAACCATAGATTTTTAGGAATATTATATCAATTAATAATATAATATTTGTTTTAAAAAAAAATTTATGTCAATTTTGACAATATTTAATAATTGATTTTTTTTTAATTCATAAAAACTTTATTAATTAAAAATATATTTATTTAATCAATTCTAAAATTCCATAGTATCCTAGAAAATTTGTGTATGGTGTTAAAAAATTTAAATTATATTTATTTCAACATTTATAATAACATTTATTTGATTCTTTCATTAATAAGGAAAACACTACACCATCATTCTCTCATAAATAAATTTAATTATTCAATGTTTAAAAATTATAAATAAAATACCATTATGTATGAAATATTATTATATTTATAATGAATATTTATAGTCGAGATGATAACTTATATAACACCTTGTAAAAGTTGTTTCACTAAAAGATATATGTTTATGTCATTTTTTCCTTTACTTGAAATTAATTATTATAAAGTGTCATTATCACTCTCATGTGGCTCCAAGTGGTCCCAAAATCTACCGCATGATTCCCATGTTTGCACATGTATCATCCAATAGGGTTAGAAAATGTGTTAGGATAATTTAATTTAATTTTAATATTATTTCATTACACATATTTACCGGATTTACCCCTTAACCATGATAAATAAAATATTTAATGAAGTAATTATTCATAATGTCTAAAAATAAAAGTTATCTATTTACACAATTTGGACCTCTTGATCCCAAATATGGAATCCATTTTTCCAAATTTCAAACACAGAAGTGGCAAAATTTAATTTAAAATTAATTCTTGTTGTCAAAACAAAAAGCCCATTTTTTAAGAAATAATAACAATCAAAAGATTGACACTGGTTTATGTCTAGTTTAATTGTGAAATTATGTCCAATGACCAAAATTAGATTAAATTATAAAAATATATTCTAAAAATACTTTAAAATCACTCAATAGTATAATTTATCACTATAAATTATATGGATTAAAAAGTTGTTTTCAGTTAAAATATAGTATTTTTTCACTATTCACCCAAATATAAAAGTTATCAGAAAAACACAAAAAATTTATTGAAACTAAATTCTTTTGTCCCGATTCAAAATAAGAAGTTTATTTTGTCAATCATAATATATAAAAGTTTCAAATATTGAATTTAAAAGGTGTCATCATTGAAAGGAGGTAAAAGTGCATTTTTTTGAAATAAATACTTATTTTATCTGAAAAAATGAATTAATTCTTACATTATTTCTAAGAAACTCAAAATATGGATTCTAAAATCATAAGGATTATATATAGTTCAATTTTTAGTTAAAACTATTCATAACCGCTTTTGAACGGCTAGTTTGGTAATCTAGTGGTGCGCTCGAACCTAGTGTTGCGTGTAGTGCAAGTTATTGAATTACTTTGAAGAAATAACGTACTATGAAATCTTGGGGTGTTACACCTTTAGGTGACTATAACATTCACCATGGGGAATGGGATATTTAGGTAGGCCATGCAGGGACAATTACTCAGCAACTAGGAGAGCTCACATCCCAAGTTTCCAGTCATTTACTGGATGACAAAGGTGTTAGGAAAGATTTCCCTCTACTAGTGGTGGAATTGTTTCAGGTTGTCTTTTTAGAAGAATTCTTAGGGATTACACCTAAGAGAGATGTGGAATTTTCTATTGAGATCATTCTGGGAGCTGAGACAGTATCTATTCCACCATACAAAATGGCACCGATAGTGATTCAAGAACTCAAATATTAGTTGGGAGACATGTAGGATAAATGATTTATCTATCCAAGTACGTCGTCTTAGGGATCGCCTAGGTATTTTGAAAATAAGTCTGATGGGAGTTTTCATTTTTTTGTTGATTACCATAGTTTGAACAAAATGATAGTGAAGAACCGATATCTTATTCTGTGTATTGATGATCTATTTGACCTATTGAAGAGATATTTTGTTTTCTAAAAGACTATCTTATGATTGGGGTATCATTAATAGAGATTTTAGACTTCTGAATTAATAGGGACAACTTTCAAGAGTAGGTATGGGATTTATGAATTTTTTGTAATCTAATTTGGGTTAACAAATTCACTATTAGTCTTTATGGAAATGATGAGTAGGATCTTCCATCTATACCTGGATTAGTTTGTGGTGGTATTTGTCGATGACATCTTGGGGTACTCCAAGACTCCTGACGATAATGCACAACAACTGGAAATCTTACTGAGTACACCAAGAGAGCATCGACTATACACCAATCTATCTAAGTGTCAGTTCTAGATTTACTAGTTAAACTTCTTAGGGAATATCATCTTGAAGGAAGGTGTGTTAGTGAAACCATATAATGTGAAAGCATTGTGAAAAAATATTTTTAGGAGTTGAAGAAGTGTTTGATGTCCACACTAATTTTTGTTCTACCTTAGTCAGGTGAAGAGTACACTGTGTAATGTGATGCTTATGGGATAAGACTTAGAGTTGTCTTGATGCAAAGGGATAAAGTTGTGGTGTATTGGTCTTGGAAGCTAAGGTCTCATGAATGGAATTACCCTACACACAACCTTGTGTTGGAAGTGGTAGTATATGCTTTGATGTGTTAGAGACACTAGCTCTTGGGAGAAGGGTTTTTAGTTTATATTGACCATAAGAACTTTAGGTACATATTTTATCAGCACAGTTTGAATCTTTGATAGTGGATATGGGTTAAGTATATGAAGTCTTTTGATTTCGAACTAGCATACACACTCAGGAAAGGAAATAATGTGGATGACTCTTTGAGTAGAAAAACTCATACTAATATTTCTCAAGAATTTAATACTGAGTAGAGGATGATGACATGGAAACCTAAGATGCACGTTGTGGTTTAGGAGAGATAGGAGCAGATGAAACTTGTGTTAGTTGCAGTAGAGTCTACACTTTTGAGATTGATCAGGGATAAGAAATATGAGTACACAGAGTGCTTGGCCTTGATGGAAAACTTTGAAGGTAGGGAGACACCTTTGGACTGGAATATATATGAGGATGATATCATTTATGTGAAGAAGTGGGTTTTTGTTCCTACGAGCATGCTAGAAGAGCTCATATGGGAATTTCATGGATCAAAATGGGCAGTGCATCCTAGTGTGACCAAGATTTACCATATCCTATGATGACAGTTTTGGTGTCCAAGCAGGAAGAATGAGATATTAGGGTTCATGACATGATGCTTCACCTGTCATCAGGTGAAGGCAGAGCATCAATGACCTGAAGGATTACTACAACTTTTTCCCAATTCAGAATGGATGTGGGATGACATGATCATGGACTTTGTAGTACGTCTTCCAAAAACACTTATAAAGAATGATATTATTTGGTTCATTATGGATCGACTTAAAATGGTAGCACATTTATTTCCTATAAGGGAAACTTTTACAGTTGAGCAGTTGGGAGAGTTGTATTTACATAAGATATTTTAGTTTCATGGGGTCATACAGACTGTTGTTCCATATCGTGATTCACACTTTACTTCACTCTTCTTGAAGGGCTTGAAAAATGAACTTAGTAAACATGTTTAATTGAGAACTTCTTTCCATCCACAAATATATGGATAATCAGAGTATACTATACAAGTGCATGAGTATATGTTGAGGGTGTGTGTTCTTAACTTCAGTGGCTATTGGGAGAAGAACCTATCTTTAGTGGAGTTTTCTTATAACAAAATTTATCAGAAAACAATATAGATGGCACCATATGAGGCTATTTATGGTATGTCAGGTAGATCACTACTATGCTGGATAGAAGTTGGAGAGTCAGAGTTGTTGGGACCGAGTCTCGTACAATAGATGACAAGTAAAGTTCAGATGATTCAGATATGAATGGCTTACTAATGAAAATACAATATATACCAATAGTTTCAAACCGTTGGTATAGATATCAAAACCATTTTTAAATTATATACCAATGGTTTTTTAAACCGTTGGTTAGTAAGCCATTGCAAAAGGCCTATACCAATGGTTTTTCTCTAACTGTTAGTATATGGCAGTGTAACCTTCAGTATGCTAACGATTTTATAGAAACTGTTGGTATATATTTATACCAATGGTTGATAAACCATTGGGATATATAGTTTACATGTATTTTAACAAAGGTTTATAACTATTGGTATATATTATTACCAAAGGTTCCTTAAAACCGTTGGTATAATATTTTGGAAATACCCTTTACCAATGATTTTGAACCATTTGTATAGTGTATTACCAATGGTTTATTCAAACCATTGGTAAAACTATTCTCAAAAATATGCTTTACCAAAAATTTAAAACCATTGGTATAGTGTATTTCTAGAGAACAGCACAGAATCCACCCGTCCCCTCCATTGCATACACCTAAAAACACACCTGCAACCAATACATAAAATAAAAAAACACCTAAAATAGCACATAAAAATAGTAGACTCTTCCAACCATGACATGTACCAAAACATAGTTTTATCCATTTCAATATTCACATGAAAACCACTCTTCCAACTAACCCATTTCAATTTCGTTGGTGCATACATCTCATAATGGTGAGAGGACACTCACATTTCAGAGAACCCAAGATAGTTAGATTTTCATACATCATTAACAGGATTAACACATAAATCAGAAGGTAATTACAACAAGTATACACATAAAACATGTAAACCCATAAAAAATGTATAACCATACAACAAGTATACCCATGAACCATTAATATGTAATTAATAAGTTAATTAAATGCATAAAGAATTCAATTCAAAATTCAGGGGGTTGGGGGATGTTCAGAGGTTTTGGGTGGCTATCCAAGGGGGTTGGGGAGTCCGGGGGATGGGGGTGTCCAAGGGGGTGGGGGCTGTCCAGGGTGGTGGGGGGTCAACCAATGGGAGTGTCCGAGGGATGGGGTGGTTTCCAAGGGGGTGGGGTGGTGTCCAGGGGTTGGGGGGCTTTCTAGGGGGTGTGGGGTTTCCAGGGTTGAGGCGTCCAGGGGTGGGGCTGTCCAAGGGGTGGTTGGTGTCCATGGGGGATGGGGGTGGTCTAGGGGGTTGGGGGTTGTCTAAGGGGGTGGGTTGTTGTCCAAGGGGTGGGGTTGTTTGTACATGGGGTAGGGGGTGTCAAGGTGGTGGGGTGGTGTTTATGAGGGGTGGGGGAGCCTTCCATGGGGTTGGGGCTGTCTAGGGGGTGGGGGATTTCCAGGGAGGGGGGCTATCCATGGGGATGTCCAGGGGGTGGGGTGGTGTCGAGGGGGTGGGGTGGTGTCTAGGGGTTGGGGGTTTTCCAGGGGGTGGGGTGTCCATGGGGGTGGGTGATGTCTAAGTAGTGGGGGTGTCCAGTAGGTGGGGTGGTGTCTAGGGTGTGGGGAGGTCCAAGGGGTTAGAGGGCTATCCAAGGGAAGTGGGGTGGTGTCCAGGAGTGGGGGTGGCTATCCATGGGGTTGGTGGTGTCCATGGGTGGGGGTGTTCAGGAGATGGGGGTTGTATTTTAGGGGTGGGGGCCATCTAGGTGGGGTGGGGTTTGTCTAGGAGGTAGGGGCAGTCCATGGGGTGGGGGTGTTCAGGGGGTGGGGTGGTGTCTAGGCAGGTGGGGGTAGTCTAGGGGGTGGGGTCTATCCAAGGGGTTGTGGTGTGTCTATGGGGTGGGGGTGACTGTGCGTGGGGGTGGGGGTGTCCAGGGGGTGGGGGTGTCTTAGTGGTGGGGTGGAATCTAGGAGGTGTGGGTGTTGTAATGGTTTTAAGGGAATCAATTTCATGAATTTAAAGAGCATTGGAATTTTTAAAATGGTTTTGGAATAGTGTTAATATCAATATTATGTGTTTCTTTAGTAAAAATGAATGATTTTGGTGTGTATGGTAAGAAGGGGGATTTGGTTGTTAGAAAAATGATTACATTTTTTTGTGGGACAAAAATACTATATGATTTTTGAAATGGATCCTTAAAAGGGATTTTTATAAACCTTTTGGGAGTTTTAAATAGAAATAATTCTCTTTTATGTGATTTTGAAATGGTTTTATGAAGAATTATTTATGATGTATCTTTACAAGATTTGTGATTTTGATTCCCTTGTTTTAGAACATTAGATTATTTTACTAAAGTACTTTTTATAATTCCATACAATGTTACCACTATAAATGAATCAAAATTTCCATAAGGGGATATCTCATGTACTCATTTTTGTGTCTCGGTCTCTACTCGAACTCTTGTGGAGGTGGAACAACCATGTTCTTCTCAGATCATTTATTTTTCATGGGAGTTTCTAAAATAACATCCACTATTATTTACTGGTGATCAAGGATCCTAGGAGGAAACCAAGTGGGTATCTATGATTAATGGGATCATCAAGTTGTTAGACACCCTATAATCCATGGGGGTGGGGGTTTTCTATGGGGTGGGGGCTATCCAGGGGGTGAGGGCGGTCCACAGGGGTGGAGGGACTGTCCAGGGGGGTAGGGTGTGTCCGGGGGGGGGCTATCCATGGGGGTGGGGGCTCTCCAAGGGGTAGGGGTGTCTAGGGGTGGGAAGGGTTGTCCAGGGGGCACGGGGTGTCCAAGGGGGTGGGTGGGCTATCCACGGGGGTGGAAGGGATGTCCAGGGGTAGGGGGCCGGTCCACAGGGGTAGGGGTGTCTAGGGGGATGTGAAGGCTATCCACAGGGTGGGGGGATATCCACAGGGGGGGTGTCCAAGGGGTGGGTGGGCTGTCCACAGGGGTGGGGGGCTGTCTAGGGGGTATGGGGTGTACAGGGGGTGGTTGGGCTATCCACGATGGTGGTGAGACTGTCCAGGGGGGTACGAGGTGTTCAAGGGGGTGGGTGGTCTGTCCACGGGGTTGGGTTTTTCCACAGGGGTGGGGGGATGTCCACGGGGGTGGGGGCTGTCCAAGGTGGCACAAGGTGTCCAAGGGGTGGGTGGGGCTGTCCAAGGGGGTATGGGGTGTCTTGGAGGGGGGCTGTCCATGAGGGTGGTGGGGCTGTCCAAGGGTGTGGGCAGGCTATCCATAGGGGTGGGGGCTGTCCACAGGGTTGGGGGTAGTCCTGGGGGCACGAGCAGTCCAGGGGGGTGGGAGGGGCTATCCAGGAGGGTATGGGTTGTCTAGGGGTGGTGAGCGGGCTGTCCATGGGGGTGGCGGCCTGTCTAGGGGGTATGGGGTGTCCAGGGGGTGGGTGGGCTATCCACAGGGGTGGGTTGGCTGTCCAAATGGGTGGGGGCCATCTGGGAGAATGGGTGCCCAGGGGTGGGAGGGGCTGTCCAGGGGGTACGAGGTGTCTAGGTGGGCAGGTGGCCTGTCCACGGGGGTGGTGGGGTTGTCCAGGGGGTAGGGGTTGTCCAAGGGGGTGAGCGGGCTGTCCACGAGGTTAGGGGATATCCATGAGGGGAGGGGATATCCAGGGGTGGGATATCCACGGTGGTGGCGGGGCTATCCAGGGGGGTCGGGGTATCAAGGGGTAGGGGTGTCCAAAGGGGGTGGGCGGGATGTCCATGGGGGGGTGGTTGTCCACAGGGGGAGGGGCTATCCAGGGGGTGGGTGGGATATCCAAGGTGTGGGCAGGGTTTTCTAGGGGGTTGGCGGTGCTATCCAGGGCGACGAGGTGTCTAAGGGGGTGGGGGGCTGTCCAAGGGGCACGAGGTGTCTATGGGGTGGGCAGGGCTGTCTAGGGGGTACGGGGTGTCCAGGGGGTGTGCAGGCTGTCCACGGGGGTGTGAGGCTGTTCCAGGGGGTAAGGGCTGTCTAGGGGGTGGGTGGGCTATCCACGAGGGCGGGGGATATCCATAGGAGGAGGTGCTGTCCAGGGGGTGGGTGGGCTATCCATGAGGTTAGCGGGGCTATCCAGGGGGTCAGGGGTGTCCATGGGGTAGGGGTGTCCAGGGGGGAGGTTGGGCTGTCCACGGGGGTGGGGGATGTCCACAAAGGGAGGGGTTGTCCAGGGGGTGGGAGGGGCTGTCCAGGGGGTGGGGGCTATCTAGGGGGTGGTGGGGCTATCTAGGGGGTATGGGGTTCCCATGGGGGTGGGTGGGACTGTCCAAGGTGTATGAGTGTCTAGGGGGTGGGTAGGCTATCAACAGGGGTGGGCGGGTTATCCACAAGGGTGGGGGCTGTCGAGGGGGTGGGGTTGTCCAGGGAGTTGGGGGCTATACATGAGGGTGGGGGTTGGCGGGATATCCAAAAAGGTGGCGGGGATGACCATGTCAAGACCCGTCCTCGGGGCCCATGTCGTGACTACCCCAAGCCCGCCTTCCATAGGCCAGGGGCTGGCGACTAGAACCAAAGGCGTAAAATCCCGATAACTGGGAAGGCATTGCCTTTATAAAAGAAAACAAGCACCACAGAGTACAAGCGGAAGCAAAACACTAAGTACAAAAGAAAAGCTGAAAAGTAAATGGGCCAGAATACAAACCCAAAAGAAAGTACAACTACAACTGAACAAGGTACAACCGCAAAAAGACAAACAGCTGGTGGAAGGAAGCAGCTCCTGGGTCGTCCTCCTCGGATCCTACCTGAAGGGTAGGTACAGATAGCGCAGCTCCTGGTCGTCCACCACAGATCCTACCTGAAGGGTAGGTTCAGATAGCTTCATCCAAACTCTCATCCGTAAACCTCCTCTGAGTGTCATCTCGCTTTGAAGTCCACCTCCGGATACTGACTCGTCGAGTAGTCCACCTCTGGGTACCGTCTAGTCCTCGAACACTCGCCTCTCCGTCAGCACTGCCCGTCGTCTGCAACTAACACAACGATGTGTGGGCATAGCTCGTGCAGGGTTGAGTATAACGTTACTCAGTAGGGACCCCGAGACCCTCACGGTCTCACTAAAACCAACAAGGATAACCACAAAGAATATCTCAACAGATAACCTCTACTTAGGTATATGCCCATACATATACCTAAGTTATCAAGTAACCCATCTCAATCATGAGGAAACACAAGGATCGTGAAATCAACGGATAAACACTACCCAGGTATATTCCCATACATATACCTAAGTTAGGAAGTGACCCATCTCAATCATGAGGTAAACACAAGGTCAAAAGTCTCAGCTCAAACCAGGATTTTCATTATCGAACCCGTAACTGCTGAAGAGCTCCGTCTCTGGAGTGTACAGTGGTACCTGTCATGACTCCGAGGTACTGCTCACTAACCTAAGACTACTGAAGTACTCCTCCTGTCGAGTACCGCGGGTCTACGGCCAACCAGGTACCACCAGTTGCCCCCACAGACATGTGGGGCCCACCCAAGGGTCCACCCACATGCCCGAACGGGTCATCTGACTAATGACAGTCCCCACAGGCCGACACATGTCCTTTCTAGTGTGCTTTGTCCTCACTCACACACATCCTGAGAAACTTCCCAGAGGGTCACCCATCCTGATCACTACTCCATGCCAAACACGTTTAACTGTGGAGTTCTAATCAGACAGGCTCCCGAAAAGGAAGAGTGCACCTTGTTGACATGAGTCATATCATTAAGTCATTTAACCTTTATCATTCTGGGGTGTTAAAATCACCCCCTCCCCCCTCCCCTTTAGGGCACAACGCCCTCGTTGTGGGCCCTACATCTCAACCCAGGCAGTGCATCCGCACTTAAGGCTGGGTTCCTCCTCTGATACCAAATGTGACAACTGGGTCCCAGTGACAGCACACACACTCCCGCCTTAACATGGTCGTCGGGTCCTGGCCCACCAGGTACCACACATTTGCCCCCGCAGACATGTGGGGCCCACCCAAGGGTCCACCCACATGCACCGAACGGGTCATCTCACTAATGACAGTCCCCACAGGCCAACACAATGTTCCTTTCCAGTGTGATTTGTCCTCACTCACAACACACCCTGAGAAACATCCCAGAGGGTCACCCATCCTGATCACTACTCTAGGCCAAGCACGCTTAACTGTGGAGTTCTAATCAGACAGGCTCCCCGAAAAGGAAGGTTCACCTTGTTGACATGAGTCATATCATTAAGTCATTTAACCCTTTATCATTCTGGGGTGTTACAGTCCAGGGGGGGTACGGGATGTCCATGGGGTGGGTTGGCTGTCCACGGGGGTGGAGGCTATCTAGGAAAGGGGTGAATCAGTCACAGAAAATCATCAAGTCATGTTTTATTATTTATAGATAAAATATAAGATAATGTGACCTACCTAATCACACATATATTCAGGCACAACAGATCAATAAACATCAAAGGTCCTTAATATTAGTCACAAAATGTAATGGATCAATCTGTCCCTCATCTCACCATCACTATCATCACTTCATCATCAGCCTCACCCTCATCGTTATCATCATCGACATCACCATCCCCTCTATCCTCAATTCCCTCCTCCTCACCCTTGTACTTACCCTCAGCCTCCTTATCGCCCTCCTCCTCTGCCTCACCCCCTCCTCACCCTCCTCCTCTGCCTCAGCCTCCTCCTCACCCTCCTCCTCCTCTAACTTGGCCTCCTCCTCACTATCATCTCTACTACCACTATTAATTCCACCCGATTCAACCATATATAGAATGCATCGATGACATATTTTCATCACAAGATGTGTTGGCCTCTGGTGGAAGTGTTGGATGTAAAATATCCATCAGTTTCATAAATGCAGTCTTTGCCCTAGTAGGCTGGTCTATTGTCTCTGTGGCACTTTTTTAACCTATTCTGCCTATTCCTTAACCTACTGGAACTCAGTGGAACTACAAAACATACATGAGGAGGTCCAATACCTCTTTGGAACTATACTCTTCCTAGGTCGGAAGCGTACTCTACCAGGCTCCTCATCTCCCAACACCTGATGCAAGTGATCGTTTGGACCAAAATTGTCAGGTTCCTTGGTATCACGGGCCTCTAAAGCATCCTATTACAAATATAAATAGATTATTAAGTTAAAAAATAGAGATTAAAATTTTAAATCTACAACGTAAAACATAAAATCTGCTGCGGAGTCGGTTCATTGACCACACTTCCATCTTTCTTCCTTCTACTCGTGAAAAACAGTTTTGCTCGAGGCATGCATCCTTCTATATTTAATTTATGACTCTACAATGACAATGAATATAAGAAACCATAATTAAAAATAGGATAACAATAATTAATTTCATAACTAAAATTATATAACTTTATCTATCGAATAAATTATGGAGGAAGCAATAGAAAGAGAAATTCATAAAGAAAAATTATAAACTATCATACATGCTGCCTCTCATGATTAGGTATCGTAGTATGTCACAATGTGTGGGCATATTTTTTAGCATCAATTTTTTTTAATTTCTTTCGGATGAATCTGAAACAAAATTCAGTAATTAGTATTAATGATAAACATGAAAATTTTCATTTAAATACTTCTAATTTGATTAATACCTTAAATTGGCTAGTCATCCAATGAGTAATCATCTGTGTATACTGTTCTAACGAACAGCAATCCATGACAGGGACCACCTCTAACTATATGCCCACTCTATCACCCCAACCAATGTACAACTCAAGACTATAATCTCTTCAAAAGCTCTCCTAAATCATTTAAAATTTCTAGTTATTCACCCTCACCATTAGGGAAATTAAACCGTAGCTGACACCAAAATATTAATTCATAAAAATTAAAAAAAATATATAATATTAAATAAAATAGATTTTTTTTACCCATATCTATACTCAAGATTTATCCTTGACTTCATTTGGAAGTTGTCTCCATGAGATCAGGCCTGAAAAGAATGATATCAGATTACTTGGCAAGCATCACCGAAAGACGCCGACATTGCTACCCCAGATTTTTCAATCATTTGACTATCTTCATTATAGTCCATCATAATCTGCGTGTAGCGGTTCCACACTGCAAACATTTTTTTTTTGACCCCTGACCCCTCCTATTATCCATATATGTATCTGTTATGATAGAAAAACAAATATTTTATCAATATATGTTATAATAAAAATAAATAATGGTGTAAAAATTTGTTAGGGTTGTATAAGTATACATGCAATAGTCATATCAATGAGCACTACTGGATTTGCAGAAACTGAAGGAACACCCTGTACAGATTGAGTGGGGTCCAATTTATTTTCCACAGGGACATACTTTAGCAAAGTAGGAGTCGAAGAAGATGAAATATAAAATCCTTGAGAGAAGGAAGAATAAGTAAAAGAAGTTGACAGGGATGGTTGGTAGAATGCCGGATGGGGAGTGGGAATCATCATCAGATATGGTAAAGATGGGTGAGGAGGCTCAAATGTAAAGTGTGGTGAAAACATGGGAGGCCAGAATATCCCATGTGTCCCTAACAAAACATCGGGATCAGAATGTGGGATGCGATGGTATGTCTTTTTGAGGGGCAGGGGTCTAATCGGGTATGCCGACCAGATCGTCTAGATCTCGTACCACACCCCCTCCTACGAACACACCTGAGTACTGGGACCACTACTCGGTTACTCATCAAATAACTATGACCTAATAGATGTATCCTGCAAAAATGTTTAAAAGAAAATTAATCACATGAAATTATATATTATTAAAATATATATATTTGAAATAAAATACTCACTGGAGGCACTAGTGGTGGAATACCCAGCTCATTCATGTGACGATTGTTGTCCATAATCTGTTTTTTTCGCCTCTCTTAAATTGGTTTCATTTCCCGCATTTGAAAATAAATATGGAAGTAAATAGAAAAGTATAACTAATTTGTAACCCAAAAAACAAGATAAATGAGAGGGAATAGGGGGATTCATTGATAATTTATCTATCCATTATTTTAGGTGATCTTGAAAAGATATATAAGGAAGTCAATAAATCATACAAGATGTAATAATGAAATTTAATTTTTAGTAGGATGGTTACTTACTAAGTGTTATCAGTCTATTCAAATAATGGAACTTTGATTCTACTAGATTCATAAGGGTAAAGTAGTTGTCAACATTATGGAAAATTTTAATTTTTTTAGCCGAGGTAGATGATTCAAGTTTCAATACATTTTTTTCGAAAAGAATACAATCCATCATGTTCAATACCAAGTAAAATGTTAAAGACAGGTCTTAGAGTTATAAAAAATTTTATACAAATCACAGTTGAAGCATTGAAATGTTCACCAAGTTAGAAATGTTGGTTTTGTAGGTTTGAATATAGTTCAATTCCGAATTAGAAAATGCAATTCAAATAAAATTACAACCAATAAAAATTGAAAATTCACATAATGGTCAATTAAGATACAACATATTTAAAATAAATATTAAATAAATTTGAATAGTACCAACCTTAACAGCCCAAGTTGAGGTAAACCAAAATAATTGAGAACATGATTGGATGATTTTATATATATTTCCCACCATAACTTCAGGTTCGCAGTCAACTCTGACAATTGAGCTATTGGAGTCCTCAAAGGTAATAAATGGATCATTTCCAATGGTAGTGGGATTGGTTTCAATTCCATCATCACCATCATCAAAAATATGCCCTAGAATTACTTCAATAATGACACTAAATTCAAGTTGAAGATGGTCTTTGACATAAAAAATTGTTTCTCCATTGATACCAATACATATGGTTCATCAGTAGAAAAATTGGAATTCTATCAATTAATATAAATCCTTAATCATCAATAAATGTTCCCTACCTCATCATCAAATCAAATCACTGGTATTTCATCATCATGATTCGCCTATGAGAATAAAAATCCAATATTATTATTTCCTCAATGACTCTATAATAACCTAAATTTTCAAATCATGGTCTATTATTTGATGCATTGGAATTACATTCTATTGTGGAAGTAACCATAACACAATCATGTTGAGTTCTCATATTCATTTTCTCATTCAGTGATAATAAATTTATACATGTTGATAAAAACTGATTTACCAGTCACGAACCATGGTATTTGGGCCAAAATCCAAATCTCTTATTTCCTCAGAGACAGAGTCAGCAGGAAAACCAATACCTGAATTATATATCAATTATTAAAAATAATTAATTATTGTTTTAATTATTTGAAATAGTAATATTATTACCTTCAATTTTATCCAAGAAGAAAACTCTTTGCTATGCAAAGTTTCCCTCCTTCCCAAATATAAAGAACAACGCTTTCTATTTATCATCACTTTATATTCCCTATAGATAAAAATAATAATATTTTAATATATATATATATATAAGATATACATATTTTATTTAATTACAATATGTAGTCATCGAATAATTCACAGTTGAACAAAACTGTGTGATGTGTCGTCTCCATCTCTTCAAGGTTTAATGTCGTCAATTAATATGATCTAGGAATTCCTCATGTTTGAGGAAGTGATGGAAAACTGTGTTCAATTTTCTCATACTATTCTTCTTTGTTTCTCATTTTCCTTTTTATTCTTGTATTAAGATCAAAAAAATACATAGAGTAGAAATTAATACATTCTTGATCCAAGTAACTGTTCATGATAAAACCTTCGAGATGATTCCTGTTACAGACATAAGACTTTAATGTGTACATATTTCTTTTAGTTGGATACATCCAATGAAAATAAATAGGTCCAACAAGAAGTATTTCATTCGGAATATGGACAGTAAGATACATCATGCATGTGAAAAATGATGGAGGAAAGTTTTTCTCTAACTCACACAAAATTAATGGGGAATTTATCAACATTTTTTGCAAGAAATACTTGGACAAATTATTAGCACAAAGATATATAAACAAAAGGCAAAACCTAATTACAGCCACCCTTACATTAATGTTAAAAAGTTGAATAATTTCTATTAGAATCAACTCATGCAGAAGGATGTGATAATCACAAGTAATCAAATATTTTAGATTCAACTCTCTTCTGTTGATCCGTTTAGATATGTTTCTTGAATATCCATAAAGATATTTAATAGTCTCTAGTACTTATAGAAATTTCTTTTTTTCTACAAGTGTCATCACATAATAACCACATGGAACTTTCCATTTATTTTCACTGATATGCACAGGATGCAATTTTTAGTTTGATGCCCCAATCCACCAAGTCACGCCGATACCATAAATCATCTTTTGTCTTTCCTTAACATTTTGAAGAATCGAAATCAACATATCACATATACTTTTTTCAATGTGAATTATATCTAAGAAATGATGTAACAAATTGGTTAACCAGTAAGGCAAATCAAAGATGATACTTCTCTTCTTCCAATTGTAACAGGTTTCAGTGGAAAAATTATTTCTCTTTCCAGATTTCATTTTGAACCTTCCCTAATGAAAAACTGAAATCTGTCAATTCATTAAGCAAATCAGTTCTAGAAATACGCTAAGGTGGATCATCATTCTCCATGTATTGTCAAATATTTGAACAATTATTTCGGTATGGATGGTCCTGTTGGTAAGAATCTTCAATGTCCCATAAAATCAAAACTACAATGATGTTTCAATATTTTGGATCGTGTATTCTTCATACCAATAAGACTTGATATTTTTCCATTCGTGCTCCATCCAAACATCATTTCATAAGAAAAACAATCATTGATCATCCACATAAGTGCAGCACACATCTGAAATATGTCTTTCAAAAATGCATCGTATGTGCACACCACCCACATCCCAAAGAAGTTTCAAATCATTTATTAAAGGTTTCATGTATACATCTATTTTATTTTTAGGATCAGAAGGGTCAGATATGTGTATAATCATGAAAGTGAAATTTTTGTTCATACATAACCATGTTAGAAGATTATAAATGTGTATAAAAACTGGCCATGTGATGTGCGATGTAAGCATCATCCCAAACGGATTAAAACCTTCACATGAAAGACCCAACCTCACATTCTGCACATCAGCTGCAAAATCAAGATATCAAGCATCAAATCTCTTCCATGCAAGTCCATTG